>JAODKC010000117.1:6935257-6969138 GCA_026777985.1 Mormyrops attenuatus | reverse complement strand
ATCCATTTTTTTTTTATTTGTGGTTTTTTCAATGGGTCGGGTAAATTTTTCCCCCCCCCCCCCCCCCCTTTATTTCAACAACAGCAAGGGGTAGTGGAAACAAGTAGTATTTCGTCATTTGGTAGCTGATTTTTGCCTGCTAATTCGTGCTTGATTTATGCAGTTAGTATATGATGTTCAAAGTGGTTTTTCACTAAAAAATAAATCGCAGCCTTGCCTCTATGATCCTTCTTGGTGCCTCAAAATAAGGGGGAGTTAATGAAGACTTGGGGGAAAAAACAAGTAGAAATCAGCTAGGATGGCTGGACCAGTATGACATTGGCTGAACATGCATTCATTGTCCTAGGTCACAGGGAAACCCTCTACGTGGTGTTTTTAATTTTACATTTCCCCCCCCCTCCCCAGTTAACCTTAAATGACTGACCTGTCAGTCTGTATTCGAAGGCATGGTTTCATTCTCAGGTTCTTTTTGGGAAGTATTTGTTGGGTTAAGCTGATAAGCTATAGTTAAAATAAACAGCAGTCTAAAATGTCAGTGGTTTGATTATTGAGTGGAGGAATAAGTTGAATTGAAATTTGTATTATTAGACACAGATATATTGTTGCTTGGGCCAAGATCGCTGTTACAGGTTTGGCTCAGCATGTCTGACATAAACAGACCATGTGATAGCCCTTTGGGGAACCTTTAATGGCTAATGGTAACATCACAGAGCCTGAACTCTTTCAGAATCAACATCTTTATCTATTTGATGAGGAATGGAGCACAACACAGACAGAAATCAACCAGAATGTAGTAGTGAGTCTTCTGCAGCAGTGTGGTGCCAAAAAGGGATCAAAGCTGCATTAATTCCTATAAATACATCTATCCATCCATTTCTCATACCCATTTGTCCTAACCGGGGTCACGGCGATTCGGAGCCTATCCCGGAAACTACGGGTCAAGGCAGGGAATACCCTGGGGCACCAACCCATTGCAGGGCACACACACCATTCACACACATGGGACTGGGGGGCGGGAACCAGAGAACCCACGATGATGCAGAGAGAACATGCAAACTCCACACGCATGGAAATCGGGTGGAGACTCCAACCCTAGTCCCATGTGAGGCAACGGTGCTGACTATCATGCCAGTCCCTATAAACATGTGTCCTGTCATTTCTTTGTCTGAACATTATGTGTTTATAAAGTAGGCATAGGTTTAGAATTTGAATTTAGTGATCAGTGGTCACTGACACACCACAGCACACAGTGCACAACTATGAAATTTAACCCATATGTGACGTCGTGACCCATATGGCGCTTCCCTAACCATTAAGACACCACTGCCCACCACTCCCAATAAATTTAGTTATTGGGAGTGGCATGTCCCCCCCCCCATATTTATGAAGTCTAAGACCATCAGCTTTTTGGGGTAATTTTTTTATGGGTTACTCTCATTGGTAACGGGGTGCACACCTGGGTGGTCCATGAAAAGGTCCTGCGTAGCTGAGCCAAGATACCGCTCACCTGCCACTCGGTTCAGCTGAGTGTCACCCTCCCTCTCCTCTTCTCTACCGTCTCTAGCCTCTGGAGTTTTGCCCCCACCCCCAAACACATACACTTTTTTTTCCATGTAGCAGAGATGAAGCCAGAGGATGAGTCATCATTCAGGAGATACACGAGGGATAACGTGTAAATGGCGTCGTCAAAAGAGGGGCCTGTTGCCACGTGTGTGTGTGGACGTAGCAGTCACACTGCTCTCTGAGGCCTTCTTGCCCCTGACTATTTGCGATCCCCGGTTGCTTTATCTGGGCCCTAAGGGTCATAGGGTTAACAAGATGGCTGCTACTATATGGCCTGGTTGGATGCTCTGCTTCAGATCCTCCAAACGATGCAATCATTTCATCAGGAGGGCAGGAAATCTTTCATTCACAGTGATACCAACTTCTACACTTTAACTTCTCTATGCAGCTGGGAGATTGCTCACGTCAGACATCCCACCTTAGACATATGGATTACTGCGAGAGAGATGGATAACGGAGCTGCTGGGGGGGGGGCGCTGGCTATGCTACGGTTATACCGGATACTGTGGTATGTTTAGTATTTTGGGTACACCGCGGTATTTTCATTGGGAGGAGATGGGGTTGTTGGGGTGACGGCACTAAAACTTGCCAACCCTACCTCCCCCCCCCCACTGCCCCGCCCCAAAACTGGCGGAAAGGTGTGTCGACTAGGGGGTGCTGCCGGTAATATTTGCTAATCGGGGCATGCAAGATGACCGTCTGTGGGCGGTAAAACTGCTTGCCTACAATTTAACTGTCGCTGAATAGTGGAACAAATACTTCCAGGACATCGCGCATCATTCGCGGGTGTCAGGGAGCCGCTTGTAACATGGAGTGCGGTTCCTTAAATTCAGTGCTGCGTGCTTTATAAGTTGTCTCGCTGCTGCTTTCAGAGACCAATAAGAACACCACAAACCTTTATCAGGAACGTGTATCAATTAAGTAAAATGATTTGGATAGTAGTATCTTAAATATCACTTTTATAGTTATTCTGATTGGTCATAGCTGATATAATTTTATTGCTGAGACATTGTAAACCCATTTTACTATCATGAGGGTCGGCATCCTTGATACTGAGCTGACTTCACTGTGCAGATGCTGCGTCGAGTCCGAAAGGTTCGGTCCGACCGACTGTTCTTGGTCTGGGTTTGACTCTCTTGTCTCCGCTGAGTAAAACATCCTGCTGTTGAACGAATACAAAATTTCCAATTTACTTTTAGGGCTTATAAGAATGACTATGTGTGCAGTATGTGGCAGTTTTTTCTCGTGTATGAAATGAAAATCAAGTCACTTGTTTAAAGGCGAGACAGAAAGACGTATTAATAGGCACTGGAAATTGAATTATGTGATTTAACCTGTCCGTCAGGATCAAATCGTGCAAATAAATAAGCAAATTTCTTCTTTTTGAAGAAATTTTGGCGGTAAAACACTCCAAAACGTAATCTCATTTTAGTCTGATTTAATGGACTATTAATTTAGTCTGATTAGAAAAAAATATTTTGCATTGTAAACTTCCAGCGTTCATTTATTTTTGTGTTCATTTGATAACATCTATACATATTATTAGGCTACATGCTCAATCTGATTTATGGGATCTCATTTATAGCATTTTAGCCATAAACACCAAACGGCCAAAAGTCTCGCATATCGCCGAAATTATTTTGTGCGTCACGAAAAATAATGGGCTGAGCCATTTAATTTTCCTTGTGATTAAAGTCATTTTAGTAGCCACAAGCAAACATTTTTTGTTCATTCGCTCAATACCAGAGATTACGGTACAGGTGGAGTCTGCCTTCGCCTTCTTTTAATCACATGTACGGGGTTCATAAGGGACGGAGCCTGTGCAAGTGGTTGCACTTGTACGTTGCTGATCGAAAGAGAAACACGAGCGTTTGGCACTATTGGATTTCTTCCCGTTGTCTTGTATTTCTACGGAAAAGGGTTGGATCAAGCAAAGCCACAAACTGTCACCTTTTTGGGACTCAATCGGGAAAAAAAAAATAGCAGCTGAATGCGTGCTCTTTTATGGGTGATATGTATTTTTCATCATGGCATTTTAAGTGTTGGCACATTTGGTACTGAAGAATAATTTGTTTTTTGCTTCGCTTCTCATCGTAGTCTGGCGGTTTTTGTTTTACACCTTGCATGAATGGGAAAATGCATCTTCAGTGGGGAGACTGAAGGCACCTTGCACTGGTTCTGTAACGTTATGATATAAACTTTCTTTTTATAATCTGTCATGTAGTTAACGAAGAAGACAGAAAGGATGGGAAGACAATTTAATTCGGAGTAGACTCCTATTTTCGCTTCTTTGAATTACTTGATATTAAAAGGGGGGAAAAAAGAGAATCGCACTCAATGCAGACTCTTGATTGGAATAACCGTCTTCGGTGTGATGCTTCTTCCCTCTGCTTTCTCTGATGTCAGTTTGGGTTTTTCCTGTTGGATCTGTACGTTTCTAGAATGGCACGCTTCGGAGACGATTTACCTACCCGCTATGGAGGCGGAGGTCCAGCGAGCGCCGGGCGAGGAGCAGCCCGGCAAGGAGGTCCCCCAGGCGGCCAAAGGATGTACAAGCAATCGATGGCCCAGAGAGCCAGGACAATGGCCATATACAACCCTATTCCTGTCAAACAGAACTGCTTCACTGTCAATCGATCCCTTTTTATCTTTAGCGAAGACAATATCATACGGAAATATGCGAAGAGAATAATCGAATGGCCATATCCTTTTGAGGCTGTGTTAACCGTGGTTGTTATCACAGATGATTTTTGGATTTCCGCTGTCTTTACCTAAAATTAACAAGTTAAAGAGCCAACAAAAATGTGTATACGTTTAACAACTTTACAGCCGAAAGTGTTTTTTTTTTTTTCTCCACCACATGTTTCGAGCTCATACAGATAGATACACACGCCGTTCTGATTTTGTCTTTATTGCAAAAATATTACACCCAAGACCCTATATAATGTGCAACAGTGTCTTTTCCAGTCTTATCAAACACAAAGTACAATA
This sequence comes from Mormyrops attenuatus, assembly GCA_026777985.1. Taxonomy (NCBI): domain Eukaryota; kingdom Metazoa; phylum Chordata; class Actinopteri; order Osteoglossiformes; family Mormyridae; genus Mormyrops; species Mormyrops attenuatus. Next base: position 6,964,584 of record JAODKC010000117.1, on the reverse strand, counting down.
CCTCGTATTTTCTGGGTGGGTTCAGCTTTTTATCCGTACCTACATAGTATGCAATATTCATCGTTTTTCCATCTGGGCACAGATATAATTTTGTTTTATTACAATTCAGAGCATCGTTGACAATGTAAGAGCCAGCACTACGAATGGTTTTAATAATGCACTGAAGTATGCTTTAATAATATTAACAACGCTTTATTCCTTCCTGTAAATGTGAAATTTGTAGGAACACATATATAGCAAGATGGGTTTATGTATTTTTGTTTTCTTTTGATTTATGTAAACAACGTATAAACCTACGTACTCCGGACTGCTACTTGTTAGAATTTAAATGCTGGATTACGGGGATTCATGAGTGAAATAGTAGGAGAGTAGCGTTAGAAAATATGTTGGTGTTGAACGTGATATAGGGCGTCACTGCTGTTTTATGTAGTCTTCTTATCTAGGAAATTGTGTGAAAATTGTATATTTTAACCTGCGTTCTCAACGCGTTTCTTTCGCTCCACCAAACGTATGCAAACATGCGACATACATGACGTTTAAAAAAGCGTTTCGCTTTTTAAACGTCCATTAATCGAGTCTCGTTTTTTCTTTGGATGTTCTTTTTCGCATCTGGCTTGCACGCTGTCGTGCGCGGAAGCCGCTCGCCCAGGTGCTTCGGCACTTTTCGTGCTCTTTCGTCAGCGCCGCTGACCCCAGCAGCGATGCTCCGGTCCGAGTTACGGAAATCGGCTGCCTGCCCGAGACACCGCGTCCCCGTCGGTGTCAGCCGAAAGACAATACATTCTGAACTTTTAAGGGAGATCAAAGTATTGGTGGCGGTTTCGCCTTGGTTTCCCTACTGTTTTGGAGAACTGGATTTGTCGATAATACAGAATGCAAGGATTTAAATAAGTCGGTATGTTTTTAAATGTCGTGCGGTTTGGTCCACAACATAAACGTGAAGAGATACAAAGGCCGTTTCTTTTGCTTAAAATAGCCACTGGATGCATTTATATTTTAACATAAGAGAATATAGTAACGTCACTCATTCGACTGACACTAAGTGCAGTTTTATTAACACCAGGTTTATGATTGTGAAATGTTTGACTTGGCCAGACCCCCTCCACCCAACAGAAACGTGACTTAGCTGTATTCATATTTCTCTTTATTCTAGGGGAGACTGACAGGGTAGCCACCACTGCAAACATAGTGCATGCTGGGAGATGGGAGCCCACAGACAGAACACCCACCATGGGAGCGTTGCCGTTTAGCTCCAGCTAAACGGAATTCGCTCTGTCTATACTGCCCAGCCTATGACTGAATGACAGATTTAAATATCCTGTGGACTGGAAACTCAGGCTTCAGCTGTAAACTGCAGGGATTCATTATTTTTAAATTAGGAGTTGATTCCTATTATTTCTTCTCCTTAAAGTTCAAAGGTTAGACAGTGTATAGCTACGATGGGCTTCTTCGAACAGACAAAAACCTTGCATATCTCCGGTGCCCTTCCAAAGGAGAACCATGAATAAGGTTAGGGGAAGCCTGTCAACATCTCCATGATGAACATGGAGTAGGACACACTTGGCTGTATTTCTGCTGTGTGCTCATTGGGCATCTGGCCCTGTTTTCATCAGAATCACCCCCCCCCCCCCAAAGATCGAAAGCCCCGAATTGCGGCTCATGATCCCAACTGCAATGTTTTGTGTGGTGCATCTGGACGTTTTAATATTTGAACTCCAAATAATCTTGGTGTGGCTGCAATAATTTGAAGTTTCTCTGACACGATAGATAAAATGTCAGCTTTATCTGAGTTACCCATGGGTGTTCGTGCGTTCTTGCGTGTGTGTGCGTGCGCCACCTCTTACAATACCGCCTTTTTGTCGGGTACGATGGAGAATGCCAGGCGGACGTGTACGATACCTGAGCTGCCATTCTGGCGACTCACGTTTGTTCGCGACCCGCGGCTGGCCAAAATGCCAACACGCACCTTCAGCTGCCTCATGAGTCCCCCCGGAGGCCAAAGATTAAAGCAGCAGAGTGAAATGCGAGGGAACCACACGGAGAATTTTGCTGCGAGGCGGTTGTGGGACGCCCTGTTGGCCTTCTGTTCACAGTCCTTGTCGATGGTCGTGAGAGAGACCAGGTGAATAATTTAGCAGGAAGCCAGTTCGGTATTAGCAGGAAATGTGATGATTTAGTACGCTTGATGGACTTGATGGACTCCTAGAGTTAGCATGTGGTTGAATCAGGGGCATAGTTAGGAATTCTGAGCTCCCCTGACAAAAAGTTGATCCGAAGAAATGCTGGTACCAGGCTGGTACCAGTGACGGGGTGCCCTCCGACGCCCCTATGGCGGCGACGGTTTGCCCTCCGACGCCCCTGCAGCTGATTCCCTGACGCACCTGCCCAAGCTGACTGATTCATTTTCACATTGGCTAAAACTACTGCTTCATGTATACAGCCAATGTCGTCTTGGCCCCTTTGTCTGACCCATGTTCACGAATTCGGAAAGGATGCCCCAATCAGTATCTGCCTCCCAGCCTACTCTCACATTGCTCTGCTTGTCATGCAAAAAAGGGGTGAGTGAAAATGAGTCACATATAAGGACTTGTAGCTGGATGGAAAATAACAGCAGAAGACATGGACTTTGTAATTAGGATCCATAATCTTAGGCCTTCATGTAGCACCGGCAGCTTATGTCAATATGATGGTAAGAAATCTTTCCTGCTCCAGCACTATTTTGAGATTATAGGTCCTGTGCTGGACAAGCGGCCCTTTGTCTTTCACAGAAGACTTTCGCAGAGCCTCCCTACATGAAGAACAGGAAGTGATGTCGTGATTTTTGAGATCACATGTTATCATGGGTGGCTTTTTTGTCCCCTTAAGCAAATTTACAGATGTAATTTGTAGTTATTATACATGAGTAGCAGTGTACCTGTCTGATGAAACACAGCCTTTTGATTTATGTAATTCCCCATCACGGATTTGAATCTTGTCTATGAGTCTATATGACTGTAAAATACATTGTGTTTATGTGGGTGGCTATACATATTTGCTGCATAGGTATTTTTATTGTACTGTATATGACATTTATTGTAATTCAGCTGTAATATAGTGAGGTGTGGGGTGTATCATACTATTGCATGGATCAAAGAGCTTAGTTTTCAAATGCCAGTGAGCCTTGAGTGCAACCAAAATCCCTCTGAAAACTGCTAAATCAGCAAATAAATTCATGTCTATAGGTGTACTGCTGAAGCTGTTGAAGCTTGCTGACAACGGTTTTGTAAATTGTAGGTTGTTCATTTAAACCTTGGTAGGGGCCGAGTGGAATAGATCTGGTGATGAAATACAGGTTTTGGTCAATGTAAGTGTAGTTTTCTTTTCTGGAAAAAAGTGTCAGTTGAGCAAAATGCTGATGATAACATTGCAATCAGACTGATCTCATTATTGATGTGAAGAATATTGATCCAAACCTGGAGATGGAATCCTTGACCTGTTCACTCCCTTTGAGTACATGATCTTGGCCACCATCATCGCCAACTGCATCGTCTTGGCCCTGGAGCAGCACCTTCCCGCCTTGGACAAGACTCCCATGTCTGAGCGCCTGGTAAGTGTGTCCGTAAGACGTCACATTCCGTGATCTTCTGACCGGCTTCAGAAGCGGGAGACCTTGCTTCAGTTGCTGGCCTGGGATGGCGTGACACGAGGGTTTAAATCAACACAGCTTCATAAACTTAACCCCCTGCAGTTTTCGGGAGCAAAGTGCAGTAGTCGATATTCTGTCACGGACCAGGAAAGAATCTCAGATTTGTGTAAAACGCCATAGTAGTACGTCGCATTCGATAAGAGCTCCTGATAAACAACTTTACAGGCACCCCTCCTTACTCAATCAGGTTCATAAAAGAAAATGGTTTGGTGCATTTGAGCTTGGGACTCAGTGTCTGCCCCCCCATCCAGCTCTGTGCCCCCTTCCCTCACAGCAGCAGATTTATCCCCAGACAAGCCTTTCGAGAGAGAGGAGTCTGTGTGAAATTGTTCATTATGGTTTTTTTATCGCTTCCTCCTTGATGTTCTCTCTCTAAGGCAGCAAGTAGCTGTTTGTCTACTGCTTATTTTTTTGTCTTTACCTGTCTGCTGTCGCTCAGTGTTTTAGCAGACAAATCGTTTCTCTATGGGGAACAACAAGGGAATCCAAGTAAATTAAGACCCTCTTTGTCTTTCTCTCCCTTGCTGCTTCTTACATTCTCTCTGTCTCTCGTTGCTCTCGACAGGACGACACCGAGCCCTACTTCATTGGGATTTTTTGTTTCGAGGCCGGCATCAAGATCATTGCCCTGGGTTTCGCCTTCCACAAGGGCTCCTACCTCCGTAACGGCTGGAACGTCATGGATTTCGTGGTCGTTCTCACAGGGTGAGTCTGGCCTCCAGGTGGAACAGGATGGGGCGGGGTAAGGGAGAAGGGCGGGGGGGGCATTCCCCATTATATGGAGACTGAGTTAGCTTCACCTGGGACGATTGTCACACAGTAAGTCAACTGTCTGAGGGTCTGTTTCTGGGGACTGAGAGGTGATGGAAGAAGAGAGTTCTGGGAGGCATATCTCAGTAAACCAAGGTCTTGTGTTTTTGGTGGCTCCTGGGAATCAGGAGAGTGCTGAAATGTGGACTGGTGACAGATCAACATGTAAGGGGCCACACTGATTGGTGATGCACTTGTGAGACTGTCGCGGGGGGGCGGCAAAATTCCTGAAGCAGATGAAGGTCCACTTGTTGAGACCCTGTGCCTGCGGCACTGAGGCTGTGCGACCTGCACTTGAACTCGTCCGTTTCCCGCTCTTGTGACAGGATAGGTATACGAGCAGCCATTTTTATTGATAGGAAATCGGGGTTGAACCTGGTAAATTGAATTGAAGCTGGTACATAGTCAGAAAGGTGTCTGAGGCGAGCCCATCGTCGCTTGGTTTGGTAACCTGGGAGGGCCGTGCAATGGCCTTGCTCATATGACACGGAAACCCCATTTAAACCACAGGGGGGCATCGTTATGGGAAAAGATGCCAGATACCAAGAGGCTAATTAAACACAGAAACCATTTTTCCCTGGGACCAGTGTGCCACAGGAAAGGTCAAAGGTCGTTTTCTGAAATGTCAGTAATCAACCACATCCTGAACTTATGTTCATTAAACAGGAGCAAACAAATGAAGCAGGAAGAGCCAAGCCTGGGGTGGGTTGGGGGCAATTACATACTCAAGCTGGAGTCAAAAAGTAGGTCTAACCATGAGTCAGGGGTTCTGGGTGCCTTCAGTGTTTTAAAACTTAACCCTCATTTTGATGTTGCTGTAGTCACCTTACCAGCGCAGGGGCAGAAATGCCATGAATAAAATTATTGTTGCAATTAACATTTAAAATGAGCCTGGCCTGAATCTGACCCGGCGGACCGCTCCGGCCCGAGTCCCAACCACCCAGCGGACGGTTCCGGCCCGAGTCTGACCCGATGGACCGCTCCGGCCCAAGTCCCAACCACCCAGCGGACCGTTCCGGCCCGAATCTGACCCGACGGACCGCTCCGGCCCGAGTCTGAACCACCCAGCGGACCGTTCCGGCCCGGGTCTGACCCGATGGACCGCTCGGCTCCTCTGCACATTCCTTTGCACCCTTCATGAGATGCACCTCTTAATTCCAACCCCCCCCCCCCCCCCCGCCCCATATTTAAGCCGTAATTCCAGCTCCCGCGGCCAGCCCCCGCCTTGTGGCTCTCGTTCAATACTCCCCTCCCCTTTAATGAGAGTGTTTAAATAATTTTGTCCACCACAACTCCACCCCCGAGGCAATAGCAGACCTTGAATCTGGTCCAGTCCAACATCAGCTTCTGTTCATGTCGGCGTGGGTGCAGCTGGCCCACGGGCCGCAAGCCGATCGATGGAGCAGCCAGCCATTTGCCGGCTCCTCTGTATGCTGGAGCGGCAGGCAGTCGGAGGAGCGGCGAGCCGTTTTCCAGCTCCCCTGTGTGATGGAGCGGCGAGCCGTTTTCTGGCACCCCCGTGTCATGTCCGAGACTGCTAAAGGGGTAGCGTGTGGCTCAGCGGATTAGGACCCTGTGGCTGTGATTGGAGGGTCGCTGGTTTAAATCCCAGGGTCAGTGTGAATCCACTACTGGGCCCTTGAGCAAGGTATTTAAACTCTCATTGCTGCAGGGCTATGAACACTGGTTGACCCTGCGTTGTGACCCCCCCCCCCCCCCCCGCCAACCTTGCTGTCTGTCACCGAGGGTAACATGGGATAGGCAAAAACATGATTTCCCTATGGGGAGGAATAAGATTCCATTTTAAAGCCCATCTGTGCTTAAACCAAACTGTGCTGCATTACCTTGCTGCCATATTTACTACAAATAGGTATTTGACTACATATATATTGCATAAACTAACATACAGAATAGGCTCTAATTAGGCTTATGCATACAGTTTATGTGACTGCCTGGATATTACAGAATCTGTTCTGGTTGACTGCTTGAGTACTGGAGACGCTGTCTTCTGATCATTAGAATGATAGATGATCTGGTCCCAAGTTTCCTTCCTGAAATAACCCATCTTTTTCAGTACATCTCAGACAGCTGGGTATGAGGTTTCATCCTGGCTTCAGGTGTAGGTATAAATATAAATGTTTCATGTAAAACACCCAACAGTCCATGTTCTAATCCAGCAATGTAGGGGTGTCGTGGCATTAGGGGTGATGGTGGCGCAGAAGGTAGTGCACCTGTTCGACAACCGGAAGGTTGCAGGTTCGAACCCCGGCTCCTCCTAACCCTAACCTCCTTGAGCAAGACACTGAACCTCGAATTGCTCCCGGTGTATGGTTTAATCCTGAGTGGTTAGGGAAGTGCACCGTCCCCGGGCGCTGAATTAGCTCCCCCCTGCTATGTCACAATGTCACATAAGGGTTAACTACAGAGGACACACTTCATTGTTGTGCTGTGGTGTGTCAACAATGACCACTGATTCTAATTCTAATTGATAAAGTCTGGATGGGCTAGCGTGGGGTCGGTCCCACCGTGCTGTTCTCTTCTGTTTTATTCAGGGCTCCCAACGTGGAGACAGCTTTTTTCCCCTAAAGACTTCCCATAAAATGCACCCGTCTTCCTTTCACATTGTGCAAGGTCAGGACATGTCGGTGCACAGGGGATGCAGCCATGTTTGTAGTTCTTTCATGTCCACCCAATGGTTGGACACCAGCGCGTTTCCGGTTGGCGACCAAGAGGAGAAGCCCGGGCTTCTGCCAATCAGAGCAGCTTTGAGACACGTCCCTTCAGGTCCAGTCCTCTCTCTCCCTGACCTCAGCATCAGTAGTGGGCGGCTCGTCCGTTTTGCTCCCCATGTCCCCAGCCAGCTGCCTTTTCTGCCATTGAGTGTTTAGCACATGCCAACTGTCAAGCGCTGGCAGCAAGAAATGACCTCGCCGCCTTTTCGATAGACGCAGAGTGAAGGCTGGAGGACGGGCAGAACACGCTGGTCTCTCTCTCTCGGCCCTGCTGTTTTCTGGGTACCCTGCCCCCCTTGGGGACGGTTATATGACGTGGAGCCACTTTCCTCCCCTGTGTCCCAGCACGAACAGAATGATGTCACGTGACTTAAATGGCTTCCCGTTTTGGTGTGCCCCCGACTAATCAAGCTCTAGCATCTCCTTCCCTGACGTTCGGGCTCTGACGTTCTGCCCCAGGTGTGTGTCATTGCCCTCCCGGGATCCACAGTGCAAGATTTTTCCACCGTGCTTCAGAGGGCTGGTTCGGCGTTGCTGGTGTGATGTATGAAGCTCGGGTCCTTCTGGCTGGTGCTAGCAGCTGAGATTGGGTAGGGGGGTGTCAGCCAGCTTGTTCCAGGACACATTATGACTACAGACTGGGGTTGGGGGGGCATCTACCTTTTTCTGTAGGGAGGTTCGATGGTGGTATGCAGTAACACTGCAGAATCCACAGATACATAGAAATTTTAATGCAGGAATCAAACCCATTGGGCTGCAATACTACTTGCGTTATCATTTATTTCCTGCATTTTGGCTGCTTGACCAAAATCTATAGCAAGAATTAGCCGGCTAAACTGCCAAGCTTGGTCAGAACAGATCTGAAAGTGAAGAGGAGCTGGCTTTGGACCCTGTAGAGAAGCCCTCAACGCAGTCTGCTCTTCATCTCTATGGATCGATGAAGTGTAAGAGCGTGACCTACATTTAGGCCTGCCTGCGAAAAACGACGGTAAATAATTCACTGCGATGTCGTTACGAGCCGCGAGCGTGCCGCAGGTGCTGGGGGGGAGGCTGCCAGCCAATTAGCGCTGGAACACCACCCAGACCAGCCCACCTGCGTATGGAAGCTGAGCTCTCGCGCTCACTAACAGCAGGTGTGCCTTTGCTGTGGGTCAAACAGCTTAGCCCTGCTTTTGTCTTTGATGCATCCCTTGAATTTTTGGCCGTGTGTGAAAGGATATGTGTGGAAATGGAGGAAACAAATGGAGTGTTGTAATGTCCTCAGAGCTCATTGTTACATCACTGGATCTCTGCACCTTCTGATTCTGATATAACACTGCACTAGGTCTTGGGAGTCATCTAAGGCTGTGTTGCCAACACTCAGAAGTGAAGTAGTGGGCGTAGCCAGGTCCGTGCTTAGAGCAGCATAACTGGCTGGACGTTGGGGTGTGGGAGGGCCAGGTCTGCTAGCAGATCAACGTGATTGGCCGGCGGGTGGAGAGAGGAGGGCAGGTAATAAAATTCACCAATGTCAGTGTGACACTGCTGTTCATTTGTCCTGTGTCAGCCTGATGGGTTTGAAGGAAATGCTCCCAGCCTCCTGAAGGAGAATATGATGCCTTTTCTTAGCATCTCTTATGCCCTGAAGGAGGATTGTGTCTGTGCCTACCCAGCCCAGCACCTTCGTTAGTGTCATGCAGGCACCTCTAGGCAGCCAAAGCCTAGACTCAGGTTGCTGTATCCCTCAGAGCGTAGGATGGTGTTCAGTGGGATGCATGGATGGTATCTCCCTAGCCAAATCCATCTGTAAAACAGGAGGGCAGCAGAGCATGTTATCTGCATGATGAGAGGGTGACTGGTTATAATTAAACATTCGACTTCTCCAATCACGGAATTTTTCATGGTGGGGAAGAAGCAAGTACTGCTGTGTTTTGTAGTAGGTGGAGCACCCATTGTTATCTATACAAATCCTGCTTCCACGGGGTAAACATTGTAACTTATTGAATCTGCATCTGGCTTCACCCATGGTTTCTCGGACCACTGCATTAGCAGCCTGGTCATGATGCAGCCGGGGGAGGTGTGGGAGGTGGGAATGCATCACCTCTGCTGGGAAACCCAAGATATATATGGCTCCACCCAATTGCTGTGCCCTTTTATTGCTAAATAATCTCCAATCCCACATTCCTTTGTGGCATGAAGTTAAGAGGGGGGCCTGAATCTGATTGTGCTAAGGGTTCGACTTTCCTTTCTGAAGAGCCACCAATTTAAGGTTTCTAATGGAAAGAAGATTGTGGCTGTTTTAGGCGAGAAATTTAGTTCAGTACCCTTCCCGAAACACCTCCCCCCACTGTCTGGGAACACTTGTAGAATTAACCTTTGGCCTCATTATGGCCACAGGTACAAATGAAAGGGCCTAATTGGGACCCGAAGGAGTGGCATGTTGGGATATAAAGCAGCTTTCGATAGACATGCCGTGTACCCAGAATGCACTGCAGCATCAGTTATCCTGGCTCATCTATCTGTGAGCGTATGGATGTTAAGATAGATGTGATGGTGTGTGTGTGTGTGTGTGTCACTCTGGGATTTGCTTTAATGATCCTGCTGGGAGGTGTTAATCGATCTCTCGTTAAGGTGAGAGTGATGGTAGCGCTGCGCAGGAGGGAGCAGGAGGTCAAGAGAACAAGTATCTACAAATGGTTTCCTCGGCTGCCTTAAGATGGATCTGATTGGATGGGGCGGGGCGGGGTGGGGGTGGGTACAGTGCTCATCCCAACCCTTCTCGGCCTTTTACCTCAAACCGTGCTCTGCCTCTCTGCCGAAATGCCCAGGAAGGAGAGCAGCTGAACCCGTTTATGATGCTGACCTCCCCCAAAGTGAGGACGTCACGGCACATTACAGCTGTTAAACAGGCTAAAGAAGGGGGGTGTCGTGTACTAGCATGGAGAGCTGAAAGCTCACCGCGATGCCACCAACGCAAAGGGATCCCCGCTCCTCTCGAGTGTCTCGGGGGGGAGGGGCTTGAAGCGCAAACCTCTGCCCAGTCTCCATGTGGGATGTAGGTGCTATGACAGCTGCCCTGAAGGAGGTTAAATATTAATTTTATAACGTCAATCTTCAAAAAAAAAAAAAAAAAACAACAAAAAAGTAAAATAGAGTAACCTGAAAAACGGTAATATACATTATAGGTCAGCTGAGATTTTTTGCCCCTACACAATCTCCCTGGGAGCAGCAAGCATAAAATTTCAGCTTCCTCTTTTAAGGGGAATACGGTTGCTCTGGCTCCACTCTTCCAGCATCTGCCCAGCTGACCCCACTGTAACCTTCGCAGTCAATTAGTCTAATCAGGACCGGCTGGGTTTCATTAAGGGGCGTCAGAGGGTGCCGGCTGGCGATCGATTGCCACGGCTCTGCCAGGTTCCTTGGTGCCCCTCCTCCAGCTTGCGCACGAGTGGCGTTTGCATGAGATTATGGTAAAATTGGAGCAGGGAGGGGGCCGGGCATCAAGGAACTGGGTGGTACGGCGCTGCCGGACAGACGCCAAGTAACGATTGGTGACGGATTGGCAGATATCGGCAGTGGAGGGTGGAGGGGGATCGGTGGGGGTCACGCTTGTGGCAGCTGTGGCTTTTGGGACAGTGGTGGGGGGTGGGGCGTTTAACCAGGCAGGGACAGGGTCCCGGCGGCAGCTCGAGAGAGAGCAGGGAGGCGGCATGACCAAACGCCCTCTTGAATTAATAATGTCTCCTGTCACTTCCACGCACATCAGGTTAGCCATAATTTGTTCGGAACGGCCCCCAGGGAGGGCAGAATATAGCCTCGTCACATGTTCTACTGGCCCCCTCCTGAGGCAGGCTGTCTCACAGCAGGGGGGTGAAGGATTTACTCTTCTTCTCCGGAATCCAGAGACCGGGGTGCCGAGCTGGGGCTTTCATTTGATTGTTGGCGGGGGGGGGGCTTGTGTTTACGCTGTGTGTGTGCGCGCGCGTGCGAGTATACGTGTTCAGTCTCTCTCTGCCCTCTGGCCCTTTTCTGGAGGGAATCCTAAACAGTGGACCTTAAAGGTCACCATGTCGCTGGGGGAGCTTGTAAATGTTTCTGTTTCCACTCCGTTTCCCTGCTGGTCCATGTATTGGTTGCTGTGCCGGATGGTTCCTCTTCTCCTCGACTTGCCGCACTAAAGCCCCTTAATGTCTTTGTCATAAAATCTGTCACTCGTTGCTGCTCTTTTTTTTTTTTTTTGCTCGCCCCACTGTACTTTTGCTGGGTCCAGCCAGGGGGCACATCTTAGCGTGAGTTGGGATCAGGCCGGTAGACAGGAGCGAGGAGCAAGCATTTTGTTCTCCTTGTTACCAAGCTGGTCCACGAAGCCTCTGGCTCTACATTGCCCCCTTCGGGGGAGGGACTCTTTGCTGCCCACGGTGGTTTTGAACTGGCAGTCATTCACAGACACAGTGACCAGGGTGGCGGTAGACCACTGTGCCCATGAGCTGTGCCCATGAGCTGTCCCCATGGGATTGTGGGATTATCAGTGTTTGCCTCCCGTAGGAAGGACAGGGAGAAGCTGAGGTGAGGTGGGGTGGGGTGGGGTAGGATAGGATAGGCTTACATAGCAATGGGATTGGCCTGCAGCTGTAATGAGACGCTTTAAATGGGGCGGGGGGGGGTTGCGATCTGTCTAGTGTAGGGCTGATGGACTCCAGCAGCGTCGCGTGGGGGGAGAGGTGGAAATCTCACTGGCGGGGGTGCAAATTGAAACACCTGTACCATCTGTGGAGGGCCTCCCAGAGCCACGCTCTGACATTCTGAGGGAAGGGCGCGTTCGACGCAGCCGTGCTGAGCCCTCCCATGTGTGAGAATTAGATTTGAGGTTTGCCTACAAGCCTAATTATTCAATAGGCTTATTCACTGTTAACTAGTCATACATGATGGGTGGGGGGTTTGTGTGTTTGTTTGTGTTTGTGTTCCAGGACATGAGTTTCTGTGTGTGTGTGTGTGTGTGTGTGTGTGTGTGTGTGTGTGTGTGTGTGTGTGTGTGTGTGTGTGAGTGTGTGTGTGTGTGTGTGTGTGTGTGTGTGTGTGTGTGTGTGTGTGTGTGTGTGTGTGTGTGTGTGTGTGTGTGTGCATGTGTGTGTTCTGCTTTCTGTTCTTTCACATAGTGCTGTAGGGTGCGACCTTTTTTTGGTGCGTTGAATCTGCGTGTTTGCGCACTCATCTCCTGTACAACTCCCCAGTCTTTTGGGAAAAGCGGAAAACTGACTGGGCTTTAGTTGCCATAGTGATTAATTTGCTGTGCCTTTGCCTGTCTGCCATGTTAGAGAGAGAGAGAGAATGAGTGCTATCTCGAGATAGACATGCTGGCCGTGTCTGTCCCCGTCCCTAATCAAGAGAGTTTCGTGAAATGGGGATCACGTGATCACCAGGATGGCCCCGGGCACACACACCAATCGCTAGGTGTCTCCTCACCTGGTGAAGTGACAGACCTGCTAGCGATCATCGCCGGAGGTCAGGGGACAGCAAGACAGAAAGAGAGACCTACGTTAGTAGGGACTGGGGGGATAGACGCTTCTTTTTTAAGAAAGTTTTAAATTGTGACATTCTAATAAGAAAAGGGTTTGAAATCGACAGACCACAGCCATTTTTGAGGGTTAGTCATTGTCGTCATTGTCATTATCATCATTAGTAGCAGTAGTAATATCATCCAACTCACCGTAACCGTGGAAATGTTCAGCGGGAAGCTGGCAGGGCTCTTACGCACGGTAACATCTTCTTACAGACGGTAACATCTTCTTGCGGTCTGTACCGGTGCCCCCAACCCCCACGCCCATGCTGTCCATTGTGTCTTAATGCATGACATTTAAATGCTAACTGTATGTACGCCCCCAAACTAAAGACCCATGATGCTCTGCTTCAGTGTCCTCCTCCCTGTCGCTCTCTCTACTCCCCTCTGATGAGCGCTGGGGCAAACGGACAGGCGTATGAACCAGAGCTGAAGGCTGCTTCTGACTGCGATGGGGAGTCTTTGCCTCATATGTCTGTGTTTGCGATCGTCTCTAGCTGCCGTTTTCACACTGTCCTGCACCCTTGTCGCTCTGACCCTTCATATGTTTATCCTGATAGATAATTAGGTTGTTCTTGTGTTATGCAAATGACCCTTGGCCGTTTGGGGCTGTGGTGCCCCGTGCTGTGGTGTTTAGCACCCTGACTGGTCACGTTGGTGCTGTGAACTGACTCAGACCCCTGGTGGGTGGCTGTGCCATGTGAGTGCAGCACACCCGTTGTTCATGTAGAGCAGGGTTCCTCAATTCCAGTCCTGGGGAGACAATTTCCCTGCTCAGACACACCTACTACACCTGGCAATTAGCTGATTAAAATATCTGAGCAGGAAAATCTACAAACTATGTTGTATTGTGGCCCTCCAGTACTGGAATTTGGGAATTTTGATATAGAGAAATGCAAGAGATGTGTTCTTCATTTAAATCACGGCCCATTCGACTGTCTCCAGGCTTGTGTGCCTCAAGTGTTCATTCCTGTCTTTTGTGATCATTGACGTCCCCCCCGACTTGCACATAGCTTATTTTTAATGCCTGTTCCTACTTCCTGTTTTCCCACACATCCAACTACATCCACCCCCCCTGGCATCTCCTGTCATGTCATATCGCCCGCCCCCCCCCACGTTTCTATGGCGACATGGCGGGAATTTCCACGGGAGCATGACTTCCTTTTGCATTTGCCTGTAAGGAGAGCGTGATGTGGTTCTGGACTCTTTTGCCGCCCCAGGCAGGATGGGGATCAGACCCTCATGGCAGGAGAGAGCAACCAAGGGGAAATGAAAGGGGTTAGGCTTGGGATCGATGGTCCTCTGCCCCCCCCCCCACAGGGGCTGACCACAAAATCCTGTGTTCATATCATGGTAGATGTGACACTGAAAATAAACAGTTTGTCAGAGCATTTTAATAAGAGGTATTTGATCACCAAGGTTCATTGCCCCATGAATGAGGCTTTAATGGGATGTCCAGGCCCCGTTTGTACAGCTTAATGACTTGGCTGTTTTGACTTAGTCCATTAGCAGTTTAAGGGCTTTTTTCCTCCCTTCAGCTCCAGTTCCCCGCTATAATAGTAGTGGTGACCTCCCAGTGGTCCTAGATGGAGGAGGGATCTAGGCTTTGTGTGTGTGTGGTGGGGTTGGGTTGCCAGATATCCCCGTGCTAATCACGGCAGTAGGGGTGCACTAAGGGGGCTCCCCCCACAGATGGCGTTTCATCGTTGCATTTACGGTTATACATCGTACTGGGTTGTAGCATTTATTTTTTCCTTTCACTGTTCTGTGGACCCACCTGATGTGTACGCCAGTGATTTGTTATATCGATTTTTATTATGTCTGGGACGGACTCGCGCCGTGCCTCTCCAGTTCCGGGGCTCACTTAGCTGTTTTGCTTTTTCTCTCCCCACATTGTTCATTTAATATGTTTTTGTTTGTGTAAATGACCAGCTCTCCCATATGCCACCAGTCTGCCCGTTCGGGGAGAAAACTGGAAGGCAAACTGTGATAAATGAGAACCGTGCACAGGGATGGCTCACGGACTGGCAAGGAAAGTACTGGTTAGATGGATTCCCCCCCCCTTTTTCCCTCCAGATATGAGGGGGTAAAAGGTCTGTCACCAGTCAGGCGTATCCTGGTGTGAATCCATGGGGGTTTTACGTCTGTATTAGAAGGGATTACGAGGAGGGGGGCAATCTTGGAGAGACAGCAGTGCGGATATTACGGTGTAGCTGTAATGTGTGTGTGTGTGAGAGAGAGATCTGAAGGCGCAGGGAGGAAATGAACGCGCTACGGATCGATGGACTGCTTGGATAGTGTCCCTCAGGGGGCATCGCTGGCCGTGTGTCTGCCGTCTCCCAGGAGAGAAGGGGGGAGGTTTGCGTGGCGCCAGCTCCGGCTATAGTACCATGCAAACTTCGGCCTTCCTCGCAGCAACCAGCCCGTTTAACCATCTCTGAGGCGCTAGAGGCAGCTGCCTCCGTGACCCTTTGTGCAACTATGCCCTCTACTGCTGGATTAAATCCCATTTTCTCCACCCCATTTTCGTTTTGTAAAGAGGTAATATTTCTCTGTGGTAAACTGTAGCCTGAGACATCTACACTAAACATTTACCTGTTGCTCACCGTTAATTGCTCACCGTTAATTGGTCACCGTAATGTTCTCCTGGACCCCCTTCCCTTCTTCTCTGTTGGATTTAATTATGTTTTCATGATAAAAGTTACGTCAGGATGATTTAACTGTAACCACTCTGCCTGCCATTTATTCGTAACGCGGTAGCTATACCCTGCAAGCTGATCAATGAACTGTGCAGCCATGATGGAGTATGATGACGGTAAAAACGCATCTGGTAATAATTAATTTTTCCACACGGGCTAACGGGTAATCAAAGGATTGTGCTTGAAGGCGTGTGCTGCGCTTAATGAGCAACCTGCGTGTGAGTGTCTGGACGGCGGTGAGTAACCGATGGCGGTTATATGGTGCGCGGTTCACTTTGTTTAATGAAGGGAAAGACACTATGAAGCAAGGAGGTCACATGGTTTCTGGTGGCTAAGGCCAGGATATCTGTGCTGCTTGAGTGTCTTCACTGGGCCCTGCTGGGATGTAGCATCGTCTCTGTAATTTCAGTGGGTGTTTCTCATCATGCGTACTTGGCCATACTTGTGTTCTCCGGTCTCCGTACTTGTGGTTTTTGCAACACCGGTCTTGCTGATTTGCCTTCCAAGAATAAACTTGGGGCGCAGCTTGGTCTTGTTTGGTGAGGATGCAACGATGTATCCTTGATATTTGGGGTGGAGCAAGACCAACGTCCGAGGATTTTTACCGTTCTCTGTACTTGTGTTCTTAGTATTGGAACTGATCTTTGGCAATGGAATGTGACGTAAAACGGATTAACGAGAACATGAGTACTGTCAAGTATGCATATTGAGATTCACCCCAATATCATGCTAGGTTTTTGATCCCCGGATGTTGGTCTTGCTCTACCCCAAATATCAAGGATGCACTGTTGCATCCTTGCCAAACGAGAACAATCCCATGATTCATTGCGCCCAAGTTTGTTCTTAAGAGGCAAGTTAGCAAGACTGGTCTTGCCCAGACCACAAGTATGATCTTTGCACTTTTGGTATTGAGTAACACCCGGTGTGTATGTAGGTTTGTTGTATCACTGGCTCTTCAACTTCCTGTATGTAGTTTCGATATTTATACAGAGATGTCAGCTTTTTGTATGTAGCTTCGGGGCTACCAACTCTCACGCATCTGGTGTGACGCGCTTTCAGACCCTCACGTTAGCATGCTTATGGCAAATCTATATTATTCCATTATTAACCTAAAATTGGCTACATCAAAAGCACTGGGGTAGTTTGCAAACCCTGCAAACTATTTACAAGGTAATAAAACTGTTACATATGTGTAAATGCTTGTGCATGTGTGTGCAGGCTTGTCTCGAATTGAAAATCTCACTCCAGCCAGCTGACCAAAGTTGGAAACCCCATAGTTTTGGTATTTCGAGACCTCAGCTTCTGCTAGCGATGTCTTCATCTGCTTATTCTAGCCTGTGTCACTGGGCCTAGAGCCCAACCGAGGCAGCTGAATGCTCGGGTCACCCCGGGAGGGAAGCCCGTTCATCACACGGCACATACATGCTGACATTCACACACGCAATCATACACCATGGACAATTTAGAGGTGCCAATTAGTCTAACTACATGTCTTGGGGCTGCAGAAGGGAAACTGGAATAAACCTGCACAAACGCAGAGAGGACAAAACGTCCAAGAAACCTGCCTAGATACAAGCCTCCAGTTTGGTCCTCCCACCCCGGTACACAGCAGATGCATGAGAATCAAACCAAATCAAACCAGAGGCCAGTGGCCTGTACTACGAAGCGGGTTTACTGGCTTATCGGGGTAACTTGTCAGATTTAAGGTAGTCTGGGCAAAATGTAAGTGAACGAATATGAAGTCCATTTAAACTGTGGTACCTTAAATCTGACAAGTTGCCCCGATAAGCCAGGAACCCCACTTCTTAGTACAGGCCACAGATCTGTGACATTAGGCTACCTCAGTGCAGTTTGTTCCATCCCCATGTGGCTGGTGTTGTGTAAGTTCGAAAACCCCCAATAGCAGGTCCTTATGAGGACCGTGTTAGTAGGTTGGGGGTTAGTCTTTGTGAAACAGGATCTGAAGCTTGCTACACATAAACACACACACACACAATAATGTTAATGATTATTACGAATCCCAGGGTCTCACAAAGCAAATTGCAGGACATCATGTAGGCCTGCATTACAACAGCCTGAGCCCTTCATCTTCTGTTTATACGGCTCTTGATTACCATCTTCATTGCATTTATCCATTTGTGGACGTATGAAGCTCACCGGAGCCTTTAATCAAAGCAATACAGCATTAATCCTCCGTTCTACCTGCACCCAGCTCAAAAGCAAAGGCAGTGATTCACGTATGACGCAGCGGCCATTTTTAGATTAAAAAAGAGCTTTTTTCTTTGTTCCCTTCACAAATATTTTCTACTTGCATACTTTTTTTTCTTTTCTTTTTGACAATAATCTTGTTGTTGAATCATCTCTTGACCGGATGCTGAGAGTTGGTGTGTTGCCACAGTGAATCAACACAATCATATATTTTTTTTTTCCCTTTTGAATAATTTTTGTCCCTCTTCCATCGCACGGTGGGGTGGATCTTCAGTATGTCGCCCTGGTTGCTACAGGGGCCATCCTTTTCGATTCGCCAGCTGCTCCATGTGCGAGAGTGTGTCCCCGGTCTCTCATTCGCACCCTGTGAATGTGTGACGTCGAGGCCCCCAGGCCCACCCTTCTCACACGCCGAGGGATCCAGCTCATGCGCTGGAGATAGCCGTGCGCATCTACTAGCGTCTACAGGTTGAGGGGTGGGCTTTGCAGATTTCTTTATTTTTTTTCCTTGGATGCGATGACTATATCATTATTATATGTAATTTTCTTCAATTTTGATTTTTAAATGAACAGGTGCGATCAAATTTATCTATTTGCCTTCTGCTGTTATTTTTTTTCCAATTTCATTTACATCCTGGGATGACACTCAAAATGAGCATTTGGGGGATACAGCTCTCTCCCCCAAGTGTTCTTGGTTATTTTCCACAACTGCTTGCGCATTATGACATTGCTGGAGAGCGGTTTTCTGCATAACAAGCCGACACCCTCTGTCGCCTCTTCAAATCAGGCTTGAGGCGGGTCGTTTGGGACTCACGGTGGCGCCGACCTGCCGAAGGCCCGCCTTCGATCGACGTGTCCTTTCACGGTAAATCTCCAGTGGTGCTGCAGTGCGCTGGCATCATTTACGGGAAGGGGCTGTGGCACTTCCACTGGCAAGCAGTGACCGGGAGGTTAATTTATTAATTTAATTTTTATCTGAGGGCCCACCCTGTGGATGGTGATTTACTCAGTTTTGATGTATTTTCCTTCCGGGGTAGATTAAAAGTCTCTTGACTTGAGTTCTGTTCTCACATGCCAAGTGTCCTTTGGCAACATTACAAGGACAGTAGTTTTGCCTCTGGATCCCAAAAGTGCTAGTGGACATGTTCTGGGTTGACACCCCTGGGCTGCTTTCGATTTACAGGTGACAGAACGTCTGTAAATGACCTCATATAACAGAACCCCGCTTTTCTCAAAACTTCCTCCTTCTGGGGCACCAAATAAATGGTCTGATGCTGCACTCAGACCCTAAGCTTCGGTCTCAACTCTACCTGTACCTGTGCAAATGGAAAATAAAAGATCATTTCATCATTTCATTTTTATTTCTGTACATCGTTTTTCCCCCTCTGCATCCCCATGGAGTTCGTCTACTGTTTGAATGTGTTTTGGTCTCCTCCTTGCCCGTATCATATCAGACGGGTCTTTATGATTCCAGCCCGGCCTGCCAGCTGACAGCTGTGGTAAGCTTTGTTTTGGTGGATCAGAAGTCCTATGAAGACAGTCAGTCTGGTATTGTATTGATTTGATCTCTCTGTTCTCCTCAGGGGGCAGGGGAATGAATGCCTGTTGACATGTATGCGTGTCAATACCTCTCACTGTCACATTGAGGTGACTGGCTGTTTTATGGGTTGGGTAGCAGGTAGTAGCTGGAGCACCTATGAATTTTATATTGTTGATTTTGTTGTTTTTTTTTTTTGACATGGGGGGAGGCGCATGCTGTTAGCAGTAGGCTAATGTGCTGGAGTATGTCCCAGGCAGGTCAGGATATGTCCACGTCACACAAAGACTGACAGGGGTGACCCTGGAAGAGCTGTGTGAAAATGACTGCGTCTGGCTGGGCGTAGCTCTGCGAGATGCAGCATCCGTTCATGTGCTGCTCACTGTGGAATCTGTGATGTTTTCCATGGCTACATGTCTCATTTCTTAGTAATTAAGTGAAATGCTTTGTGAAACATGAACGAAACTAAATGTGCTCCTCACGCAGAAAGCTGAAATTATGAGGTTTACTTTATTAAAGGACCATTAATTAAGAGCCTTATTTCCTAGTCCTTCTGGTTCATGTCTTGGGCCTGGTTCGCTCGAGTAAAGGTCTGAAAAAGGCCTTCATCATATTACTGCTTACAGGACTGGCCAACACAAATTCAGACGGATGGATATCTGTGCGCAGTTCAGAGCATGTTATCACAGGGATGTTATGGTGCTTCTTTGCCTTGTTGGGACCTGTATCATGAAGCCAGATTTGTTTAGCTAGATAACTTGTCAGAAATTAAGTCTCACCCCATTTTAAATGGACTTTATCCTCATGCTCTTACATTTAGCCTAGATTACTTAAACTCCAACTGATTCACCTATGCAAGAAATCCTGCCTTGCGATTCAGGCCCCTGGTCACCAGAAGTGGAGTCTTATCCTCCAAAGGGTGCCTGGAAAAAGTTAACGTCACCGACATCAGTGTTCCCTCAGGACAATCTGAAAGTGGCCTGTATCCAGTCACCCTGTGACTCACCAGCAGGTTATTATGTACTAAGCAACTTTTTAGCCTAATGTGTAAGAAATAGGTGTAAAACTCTGTTAGTATTAATGGCAGTTTTATATTTTATATTTTATATTGTCATTAACTCTGGCAGGGTACAGTGAGTTTTCTACTTCCCAGTTAAGCAGAGGGAACCCCAGGGTCGAGCCAAAATAGATGTTTCTCTCACTCTGTGCCTTTAAAAGTAATTTAAAATGATGGGGGAGGCGAATATAGCCATACGTGGGAAACGATGAGATACTTATGATTTATTTTTGTTTGCTACATAAACGGTGTTTCACATTATTATGAAGCGGGTGGAGATGAGCACATGCTCAAAGATTATACGATTATTATAATGAACTTTAAACGACGTATTGAAGCTGATGGGTGGAGGCGGAGCCTTTCCCTGCCAGGCCTAGGATGTCGGGCAGGGATCCCTGAGGGCACTTTAAGCTTCAACTAGGGAGGGGCGAGGACACCACATTCATCTCGGGGAAATAAAGATACCCTATGGCCTCATGCAGGACATATGCGTGTCACTAATGAGGAGGAACCTGGGATGATTGGTATTTTACTCAGAAAATACAGAGAGTTGGCGTGGTCCATGCGGCAGTGCAGCGACGTCTCGGACCGACGGCCGTACGGGGCGGCATGTCTCTCGTGGAGGCCTGTGTGACCATTTTCTGAGTCCTACCTGGGCCTTAATTATAGAAACACTTGGATTGCAACCTCTGCAGCTTTTCAGCATTTCAGTCTTTGCTTCCGAAATGTGGGTTAAGGGTCCGTGAGCTGAAGGATCAGTACTTAAATGGGGGGGGGGGGGCGACTGCAGAAGCACATCCCCCTCCCTCTCTCTCTCACTCTCTGGCTGTCAATTTACTTAAAATAAGAGCAGCATACCCAGCAGGGACAGGGGTAGAGGAATATTTTGTCTTGATTGCTTTTAGACACACAGGGATGTAACGGGGGGGTGGACGGGGAGGGGAATAAAAAATGGAGCCTGGGACTTCTGGAGCTGTTTTTGTCTGGTTGATAAAAGTTAATGCATTTCAGGAGCAGGCTCTGCTCGGGCTTTGAAATACTGAGGGGGCCACAGGGTTTATCTAAGGGGACTAGGGGTGGGGGTGCTCGCCAAGCCTCTACAGGGGGGTCGTGGGTCATTCCCCATGTACAATTTTAGATCATTTATTAATTCATTATTCATACCTAAAGTGCTGGAGTTACCCTCAAATTACAAACAGCAGTGAGGGAGTGCTTATGGAGGGAAGGGGGGGGGCGAGACAGATCTCAGTATGAGAGCGAAGGACCCTGAGGATGGTCTTCACTGGGCCTTGTGTCTGCCAATCTGTCAATTAACCAATTGACTGGGTTTTTTTTTTTTAGTGATCCGTGTCATCTTAAGCAGGGGTTATTAAATGGGCAGAATAACCGATTGGTATGATGTGATACGGTCAAGCTGTGCCGGTCAGGCCTTCTGCCCAGACATGGTTGGCCACCATTGGCTGTTAAAGATGGCGGTGTTTCGTCCTGACAGAGGAGCCATCGCTGACGTTTCATACGGGGGGGCAGAACGGGAGCTCACTGGTGAAAGACCTGCATTAAGGTGGGTGTGTCAGATGAATATCCCCAGTAAACCAAGATTCCTCCGCTGGAGTTCTTCATATTGCATATAAAATTCAACAGTGCAGAAAAGTGACAGGGGAACATCCTTCACATTCAGAAATCTGCTGGGGTTGCCTGTCAGAGAGAAACATAAGACTGTGACAGTAGGGTTGTAATTATGGTCCAACCTAATAGTGACAACAGTACATCAAGCTCAGTGGTTACGCAGCAGGTCATGTGGTTTAGCTCCATGTTTCGCAACCCAGTCCGCGGGGACCCCCATATAGTCCATGTTTTTACTCCCTCTGAACTCCCAGCCAATGAAGAACATCGAATACCTGGTACAGGCGCGTTGGGAGCTGGGAGGGAGCAAAAACGTTAACTGTCTCAGGGTCGCTGAGGACTGGGTTGAGAAACACTGGTTTAGCTTAATCACTACACTGGTCTCAAATGGGTCTGGCAAAGTTAACAGGCTGGGAAAAAAGGCAGAGTATTGTGGGCTGTATCTGTCGTTAGCTGGTATAAGCCGGGGTTCGGAGTTTAGCCAGCGTAGGGGCATATGGTGAGTGCGTGAAGGGGGGCTTGGTGCAGTGGTCCAAAACTGCCTACTAGCTGACCTTAGCCTCTCGGTCATGATGCTTACAGACAAGCTGGGCATCACGCTTCTCTAGCTACAAGTATCTTCAGAGACATCACAAGGTTTCTTGTCGGGGGGGGGGGGGGGTGCTTTGACCTTAATATTACAACGCTTCCGGCTTCCTCGTGGACAAACCTCAGAATGGGGCCTTTAAGAATGGACCTAACGATGGTGCCGAATCGCCGACATTGTGTAAAATTACATCGGTTTCCGACCTCTGTATAGTGAAAGTGATTGACGATTCAGCAGTAGCAAAAATTACAGGACGATTTAAAGCAGGACCAGTTAGTGCTGAGAAGCATACGGGGCGCTAAATGGGGTTAGGTGTCTTAGGAAATTCAGATAATGAGTGCAAAGAGAGGCAGCTGGCTTAAACAGCTGGGCTCCTTTGTGTCTCTCGTGGCGAGCTATTCAGCCGCTCCCTGCACTGTATTTGCTCAGGTCTTTGTCCGTATCCGGCCTGCCGCCGACACCAGTTAAACGATGCAGATCAAACGAAACACTGGCGCATGAAGCTTTTTGGAAACCACGTGGTGTTCACAGCCAGAGCCGTTTTATTCCGCATGCTCGATGAGTTCCTCCCCCACCCGCCGCGCCCGGCTCCCCTCGCTTACTTTGGCGCCAACTGGGCGAGAGCAAGTACTACAGTTCTGTCTGAATTTCTGATTGGCTGCTATGGGACATCTGACACGCATGTGATTTTTGAATTCTGTGCATTTTATATGTTATCACTGGTAAAAAAGTTTAATTACATGTTACATACTGAATCACGTGAGCACGATGATAAATTATAAATTCACCCAAAAATGATGTCCAGGGTCAAAGATGATAATCGATGATTTCTATATGGTATTTTTTCCATTTACGTTTATTAGTTTTATCTGACACCAGAAGTATCCAAAGTGGGTTAGTATTTATATGCTTTTAAGCAGAGATGAGCAGATTGCTTGCGATTTGGCCTACAGTCCTTCCTGTGGTTAGGGTTATGCTGTTATCTGACATGTAGGGTCGGGGGGGCGGGGGGAGAGAGGTGGTGGAAGCTGATGACTCAGCACCTTTTTCATCACAGCCCTCAATTAGCGTAGGGGTGACTGGGGACACGTTAGCGGGGTGGTGTTAATTAACATCCAGGCTGGCTCAGGGTGGGGGGGTTGAGACAGCGTTGCTATTTTCTAGGCAAGTAATTTCAGACACAAGACATTTTGATCGCTGGAATCAAGACCGGTGAGCGTACCAAATACCACGGCCTTTTACTGTATACACCGGGTCGGCCAATCAGAAAAGATGTAATCAATATATTCCCCTATATTCACTTAAAATGTCCAAACTGTTTGGTGTGGTGATCACAAACCATGCTGGAAAAATCAATGGTTTGCTGATTATAGATCGAGTGCTATTTGCCTTGCTTGTACATCGCTTTGGACAAAAACATCTGATCAATAAATATAAATGTGAAATCGTAAAAATGAATTAACCACAGTTTAAAACTGGTGTGCATTTTACCTGGTTCTGCTTCTGGATTTTTGTTTGCGTCTGAATCTAAGAGCCGCACAGGGAGGCGCAGACTGGTGGGCACTCTGGTCTAACTCTTGTAAGGAACGAGGCGCCTTTCCCTTTGCGTTTGTCAGCGCAGTCAGTGTGTTCCATTTGGTCCTTGCCTTACTTTCAGGAAATTTCATTTTATTTCCAGTGGGGGTTGGAGAATTTGGCTATTTTCTGTGACAGACCATATTGATTTCTGATTAAGGTACTTGGCAGAAAAACCTTAATTAAACTGGAAGTTTTTTTCAATCAAACAGGGGATCTCTGCAGAGTGGAGGAATTGAAATATACTACGTGACTTTGTGTTAGATGTTAGTCTCGTCACATAAATATGCATCATGGTTTTGCAAAAGAGAGAGTCGCGCTTATGGAAAAAAGCTAGCAAACATAGCGAATGTCGGCCAAGTGTTAGCTAGGGGTCCCGATCGCCAACCTGCGATGGACGTCTTTTTGTATCATTGGTAAATGTCACGTTGAATAGTTTCACTAGCAGGTACACAGACATCACTAGAGCTTCAGCCTGGAGTGTCGGTATTCTTCTGCCTTCTACTACTTAGTACCATAATCAGTATAATCTATGCCCTCCCCCCCCCTTAGATAATTAAAGCTGGATTCTTCTGCTGGCAAGGGGTGGGGGGGGGGGTTGTGTTTCCCTTCTCAGGAAGTCAGGAGCCCTTGCTTTGCTCTTCCTGAACTGTGTGAGTGTGTGACCACAGTGGTGCCCCTCATGGTGGGTGGGGGGGCTGGTGTAGAGTCCTACAGCTACTTCAAAACATGAAGGGGCCGCTACATAAGATCCTAATTGCTAATTAATGTGCCCCACATCCCCAATGCCAGTGGAAACCCCACAACATAGTAATTTCAGGCCCCCACATGCAAGCTTCATTTGGGCGGCAGGGGGTGGTATGGTGCAGTGACTGGGCCATAGGTGAGGTTCTATTTATATGGACCGTTGAAGTGCCAAAGCGTAGGAGGGACCCAAGGTGAGCTTAGGGATTGAGGGGGAGTGGCAGGATGAGTAGGTGGGGGTGGAGCCAGTCTGGGTAACAGGGAATGTGATGTGGGGGGTGGTTCGAAGGGGGGGGGGGCAGCGGGTGGTGCGTCTCAGGGAGCATGTCACCTCCACCCCTGCAAATCACAGGCCTTTCCTGCCACGTGCGTGACGGCAATTAAAGTACCTAGATCCCTCACAGGAAAGCGAGAGATTTTTAGACAGCCCCTCCCCCCTCGTTGTTTGTGTGGTGTTTCCGATAAGAGCTGACCCAGGGGAGCCCCGGGCGCAAACCAGAGCCCTCAAACTCCAACTTTCATTTACAAAACAAACAAACAAACAAAGGGCGCATGCCATGCGGCTTCACTTAGCTGCGGGTGACACATTGGATCGTTTCATTAAATATGCTTCAGAAAAAGATTTTTTTCGCAAAGCAAGGTTTAGTAAGTGCAGTTTTTAAACCTACATGGGTTACATCGTTTGATTGTGGAGGGTCATACCTCAACGCCTATTTCCACTGCCTCAAATTGATACTCACGGTACTTAGATTTGTTGATTAGCTAGATTACATGTCAGAATTAAGGTACCTCAGTTTAAATGGACTTTTTGTTCACTTGCGTTTAGAACAGACTACCTTAAATTCAGAGTTATCTTGCTAACCCAAAAACCCAGCTTCACAATGCAGGCCCCTGGTCTGGTTTGTTTCGTCTGGTGACTATAGTCTGGGCTTGATTTGTCATCCTCCTTGCAAATATATCATCCTCCTTGAAATATTTTTTCAACTTGACCACTGACAGGAGTGTACCATTTTTGCCATTCAGCACCCACTCAAAGAAGGTCAACGAACTAGTACCTGGTCCTAAATTTATGACTTGTAAACTGCTTTCATAACTGAAGTCACTTGGTGGTGCTAACCCTTGGTGCACTGTAGTAGGAACACTGCCTGAAAAGAACGTTGGCAGATGTACCAACAGGGAGACACATTTTTTCAGCCAGATCGGTGCCGGTTTGTCGTTGCATCACCAATACAACTGACCACCTGTCCTGATGGGCTACAACTGTGTTCTGGAGCCCATCAGCCTTGCTAAGGTGGTGTGGTTTGGCGACGTGTTGTAATGCAACAACCTGGTTTTTGATTGGGTGCCGGCAGAACAACGTCAGTGAGGTATAGAAAATTGAGCTTGAACTCTTGCTAATTGGGTAGTGTATTAATGCAGGATCCTAAGGCTTCAGCCTTCACCCAATGAACCGAGACCACCTGTATTAGATTGGGGTTAAGCACCTTTAAATAGCACTGAGGTCCACTTTTGGGAGAAGCTCACCTCGAGTAAGGAACAGTGAATCACGTGACACAGGGATTGGTGGAAGGGACTGCTCCCTTGCTTTGGGGATTGGATATGGACAGACAGCCATTTCCCTGTAAGAACAGTGCCGCCCCTGGCCAAATTGGGGCCCTACGCAGAATTTTATTTTGAGACCCCCCATTACGAAATGACTGTATCACGAAATGCCAATCAGGTTTACAACCTTGCGGTGTCAGATTACTCGTCTCTGTCTTTCCCTCCTGCCTTGGGCTGACTTGGTGCTCTACGCGCCTCACGGCAGCGACGTGCATCCTTTGTGTCCCCTTGCAGAAAATGGGGCCCTCATGGATCGTGGGGCCCTACGCACAGCGCGTGTTCTGCGTGTAGGGAGGGGCGGCGCTGTGTAACAATGTGGGCATACGCTAAAGACGAAAGGATGTTGGGTCATAGATAGACTGCAGCTGAATTGGGTATCAGGGTCTGATCACTTTAATAGAGGTGACTTTAGAGAGCTCAGTGTAATAAAAAGACTGGGAACAAGGAATAGATGAAGTGACTGACCACAAAAGGGCATTTGCAGCCTTTGACACAACTTTTTGTCCGAGAGCCCAAGCCCGTCGGGATCGATACCAGAGTCCCCGCTGCCTCTGTCTGCTCTCTGAGGCATAAAGACGCTGGCTCTCACCCGCATCTCTTACGTTAAGATTTTGATTACAGGGGTAAGGGGTGAAGGAACATCAATAGATACGGGAACCCTTCCGGTAAAATCCAAGGAGGTCTGCCAGAGGTCTGGGCTCCTGTCTGGAACCGGGTGAAAGGGTACGAATGTCATGCACATTTCCGGGGCCGATGGAGAATAGCTGAAAACAAGAAAAACGCTGTGACTCTACCGGGGAAGCTCAGCGCAGCTGGGGGGGAGCCTTCATTTAATGCAGAGGGTGATGCAGGTAACCCTCTGGGACTCAGATCCAGATGGAGGTTTGAGAGCAATGAACTGAATGTAGCTGTGAGCTTGTGTATGCGACAGTGCGACATTAGCATGGAAAGCGGCAGGTTGGCTTTAGGGAAAGCCTGAGATCAGAGGGCAAGGGATGGGTGACACTGGGGACAGGAGTTCTTTCTGTCCCATTCGTGACACTGTGTTCTAACTGATATCCTCCTGGGGGTTGGTGTGTGTGGCTCAGTGCCTGAAGGCATGGTGCCTGTGATCTGAAGGTCGCCGGTTTGAATCCCAATCGGGAGAATGATTTTAGCATTGGACCTTTGAGCGAGACGGATAATTGCCAGTTGCTCCAGGGATTGTTTGATCCTGCTTACTATATTCCTGTTTTACATTTTATTTATCTGTGCTCTTCCACATGCTCTGCTTGTGTCTATGTGGTATATATTTCCTTTAGGACACTTTGTATGTTCGCTGGTAGTCCTGACAGTTCCTGTAGGTTATCTGTGATATTCACTGTGTCCTGTGGTTCTTTATGTAAGACGATCCTCAGCTGCCCGAATTATATTTACATTCTCATCAGTCAGGTTATTACGGCACTGACAGTAAATAAAGGTGTTGTGGTCCCTCCGTAGTATATTAAATTAACCTCAGGATTATTTATTCTTCTGGCATATTGTTCGGTGGTTCCCTTGGCAACGCACCGCGTGTCTCTTCAATACGTGTACGATATTTTATCCACCCTGGAGTAAAAGGCAGCCGGAACGCTGATGCGGCGGCTGCCTGTCGATACCGCGAGGACCCCGCGCCATCCACTGGCCCGTTTGGCTGTATCCATGACAACGGCAAGCTGGGTCACATCTGTCGGGGGGGACATCAAGCCTAACGCGTTAACCCTTTCAGGTGTACTGTCTGCCTTAACTCAACGCGGGTGGTTGAGTTAAGGCCCCTTTTAGGTAAATATGAGGTACTGGTGAGCACTGGGTCTGTGGGAAAGTGCAGTTTCAAGGAAATTATGCTTATTTTCAATTTGCAGAAGTACAGGTGCATAGGAGTTCCTTAGTGTTTGCATACACCCTTCTTTGAGAGACACAGGAATAAAGCTTCTGGTCTGAACGCAGTGTGCGGCATTTTATTTTGCTGTAAGGGCCTACTGGAGATGTGACTAGTCAGCCAAGGATGGGATTCAAACCAATGACCTTCTGATCTCAGGCAGACAGTCCTATTATGCTATGCTGCAGAGCTGAGGGCAACTAAGGCTCACAAGAGAGGGAGCCAGAGTGGGATGCCTTAGTCTTCAGTTTGATGAGGAAGCAATCTTTGTGTTTGATGGATCTCTGACTGAGAAAGTTTGGTAAAGTAACCTAGTTCGGGTACAGCCTGTGGCTGGCTTTTATTGTTCTTGTGTGTTTCTTTTGTGTGTTAGAGATGTAGTCAAGATAAAATGAAAGCTTGAATAATACGATGGTGACAGATTCTTTACAATCACCTGCAGGTTTGCTGCTGGAGAACATTAACCTCTGTTTTTAACCATTAATTCTTAATGATACATCATGCCTGACGTGACGTGAGCTTGGTAACGTAATCTCCCGCATGCAGCCACCATGCATGTGTGATCACAGCTGACCACCAGGGGGCTCTGCGACGGTCTCTCCCCCTGCCCAGTTGACTGGCCAGTGCAGTTTTTCATTCTTGCGGTTCATGTCCTTTCTCCGTTTGGAATGCGTGCACAAATAAATGTAAATGTAAGCTTACAGTCCCCCTTCAGACATGCCGACGTGCTTTAGCTAGGGCTCTTTGTGCTTTTACACGGCTCTGATGGTCACATGCAGCTTCTCTTTGCGCTCGACTGTCCATCCTGCGTCATTGCATTTCTTCTGCCAACTGTCGTGTCATCTGTGGTGCCCAGTGTGTGTGTGTGTGTGTGTTCGTCCATATCACTGGCGCTAATGCGACCCGCCAGCTGTGGCCCCCTGGCTGTAGCTGGCAGCGTCACGGCAACAGAGCGTGGCCAAACGGCACGGCAGCGAGCATCCCTGCCATCCTTGGCTGACAGATGTGGGTGGGGTTTTTGGTGGGGGCGGGGGCG
>JAODKC010000117.1:6925089-6935157 GCA_026777985.1 Mormyrops attenuatus | reverse complement strand
CCCCCCCCCCCCGCCGCCCCCCCCGGGCGGGCCGCCGCCCCGCCGGCGCGCCCCCCGCCGCGCGCCCGGGGGGTAGGTTCAGAATATGAGATGGTGGCACAGGTCAACACCATGGTGAATTCTCATGAACACTGTGATCAAATGAAATGTTTACTCCAGACATGGTATCTAGAAACATAGGCTACATATCTTTTTTAGATACAGGCCAGTCTTGCCACGGACACATTTATCCCCGTTGACGATCCCTGGAGGGGGGAGGGGGGGGTGATCACTGGCAGTGCTTATGAAGTGCTGCAACCCTGCTCCACACCCGTTACCTCATATTATCTCTAACACGCATGACACTATTGTCATGGAAAGTAAGGAAGTGCTTTTTAACTGTAAAGACAAAAACAATGAAAATTGAAGATGCTTCAGAGGTACCGGGACATGGGGATCTGGTCCTGGTCCTGGTTCTGGTCCTGGTCCTGATAGGCCATATGTCGCCGAGGGTCTGAGCTCCGCTGTGACGGACGGCACGCGCACACACATGCCTGCTGGGGGATGGGAATTAGGCTAGTTTAGTGTGGGCTTATCGTTTGGACTATGACCCCTGTCTTCTCCCCCTCGCCTCGCTCGTTCCTGTCAGATGTGCGCGTGCGTGATGGGATTAGATCAACCCGCCGCTGCACTTATCTCTTTCCTCGCTTTTGGTTTTTTTTTTTTTTTTTTCTTTCTGTTGCCCCCCCTGGATGTTATGTGCAGCCTTGCTGTCCGTTCCTTGGTAACTGTGGTTTTAACCTAAAGGCCACCAAAGACGATTCAGGCTGAAACATCATGTTATGCACTAAGCCTCACACTCTGTAAGTTCCTGAATGGGTGATTCAGCTCCGTTCCAGCTTGTACCAAAAGGTGGCGCTGTGGTTAAGAACATCCATTTACATCCCAGAGGGTGACGCTGTTGAATCCTTGAGAAGACTGCTTTGCCCAAAGTGCTCCAGTAAAATAATAACCTCTGCATGTGGATCAAAAACGTTTCTCTTACAAAGTGTCAGCTGGGCAATAAAATTGCTGGCTTAATATGCACTGCTTTTAATTTAAAAAATGTGTTGTTTGGCTGACACTTAATTACAAAGCCACTATGAATTTACCAGTTTACCCATTGGGATTGTTAACTGGGGTGCCTCAATGGTACAGTAGCAGGGGCCCTCCCTGATGTGACCTGGTGATCTTCGGTAGCCAGATACTGGGTTGGGGGCCTGTGGCCTCATCTTCTCCACCCCTTTTGTCCAAAAATGCGCACGCCTTCGTTTAACTTGTAAGCTGAGGATTTTCCAAAGAAATCCAGAGCGTAAGAACCTCCAGGGAATGTGAGTCGCAGTCCTGTCTATGTCCGCGGCCAGCGGGGACAGGCACTGGGGACAGGTTCGTCCTGAGGTGTCACCAGATTGGTGTTTGGTCTTACTGTCTATCTGCCAAAGGCAGAATGGACCGAAAATGGCTAGGTGTTCTTTTATCATCTTTTTTTATTTGTTCCGTGTTTCTGTTCGATCAATTGTGAGTGTATGACTTCTGGGGGACTGGCGCACAGACGGGGTGTCCCCAGCCTAATGTGTTGGATACGCTCCTGACTCACCACAACCCTACACTGGATGTGAGGTTATTGCAGATGGATGAATGATTGAGTGATTTCATATGGTGACTTTTATTGATTCTTACTATTTATTGTCCACCAGTGACTCATCACAGTTATCGCGGTCAATCTTCAGCCGGAGAACATTTTCCCTCCGGAAAGCTCAAAGCCATCAAAATGGCTGCCTGGCATTTTGGATGAGGGGTTGAACCACCCAATCAAGTGTGGAGGAGTTGATCGTTGAAGGGAAGTCCTCAGAGGGATTTGTCCAATAGGAAGAGACCATTTCCTGCTGCCCTCATAACTGTGCTTTTCATATACATGTCCACTTGGTGACGACTCCTTGGTCAAAGGGATGGCTGCGCGTCATGTTGGGACCTGGCATCGCTAACAAAACTCTGTTTGTGTCCTTGCAGGATTCTGACTACCGTAGGGTCACAGTTTGACTTGAGGACACTGAGGGCGGTGCGTGTGCTGAGGCCACTGAAACTGGTGTCAGGGATTCCCAGTAAGTCATGTGCGATGGTCACCATGGGGCTCACTGCTGACTTACAAAGGATGACCAGTTCCCAGCTACACTGACTCACCAATTTGGAAAACAGCCCATTAGTTTTGCAGTGAAAGAGAAGCTTTAAAACCTTGGAGTAATAATTACTGCAATTAAGTGTTTAGCTTGAACAGAAACCACACTTATGCCAGTTTTGGACACATTAAGTACAGTAATTAATTAGTTCTCAATGTAATAAAATAAAAGAATTGTAATTAAGCAAAAAGCTGCAAAAGAAAACACTAATGTAAGTATTAACATACATTGTAGTTGTATGTATTATATTCCATCACTTTCTCTTTTAATACTGTTGATTTGAAGGTTTAGATATTAAACACCATTAATTTAAAGGCCACCCTAGCCACTTAACAGTATGGAGAAATGGTGTTAGATCAACGGGATAAACATATTGTCATCTCATATTTAAAAAGGTGAGTGTGTGATGCAGGTCTGATCAGGTCTGGTGAAGTTAGAAGACCCTGAAGCTTAGGTGGGGGATGTAGGTTCTTGCAGCTTTGCTAGACTGAGAGCAAAGGCTTCTGGGAAGGGTGTTCAGGGGCAGATGGGTAATTACAACCCATCCAGTCCTGGGTGTTGTGGTTGCTATGGCGTGGGAGCCATGGAGACTGTCTGTACAGTTCTCCTGAAGCCATTGCCTCTTTCCAGGGAAAGATGAGATTAGTCATGTTTCCATGGCCTATATTCCCCCGCGAGATGCTCCTGGTAATTTCCAGGCAAAGATTACGCCCATGGAGAATGTAGGAAGCACGTTCTTGAGGACACGGCCGTGACCTCTGACAACGCCCGTTATAGGAGACCATGTCACCAAGAGAATCACCAAGTTCATTTGAATTTCACAACGTTTATGAGCTTGAAACTCAGGAATGGACAGGAGCAGATTATGAGCTTCAAAAGCCTGGTGAGTGTGAGTGTGTGTGTGTGTGTGTGTGTGTGTGTGTGTGTGTGTGTGTGTGTGTGTTTCCGTGGGTGCCTCGGTCAATGTGTGAAACCTGCTCTTCTACCTCCAGGCCTGCAGGTGGTGCTGAAGTCAATCATGAAGGCAATGGTGCCACTCCTGCAGATCGGCCTGCTGCTCTTTTTTGCCATCGTCATGTTCGCCATCATCGGTGTGGAGTTCTACATGGGCAAGTTCCACCATACCTGCTTCAAGTTAGACACAAGTAAGGTTTCGCCCCGCTGTCAGCTCTGCCCCCAGATTATACACACCTGTATGTCTACCGAAGGCTCTGGTTTTAAAATTCATCAGAACCCGATGATCTTGGTTTATGGATGAAGTGCCAGTGGAACTGCACAGGTGCTACACAACTTGTGCTTGGAGCGTTGGTTTGAGGGTTGAGGGGTCTACCTCCAAGCTTTTTTTACTTTTTTACCCCCCATACGACTCTAGAATATCAGTCATACTGATAGCAGCTAAATATGATAACGGACAGACCAGCGTACCTGTGAGTGTGTGTCTGTGCGTGTGTGGGATGTGTACTGCGATCTGTTATCCCTCAGATACTAGATGTGCTTTTTTCAGTGTTTATTGCACTGAATATTTTGTAACAAAACAACAAAAAACATTCAGCACAAATAGCAATGGACTATTAAAAGAACAGGGTACATATTAGATGACACATTAACTGTTCAGCTTTAAATATAAACAGTTTATCTGTGCTGAGTCAGAGCCGGAAATGGACATCATAGCCTCATCACCCGCTTGTTAGTCCTTGCTCGGTCCTTTTTCTGGGGGGCATTTTGTATGTGGAAGACACGGCCCTTTACAGGACAACATTTTTAATGCACAGATAAGGCAGGCAGGCAGAAGTGTGTTATAAATTTGAATCAGAGGGCTGTGAGCAGAAGTACAGATTTCTAGGTCCAGAGCTTCCCCTTCAGGGTGCCGCTGTGGAATTAGACATTGTTATTAAACTGTGCATTTTTTCACTTAAGCAGTTACTGGCTTAGATATTACTTACCAATTAGGGATTCAGGGTTTGACCGTGGGCGGATTAAGTGCTTTGTTTCCTGCACCCTTCTCCTGACTTTCTGAGTCACTGGTTGCTGGCTGTGGTCACTGTTTGATGTTCGCTGTCAGAACCTGGCATTGAGATGTAGGACCGACCCGGCGAAGTCTGGCTGTGGGACTGTGACTGCCACATGAGGGCGTGGCTGAGTCGTG
Organism: Mormyrops attenuatus; assembly: GCA_026777985.1. Lineage (NCBI taxonomy): Eukaryota > Metazoa > Chordata > Actinopteri > Osteoglossiformes > Mormyridae > Mormyrops > Mormyrops attenuatus. The sequence continues at coordinate 6,930,816 of JAODKC010000117.1, read as the reverse complement.
GGCAGGGGGCGTAGCTACTGTATAGCACCACTCTGCATCATATACACCTTCCCCCATCCGAACCAACCCAGACGTTCAATTAGATTTGATGTGGAGTACAAAAAAACACATCGCCACCTAGATTGTGATGACAAGTCATGTGACAAGCCACACCCCTATCAAGGAGCTACCTGGCTGTGGATGCAGGGGCATATACAGGGCCGGGGCCACAGGGGCTGAAAGCTGATTGGCCCGTGGAGTGTCTCCTCTCCTGTCACCCAGCAATTCAAAACATATCATTGACTAATAAGGTTGGATGCTCTGTGTGACTTATAGCCCCTCTTATGCCCCACATCTTTAAAGAAAAAACATCCTATTACCCCTGTGTAGATGGAAGGGTTTAAGACAATTCAGGACTGCTGCGTCCTTTTATGATGCTTTTCTGTTGGATCTCTGGGGAGGGACCTTCACAAAGCAGCATCTCTCAAACATAAGGTATTTTTACCATTCGGGCTCATTGACGACACCCAGGCGATGGATGTCATTCCCTGCAAAGCCGGTGTCACGTAAGCGTGGACTCTGGGCCTGCCACTGCTAAGCCGATTTGCCGCTTCGTGCGATATTTATCCAAACACCCACTCCCCCACGATTCAGGGCTTAGTATTTTTTTGTCAAGATGACAGGATGCTGGTTGAGATGTGCCTCCTAAGCATGCATGACAGGTTGGGGAAAAACCGGGATCCTCACCTCAGGCGAGGCTGTTTGCTTTGTTCCGATTGTATCGCCTTTCACTTCCTGTCAGCCCATCATAAGCCACGGTACTTTAGCTCTGCTCTTTATCCGCCTTCAGTGAGTCATTTTTTTTTTCCTTTTTACAGCAAAGCACCTATCTGGCTATCCAGAGGTCCTGGTGCTTAGTGACGTTTATTCCTCTCTGGATCTCCACCGACAGCTGGTACCTGCTGTTTGAGAGTTTATGTTGTCAGGCTTTTTTTGGGGTCAACTTTTGACCTCTAGACCTCTCACCCGTGACCCATTACAATCTGACACATAATTACCATCTGGGACGTTTGACTGTAACACTGTTAACTCCGCAGCTTTGTTGTACTGCAATTAAAATCTATAATTGGATGTGATTTTGAGCTATGTGTAGTATTACGCTCTGACTGTGATTTAAGGATCTATGCACTCTGACCCCAAATATGTGTATGCATTCATTTATATATATATGTATAAGCATATGTATCTGTACAGGATAGAGAAACACAGAATTCAGTATTTGTATAAATGGCAAATATATTTATTATTGGGTGTGCTGCTGTTGATTCTGTGTATTGACTTAAGCATCAATCTTTATCAAGCACTTACAGAACGGGGGGGTCAGCTGAATGTAATGGTGCTGTGTCAGAGTCATTCCTGGCTTATATAAGCTTATCATGCCTGGGGTGGGAGTTTCTGCCTCCTTTCTGCCGTGGTGACCTGGCCTTTTCTCCCTCACACTGACTGTTAAAGGTGCAAAACATCAACCTCTGTCCAGACTGACATACCGTTCTGACTTTGTATCAAACCAGACAGCCGAGTGCTTTGGGGGCGACTGTGTTGGGAAAACACTAAATCAAAGCAGAATAGATTCATAATGATGACGACGAGCCAGCTGAATATCCTGTCAGACACAGAAGGTCATGAGGATGCAGCAGAGCTGAAGGGTGCAAAACCTTTGACAGGGAGGGATTTTTATGTTAATAGTAAGTATTTTGCATCTCAGAAACGGAATAAATAGAGCTTATATTTGTCTGATTCAACAGTCCTTGCTTAAACCTCGGATCTCCGGTACTCTTGGCCCTGGAACCGGGTTCTGTGATCCGAAGCATAATCCGGCAGCCCTCATGGGATGTCTAAGGAGGTAGAGGGGATTCGTTGTCTGGCAGGAGTTAATGGAGCAAATTGAGGCATTTCTACTGCTTGGGCATGTGGGGCGGGGGGGGGGGGGGCATTGCATGTTTGGCTGGCGGTGCGTGTTGGTGGCATGAGAGGTGCTGACAAGTCGCCGCTGAAGGTGGCGCATGTGGTTATTTTAGGAGTTGGCTGTGGGGCACGACGGTCAGAACTGCAAACGATCTTCCCTCTGTTAAAAAGTCCCGGAATGAATCATCGACTGGATGCTCTTTATGTTTGTGTGTGTGTGTGTGAGAGAGAGAGATCCATACATAACACTCCTGTTTTATATATTTGTGCACATGTTGTGTGTGTGTATATCTATATGTAAGCACACCTGTCATATTTCTGTCCTCACAAAAATGTTTTATACATTTTGTGTATGTACTGTGTGAAAATCTTTATGTAAGCTTACCTGTAATATTTGTGTGTCTTTATCCTTATAAATCTCTCTTGCTCTGAGGACATGCTTTGTTTATAAGTAACCGCACCTGTCATATTTATGTGTGTGTGGATTAGGTTTATATTACATTGTCGGGACCAAATGTCCCCCAAAATGTAGTAAAAACCATTTTTTTTGTGATGGGAACCATTTGATCTGTGAATGCAGTCAAAAAAGTAAAATTGCCAGAAGTCTTGTATTTTGTTTAGTTACTTTTGGTTAAGATTAGGGCTGGGTAGGGGTTAAGTTTGTCATGATGGGATTAGAGTTTCCCCCATAGAAATGAATGCAGAGTCCCCACAAAGACATAATTACAAGCCTGTGTGTGTGTGTGTCTACAGAGGAGCGGGACGAGGAATTCCCATGTGGCACCGAAGCCCCAGCAAGAACGTGCCCCAATGGCACAGAATGCAGAGAGTACTGGATCGGCCCCAACTTTGGCATCACCAACTTCGACAACATCCTGTTCGCTGTGCTCACTGTCTTTCAGTGCATCACCATGGAGGGCTGGGTGGACATCCTTTACAACGTGAGTTGCCGGCTGTCAGTCCCGCTTCAGCGGGGGGTGGGCGGGGGCGCAGGGGGATTTCAGCAGGCCAATCAGAATTTGGACGCTCGGAGTGAAGCTGGTGTGGGTCCGATGGTGTCCGATCCCACTCCGCAGGACTGTGACGAAGTAGCTTCCGCGCACGCTGGCTTCCTGAAATCGTCCGTAGCTCCGAGTCCCAAGATCTGGCCAATTTGGATAAAACCCGGATTCTGAAAGTCAGGTTTTCTCAGCCTGGGATTATAGGATTATTTTTTTCTTTGAGGCAGTGGGGAAGCAGGCAGGGAGGTGGGAAGCAGGCAGGGAGGTGGGAAGCAGCTCTTATACTGTATCTATATAATTTCACTGCCACTGTGTTTGCTGGTGTAAGGGAGACAGGGAGGGCTGTACCTGTTCGTCTGAGCCTCCGCACTTCTGAATGTGGCCAGTTGTCACCAGGGTCCCGTGGGGGGAGTGGGGCTGCCAGGGTGCGGCCTGTGCCTGTCCTCCGGACATCTCCGCACGATGCTGTTTGGGTACTTTCACTATTGCCATATTTTATTTGATCAGATTTCTTCTCTGAGTCTTAAGTCCCTGTTCTGTGTTAAACATTGTACCTGTGTTGTGGTTACCCCAGGGTCTCGCGTCCCAAAGACCACGCCTGTAAAAGCGTGTCTGTCTCACCCCACCGGCTCCTTCAAGCTCGGTCTGCAAGTGGCTCTGGTGAGGCTCCCTGCTTTGAGAGCAGCTTGGCGATTGACAGCTGCTGTGGGTCTCGCTCTCTCTCTCTCTCTCTCTCTCTCTGCCTTCCATCATCCCTTAAAATCTGACATCTGCTTTCTGCTCTCTGGGCACAGATTTGATCTGCTTGGGTGACTGTGTGCACTGTAACCACACACAGAGACACACATGCACACACACCATATCTACAGGCAGACACACATACAGACACACAAACTCATATTGTAACCACACGCAGACACACGCATGCAGACACAGACACACACACAGACACACACAGGCAGATGCATGTACACGCAGATGCAGACACACACAGAGGCAGCGTAACGCAGTCTGGGACGCTTGCTGTGGACGATGTTGGCACAGTCAGACACTGGGCACTATGCCTGGGACAGAAACCCAGATACGAGCTGTTTTTATGAAGGCTTACGTAGAACACCTTAAGCCTATATACTTGCACATTTGTTATGCTTCTGTAATTTAAACACTATTATTCTACAAAGAAATAGGTGCCAATATTTCCAAATGAGAGCCCTGCCCTTTTCCACTGCAGTTCCACTCCAGTCCGTGTCCCTCGAGGGGCTCCGGCGGGTCTCTCCTCCTCGACCGGCAGAAGCTGCCCCAGTGGCTGCAGGTCCTCTGCGTTCCCGTGGACCTGCGCCACCCCTCTGTTTGTTTTCGTTAATTAGAGGCCATCCCACAGTTTCCCCCAGCTCGCCTCTTTTAGCCCTCGAGGGTGGCTCAGGATATTACTGTAGACCCGCGGCGCCTCAGGATATCCTTTACAGAAATCTCCTCATCCAGGCTCCCGCATCTGCTTCATTTCCATGTCTTCTCATATGGCCGAGAAATCCCCAATTTTTATGACAGCTGGCGTTAAGCCGGGTAGCTGATTCCGATAACACTTTTTGCAGACGAAAGAAAAGCTCACCGTTCCACTTATCAAATGAAGGCTGGCGGGCTGAGTAGGATGCGATTAACATGTTTTAAATTTGCAACCAACAGGTAATTAAAGTTACATTTTCTCTTCCGTTTATCCATTAGCGGGAGAAGCGTGACAATCGCTGCTTCACAGATTGCGATCACAATAGCAATCGCATTCACAGCTGCCCTGGAGATGAAGGCAGCAGGGATTCTCCATCTTGCTCTTTTCCCTCCTTCTTCCTTCTATCATGATATCCATCCATCTTCCATAATGATATTTATCCAGGATGGGCCACAGTGATTCTGAGCCCAGGAAACTCATAACAGAGGAGCACTTTGGCCAAGATGCCTTGCACATTCAGGCTTTCATTGACATTTTGAGGAACCGCGGTCAGCTGAGCCACTGGCAGAGCAGGGTCAGACTGTCCCTGAAGTAATTGGGGGTTAAGGGCCTTGCTCATGTAATCACTCTGCCAACCCTGGGATTTGAACCAGCAACCTTCCAATCATAGGCACAGTGTCCTAATACGCTTGCGCTAAACATCACCCCACTCATACACACAGTACTGACAATGTAGTCATCAGTTAAACTATTCAGCAATTCCTTTAAGGTAGTCAGAAGTAACAGGAGTACCTGGAGGAAATCTCCACACAAACAAAAAAACAACCTTGGATATTACAGTGGCCCCGCCCCCCATACCAACATGCCACTGCATTGCAATTTTGGAGACTCTCCTCCCTGTCTCTCCGTCAGGTCCTGGTGTTTCATTCGTGGGCAGAGTCTGGGTGTTTGCAGGTCTGGGTGGTAGACGGGGACCTGCCGTTTCCAAATGTCCCTTTCAGTAAGGCGTGAATTACTGCAGGTCCCACCAGATTACAGATACCCACTTAGCCACCGGACCGTGTGTTGGCCTCAGGCAGATTTCACTGGCTTCTCGATAACTTTGACATCTCATCGGTATGGCATGTGTCATGTGATTATGTGGGTTCATGAAAATTTACACACTCACTATTGCCTTCGTTTGCCTCTGTTTTGGCTTTGCTTCTTTTTGTTTGCTTTGCTTTTTGTTTTGTTTTGCTTCCTTTTGTTTTGTATTTTTTTTTCTAGCTGTCTATTTTTTTGCTTGGCTTTGACTTGCTTTGCTTTGCTTTGTTTTGCTTCTTTTTGTTTTGTATGTTT
>JAODKC010000117.1:6898840-6921669 GCA_026777985.1 Mormyrops attenuatus | reverse complement strand
CCCCCCCCCCCCCCCCCCCCCCCCCCCCCCCCCCCCCCCCCCCCCCCCCCCCCCCCCCCCCCCCCCCCCACACAAACCAAATGAGAGAAAAGCAGGTTAAGGCTGCACACTGGTTGTTGGGGGGGAAGCGTATAGTGTAGTTAGAGCTTGGGGGGTCTTAGCCTTCTGTCTACACATGTCCTTCAGTAAAACAGAGGTGATATGGCGTGTGTGTGTGTGGGTAGCCATGTATATAGTACATTGTGGGGACCAAATGTCATTTTGACATTGTGAGGGCTGTTTTTTTGGTCCTCACAAGGGGAAACTCAATTTAAAAAAAAAAACAAAAAAATTCTGACTGTAGTCAAAAAACTAAAAAAGCCAAATGTCATGTGATTTGTTTGGTTACTTATGGTTAAGGTCGTCATTGTTGGGATTAGGGTTTTTCTCAGACGGTCTCCACAAAGACATGAATACGAACGTGTGTGTGTGTGTGTTTTTGGGCAAGATCATGCATAGATAGTACAATTTTAAGGAAGAACTGTCTGTTTGTGTTTTAATGAATGCACCTTTTCCAGTGGCTCTGAGACACCAACTTATGAAGTTGTCTGTCATAACAGAACACCTCCTACAATCCTCCCCATAAATTAATTCTAGACCATATAATTCACATTACAAACTAGCTACAAGCTTCAGAAGTTGGAGGTATTAGCATAGTATTAAACTTGCAGCCATCAATTACCTAGTTGGTTGGAAGTACCAGAATAATCAGTACCTGGGATCTGGACTGAGAATCTGCCTGTTCAATCCAGACACCATGGTGTCTGTGTATAAAAAGATCTTTTTTTCTGTATCATCCTTTTTCATGCATGACGATGTGTTGAGTCCCCTGTTTAAAAAGTCATTGTTATGACTATAAGCAACATAACAGCATTATGTCCTCTTGCGTTAGACAGGAGGTCGTTGGGTCAAATCCATCCTTAGAAATAGTGACAGACCTGATCTGTGTGGTGTTAACATTTAAAATTCCAGAACAGTTCTGGACAAGTAGAGCCATAAAACTGATTTTCTTCCAAAACCTGAGCGGATTTATTCACAGACTTCATATATTTCCTGAAAGTTCCTTAACGCCACCTCCATCTGTCCATTAAAGCTGCCTTTCCGCCTGTCCCGCCTGCTTTTCAAAATGAGGCACCGTGTGGAGTAATTATCAGCCCAGCAGTGCCGATCCTGCCGGAACGGTGTTGTGCCTGTGCGAAGACGTCATCCAAACCTTCTCGGCTGGGTAGCTGTTGCCCAGATGGATGAGAATCGTGTGCTCGCTTGTTGCAGAGAAGCAGCAGAAGTATTCAGGCTGGGTTGCCAGAGTGGAACCATGTAATCCACACTTTTTATCTCTATTAGTGTTTTTTTTTCAGGTTGTCATGGTAACTACCTCATGTTGACTGCCCTATCATAACACTGCCCCTTTTGCCACAAGAACCTGTCTACTGGCTTTTGTGAATATCTGTGGACTTAGTGCCTCCCACTCACTCCCCCGTTTAAATGCTTCATTTAATGAGCAATGTGCATAGCTAAGGGAGGTATCATATGATTGGCTGCAGCTTGCGTTCAAGCTGATCACTGATCGACCAGAACGTTCGATGAGGCGGGAAAATGGCTCCAAGCCCCAGGATCTAAATGCTTGTTAAAGACCCCCTGCAGCTGGTTAACTGTCAGTTTTAATTTATGTCTTGTAAAGTCAGACCTCCCATGTGTTGTTTTTAAAATCGTTAGCCTAAATTAGCATGCAGTCAGGGCTGTCTGGGCACAGACATTGTAATTCATGACTGTTCAGTGCTGCTCAGATTGGTTTGATGGACCCAACCTGTCATTCTGCTAAAATTAAGCCAATTCCTGTCACAAGGAATGGAGAAAAGCTCCACCCACAAAAATCCGATGAACAAAAAGAGAAGCCCATTATTATTAACAGGGACATATCACAGATCTTTCGAGCATTGTTTTTATAGAAACGTAAATGTAGGGGGACTGGTAATCTCATTGTATGGACAGATCAGCAAATGATGACTGCTGAAGATCTGGCATCACTGGGCGAATGGCGTGTCTTCAGTTTTGCAGTCTGTATCGGTTGGTGCTGTTGCTGTTCGGACTCTGGCGTAATATGCGCTGGGGTTGTATACTAGGCAGGTCACCCCAATTAACGTTGTTGACGTGGCTGCTGAGGTTACCAAGGTTAAAGGGTTAGAGTTTCATTTGAATTATCCATGAAGGGTTTGGGTAATGGTCTGAGTATGATTGTGTTCTTAGTCCATTGTCCAGATCTCTTCGTGGTTCAGAGTTCTGCAGGTGTTTAGGCATATGATTGTCCTGATGGTCTGCCTCATGGTCTAAGTTCGGCCTGTGTTTTATAGGACCTGGATCTCAGAGAGTGGTATGAATGATGAAGGCAAACGGCAGCATTAATGCAATAATGATTCCCTCAGTGTAGTTGGGCTGCTGTCATTTTCAAAAGAAAGTCTCTGTTGTTTAGTGACCTGATGCCTCCCAGCTTTTGTTATATGGTTAGTGCGTGACTGTAATGCGCTTATGACCCCCGAGTGAACAAAAGAACAAAGCCATTCCTGTTGGAAGGGGAACATTGTTAGCATCTTTTATCCTCTGCAGTATCAGCACCTTAGCAAGCACGTGTCACTAACTGAACTCCAAATGTCTTTGGAACTAAGTGTCCTTCAGGTTCCAACCCATTGTCTCACAGTCAGGCCTGTTACTTTTGCCTAGTATATTCCAGAAATGAAGGATGCGATGGGTTTACTTTTCTGTCCCTCTGCCTCATTCCACCTCTGTCTCCGTGTTCGCAGGCCAACGACGCCGCAGGAAACATGTGGAACTGGATGTACTTCATTCCCCTCATCATCATCGGGTCCTTCTTCATGCTGAACCTGGTTCTTGGTGTCCTGTCCGGGTAAGACGCAGTTCCAGGCTCATTTGGATACATGGGTAACACAGAACTCGATGGAGCTGTCCGCACCATCACAGTCACCACAAGGCTGGTTGGGCCCCTGCTGGGCCGACTGGGTCCAGACCAGAAGGTGTATATAGGGGCGGGGTCACAGACCCCAGCTGAAAGCTGATTGGTCCCTGGAGTGCCCTTCCCCTGTCACTCACCAATTCAAAACACATCACTGGCTAATGATGAGACTGACTGCAGTGTATGAATTATGGATGGTCTTATATACCGCAGTTTTAAAAATCATAGAATCGCCTCTGGTTCATACCCATCATCTGTTCAGACAAACTCCCATAATACTCAGGTTTCCTCAGGGAACTCCGTAGAATCCCATCCATCCGTTAATTTTTGGGATTGTCGGCCAATAAACAGATCAGGCCATGGTTGTTAGACTTTTTCTTTTTCCATGTGAAAGGAATGAGAAAGAGTATCAGCCACTTTCAGATTTATCTTCACTGATGAAGCAACTTTGGGCGGGGGGGTCTTCCTTACCTGGCGAATCCCGACATATCACAGAGGAGCGGATTCCTCTGCTTTGTTCCTGACGATAATTCCTAGACCTTGTATCTCTGCACCCCCCCCCCCCCACTCTCAGCGTGCTAATCTATATATGCGAAATGAAATCTCAATTTGATTGCGCTGAGCTCCGCCAAAACAGAATTACAGCATTCGGGATGTGGTTCTTGTAAGCTCTCTGTAGCCAAGGGGCACATATTCTTTCTCTGCTAGGAACACACACACACACAGATACACCCCAGCATAATATTTTTGCCTACATTCTGCTCTGTTCTGTCATTGTTTTGAAATCAGTTTCTTGGAGTTTCTTTTTTTGGTGCCTGTTCGGAACCATGAATGTTTAATTTTATTGGGCATGGGGGGAGATGAATGCTTCAACCCCAGCCCAACATGCCGTACAATTTACCGCAGTGTCAAAGTTAGTCGTGCTCCTGAGAAAAATCGAGTACTCCCAGCACGCACCAGGGCCACGGCTGTACCTGTGCTCCGTTCTTATTGGATATTCAGTTGCTTAGGGGGGACCCTGTTGCCCATAGCTGCTCAGCCGCAGACAACCCAACAGCAGTACAACTAAACAAAGAATTCATCAGCGAATACCTGATACATGAGAGAAGGAAGAACACCCAGCCAGACTAAGCAGTACAGCCAGAAGGAGGTACACGGCACATTACACTCAACAATAATGTTAAGGCTAACGCTCTTCCTATGTGTTGTGTTTCTGATGAACATAAAAAGAGCAAACGTTGTAAGTCTTTGTGTCGGGTCATCTTGTTTTAATGAGACTGTAAAAACACGGATATAACAGTCCGAAGCTTTCGCACTTCTCTGGCATCATCAACATAATGAGTCACGGATGAGGGTCGCTCTGCGGGCCTCAGCTGTTGCGCCACACTGTCACGATTCGTTAGGCCGACCACATCTAAAGCCAGCGGATGTGTCTTGCCTAATCAATCGGTCCTTTAACTGAATTTTCTGTAGCGTTTATCTGTGACTTCTTCACGCTGGAATTATCGAGGGATTCGGGGTGGGGGGGGCTCGCGGCTAGAAATCGATCCGGACAGAATGACAGCACGAAGCTGAGGGCATGGGAGCGAGACATCGGAAAGCAACATGACAGAGGTCATTAATAAATAAAAGACAATACATGACTGGAAACAAATATGCCTTAGTAGCTTTAAAGCTATGGGCTCACGATGTCCCGAATCTGTCTGCGTGACATCAACCTGGATGCCCCTATCATCCACACTTCATTTCCCCAGAGGTCAGAGATTAATTGGGGGGCAGTGGGATGGCACACTGCCGCTCGTAGCACCAGGGGACCCCAGTGAATCCACGGCTGCTCAGAAACCTTTCCCGCTATCATTAGTGGCGTCTGTGGGGCGTCATCACACATGAGTGTGCCAGCGGGCCCCATGTTCCAGGTAAATATTTACAGCCTGCCGAAGCGAAACGGACGCATGACTCGGCCAATGAGGAGCCAGGAAAGAAAAAAAGCAAGATTAATTACCCTAGCCTGAGTGATTAGTCACTGGGGATGTTTCATTTATGAAACAAGCGGATCTCGTTCCTGGATGTTCCGGCCACTGAGCACCTGCGTTGGGACCCTGAAACCCCACCCACCATGAAGGCAGACGGACAGGGCGGGGTCGAGCATGGCCTGGACATGGCACTGGTCCTCCAGCCTTCCAAGATCCTGGACCCAAGGGCTGAGTCCAGCATTTTGTGACCCGGACAGAAGCTTGATTACTGTATTATTAATCATAGGATTGTTTATGAGTAAACAATTTAAATTTAAATGTGCTGTTTGTTTTCAGCCAGCCACTAGCGTGGGCTAGTTAGGGCTTTTTGAATACGCCAGACAGCTGTGTGGCTGTGTCAATCTTCAGAGTGTTTTTGGTCAAGTGGCAATTTGCATGAATCCCACTGCATTCCAGTGAAGGTCTGTGATAAGATTTTGGAGATTTTTGTGGCTGTACTTTAAGCAATCATCATTAATATTAGTAGCAACTGAACAGTCCTAAAAATACACCAGCAGGGTCTTCAGCAGCTGGGGTTTCTGCACTGCATCCATCATGGTTTCTCCAGAGTAGGGTCCAGGCAGGGGGGACCCCCTAGAGGGCACACCAGTCCATCTCAGAGAACACACTCACACCTTTAATAGCTATGCTAAAAATATAGTATTTCCCATCGTGTGACAAATGTGACACATCACTCAATACTGAGCCAAGAACAGAAATTACTTGTTTTTCCAGTGGTACCATTTCAGTACCTTCCAACTTCTTCAATAAAGTCCATCCTGATTGCTTTCTTCCCTGTGCCATACTCAGTCCGCGTGATCGTGCCTGTATGACCGTGAGCAGGTGACCATGTCTTTATAAGCATTACCCATGTGATTGTATTGTGATGCTGGCTGTGTGTGAGTGACACAAGCCAGTCCATGCAGGCCCTGGCACAACTGCATGTGTGATGTGTGCATGTGCAAGTACTGCCCCCCGCTGTCTGCAGGGAGTTCGCCAAGGAGCGTGAGCGCGTGGAGAAGCGCCAGGAGTTCCTGAAGCTGCGAAGGCAGCAGCAGATCGAGCGGGAGCTGACCGGGTACCTGGAGTGGATATGTAAGGCAGGTCAGGCTGGCTCCTCCCCCTTCCTCATTAGCTCCGCCCCCTTCGGTTTATACCTTTTACACTCATTACCAATGTGATGCTTGCATCTGGTGACTGGCAGCTGTTGATTTCGCTGAGTTCTATGGAAATGGGTCCTGTGGTTCTGTTCAGCGAGTATTCCGCCTCATGGTGGCTCGCCCAAAGCATTCGTACTCGTGTGCCAGATGGCAGCAGTTTGCATGTATCTGCCTCCCGCCCCGCCCCTGTCACCCCCCCACCTATCTGCCATCTGGTAAATAAAGTGACATGCAGCAGGACGTCTGCACTGCACATCCGTACGTGTATAAACGTGGCCGGGGGTCCGAGTCGGCGGGGATGATTTCTCCTTTGTGGTACCGAACGGCTCACTGGCACATGTGGATTCAACGAATGGTTGTTCCTGGTTCCATGATTTTTTTTTCCATTAGGCCACTTTAAATGTTCCCCAGGTTGTTTTTGATGTGTATTTGAATGTCTATTAGGGCTCGTTTGCATGCAGAATCGTAGGTCTGCTTTTGCATCTGTGAATTTTTGTTTATCTCAATTCATTAGAGTGCCTTAACATGCAGGTATTGATGCAGGTATGTGTCCATGTGTGTGTGTTCGTCCCCCTCACCTGAAGGGCGATTTTCTTGGTTTCAGAGGAGGTTCTACTAGCTGAAGAAGACAGGAACGCAGAGGAGAAGGCTCCTGTAGATGACTCCTGGTACAAGAAGAATCAGATCAACCCAGGTGAGGATTGAGACGGGTGTCTGACCTGGATGCTGAAACTGCACTGCAGTTGATAAGGGTTTTCAGCTGGGCGGAGGGGGGGGACAAGATAACCTGCTAAATTGTCACATTTTCCTCTAATTGGGCCCTTGTTACATTAACCTAATCAGTTTATATTTTACCCATGGACTTATGAGAGGGCTGGTTAAACAAATATGAAAGGAAAGACAAGACACTTTGTTTTAGGAGGGGGCCTTGTCACCCTTCACTTGAGGGATAATTATAAAAGTTCATTGACACCCCCGTCGCTTTTAAATGTCCATCATGCCGTCAAGCTGTCAAACCTTGGCTTGCACATATGTACCACGTCTCCCCCTTTCTGTGCTTGTGAGGCAACCCCTCCCCCGATTAATGAGGGTACATAATTAAGGCCTGTCTTTGGAGATGCAGCTAATTGGGGGATTAGACAGACATTTTAATTGGATTATAGGGGGGTGGGGGTGGTGTTTCACAGCCAATGGGGGAGGGTGCTGAAGAACACATAGTCAGTGCTGGCAGAAAGACATGCAGCCTGTTTGGAAATGTCCTTCCTGTCTGCAGCACACGCCTTTTCCTTCGATAAACACTGGAACTGGGATGCGTCGAGTGAATAGGGAGGATGTAAGTTTGAGCACAAGCATTACCACACTACCACAGCTAATCTAGTGCCTTAGAGCATAATTTAAGTAATTAAGGAGTTCCTTACTTTTTTGAAATTCTGTCTTTTTTAACCCAATGAGATGCCAGAATAAACTAACTCCCATCAAACTCCTGTCTTAGAAGCTGTGTGAGTATGATTGGCCCTCATGAGATTCCATTGGTCTGAGCGAGACCAAACCTTGCTACCCAGAATTCAGTGCATTTTATAAAGCTGAATATTTTTATCAACAAATCTTTCTTGCTAAGGGGTATTATTCTAGGCTCTTGTGACCAATTCACATGATCGCACATGACCACTGCAGTACTGACTCTTTTATTGCTTACCCGCTGCAGTACTGACTTTTATTGCTTCCCCACTGCCGTTCTGACTTTTATTGCTTACCCGCTGCAGTAGTGACTCTCTTATTGCTTACCTGCTGCAGCACTGACTCTTATTGCTTATCAGTTGCAGTACTGACTCTCTCATTGCTTACCCGCAGTAGTGTCAGATGTCCTGCATCTAGAGAAACAATTTAAATCACTTTTCTGAGGTTTAGTAAAGCCGCTCTTTACAGCCTCTCAACCACCGTGCCAGCGAATGCCCCATGGGAGGCACTGCAAGGGCAGCCCGGAATAACATTTTCACAAAATGATTATGGCTTCTGATAAGATAATGGCTTCTGATAATGATAATGAACACCTGGCAGAATGATTTACAGAGGATTACAGGAGGAGGTGCTGCAGTGTGTCAGCACCGGGTACAGTGACGGTCTGATCATAACACACTGTACTGCCTTCTAGTCTCCTGGTCGGCGTTATCTGCAAGCACTCATTGGTCACAATTACTGTAAAGCTGGATAGTTTATCGTAATCCAATTACACCAAATTGCCTCTGTGCTCATTAAGATAGCCGTTACACAAGCAGCCAAGAATAAATCATGCGACTTGCTTCACATTCGTGCTGACTTTATCTTACCTATGGAGATGGCTTACTGTCAAGAAATAACGGAGTTGGGTGTGTCTAGCTAGGAAGGAACTGGAAGGTCTCAGCTGACCAGACTTGAAATGACAGACATTTTGCAAAATTTTGTCCACTGATCTCTGTGCCCATTGTCCACAAGTGTGGCTGTACTCGCCTGTTTCTGCTTGAGTACAGTGATTAGATTGGAACTTCTGTATGGATGTACAGTTTGTGAAATATCATCCATTCATAAAAAAGTAATCATTCATGTCCATTATAAGTGAAGTTCCACCACTAAAATAAGTGATATTACTGATATATTACTGATATTATTGATAATATTTGTCACGATTTAAGCCACCAGATGTAAGATTCAGCTCCAGCTGCAGGTGTAGTGGTTTCCAGGTCTAGACTAGGTGACATTCCGCATCCATGTAGGTAATCGTTTACCTTTGCCTTGCAGCCTGTAAGACCACTGTAGTGACAGGAAGTACGTAGCTAACACCCAGGTCACATGTCAGGAAGTACCCCAACTAAGATTTGTCTCTCTGTGCCCAGTGCTAAAAAGAGCAAAGGCCAAGAAGAATAAAAACGACCTCATCAGTGCTGAAGAGGGTGAGGAGCATTTCACGGACATCACCTCAGTCGGTAAGAGTCTCAAACAAAACAGGAAGAAGGGTTACACAGTCGTCTTCTCAGACACATTCAGTTATTCTCTGCCACGTTTGAGGGAACACAAGTTTGATTAACTTGGTTAACTGTAACCACATACATTATATTGCCAAAAGAATTGGGACACCCCTCCAAATCATTGAATTCAGGTGTTCCAATCACTTC
Source organism: Mormyrops attenuatus (assembly GCA_026777985.1). Lineage (NCBI taxonomy): Eukaryota > Metazoa > Chordata > Actinopteri > Osteoglossiformes > Mormyridae > Mormyrops > Mormyrops attenuatus. The sequence continues at coordinate 6,912,341 of JAODKC010000117.1, read as the reverse complement.
CATAGCCACAGGTGTATAAAATCAAGCACCTAGGCATGCAGACTGCTTCTACAAACATTTGCAAAAGATTGGGTCGCTCTCAGGAGCTCATTCAAGCATGGTTCTGTGATAAGATGCCATCTGTGCAATAAGTCCATTTGTGAAATTTCTTCACTATTACATATTCCACGGTCAACTGCTAGTGGTATTATAACAAAATGGAAGCAACTGGGAACAGTAGCAACTTAGCCACAAAGTGGTAGGTCATGTAAAATTACAGAGCAGGGACAACACATGCTGAGGCGCATAGTGTGCAGAAATTGCCAACAGTCTGCAGAGTCAATAGGTACAGACCTCCAAACTTTGTGTGGCCTTCAGATTAGCTCATGAACAGTATGTAGAGAAATTCACTTGGTTTCCATGGCTGAACAGCTGCATCCAAGCCTTACATCACCAAGTGCAATGCAAAGCGTCAGATGCAGTGGGGTAAAGCGCACCGCCACTGGACTCTAGAGCAGTGGAGACATTTTTGGCAATATAGTGTATTTCCGGAAACTCTAGATCAGTGTTTCTGAACCTAGTCCTCGGGAACCCCCAGACCACAATTTTGTTCTGTTCCTGAGCCAAACACACCTGTACCAGGTATCTGGTGTTCTTCATTGGTTGGTTCTGATGTGCTGAGAGCTGGATGGGATCAAAAATGTGGACTGTCTGGTGGTCCCCTCCGACTGGGTTCAGAAACACTGCTCTCACTTTATAGCATTTTGAGCTGTAGTTCTATGCGGCAGTAATAGATAAGGTTAGCGGTTAGCATTTTGAGCTGTAGTTCTATGTGGCAGTAATAGATAAGGTTAGCGGTTAGCATTTTGGGAATACAGTTCAGGATGTGTCTTAGATGCCAGGGTGGAATAAATTGTGATAGAACCAAAGTACAGAGTGAGTGATGGAGCTTCAGTGTGTTTAACCGTAACTAGCATACAGCACTGTGCAGAATGTGGAAGAGTATTCATGGTGACATTATGCCGCCAAAGTGTCTTTCTTGCTCTCCTCGTCTCCCTCCCTTCACTGCTGCGGTGAACTTTGAGATCTGCTGCCTAAGTGGTTCTGTGCTCGGCAATTATACGCGCATCAAGGATCCTTAACAAGGAGGCGAACGAGCTCCGGTTTTATTAAAGTGAGACACTGACAAAGCAGTAGATGGGTGGGGGGGTGGTTGTGCCGGGGAGGGAGGATTATAGCTGGGCGATGGGTGCTTTATGTCACGCCTTGCTGGGATCTAATTCCATGCTCAAATATCCCAGAAAAGTATCTCTTCTCTTACTGAGAGCTGCAGACGTGATCTGAACGGAGGGACTTCGGAGCCTTTTTTAAACCTTTGATCGTTTTTTGTTATGCCTCTGTTTCCCATTGAACAACTTGGCCCCCAGTTTTAGCTTGTTGCTAAAACACAACCGCTGTTACTAGAACAGCACTCTGCCCCCTGTGGTTGAGATGCAGAAGGTCACAAGCTCGCCTCGACGCCGACAACCTTGTCCTCGCTTTAGCTCTGGCTTAGGATGACGGCAGCATCATTGCACTGCTAGAAATGCAAAGATGAAAGGGGCAACCCACCCAGGGCCTTCTACAAGGGATGATCTCAGAAGCAGAAGCTCTAAACACCCAAGCCTCCCCCCCCCCCTTCTCCATCCCTGACATTCATTAGAAAGTCTCTCACTGAGCAAGCCTCCCAGAGGCGATGTTCCCTTTGACAGGCAAAATGTCACCCACTAGGGACAAGGAGATCCCCTTTGATTCATTTGATCCACAGGAGGGACACAGCCAAGCCCCGCCCCCCCATGCCTTGGCAGTAAGCAGTGTCAGGGAAACGACAGCAAGACAGAGAAAGACATCCACAGGTCCCAAGACCAGACTCCTCCCACACCCCGGCACGTCATGCCTACTCCCCACACAGCTGGGACTGGCAATGTCATGGGCTGCAGAAATAGGCTAACTCATGGAAGCATTGCATTATGGGAACTTACAGGAGGCTTATTCTTCACAGTGGAAGGGTTGTGAATGCTTCAGATAAGTAGTTACTCTTCACTTTCTAGATAAAGCTGGGCAGTACAGAAAATAAGGCACATACAGGTGTCTGTCAGACAGGCATATATTGGGTAATGGGGTACTGGCCCCAGCTGAAAGCTGATTGGCTGCTGGAGTGCTCACTCCTCTGTCACTCAAAACATATCATTGGCTAATGATAAGGTTGGCCCCTCTGTATGAATTGTGGCCCCTCTTATGTCTCCCATCTTAAAAAGTCCTAGAATCATCCACTTTTATCACCTGAGTGTGTCTGTCCCCTGAATATACTCCAGGAACTCCCTTTGCCCGGACCAGTGTGAAGAGCACGAAGAACGACAGCTCCTCCTACTTCCGGCGCAAGGAGAAGCGCCTGCGATTCTTCATCCGCCGCATGGTGAAGGCCCAGAGCTTCTACTGGATCGTGCTGTGCGTGGTGGGGCTCAACACGCTGTGTGTAGCCATCGTGCATTATGACCAGCCAGAATGGCTCAGCAATGCCCTGTGTGAGTCTGCCCATTCCTCCCCATTATACACATTACAGGGCTGGTCAATGGGTGGGGCCCAGGTGGGGTCCCGCCTTTTAAAGGAGACTACGTCCAGAAATTGATGACCTCCCTAGACTCAATCCATTGGTTCATCCCAAACAGAGAACATATGATTCCTGAGAATTTTCTCCTTTGACATCATGAGATGACCTTCCGGTTTACCTTTCTATTTCAGGTCTAGGAAGAGAAAGATTTGTGATTCTGTTTCCGGTTTAGTTTTGCTTTATAAGATTTTTTCTGACGTCCAATTTATGGATGGTGCTGATTATAAGACACGTTATGAACTATCAGAACAGTCAAATCCAGATTTACATTTTGATATTCGCTTTTCACCACGCAATACAAAAATGTCTAACATTTTTAGTTCTAGTTTTTACCATCTCACTTCCATAGCATATTAATTATGACGTTCTCTCCCCACACAACTAATGAAATATTTATGAAATCAATGTGGTGTTAGATATCTTGTTATCACCATTGATTCTCTGTCCAGGACAACGTGTGATTTACCGCGAACATGAAGGAAATGTGTGAAAGAAAATGCATTCCTTCTTGGTTTTATGATCACTGGCGTTTCACCAGAAGAGTTAATTATAGTGTGTAATGACAAGCCCATAGTCAACATCTATCGATACCTGACCACAAAGGGATCATGAATCATATTCTGGAACATGATTGGTTTTGTGCCCCCCTCCACCCCCCCAACCTCACTGTGTTACCTCACCCCTCCGGCAGACTTGACAGAGTTTGTGTTCTTGGGCCTGTTTTTGATGGAGATGACCCTGAAGATGTACGGACTTGGGCCTCGAAACTACTTCCATTCTTCCTTCAACTGCTTTGACTTTGGGGTGAGCTGAAATAGACCAGATATTCCCGCATCATCACATACAGTAGCAAACACCTGTATCTATGGCATCCTACATATGACCTACTAAATACAGTAGGTAACCATGAATTCTCTGTTTTGTGAGTCATTTCATAAAAGTATGAAATCAGTAACTATCGTGGGCATTGAAATGATCGTTCAGTTTCTTCACCCCTTCTACACCTCTGCCCCATCTAGGTGATTGCGGGAAGCATCTTTGAGGTGGCGTGGTCCCTCATCAAGCCTGGTGCCTCGTTTGGCATCAGTGTCCTGAGAGCCCTCCGCTTGCTCCGGATCTTCAAAGTCACAAAGTGAGTGAGTTTGAAGAGATCCGTGTTACCCGTGATGTCAGTGACAGTAAGACCATGCCCCTTAGCTTTGCTCCCAAATTTGCTCTTCAGTATAACCTACTAGATTTCCCTGCTTCAATATCCAACTCTCCAATGATCCTGTGACCAGCCATATATGAAGGTGTGCCATACATCAACTGGATATATGAAACTACACAATAGTGTAGGGAACTTTTGTGACATTCACAAACGTGCAGTATAATCAGCTTTTTGTGTCTCACTGACAGTCTGATGAAATCTTGGCTTGTTGTTTGTTCTTTGTAAATGACATTGGTGTTGCCAAAGCGCCAATTTACAAGGAAGTACAAAAATCAGAGAGCAGAGCTATAATTAAGAGAACATCAACAATGATTGCTAATGAACAATGAAAAAGAAAGTTTCTCTTGTTTTACTCTGGCTGTGACAGTCCATGCTAGGTCACATCCTAGCCCCCTTCAGGAAAATATGCAATTTATCAAACCAGAAGTATCCTAGTGTCTCCACCTCTCTGCCTGTGCAGGTACTGGAACTCCTTGAGAAACCTGGTCGTCTCTCTGCTCAGCTCCATGAAGTCCATCATCAGCCTGCTCTTTCTCCTCTTTCTCTTCATCGTGGTCTTTGCGCTCTTGGGCATGCAGCTCTTTGGAGGCCAGTGAGTGTCCTTCTGCCTTCTTGCTCTGGACCCACTTCATATACGAGCCCCTCCTCCAATTACAAATCCTCCTTTATTTATAGGCTCTGCCCCCACATTCTAACTCCTCCTCCTTCCCCTAAAACAAAGCTCTCTGTTGCTAATGGACTAATTTAACTGAAAATGGGGTACTGGTGTAGACAACTGATATCACAGGTATTGGCTCTTTTTATATTGTCTTATTTGATCCTGTGAAGGGTAGTACTACTGTGGTATATTTATTGTCTAGTCAGTAGTATGGCTGTGTACCTTTTTAAAAATACTTCCTCTAAAACACCACATTTAAAATGCAGTTTCAAGCTCAAAAATCCCTGCAGCCTCACAGACGGGTGCCCCTTTTAATATGAGGCACAAGTGGAGAGACCCAAGCTGATGTGATTTATCTGACAAATGCACTACTTTCAGTGCAAACTGCCCTGAAGAGTCTGTCACAGAAATATTCACTTACAGGGCCAAAGTGCCCTGTCTAGAAACATTCATCCGAGTTGTTGTGCGTTTAAAAGCCCGGCGATGTGTTAGATGGATGTGCTTAGGACAACCTGTTGAATCCTTGGGTGCTGGCAAGAGGACAGGAACTCCCTGGGCATGGCTGTCAGGGCTGTAACTGGACAGGTCCAGTGGGCCACGGCTCACAAAGGCTGCTGATGCTGGCTCTGTAGCAGCTGGCCTGCTTTGCAGGGGACCAGGGGCAGGCATGTTCTCCTCAATGGCTTACTGCTTCTTTGGTAAAAACCCAGCTGTTTACCCGCATCATCAGTGCATTCCACATATTGGGTAGAAGCCACCCCTAGAGTACAAAGGGACATGCAAGCCAAACGGAAGCTTTGAAGTTGGAGGGCAGCCTTCACGTGGTTTGCGAGAGTGGCTGGCAAACCACTGTGGCCCCCCGTAGCGACATTAAGAATCCACTTTGGCCTGTTCATGATGCCCCACCGGCTCCCCACTCCAGAAGACAGATGTCCCTCTCCGCACACAGGAAGATAGACTTTGGTTCCAATCGGGCTGCTGAAGCTCAGAGACAGATCCTCTGTATGACGTTTTCAGTTTTGTGCCATAGAACATATTTTATACATGCTTGGTGTAATATCACAGGCCTTCCAGTTACAGCTGTGCTTTAGGATCACTGAGGAAAGCAGTGGAACTTGAACTGGCTGTGATTTGTACTGCAGACACATTTACTGTCGCATCTGTACTGCTCATTAAACAGTCAGTCCATTAATGGTAACTGAGACCAGATTCTTTCTCTCTCTCTCTCTCTCACACACACACACACACACTTTAGACAATTTAGCAGGAGAGCTGTTAAGGCTGATAAGACCTGCTAATGAGGTGTAGTAACCTTAGACGATGAGTTTCGATGCAGAAATATCTGCTCCTTTTTGTGGAATCCCCACCATGGATGCAGTCCCGATAGCAAATCACTCCGTCTACTTCTGAATGGGTCATTTTTGGGTTTTCATTCTTCCCCTGTGTTGACTGGAGCCATTCTGCCCAATGCTGTTTTTTTTCCTTTAAGGTTTAACTTCGAACAGGAGACCCCAACAACAAACTTTGATACCTTTCCTGCTGCTATCCTCACTGTCTTCCAGGTGTGTGCATGCATGTGGTTTATTTTAATGGGAAAAAGTACTGTTTTTGGTGGGGATGTGCTCATAAAAAATCAATAACTTTTGTTTATCTGTCGAGGATTAAACCTGTTTCGCAGTATTCTGTGTGTATAGACACACACACACACAGACAGTACCAGCCAAAAGTTTGGACACGCCAAGCCACCTACAAAGAGTGATAGTGTCGCATCACATGACCTGGCCTCCTGACCTAAACCCAGTAGAGAGAGTTTTGGAGGGGTTTGACCAGAGAGTGAAGTGCTCTTCATATATGTGGGACCTCCTTCAGGACAGCTGGAAAAGTATCCCAGGAGGCCACCTCATGAAACTGACGTAGAGGAGCCAGTAGGGTCAGACAGTCCCTGGAGCAATTGGGGTTATGGGCCACATTCAAGGGCCCAATGGTGGGATCACTCTGCCGATCACAGGATTTGAACCAGCAAACTTCTTAGTCCCAACCCACAGAGCTCTTCCACCATCCCCAAACAACTTATTTTATTTTGCATAATACCTTTTTGGTCAATGCATAATCTGTATGTTGTTTTATAGTTTTGATGTCTTCATTCTAAAATATAAAGCATACACACACACTATATAACAGTATTAAGTGTGATGTGGTTTTATCTGAAGCCATCCTGCTTTTTGATCCTCAGATTCTGACTGGAGAAGACTGGAATGCAGTAATGTATCATGGGATAGAGTCCCAAGGAGGGGTCAGTCGGGGGATGTTCTCATCCATCTACTTCATTGTCCTCACGCTTTTTGGAAACTGTATCCTCTCTTGCAGCATAATGTGCTGTTTGAACATAATCTCATTTGTGGGAATTATTTTTATCTTGTTGCTTCTGTTCTAATCTCATTCTCCGGCTAATTAAGCTGAACCGATTGACATACCCTCACCTACTTGGACCTTTTGGCGAATGCATGATTAACTGAGTTGATTTATTGAGACGTAACTATTTTCAGAGTGTAGATACATGTTAATGAAGCTTTATAGACGGTATAATTGCACAAGCATGGGGGGGTCATTGAATGTAAAGCCCAGCTGTACTTTCTCTCTCACAGTTGGAAGAAGAAAGAGAGAAATTGTTTGGTTTCCTGAGGATAGGTGGCTTGTTTTCACCCATTGTTTGGGGAATAGGATCCTATGTTGTGCATTCGGTTTCCTGAGCGTTCTCTCCCAATTAGACACGCTTCTCAATGTCTTCTTAGCCATCGCTGTTGACAACCTGGCCAATGCGCAGGAGCTCACAAAGGTGAGGCTTGTTCCTTCACTACTTTTACCAGTAGGCTTTCCACACTACACCTAGCATGTAAGAATAAGTATGACATTTTAGTAAGTGTACATTCTGGGGACCTCCATTTAAGGTCTGCATCAGGCACAGCTAATCCCCCACATTCTGTAGAATGATTTGGGACCTTGCCATTAGTCCACACGTGCTCCCCCAGTAACTGTCGTCTTATTGGTTAGGATGAAGAAGAGCAGGAGGAAGCAGCCAATAAAAAGCTTGCTCTCCAGAAGGCCATGGAGGTAAAGGAGGTCAGCCCCATATCGGCAACAAACATTTCAATTTCAGCGTAAGTTGACTTGTGCAGCATCCCAGTTCCCTCCAATCTGTCTCTACCCCCCACCCTTGCTGAATGCCGCCTCCTGGTTTTCTTTTCTTCTCTATTACTTTGTCCTCGCAGATGTCTTCACATAGTCCTATTTGTGCATATGCTCTGCCAAGCCCTTGTCCAGCTGTATCTCAGTAAATGCCCAAATAAATGTAGGTGTTCCTGTCTGCTGTCAGTCATCCTGTATGTAACTGTACCTGTTTCCAATGCATGTCTGTCTGTGTCCCACCTGTCAATTAGTCCATTTGTTGGTTTTGCACCTTCTAAGATGTGTTATTGGTGTTATCTTTCTTCTCCCCCACCCCCAAACCCTCTACTGCCCCTCCTCCTATGTTGGATTTGAAACTGACAATTCATTGGAGAAACCGTACGTAATTTGATAAATCATGTCATGTTAGACGCAGGTTGCCAGTTCAGCGTAGATCAGTTCCAGCTCCAGGGGGCGCTGTAAGGTCCTGCTAGCTAGGGATGCCACAGGACAATGTGGCGGGTGTAGCTCACTGCCTTAATATACTCATGCAGACAGGAAGAGGAGATGTTATAAGACACTTTTATACTTAAGATTTCTGAATATTGACAGAAATGGAGCAAGTGAACAGACATTCCTCCCAGTGTTCGAATTGTGTCAGAGGTTTTGGGGGGTTTTCTGGTGGGCAGTCGACCATGAAGTGAAAAAAAAGTTGTTGACTGGGTGGGTAGGGGGAAGAGTAAAAATTGTCAAATAGTGTTGGAGGAGGGGGACCCTCAGGGCACATATTTAGGGGGCTCCCTGAACTCTATTTTCTCTCTCATCTCTAAGCTAAGGGGACCCCCCAGATCTCCCTCAATTCAAACACTGATTTCTCCATATTTGTTTGATTGGGGCCCACTTTTTCACAATCGTAAAATTGGGCCTTGGTCCCAAATCTGAGCCTGAATGTCGGTAAGTACTGTAGGCGTCTTTAAGTGCACGAGGAAAACTGATTTGCATCTGTTTAATGATTGTGCAGCTCCATTAGCTCCCTGTCTTTTACAGGACGTGAAATAGTGCTTTGGGTGCATTTCTCGCCGACAGCCTTAACCCAGTTCAATACTGTGCTATAAACAATTTTAGTATAGAGACTGTAGTTATTTATGTCAGTCTTGATTACAGCACTTGAAAGTCATACAGAGGAAACCTGCAATCAGGCGTTGGGCTTGTAGTTAACGGTGTCCTGTAATCTTTTAATTGCATTGTATTCGAAAGTGTGTCATGATGAGGAACATCTTGACCGAGATCAAGTCCCCAAATCATTTTTAAAACTGGTTTACACAGTAAAAAATTCTAAAATGATTTGTAGCCTTTTACAAAGCACTATTTCAACTGTTGAAAAGTGACTCTTTTAAAGCTGTTTTTAAAGAATTTGGTCATTTACAAAGATTCATTGCAAGTCAAAATAACTTGAAAAAAACCTTCAAGACTCAAAAAAGGAGACAAAGCTCCATGGATCAGATGTGACTTAGTTGAGGAGGTACTGATCCCTGATCCTGTGAGTCAGAAGGCTTTGTAAATCCCCTTATTCTTTTTGTCATTTTTAAGATTTTTAAGTTCCTGGCACATTTATATAATCACTTGGTTAGCCTGAGGAGACGTTTTCAGTTTTATGTTCTTTTTTACATCCAAGGTAAGTTTGTGGAGGGAGACTGAAGGATGGTCAGGCAGGAGGGCCGACAGTCCTTGAAGTCCTATTGGCTGACCTTTTCGTTTATTTTTTTTCTCTCATTGTTGTTTCCCCTTTTTGTATGTGCAGTTTTGTAAAGCAAAATCAAGGTGCGCTCTCTCTCAGCTCCTCCCTCTCCAGCGTTAATTCACCGTGAGTTTCTGATCTCTGTTATGATACTACACCCCCCCCCCCCCCCATTCCCTATTTCCCACTTTCTCTTTAAATACCCTGACATCACCATCGTGACCCTCCCCCTTCCCCAGTCATGTAAGGTATATTCTATGCTTTCTTTCTGGGGGGTGAGTATGGGTACGATAAATGGTTTAAACTGTGCAGCACACACATTTCTTTGGGGAGATGTTAAGGGTTCTTTCTTTTCTGCAGAAGAATACAAGGGCGTCGACAGATGGCAACTTGTCAGCATTATCCTATGATCTTAGTCCCACGTGTCCTTCTCTTCGCTGGTTCTTGATGGCTTTGGGACCCCGTCCCATATCCCATCTCAGCCAGTCAGTCTAAAAACATTGTTGGCATGCTCTTTGGGACACTGATACTTTTAAGTTCCTCAGGTGTTATTCAAACATGACCCAGGGAATTTTTAAAAAAATAATAATGTTTCACCCAGTGGTGTTTGTTGCCACCTTTTGGTGAATAGTTTTGGTGAATCATTCTGTCCCATTGCCAAAAAGCAGAGGTTGCACAAAATCAGTCTCTTCTATCTTTGGTTCCATTAAATTTCAAAATAGGAACATCCTGTATCCAGGGTGTTGATGTTTCCTTACCGATGCTGAAGACGTAACATTAAGTAGGAACTTTTAACCTTGCATTAACCAGTGTCAGCTTAATGCCTTAATAACTTAAACCTTTAACTAATGCATTAACCCCTTGATAACCTTAAACCCTGGAGATAATATAGAATTAAATTTAGGAAAAACATTTATAATAGTTGCTCTGATTTCTCCACCACAAGACTCTTCAAAAGGATTATGGTGCGTTCCATTTGCCTTTGGGTATGAGTTTCGGTTGCTAAGATTGCGTCACATCCGCCAAAAACTCAGGGAAAACAGAGTCGGATGCGTTCCATTTGCCACAGAAGTAGCAATACCATAGATCCGTATCGAAAAGCAAGATTTTTTTTGCTTAGCCGGACAACTTGTCGGATTTAAGGTACCTCAGTTTAAATGGCCTTTATCTTCATTCACTTACAATTAGCCCAAGCTACTTTAAATCCGACTAATCATGAAATCCAATTCTAGCCAGGTTAATTGTTAGCCATTGTTAGCAATATCAGTTGATAACACATTACGCACGGTGCTTTACGTATAAAACTCTGCAGCAACACGTCCACAGATAAGTTGGATGGTTTAGTATGTGCGACCGATTTATTGAGCCAGAAATGAGAAGTAGTGCTTAATCAGTATAAAACTACAACTTTCACTTCTGTTGATAAAGGGCGCAGCCATCTTGAATTCTGAACTCGAGATCCTCTGTGCTGCTCCGAGATATTTCTCAGATCTCCGAGAAACGGGAGCATGCATGTCATCACTTCCGGCTTCAAAACTCGGAATCCGAGTCCCGAGGGCAAATGGAATGCACCATTAGCCAGTGGTGTCCTCCTGCAGCCGCAGTCTCAGGTCAGGCATCTGTCATGTTGGTCATACAGCAAATTCTGGGAGCGCTCGTGTGTCTTGAGTCTGAGTCCTAATTGCAGATCTGTGAAAAGCAGTTAGGGTGGGTGCCATTTCCCTAAAATTTTGTGGCCCCACCCCAACCAGAACGCCTTTGAAGCGGAATCCACAGGCACTGGTGGTCTGGCAGTAGATGTCTACATCACGTTAAATAGACAATGTCCAAGGCCAATTGTGATCAAGCATATGAAAGTTATGTACAAGTCATTAAATAGAGCATGTTCTCAATAGAAGGTCAACATAACAGAGACCAAGGCTGATGGGTGCCTATTCCATTCTGAAAACACACAAGCTTCTAGCAAGTGACTAAAATTTATCCTATAAAAGACTTTATATCCATTTAACACTTTGCCTGTGCTTGGTACTGTTAATCATGTTGTAGTCATCAAACATGATACATCTACAGTTTTCCCATCAGAGGAAATGTTTTTATTGCAAGGGACATAAAATATACAAGATAATTATCACCTGGAATTGACTATTTATGTAATTTGATCACTTTAAATGTGTTATATTTGTTTAATGTCATCAGCAATATTAGGATGAGCCCTTGGTTTGACGGACACTGGCTTCTCTATTGAGTACAAGTACAGTCACTTACTGTGGTTTTAGCTGCGTTGTAGCTCTTATCTTTGGTTGTGAAGTGGGAACAGTGAAAGTTTAACGTTATGCAACACCAACATCTGGGCTCGTTTCTGACATTTTCCCTCCCTGTGTCTTGTGTTTTTATGTTCTCACATCTTCAAAAGTGTTTTGAAGTGCATATGTTGTGTGTTTTCCCTCTTAGTTGTGCTGTGTTTCTGATCAATCCTGACCCCACCCCCCACGCAACCCCTGATGTTAACCTCTGTCTGTGATGTAACGGCATTTATACAGTGTTTGATGCTCTGTGTGTGTACGTTTTTAGGCGTTTTTTCCACTCTCCTGCCCATCGAGTATTGAGGTACCAGAAACACGCAGCTTGTGATGATGACAAGCGCATGAATGAAATCTCAAAAACACGTGAACACCCTCAAACACGCCAGTGTGTATCTCCATCCATCAAGCTTTCTGAGAGCTGGTGGGTCTCCCACTAATATTGCAACCCAAGAAAGCGGCCATCGATGGATCCTCCTCCATTCCCACTCCATCCACGGCTATAAGATTCATAGGGTCCTCATAGACACAGGTGTTTAGAACATGCACTTGAAGGGTAGTTATTTGTCACTGTGCTACTTACATCATGAATGGCAGGCAGCCGTATCACCCCAGTCATTGTTCTTATATTAACACCCTGTCCATTGAACTCTCAAGTCTCATGATGAACTGGTCACCCATCCAGGGTGTTCCCTGCCTTGGGCATCCAGGGATGGGCTGCTGACCCCCTGTCACAACCTGGTATTGGATAAGGGTTTAATGGATGGATGCATCCCTGCAATGGGCTAGTGCCCCACCCTGGGTCTTTCCTTGCCTTGCGCCCGTAGCTACTGGGATATGCTCCGGACCCCTGTGACTGCATAGGATGGTGCTTCTCAAACCAGTCCTTAGGGACCCCCAGACAGTCCATGTTTTTGCTTCCTCCCAACTCCCAAGGAATTGGGAAAGAGCAAAAATGTGGACCATCTGGGGGTCCCAGAGGACTGGTTTGAGAGACATTGGTATAGAAGATGGATGTGACCTTCTTGAGCTCTTAATCCCAGTACACCCCCATTTCATAGAGTTTCAGGCTTTATTCCCAAAACCCTAGCATCATTTTAGAGAGCACGGCTAAAGGGAACTTCTGCAGCACCATGGTCTTTGAGTTTTAGGTAGTGGGGTCAAGATTCCCAGGCCACTCTGCGAGTCCCAAGCCCCTGGCCTCCCCAGTGGCCTCACTTCCATTGCAGTTGCCTCCCCAACTGTGACCCTACGGCACTGAAAGCCGGGCCAGGCTGGACCCACCCGTCCAGAATATGGGTCCAAAGATGCTTCTGGGGGGGGGCTGTGGGGAGGCACGCCACACTCTGCTCATCTCCATTACTGCACGCTAAGGATGGGGTATGTGGAGGGAGCACCCACTTCTCCCATCACTGCTGATAGACCCCCAATCTGACAGACACCACGTCTTCCTCGGGGGCCCATCAGAATGGAATGCAGTCTGACTTTCACCAACCTTGAACGCATTTCAGCGGTCTGTACTGGATAGAGCCTAGCACTGCGCCATGTTTAACAAAAACTGGCCTGCATGTTTATAAGACCTCAGACCCCTGTGTTCACATCAAAAAACGTCAGCCATAACCCCCCCGAACCCCTCATACATTTCTTTCAGACCCTGAGCAGTCCAGCATGTCCTCAGTTCCCTGAATTCGCTATACCCTGGCCCCGGGGGGGGGGGGGCCCCCCCCGCCGCGGCCCCGCCGGCGCGGGGGGGGGGGGGGGGGGGGCGGGGGGCGCCCCCCGGGGCGGGGCGGGTGGGGAG
>JAODKC010000117.1:6879421-6898740 GCA_026777985.1 Mormyrops attenuatus | reverse complement strand
TTTTAGGGGGGCCAGGTGTGTGGGGTTTTTTTTTTTTAAATTTTGAATTTGTTACCCAAAGGGGTTTCATAACCTGGTTCCATTCCCCCCCCCCCCCCCCCCTCAGATACATGGAAAGGAGTAGGCCTTCTCCACGGGCAAGGTGCAGGGGTTGTCATGACAACAGAGAAATACAAATGTTCAAATTTATATGGACTTACAAACTGACTGTTTTGTTTACATCTGTCATCCATTGGGTTAGACAAAGGGGCCATCAAAAGGATTTTTAACAAGCTGATTGCAGCGTCAACATGTAAAATCAGCAGCTGACGAAAGGCTCCAAGGCCTTCGGAGCCTAATCAGAGAAAACAATCAAAAGGAAAAGGAAATCTGACAAGGACAGGAAATACTGACCAGGTTCCCAAGAGGGAAACCCACAAAAAAGCAGAAAAATCATCCTTACTTGATTCCCGGTGGTTATTCTTAAAAGGTGATTTTTTTTCCCTTAGAAGCACAGATTTAAATGCATTTATGTTTACAGACTATGCGCCCCTTTCAGACTGTTCAGCCAATTCCTAACTAGGCCTAACAAAGCCACACACTATAACCATCGTTAAGATGTAACCAGAGCATGAGGAGATAATTAGTTCAAAGAGAAGACAGTTTGAGAAGATCTATAGCTAGATTTATTTTTATACAGCCGGAAACACAGCCCTGCTGTTTTCATAAGGCTTTTTTCAGCCCAATTAGCAAAATCTACTCGCATTTCTGCATATTAACTATTGAAAAGGTAACACACCTCAAAGCGACAGTCTGGTCAGGAACAGAAGGTTATCACTGAGCTTTCTGGATTGTGGATGAATGTTAGCGCAGACACGTTCCCAAACGAATCTGAGCGACGGTTTGTTTGAGATTGTTGGTGAATGAATGGACCAGCCTTGACTAGCCAAAGATGGGCGTGTACAGAAAATCGAATTGGACATCCGGCTGCGTTGATTCAAACCCTCCAACACGGCTCGAATTTAGAAGGGAATCAGCAAAAAGCCAGTCACAAACTCATTCGCCCATCACTATTACTGCACATTACTCTAATATTTTTTTTCACGATGAGATCTTATCGGGTCATTGCTGAACTGAGGCTTATCAAATTGTTATGTGTTTATCTGTATCTTTTTCGTATCGCGTCCACGTGTCTAGATTTGTTTCGGAAATCAGGGGGCAGTACACATCCCTGCAGAGGGGGAGACCTTCTTATGGGTATAAGGTCCACTAGCAGCCCCGTCACCCAGCACATGTGACTGTTTGCCAAAGAGCACTTGCAGCTGTGTAATCAGTCGCTATCATGATATTAACGGCACGGTTAATGGTTAATATCATGATCACTATCATGATATTAACGGCACGCTCTGCTGTCACCCTGCCATATATCCAACTGTCACTGAACACACCACTAACGTGAACGTAATCTGGACATTGTCTATGGGCGGGGGTGCAACAGAAACAACATCCACTGCTGTTGCTCTTCTGACGTCTTCTCAGATCCACTGAGCACAATGGAACCCTGGCAGCTGAAGCTGCGCTCCAGGTCACAGATATTCACCATATAGGTCAACATCTGTGAAGCTCAGCGGTACGCAGAAACATAGAGGGAAAAGAAAACCTAGATCCGCAGGATATCACATGGCGATATGCGCGACAGAGCTGCAGATGACGGCCGTAAACATTTGTTAGTAATCTGTATAAATTCAGTGTATCTTTATGTTTAATAAAGAAGATGTTGTGGCTGCTGAGCTGTCCCTTTCTTCACCGCCACTTCTTCACAGTGCTTATTGCTTCTATGATTTACCAAAACAGTATTATGTGGTGTGCTCCGCTAACCGAATTCATTAAACATAAGGATATGCTGAATTCACACAGATGACTAACTTTTGGCCGTCACAATACTCCTCTCATTCATATTTTAGTTGTACTACTAAGCTTAACAAATTGTGGGTGTAAATAAACATCCATATAGTACCAAAAAGCCATCGTCCATATAAATGTTTTCGCCCTGGTGGTTATTATAATCACGATTATATCGCGATGTTTACCGTGCGCCCCTAGAACACGCTGATGGAGTCACTCATGTCAGACATGTACCTGCCGTCTGCCGTCCCATCAGTCTGGAAATCTCCAGGGAGGCTGATGCGAAGGTCCACCATGGGATGAACCACGTTCTCCTTCGTGTCCCCACCCTGTCCTCCCCCATCGGATAGCAATCTGTAATTAAAACCCCGCCTGTCTACCAGAGGGGAGATAATTTAATCATCCCAGTCTCTCGGGAAGGGTCACGCACTGGCCCATGACGGCTGGAGCGTTGCCATGGTGACCTTTCACATGGGCACATCCATAGCGACCATCTTTTTCTGTTGTCGGGAACGTGGTGTCTGAGGCAGAGGGTGTCCTGGGAGCTTGCTGGCCATCCTCTACTGTTTGAGATACCAGAGATTGTCCCCCATGCAATAGCAGCAAAGGCCTGGTGACATGAAACCCGGTGAAACAAAGCCACTCATTTTCTCATTTTAACAGTGGACGTTGTCCTTTATCTGCATGCCTGCAGCTTTTGGTGCCCCAGGAGCATTAAGACAAAAGAATATCTTGATAGCACTTCTTCTCTGTCACTATGTGGGCTGACAGGACAGGCAGCAAAAGGTGGTCATGCATATGGATGCAAATGCAGGTTTTTTGTTTTCCATTCTCTAAAGTGAGCAGGGAAATGACACAATAAAGATGTCCGTTGACAAGATGAAAGTTGCCATAGACAGGGGACGAGTCACCCGTTATAGGGCTGACCTTCTCCCTGTTTCCATACCGCCATACAGCAAAGAGCAGCCGAAATCCATGCGGATGAAGTCAGTGTGGGAGCAGCGAACGACACAGCTTCGCAGGCACAACCTGCGCACCAGCAATGAGGCCCTGTACAGCGAGCTGGATCCTGAGGACCGCCGCCGTGTGTCCTCCACCCTGCACATCAGGCCTGATATGAAGACTCACCTGGAGCGCCCCCTGGTGGTAGAGCCACACAATGGCGAAACCTGTGACAGCAGCGGAGGCAGCAGTGGCAGCAACGGGGATGTGCCAAAGGAGGATGATTGGGTGGGGGGAAGTGAGAAGGGGACTCCCAGGGAGCCACTGTCCTCCCACCACCCCCGCAAGCACCATCGGCGGCGGGAGCATCCTCCCAGTGAAGCCGATAATGCTGGAGAGGCGGGTGTGGGGAAGGATGGCCGGCGTCATGCCCACCACGGCCGTGGTGGGGAGAGCAAGGCGGAGCAGAGCCATGGTGGCCAACGGCGGCACCATCACCAGGGTGTACCAGACAAAGGGGGCGGAGCCAATGAGAGGGAGCACCGCCGGCACCACGGCCACCGTCAACCCAAGGAGGGTAATGGTATGCTCAGTGGGGGAGGCAAGGCGGAGCACCGTGGGCGGCACAGGGAGCCTGAGAGGACATCGGCAGAGCCCCATGGGGAGACCGAAGGGAATGGAGAAAGGAGGAGACATCGGGTCCGCCACATCAAAGCCCAGTCTACCATCGATGGGGAGGAGAGCAAAGACAACGGGCAGAGGGATGGCACTAAGGCCCGCCGGCACAGGTAAGCCTCACCATGGGAATCCACAGACCAAACTGGAGCTGGGGTTCAGGGCAGCATAGTGCCGTTGGCATGTTTCCGTCGAAGGGAGGGACCAACTAGCCTGAGTATCTTATCCGACATGCCAGGTGCCCGTAATGTTGCTGATGATTTGCAGGGTAAAAAGACAGTGGAGCTGTGTGGTCATTTATATATCTTGAGGGTGGGGGACAGACACCAGGGTCTTGTAGAAAAACCTATATGAATGACATAGTATTTGAATATCTCCTATAGCTCACCAAGTACAGCATCGCACTAACAATTATATTCCCTGGGAACACACGTAAAAATTTTATCTACTATAAGTCCTTCTGGATACAATAATCAGATAAATGTGTGCTTTGAACTGATCCCCAGTATGACGTCTGTCTCAGAAAATGAGCATGACTGTACTTTTTAAAAAAAAAAGTATTTAGGTGGCTATTTCGGCTACTCTGACTAGTGATATCTAGTCACAGGCAAAAAAAAAAAGTTACAAAATAGTTCAGTACCATTTTATCCCAAATTTCTCTCTGGAGAATGGAACTACAATCTGCAAAGTACGTGGTTCAGAACTTGCCACTCTTTCTCCTGCAGGGAAAGACAGGTGGACATTGTGGTGAGTGTACCCCCTCTCAGCCTTCACCCAGCTGCCGGAGACAAGCAGGAAGATGTCGACAATCAAAAGAACATCCTGCGTTCCAGCCAGACTGCTGTCCACATCCCAGTCACCATCACTGGCCCCCCTGTGGAGACTACCATCATACCCAGTCAGTACCAGCAAGAGACCAATGTCCATGGTGGTCCTTGGATAGAAGTTCCTTGATAGACAAAGTACCTGAGATATTTCCTACAAGATGTTCAGCATTATTCCACTCAAGCATACTTGGATAATCATACATTCAGGGTAATTTAGCATAGTGTTTCTCAAACCAGTCCTTGGGGTACCCGCAGATAGTCCATGTTTTTGCTCCCTTCCAGCTCCCTGCCAATCAAGAACACTAAATATCTGGCAATGGTGTGCTGGGAGCTGGGAGAGAGCAAAAATGTGGATTGTCTGGGGGTCCCTTAGGACTGGGTTGCGAAACACAGATTTAGCAAATACCCTAACCACCCTTCATTAGATTAGTGGGTGGAGCCTTAGAACACCTAGGTGAAACCCACACAAGCATCCATCAAGCCTTACATATACTAAATCACTGCTCATCTGCTTCTTTATTGAGCCAGTCAGATCCTGTTTCTTGTTTTAGATCATCTCAATTAATGTATGGTAATGAGCTGTCAAATGATTAGTGTAAAAGGCTAGATCCCCCAGCTCAATATCTCTCCCATCATACCCACCTACCTTCATCTCTTGTCAGTGAACAACATTGACTGTGAATCCCTCCCACCAAATGAAGAGAAGATGATCCTGGAGGACAAGACAGCGAACAGTGCCCAGCAGATCCCATCCTACAGATCCATGTTTGTGTTTGGTCAGAACAACCCGTGAGTGTTCCTTCCCAAGATTCTCAGTGTCGCATTCAGGGTCCTAAATCTTCCCCCTACTTTCAGGAAAGGGTAACCTTTCAATGGTACCTCTACCCCTGTGTGTCGTTCTGCAGGGTTCGCCGCTTGTGCCACTACGTGGTGACGCTGCGCTACTTTGAGATGTGCATCCTGATGGTCATCACGATGAGCAGCATCGCGCTGGCTGCTGAGGACCCTGTGCAGGCCAATTCTCCACGCAACAATGTGAGTCTGGTCCCACCAGGAAGTTACCACTGTGTGTCAGAAATACAAGGTCGTTCCTTAGCAGGGAAGTTTGTGGATCTTCTGTGGAGGTGGTAGGGGCAGATATCACAGGTCATGTTTGGGCTGGGGGTTTTGGAGTGTGGAAAAACATCACACGTGATTTGCAGTTCATTTCATCTAACGCACAGGGGCGCAATAGAGGCATGGATAACCTGGAAGATTCAGTGGGCCCAGCACTTCTTTTGAATATGAAAAATTATAAAATTACTTAATGGGAGCCACAGTAACGTCTTATGTTTTCGAGATACTGCTGATTTATTCCTGATGTATTTGCTATATATATAGTGTCAGGGGCAGGTTTGTCATTTCTGGGGCCCCACTCAAAATGTCACTTTGGCCCCAAACCTCACGTGTCCTGTGTAAATGTGTGGCTTGAGTGATCGTGAACACCTGCATATTTTACACATTCGTTAGCTTCAGTTGTTCTTAAATATTTTTTCACTCAGGTGCTCAAGTACCTAGACTACATCTTCACAGGCGTCTTCACTTTTGAGATGGTGATTAAGGTAAACTCTTTCCACTGATTGTGACCATAAAATTGCCCATTTCTTGGGTCATTCATTCTTACAGTACGTTATAATGAAGTTTGACTGCTGCCATTTCTATAATTTATACTTTCCTGCTCATATCTGTGGATACTGCTGGATGTTTATCGTGGCAGTGAGGACAGCCGTGGAACCTCTCCAGGGATTTTAGGATGCAGTGTGGAAGTTGAATGGTTTAATCACCATGCCGCTTTACAGTCAGGCGCGATCTGCTTGTCTTAATTAAAACTGCTTGAATTTGCTTCAGGTTAAGCGGAATGTGGTTCAATTGCCCGTCTGTAACGAGAATGGTTAAGTGGCTGGTTATGAGCTCAGTGGGGGCTGAAAGCCCATGCCCCCCCCAATCCCACTTATGCAGCTAAGTATTTCAAGTTCTGCAGAATGTGTAGCCCTGTGCAAAACCAGTTTTCTGTACTGTACGTGTCAGTCTTTTAATGAGCTGAATGAGTTTCAGTGTCAGTCTCTTTTGGAAAAAACACATTACTCTTAAATTAGCGTGATACCGTTAGGATGGGCTCATGTTGCTCTCGGCACACCTTTTTTGTACTTAGACTAGGGGCATATGCAGAGGCAGGGCAACAGGGCCACTTGAAAACTGAAAGCTAATTGGATCCCAGATTGCCTCCTCCCCTATCACTCACTGATTCGAACCACATCATTGGCAAATAAGTTTGACCCCATGAATTATGGCCCCTCTCATGCCCCTCCCACCTTAAAAAATCCTAGTAATCACTCCTAACTCATAACAAAGCCCCCTTTTCATTACACCCCCCATGTCAAATGAATTACTTCAGCTGACTTTCTGATGTAAACATCCTACATTTCTGAGCTGGGGAATAAAGACCACTGTCCCGGAAATCCATTTAGACCAGCAGGGTGCCAAATTCCCTGCCTGGAACCTGTGATGGATTTTGCAAAATCATCTTGAGCCAAGGTGAGCTAAATAAACAAAAAAACATAAAAAATAGGTATATGTGCTGAAAACAAGCTAGGGAACATGTTGAAAGCTTTCTAGCGGAGGGATCCACAGGTCTGCTAGTCTTCGGCACAGCGTGGCTGGGTCAGAGCTGAAGGTCTGACACAAGGTCAGCATTGTGGTGTGTGACAGCAGTTAATGACTAATTAGACTCAAATCACAAAATGCCACCATGACCCCTTTAAAACAGAAAGCGTTCTAAGGATTGTGAAGCCTGAAATAATTGCTCTATACGTTTTGTTTTTAATCATGGCTTTCCTTCATTAGATTGTAGCTAGTGGTGAAAGCCTGGTTTTCGCCCTCTCCGTCTGCCTTGTTACATCGTTGTAAGGTCATAATGATGCCACACTCAAACACAAATCCTTCACACCTCTCCCTCTGCAGTTTCCCACATCTGCCCAGCTGACCTTATTTATTGTGAATGAGAAAATCAGTCCAACTAGGGCTGGCAGAGGTCTGTGATAAATCATCATGGGAAGATGGAAGATCAGTAGAATGCAACTTGGTACTATAAGGCAGTGATTTTCAACCACTGTCGTGGCACACTAGTGTGCCGTGAGAGATTGTAAGGCGTACCGTGGGAAATTATCCAATTTCAGTTAATTGGTGTAAAAAACTTTTTGGAAAATTATTTGCAAATAATATGCCATTGTCAAGTGTCTGTGCTGTAATAGTCATGTATTCTAAACAAACAAAGCTATCTCAACATTACTCCCATTTTCCACGACATATGTGTGAGCTGAGTTTTTCAAGCCTGACTCTCTTGACTGTAAAAACTAAAAAGAGAGAGAGACTGAGAGCTGTTGAAGAGCTTGGTGTGTGTCTGTCTTCAATTCCTGCCAGAATATCAGCTTTGTGTTCATCCAAATGGGCTCAGGTTTCACACTGAGTGAGTATAAATAAATTGAGAGACTATTTTGTCATTACTAGGCTACAGAGTGTCATTTTGTAACATTTTTGGTTGGTGGTGGGCCATGGGATTTTTTTTCTATGTAAAAAATGTGCCGTGGCTCAAAAACGGTTGAAGTACACTGCTATAACTCGCTATACATCACTCTCATCTTCATTCTATATTCTTCAAGATGATTGATCTGGGCCTCTTGCTTCACCCTGGCTCTTACTTCCGGGACCTGTGGAATATTCTGGACTTCATTGTGGTCAGCGGTGCCCTGGTGGCCTTCGCGTGCACGTAAGTAAGCAGGATACAGAGAATTCAGTGTCCCTTATAGTCAGCGACCATTAAACATGTCATACCAAAAACAAACATTCAGGATTCAAGCAATTAGTTGTCACATGCGCAGTGCCTACACAATGAAATTCTTAGTTTGCAGCAACTGAAGGAATAAACAAGCAAAAAGAAAACAAAAACAATAGCATAACAGGTAAGGAGCTTGTTAGTTGCTTGGAGTGTGGCTTTTTGTGGGCAGCATGTGGCTCAGTGGGTAAGCCTCTGTCCCTGTGGTTAGAAGGTCACCGGTTCGAGTCCTTGAACAAGGCTCTTAGCAGGGCCCAGGTAGCTGGGGGTTAAGGGTGGCTACCCTTCATGGCCAGCTTGCTCTCAACTACAGAGAGCAAGGCGAGGGAGGCAAAGAGAATTTACCCATAGGGATCAATAAAAGTATCTATTATTATTATTATTGAAAATATGAATGTGTACTGGAGCAAAAGTGTTTATGCCTGGTCATGTCACAAAATTGATGTCAGGCCATCAGAAAATGCAACAACAGTATTTGTGGTGGACTGTTGGGATGTGGTTTTCCATGGGGTAAAGTTCCCCCAAAGACCCCAAATAATCTGTTTCACTTCTATGAATATTGCATCCGTCACCATCCACATAACGCTGTGGGGCATAAGTCAATGTACACTGTTGTTGCATATTCTGTGGCATTTTTAATGTAACAGTACAACCTTTGTTGTCCTTGGCTGAAACGATAGTCTAAAATGATTATGATTATTACGTAGATAAAAACTAATTATAGTTCCAAGTGATTGTCAGTCTAACAGGTCATGCGGGAATACCAGTTTACAGTTTCGGTTGGAATTTTAATTTTGTAAAATATTTTCTTCTACTGCTGTTCATTTATGATCCCTGAAGCGTTGAGAAAAGGTGACACGTAAGCCCCGCCCCTTATGTCATGCCCTTGCATACCTTAGAAGTTATAATCTTCAAATTGTTCTGGCAGGTTATTTGGAGACCCTTCTTTGCTGTTGATATTATTCATGTAGCCACAATGATAAGTACATTTCATCATTGCTGCACAAGCAAACCAACAAGCCAACATAAAATGTTTTTTTCTGTGCTCTGTGTTGCAAGTAATGCATGTTTTTCACTGCCAGGATGGGTTACCGTGACGCTTGACAATTCTCTTCAGTCATTTTTTTTCTCGTTGCAGTGAGGTCCTCCAAAACACCACCGTACACTGTTGCCCAAGTGGGCCATGATGTTGATGATCACTTGCTTGCTCTCTCTCTGTGTCTCTCTGTCAGTAGTACTGTTTTGTTGCCGTCTTGTATCTTGCTGACTCTTACTCTCCCTTTATTTCCTCATGGCTCTGGATGACTTTCAGGAGTTTCATGGGGTAATGCTTCACACTGTCTATCTAACTGCTTGTCTCCCACTGTCACACGCTCCTTGTCATTCTCTCTGCACGTCTGTATGTGTGTGTGTGTGTGTGTGTGTGTGTGTGTGTGTGTGCGCGCATGTGGCAGGCTTCGGGTTCGGCTAAAGCACTGCAGTGTCTATACTCATGCCTCCTTACTTCATTTTCAGCTCTCATAGTTGATCTCATATCTCATCTGTTTATATCCACCTTCGTCCATCTAAGTTGAAGCATCCGCTGCCTCTTCAACCAAAGTCTTCATCATCAGAGTCTGTTATATAATCATAATAGGGTCCCTTGCTTACATCCTTTGCAGCTTCACACATTTAGACTAGACAGAGGCCAAGACTAGAATACTGAAACTTCACAGATGGATCTCCATATGTCCATACATCTGGACTCAAGTTTGTAGACATCATAGCACAAAGTGAGACTTTGGTCTGTCACAGCTTTGGCTTAACTGGGAGTTTTGAGCTGGTGAAGATGGCCTCCAGTCACAGTCATGCAGTGATGAGTGCAGTGAGTTTTAGACCATTAGAAGACCTCCCATTCCATCCTGAATCTGAAGCAGGCACCCTCACTGAGGGGTGCTTTCTCTCCTGACCAGGCTTCTTATCAATATGATCTTCTTCATGAACCATAGAGTCATTGTCACCATTCTGCCATTTTGTTACATGGTTTTATTATTCTACAGGAGCTGTGCATTCATTGAATTATTCTCTCTCCATTGCTTTTTATGTGTTGTTATATTCTCATGTTTTGCTTATGCATACTTCTGTGTTTGTTTGCAAATCTGCCATAATCCTTCTTTATATATTTTTGTTCTTAATCATTGCTTTCCTTCATTAGATCGCAACAAAATGTGACCAGGTGGGGACCTCCCCTTTCTTATCCCACTCTTCCAAAAATGCCCCCCTTACTTCCTTGTTAGATTATGATAATGGTCCTGTGTCCACCTAAGTGAACTGCCTTCTGTCCTGAGCTGTTAGCTGGACAGGAGTCACCCTGATAGCTTTCACAGGGCACCCGGCTGTTTGCGGATTAGGTCTTCCTTGAGGAGAGTCTATGGATAATAGTTTAACATTAGAATAGATTTCAATGGCAGCACATAATTCTTGGACTGTCAGAACCAAGGGCAAGATGTAAAGGTGTGTTCGTCTATATTTCTATAGGAAAATGCCATGTACAATTAGAAAAATATACAAAAACCTTAATCCCGGAGAAACACTACTTCATTCTTTGTAGTAATTTCTGCAAAGAGCAACAGGACTTTCATGCTCAATATGTAAACAAAAATGACTAATTCATTCAGGTTACCAAAATTTCGAGATTAAATTGAATAACACAACATTTAAGAGGGAATAAAATGGGCCTTTCCAGTACAGGGTTCCCCTAGGACAAAGTGTGCTCCCCTCCCACTGGCATATGAGTTTATGAATGTCAGGTTCTCGGTCACACCTCTAAACCACCGAACTTGCATTCACAGTGTTGGCTCATCTGGTTTCTTGTGTAATTAGAAAGAAAATAGTTGCTCCTTGGGGCAGCATTGAGCCTGACCAATCCCACCGTAGACCTGTAAAGACCTAGGTCTTGATCCCCTTCAGTCACAGCTAATGTAACGCCCCTTTCCCGAGCTCCATTGACCGCTTCTGTCGAAAGCTATCAGAGAGCTAGACGTTTATTTCTCCCGTTCATGTCTGATCTTCCCTCCCCCTTTGTCTGATCTTTAACTCCCGAGTCTCTGAGCTGAATGAGAAGCATGCTAAGACTAATTAGTGCATCAATGGCCTGACTGTTGCATGTTGTTGTGGTTGCGTGGGAACACCAGAACCACAAACGTGGGCATTAGGGTGGGGGTTAGCTTACTTTTATTTGTATCAGGAGCATGGGTTTGTATGTCTTTCTGTGTGGGGCTGTCACCATCGATTATATTAATAATTGAGTAAACCTAACGATTAATTTGACAATCTGGAAATTATTTATATATGCCTATAATAGACAGGGAGGTCAGACGCCGAACTGTAAGGTACGGTGGGAAATTTATTCAAAACTAAGGACACGCCAGGATAGGACAGGGTACAGATAAGCCACGGGTACACAAACATGCCACAATTGGGAAATACAACTATTACCAACAACACTACAACAACGGGCTATTTACAATTACTCGCGGGGCATGCTGGGACATGCAAACCCCGTCGGCGCTACAATATCAGTATAATTAAGATGAAAAGAACAAAATAAAAAGAAACAATTACCCAGCCACTCTATAATAACGACAGATCTCCTGTTACAGCCGACTGGCTATATATATTTATTATAAAGAGTTTATAAGAGCAGCGTTCAGGCTGTACGACCTCTTCTACTTAAACATACCATATTTATTTATGATACGCAGTAAAAGCAACTCTCAAAGAACGGCGGCCAGCCTTAGTCAACCGCCACATATCATATTTATAAACCCCATACAAAATACAATTAATCAATCCGTCTTCACAATAATCAAACTTAATAAAAATAGAACTACACATCGGTTACACAGTGCCCGCCAATCCCGGTAATCATACTGTAGCACCGGGTCTTCTGCCAAGTATAAAACTAAATTTATAATCTTTTTTAATACAACTTTATTCTGAAACTCGTACCCAGCATAATCAGAGAAAATCCATTTTCCTACCTTTAAATCACCGACTGGCGGCGTGATATCCAACACAACACCGTTCCTCTCTTCAGAACCCGCGGTCTGTGTTGCCAGGTCCAGCAAAGGTCTCCAGCCCAAGGTCTGCTTAAAATCCACCTGACGGAAGCTGAAATTAGCCCAGTATTTATAATCCCTGTATACGGCATCTCACAGAAGTAAACCAGTATTTTGCCGCCGATCGATATTCAGCGTTTTAACATAAGAAACATAAGAAATTTACAAACGAGAGGAGGCCATTCGGCCCATCAAGCTCGTTTGGGGAGAACCTAACTAATAGCTCAGAGTTGTTAAAATCTTATCTAGCTCAGATTTAAAGGAATCCAGGGTTTTAGCTTGTGCTACACTAGCACACAATGACGTCGTGTTGCCAACTTCAGTCAGCTGGCTGGAGTGAGATTTTCAACTCGATACTAGTCAGCACACGTTTTTGAATGTAGGCCTATGTAACAGCTTTAATACCTTCTATGTAGTCTGCAGGGTTTGCAAACTACCCCAACGCTTCTGATGTAGCCAATTTAAGTTTTATAATGGGATAATATAGATTTGCCGTAATATTTCTTGCCTGAATGTCACGCCATGCGCGCGAGAGCTGACAGCCCTGCTCTGACTTCCGGTACCTAGCGATTCAGTATTACTCAGCATTAGGAACCGCTTGCATTCGCAATAATTCATTTCTTTTTCCCCATACAGTCTGCTGCCATGGAATATTATGAAAGCAGCCAAAAAAAAAAAAACCGCAACCCGCGACTTCCCCATATTTACCCGTAACCGTATTTTGAAAACGGCCCAATTGGGCGGGAAAACCGCGGACCTGGCAATTCTGCCCGCGCTGCCCATTTAAAGGGATCAACGACAAACTAATTATTGGTTATATACTGGTCTAATGTTCCTTTATCATTAGTAAATCGTGACACATTTCAAGCAAAAACTGTATTTGTTACTATATCTTAGTCATGTAAAGCCTTGTGAACTAATAAGGAACAAATAATGAATAACAAGTGAAATACTCTCAGGTTTGTTCATCATTAATGAATCATGACGCATCTTTTAACTATGCCACTCTGTTCATGATTTGTAATTCAGTAGGAACTGAGTCTCTAATCTAACATACAGAGTGGCATATTCAGGACTCCCCCACCCTTTGTACCTGACAGGGCTCCTCCCCTCTCTCTGATGAAACCCTTGGTTACTGAAGACACCAACCTGTAGAGGTTGTTTGAGTGTAATGGTTTGTGCTTAATCATGCTCGGGCAGCTAGGACTGTCAGGATCAGGCGAAGGAACCTGAATGGACTGGCGACACTGCAACCCGTGTGTGTGTGTGTGGTCCAGGTATACCTTACCTTGTGGGGACCAAATGTTTTTCATAAAAAACTAAAAATGCAAAACTCTTGTATTTTGTTTGGCTACTTATGGTTATGGTTAGGGCTGGGTGGGGGTTAAGATTGTCATAGTTAGTATAAGCATTTTTCCCATAGAAATGAATGAGTGCTCCCCAAAAAGATATGATTACACAACTGTGTGCGTGTGTGTGGATTGTTTATATTACATTGTGGAGACCAAATTTTCCCCACAATGTGAAAAAGCCTGTTATTTTAACATGTGGACCATTTTTCAGGTCCCCACAAAGATCTGTGGACACATTCAAAAAACTAAAAATGCCAAAAGTCTTGTATTATGTTTGGTTACTTATGGTTAAGGTTAGGGCTGGGTAGGGGTTAAGGTCATCATGCTGGGATTAGAGATATCCCCATAGATATGAATGGCAAGTCCCCACAAAGATATATATTACCTGTGTGTGTGTGTGTGTGTGTGTGAGAGAGAGAGAGACAAAAGTACACAGCATTTGCATCCTTATTGACCATCCTGGCTGAGTTCCGAGCCCAGTGCACTACCTCTGATATGGATTCCCACTGGTACAGTTCCAGGTGAGGGACTCAGTTGTAATAATGTGGTCTGCTACTTGGCCAGACAGCACTGTCAGTCTGAGTTGACACTGTGAGCTGTGCATTACAGGCCTGTGTGCCTCCTGTGGATTCCTCTGAATCCTATCTCTGCTCTCCACCCCGATTTCTGCTGCTCGCTTGATATTGGAAGCCTCTGTCCTGTCCATGTTAATGCTCTCTACCCAGGAGGAATGCTGTGTTCGCCTGATATTTAAAAAGCAGAACCAAGCTTTCAGAAGTCCAGGAGAGAGAGAGAGATGTCCCTTTTTTGTTTTCACTATTCCAGTTTTTAATGGAAGAGCATGTAGTCCCTAAACAGTATATTCAGGATTTTATTTGTGAGTTTCTAAGGGATTGCTTCCTCTGAATGACTATATCTACTCACCCGTAAATCTTAATTAAGCACAAACAGGTTGTGTACCTGTCTGTTGATGGGAAATCGCAATGTTTTCAGTGACATTCTGTGACTTCCCAGTATAGCTGTAGTTGAAAGGAGGTTTGGAACGGAGACTTAAAATGGTTTATTACTGCTTCTCCGTTGCATTTCAGTCCATAGTCATTTCATTTCCACTTTTTCATTAGGCATCTTTAACTGGTGCCATTACAGGAATTTAATTTCCTGTTCGGTGTTTGCACAGTAGCCCAGCTGTGTGACACTTAATGATGCTCTGTGGGGTGTTTTTTTTCACCACAAAGAAACCGATTGCCTTTCTCTTGACTGCTCTGGTGCATCTTTTTATATTTCCATATGCAGTAGCTGTACAGCTTCTCCATTGATATCAAACACTAGGTTTGTTATCAGTCAAGCATTTTGCACTAGTATCAACGCAGCCTTGCCATTGGGATCAGTTCCAATCAAGCTTCTGCACCAGTGCAATTTTTGCAGTTTTTTCCCCCTTTGTCCTAAAGCTTTACATTTTAAATGAATCGGAGGCTATAAAGCTTCTTTTGATGTGACATTTTACATCAAAAACTTGAAAATAAATTTAGGAGCAGGGCCTGATGTATATGGGTTTCTAAGTTCTGTGTAAACCCTTTGTATAGATCAGGCATGTCCTGTTTTTTAACATAAACAGATATATTCATTGTTTAACTTGTACGGGGGGTGTTCGTGACAGGCATTACTGTAGAATAACAAGTTTACCCACAATGCATCTTCTGCAGGACGTCCAGCTGGACCATGTAATTTTCTATTACATGACCTTTACAAAATAGCATGCAAGCGGGAATGAGGAATGGCTGTGGGTGTATATTTTTGTCTCTGGAGAGTTCTGCATCTTGTGCGCGTGCACGTCACAATGGTGGGGTTGAGTCATCTGGTGCTGTGTGTTTGTTTTTTAGCGTACGTGTGTTGTTTGTTGAGGGAGACGCGAGGTGCCATTTATGCACAGAGAGGAAAGTTTACAGTAGTTCTTTAATAATTTAACGTCTGATGCATGTTAATAGGTACTTTAATAATAAAAATAAAAAAATCAGTTGTATAGACATTTATTTGTCTATACAACAATAGTGAATAGCAACAATAGTGAATGTCAACAGCAGTAACATCAGTTTTTGACACAGTGGCTGAAAAAGGAGTGTGCGGTTGTCTGTCTGTGTTTGTGTGTCTGCGTGTGTGTGTGTGTGCGCACATTATGTCTGTCTCTGTGTTTGTTTGTTTGTTTGTCTGTGTTTGTCTGTCTGTCTGTGTGCTTGTTTGTGTTTGTCTATGAGTGTGCCTGTCCCTCACTCTCCTTGTGCTCTTTTAAAGGGGAACAAAAGGCAAAGATATCAACACCATCAAGTCCCTCCGGGTTCTCCGGGTCCTGCGACCTCTGAAGACCATCAAACGGCTCCCCAAACTCAAGGTATGGTCAGGTCTCACCCCCTCCAGCTTACCTTGGGAGATTTCAAATACCAAGGACCAGCAATGTGCCTTGTAGTCAAAACCCCCAGGTCAGAAGCCCTGCACCTTCTGTTTGATGACTTTGACTCTCCACTGTAGTACAAATACTGGCTGGCAGTATCAATGCCCTAAAAAGACTAAAGACTAAAGATTTAGCAATTCATTGTTTGTTATGCACAGTCAAAAGAACAGCCAGACGTTCTCAGTGGAAAAGGCCTGGCATACTGTATTATTTTATTCATGTATCTAATGTTCTTATTCCATGCAACATGCTCAGTGTAGCATGCAATCTCCTTGAAAGGGGATTCATGCAAGCATTTGAGCAGGTTCAGTAATGAGTTATAAAAGTCATATAAAATAACATTCTTTTTTTTTTTTTTTTTTTTTAGTTTTATGTGTTTATTTGTGGATGAACATGATGATGGGATAGTTTAGGCCACTAATCGTTGGTTAACCCTGATAGTGACTAAGACCTCAGGATAAGCTGTCGTGGGTGTTTAAGGTTTGGTTTCCCCAAATATAATAATAAAATAAGTAGTAATGCCTGGCATTTCTCGGTTCACCCATTTATTATGTGACGTTGTCACACCACTGGGTGTTCGATTGCGTGTCCCCATGAAGGCCTCGCCCATGTGAGTCTGACATGACTGTGCAGACGTGTGCTTACAGGCTGTGTTCGACTGCGTGGTCAACTCTCTGAAGAACGTGCTCAACATCCTCATCGTCTACATACTCTTCATGTTCATCTTCGCCGTCATTGCCGTGCAGTTGTTCAAGGGCAAGTTCTTCTACTGCACCGATGAGTCCAAGAGTCTGGAGAAGGATTGCAGGTGTGTCCGACCCCTTGCCAGTGCTAGGCAGGTTGAATGTCCTGGCTGCACGTATTTATATTAGAAAAACAAATATGCACACTGTGTGACTGCAACAGGACTGATTTTACTGTCTTTCTGTGTAAAATTACTTCCCAGACAGTATGGGTTTAATGCCAAATTTGCAGATCTGTGATCCCAGCTGCTTGAACTCGTTGACAAATGGGTTTCTTATCCTCACGGTTGATTCTTACTCGGGTAACCAGCCGGGTCTGCATTGAAAATCGGGTCTGTCATTGTGAAACCCCTTTAAAAAGGATGACTGTGTGGCCTGACCGCACTGTGCTTTATCAAGACATCCAACCCCATGACCATTAGTGTGACCAGTGTCGTACATCTCTGTATTAACCACTTGTCTCACCTCCTGGGCCCGAAGGGGAGAATTTTTGGACTATGACAAGGATGAGGTGTCGGCCAAGCCCCGGGAGTGGAAGAAGTACGAATTCCACTATGACAATGTGCTGTGGGCGTTCCTCACCCTCTTCACCGTCTCCACTGGCGAAGGCTGGCCCACGTGAGTAGCACAATGCCATAGACATTCCAGCTGCGTCATGCTGTGTCGCAAAGCAGGAGCAGCTGTCCAGACAGTCATGGGTGTTTGAGGGTAGAGTGCCGAAAAATATGCTAATTAATACAGACGGACCGACAGAACTGACTCAGGAGTGAGAAAAAGTCTCTTTTTGTCTCCTTCATTCACTTAGCATCATTACAGAATATTGAACAGCTGCATCCTGAGAACTAGAAAGTAAAAAAATTCCGTTTACCACAAACATCACCATTGTAGATTCAGACTTTGCTCATCTATCCTTACCGTACATCCTCAACACTAACAATACTGCCCAGCCTCTGGACCTGAGATGTCCACTCCAAGAATGTTTGGGGAACCCTCATACGTATTTATGCACCTTCCCCTGATCCTACAACTCAAGAATGCAGGTGGCGAGCATTCCGTGCTAGTGCTTTCTTAGGAACGGCTATCTTGAGGGGGCCGGCTGTGTACTCAAGCAGTCGCCTACGAGAACTACTTGGTTTTTCGAATGGCCACAAGCAAACTGTAATGGCTGGAAGTGCTGCTTGTTGGCTGCGGGGAAACCATTCATATGCAAAGCAGCAAATGGGGCACTTAATTATCAAGTAGACGTACCATACCGGTCTGGACCTCTTTGCTTATGTAACTCGATTAAACCTAATTGAGTGCCCTTGTGGAAATGCCAATGTAGAAGCCAACTCAGCAAAGTATAGCAGCTTCATTAGTGCTCTTTGGGCCATTGTCTGAGGGGTGCCAGGTCGCAGGCAGTTAGGGTAACATCATATGAATCAGAAGAACTGTTTGTAGTGTCTGTTCACACATACAATGACGCAGAAACGTTAAACACATGGCACCTATGTAGTGTAATTTTCTGCTGGGTCACTGTTGAGTTGAATGCAAATCTCTGTTCCACTCATTGAGTCCAGCCAGACTCTGTTGAAGCTATGAGGCTTGTTATTGACATTAGTCGTTCCTGCTATTGTTTTTTTTTCCTGGTATATATTTCTTAGCATCCATGTCAGAAGGATTTTTTTTTTTTTAACCCTCCGTTGGCTCTGCAACCTCCCAGGGTGCTGAAGCATTCAGTCGATGCCACCTACGAGGACCAGGGCCCAAGTCCAAGCTTCCGCATGGAGACGTCTATCTTCTATGTGGTCTACTTTGTGGTCTTCCCCTTCTTCTTTGTCAACATCTTTGTGGCCCTGATCATCATCACTTTCCAGGAGCAAGGAGACAAGGCCATGTCAGAGTGTAGCTTGGAGAAGAACGAGGTATGGTTCCCCTGTTACTTCCTGTCAGCTCGCCAGTGTGTTTGTTGCCAGCTGTTCCTTGGCCGTGCAAATCACTGGATTTGACCACGCTGGCTTTCTGTTGGGTTTCTGGGCTCCTGCAGAGGGCGTGCATCGACTTCGCCATCAATGCCAGACCCCTCACACGCTACATGCCCCAGAACAAGCAGTCCTTCCAATATAAGATGTGGAAGTTTGTGGTATCGACACCCTTCGAGTACTCCATCATGGCCATGATCGCCCTCAACACGGTGGTGCTCATGATGAAGGTCGGTGCTGGAGATCGCTTGAGCTTTTGGGTAATGAGAAGTAATTATGAGAAAAATTCAGTTAGTTGTGGGGGGGAGCGGCATACTGTAAGCTGAGGAAGTGAACACAAAGCAGAAAATCCAATATCACAGCCCCCCATCAAGATGTTAATTGCTGGTAATGTACTGTAAACTCCTGGAGTTGGTGGTTCATACCTGCAGCTCTGACTTCATACCCTGGATTCTTTCTTAACACGCGGGGGGGGGGGGGGGGGGGGGGGGGGGGGGGGGGGGGGGGGGGGGGGGGGG
>JAODKC010000117.1:6852274-6875437 GCA_026777985.1 Mormyrops attenuatus | reverse complement strand
GCCACACCTGTTCCTGGTATTTACCTGAGAAATTGTGTGGCTCATCAGAAGCCAGGTAGGATAGAAAACCTTCTGGATAGCTCTCCAGGACCGGAGTTGGAGACCCCTGCCATGGACAATAAAGATAATTATACATGTAAAATAAAAGATATGAAATCCATACATTCATCTTCCAACCACTTATCGTAGTTAATATTGTGGGGAAAAAATATAAAAAATTAAGAGATTTGCTAGAGACAAACAACGCTAAGTTCAAACAACCTGTCACTTGGATTTGGGCATATGCAGTTTCTCTCATTCACAGATGCTGAATCTCTTTGTGGCCGTCATCATGGATAACTTTGAATACCTGACCCGGGACTCGTCCATATTGGGGCCGCATCACCTGGACGAATTCATCCGCGTGTGGGCAGAGTACGACCCAGCTGCTTGGTAGGTATCCCTCCTCTGCAGCTATGGCATAGTAGGTGTGTAGAGCATGGTGCTTTTGTAGAGGGACTGACAAATCCCATCTTAATGCCATCGCACCTGTTGGTTCCCGTTTGACTGATCCCTGAAAATCCCACAGGTGGGTCTGATACGTCGGGGGGGGGGCAACAGCATAGATAGATGACGCCATCGCCGGTTCCCCATTGGGGGTGTCAGGAACTGCTACATTTAAATGAAAAAGAGGAAAGGCAGGATCCACAAGATGCCAGTGGGAAACAGACCGGAAGCCCATGAGGACAGGGTACTAGATTATCCAGGGTCTCCATAGCAACCTGCCAGCAGAGATCCCTGTCAGAGGTGCCAGTAAATGCATGCATGGAAAGCTTTTCACTGAAGTTCAGAGTCATTAGTATTCTGTTCCAAAACACACCCACGGTGAAAACAAGGTGAGATAAAGGCAATGTTTTTATAACCTGAAATAGATTGAGCTTATAGAGCATATTTGGAGAAGGGACAGGAGACCTTAAAGAGAATTTGATTAAAAGTTTTACAAGTTTGGGTAATTCTGTATAATTTTATTTAAATCTTATATTTTGACATAGCACAGTTCCAAGCTCAAATACACATTATCAGCAAAAATTAATTCAACATAACCGCAGTTAAATGTGCTGAATTTATGTGAGTTCCTTAAGACCGATGACCAACTACAGTTTCATCAGTACCAGTAAATCTGAAATTTAATGCAAGCAGTATTGATATTTTTAAACTGTGCTATACAAAATCAGGCCAGGAAGCATGATGCAGTTGAGGTTTTGTAACCTAGATTCTACCCACCTGTTTACATTTTAAATTTCCGAATTGTCTTTCATACTACTTTTGTGTTTGGATTTCCCATAATTCTTTGAGAAGCTGTTAAGAGACAGCTAAGAAAGGTCTTTGAAATATTCAAATCTCTGGGGGAAAGAAGTCCATGGAAAGTAATTCTAATCAATCTCAGGAAACTAACTTCTGAAAGTCTGAAAAAAGGTTCTGTTTATATTTAATACTCCCTTGGATCCCATTGATAGGGAGGGAGTCTTTCAAAGCAGTGCATTCTGGGTATGAAAAAATGCTGACAGGCTAAGCAGGAAGTGAAGTGACAGGTTTCAGTAATAAAATGATAAAGATGAAGTGGAGCTTGAACTGTAACCTTGTTAAATTTCTCCCACTTGGTCTGCCTGAAATGAAGAGAAGAATCCACCATTTATTTGTTGATATGCAGTCCTTTTATTCTGTCCCTCTAATCAGAGTCAGCAGGAGGCAGCAGCGTCCGGGAATGACGGAAATGTGCGGTGATTTCAGAGACCACTATGGCGGATATGCATTCGGATCGCTTCGGGATCTTGCAAATTGAGAAGGTGGCCCAAACAGTGGTCAAAGTCTGCCTTATTAGTCGCACTCTACAGGGGGCGCTATTTTCCTCTGCAGTAGTACACCATCCGGAAAGAAGACATAACAACATCACTCCCTAAGCCATTTTCTGAAACTCAACAAAAATGCTGAGTCTCGGGCCAAGCGGAGTCCTGTCTGTATTTATGTATCTTTTTGCAGATGTAGCACATAACTGTGTGTTTCAGGTTGCTGATCGGTGTGGCTCCTCTGAACCAGGAGGGCCGGCTGTGTGTTTATTCCTGCAGGACTGCTCTAACGCAGTGTACTCTGTTCACAGCGGGCGTCTTCGCTACATGGATATGTACAGTTTGTTGCGTGTCATTTCCCCGCCGCTTGGCTTGGGAAAGAAGTGCCCAAACAGGGTGGCTTACAAGGTTTGGGAAACACTTTCTCCATTTGGAGGCGCCACAAAGACCCCCCAGTGCTATGTGATCCAAATCAACACTCCCCCACCCCCTCCCATATTAATAAGCCTGCCGGTAATTGCACCTGTTTGGAAACCAAGCCTTTGTCTCTACATTTGAATTCCTTAGCACCTGACTGATCCACCCAGCATATTACCCAGCGGGGTCATTTAGCGTACCGATTTCAGTTATCATGCTGTTTTTAAGGAAACTGTCTGATACTGGAGTACTCTGCTCAAGGCCCACTCCTGACCTTCTGTTCACAAGCCTGGGCCAGTCTGAAGATACAGGCTTCCCTTCAAGATCCAGGTGCTCAGGCTCAGATGTAGATCAGCGATAAGGGCTTTGTTTCCTCGCCCCCCCCCCCACTTACCCTCATATGTCTCTCAGCATGCGGGAGCAGTCATCTCCAGGACGAGAGCGCTACCCCCTCAACCCCATTTGAATTTTCCGCCCTCCTGTTTCCTTTGGGATCAGAGCCCCTACACTCATCACCCCAAACTCCTGAACTGGGGGGGTGATGCCTGTCTAGTATGGGCATCGAGCCTCTAAGCCTCTACTGGGAATTTAAATAACCTGGACCTCTTTTTTTTTTTTTGTCATTGTCCTTGTTTCTGTCTTCGTTCTGGTCCACTTCTCAACTGCTTGGCCTTTATCCATCTGGCCCCGATCCCACTGAAGTGGCCGCATCACCTACCTCGATATGTACGAGATGCTGCGCCACATGTCCCCTCCTTTAGGCTTGGGAAAGAAATGTCCGCCCCGTGTGGCCTACAAGGTAGCCCCACCCCTTTTGCTCCTGCTCCCGTCCTGTCATTCGCTCACGATCTGGCCAATAGCTGTGCTGCTCTGTGATGATGTTCTTCTCTGTTTTGTGCTGTTCCTGCCACGACACTATGGTGCTGCTGTATTCCTCTTTCCAAACGGCGCCGCCCACAGCTGCTGACGGACTCATGATGCTGGAAAAATCTTTAGCATGTTTTTTTGCATGAAAACTCGCCACTATAATAGTAACATAGTTTTTGAGGGATGCTCTGATCAGTGAAGCAGTAAAACCTTTTAACCTTGTGTACAGCAGGTTAAATAATCTTAACTGCAGACCTTACAGTGCCTGTAGAAGTGTTGAGTCTTTCACTGCCAGTGCTCAACACAGTTGAAATTCCCAGCTCCTTTCAGATCATATTCAGGCTTGCTGACAATGACGTCATGCCTCAAAGTAACTGACATCATGCCCAGCACTGACTAACCATGCACGGCACAATGTCAGTGTCCCAGCCTGGTGTCTGCAGTCCCCGCCACCCACGTCCCATGTCCTGCTTAGTGCCATGTGCCAGCACATTGATGCTAGCAATTAGCCATGTGCTTTAGCCACTTGGTGCTTAATGTTGGACTGATGAAAAATGTGAGGACGCCATAGCTGTGCGGTGAGCCCCGGGCTCTCGTTCTTCTTTCTGTCTATCTTTCCCCACCCCTGATGTCAAGACGTTTCCCAGTCTCAGCAATATTAAAAGCAGTTCCCAGCTGTGGGCTACTGTTCTTGCTGGGTCCCCCCGGTTTCATGCTTTTGAGTGAGGACTACCCCCCCAGCCCATCTACAGACTTTGTCCATGGCTTGCTCACTCTTTGTAGTCTGTTTTTGTTGGGGTTTGGTATTTGTTCTGGCTCTGCCCCTCACCCTTGAAGCCCCACCCACCACGCTCTCTGCTCATCACAGTACCTTTTACAGATGCATGCCTTTTCTATTTTAACCATTGCATGCTTTGAACACCCTGCGCTCCATGAAGGTGTAACACCAAGGTGTGTGAGACCATCTGTAACACTCCTGTTTACAATGTGACACACTCACAACCTGTTGTCTTTTGCTCAGTTTTGAACCAAATGAACAATTGCAGTTACTCAATAGGATCAATTGAATTTGTGCTGCTGTTCAAAGCTGCTAAAATCATCCAAGTTTGGTTGCAAAACTGAACTCTTTTGCCAGGTCAAGAGTCCTGACTTCCACTGCAGGACACCTTTAGGGCCTTGAACTAGCTGTCTTCAGGGTTACAAGCTCAGATCCTTAATCACCTGCAGTCTTAAAAACCTCTGCAGGAATGTCCAACCTTTCAGCTCCAGCAAGAGTTATGGTTCATTCCAGCAGAAGCACAACCATGTTGCTCACGTTTCTGAAGGTAGCAATAGAGACGTTGTAGACTAGAGGTTCAGTTGCTTCACCCAGATCTATTGTCCAGCATTGGTGGTCCTGCATGCCTGTGTCTCTCTCGCCTTCATCTTTTCATGGCCAAAGTGCACCGTGTCTGTGTGGAAGACTTGCTTCCCCCCTTCTTCAGTTCTTCAGATCTTTTTGTGTCCTGGTAATGATGGTTCACTCGCTGGCCTGTGGCTCTCCCCTTTTAAATGCCAAACTGGGGATTGGCTTGCCAAGCAAAGTCGCTACCAGGACTCAAAAAAGAGGCTTGACATGGGGTGCTTCCAGCGCCGTGACGACTGCCCGTCCATCTCCCCAGCGGCTGGTGAGGATGAACATGCCCATCGCTGAAGACAACACGGTGCACTTCACCTCCACCCTCATGGCCCTCATCCGCACGGCGCTGGAGATCAAGCTGGCGTCAGGTAACCCCACGCCCCCTGCTGGTGTGTCCCTCCTCCACACCCTCCTTTCATTCCCAGCATCATCCCTTGCCTTCGATCAGTGATGCATAACCTGGTGACCTCCCATCTTGTTTATCCTCGTTTCTGCTCTTGCCACCTTCTAAACAAATTCAGCTTAATCCGCACACAGCAGTCAGCCAGGCTATATGTCTCTCTGTTGGCCCTTTAAGACGCTGAGGCTCTGATATTCTCCATTTTGATAATAGGCTGGTTACAGCACAGTTGGATGATACATTGTAACCTGTGGGCAGAGAGTGGCCTAGAACTCTGAAGAGTATGAATGGTAATGAAATAATTACCAGGGATTGTGCAGGTCTGAAATTATTATGGTGGATACTGGAGAACTTCAGTGATTTGGTGTAAAGTGTGGGACAGAAATTAAATTATTAAGGTGTATAGGATAATGGATTATTGTTAAATAGGATTTGGAATCTTGAATTAATTAATTTTGATATCTTGCTGCTGTTTTTATCTAATGTATCTTTTTCGTACTTCATGAATTTATACCGCTGGTGATGTTTGCTAAAGCGGTTTGGATGAGTACCGTCTCACTGGCGGAGCAGCATGATGGTGATGCTAAGGTCCCCCAAAGCTGCTGCTCATGAGGCAGCTGAGATGAGACCGACAGGGAGCTGAAGGAGGAAGAGCACTGAGCTTCGGGTCTGTTGGACATGCGCAGGTGTGGTGGCCCAGCAGCTCTGTGACGCCGACCTCAAGAAGGAGATCAGCAACGTGTGGCCCAGCTTGCCTCAGAAGACCCTGGACCTGCTGGTCACGCCTCATAAACGTAAGCCCACCTGACACACTGTGGGTAAAGAACCTCATGTTCTTCTGGAGTGGTTGATCGAATTGGGTTCCGTTAAAGTTCTTGAGGATGTTCTAGAACAGTGTTTCTCACCTCAGCCTTCAGGAACCCCAGATAGTTCACAGTTTTTATCGCCTGCACCAGGGTTTCCATGTTTGATGGTCGGTTGTTTAATTCTGGTGTTTAGGGTGCAGAGAAGGAACAAAGAAAGGAGCAACAAGGATGGGCTTGAGAAATGCTGTTCTAGAAGGTTCTTGAAGGTGCTTTGAATATTCTGAAGTATCCAGACATGCAGAGAAATAAACCAACTTTAGTGCTGAAGGTCCTTCATATTCATGGAGAAATGGGAGAGAGAAGGAGAAGCTCCATTTTATTTTAGTAGATTTTTATGGAGGAAGACAAACAGATTAACTGTGGCGCATTTATCGAAGCAGCCCATGTTAATTACTGAAGCTTGTGGGTACGCCAGCCCAGTGTGGCGTGACAGGTGCAGGTAGCAAAATATCAAGTTGGTCTCGGTCTCTCACACACCAAAGTGACCCATTTCCAAATCCTGACCCCACTTGCTGTGTCCGCTTACCACAACTGCTCATTTCACCGCTTCCTATTGTGACTCTCAGCTCTGTGACTGTGGTGACATCTAGTGGTCAGGTTTGTAAGTGCTCTGGTGTAACTTAAGGCTGTTACAGCTGTGGTGCATTTAATTCTCCAGCACAATTGTGCTGTCCAAGGTGATGGATATTAATGGATATTTACTGCAGGGGAAAATAGCGCCCCCTAGTTTATCCAAATAATTTTGAGTACGGTAGACCCCACATCTGTACTCCATGCTCTTTTTTTTTTACCATTCCTTACCTTTCTTCCCCCACATCCCAAGACAATGAGCTGACTGTGGGTAAAGTGTATGCTGCCCTCATGATCTTTGACTACTACAAGCAAAACCGTGCCAAGAAGCTCCAACAGCAGCAGCAACTCTCTGGGGTCAACCAGGTAATGTTTCTCAGGGGGCCACACTGCCCCCTCCTGGTAGTGTATCAACATAGCTGGATGTTTTTTTTGATAATCGGTTCTTTTGGATATTTTTTTAACTGGATGATATGAAAATGAAAAAAAAAAAAAATATATATATATATAAACATACATTTTGTAATTTTTTAATCTGTTAGACACTTCACCTGTTAGAGCACTGTGACCGGTTTTTGTGTAAGTAGATGCCCCCCCACCCCCATGCGCACCACCCCCTCACCACTGATCACGCTGTTCTGGTCGATGGCTGCAGGGTAAAATGGGCATGGGCGCCCTCTTCAGGCCCATACTGCCACTGACGCACCTCCAAGACCAAGAGCCCCCTGCCAGTGTCTCCACACCAGGAATGAAAGCGGAGCCACAGACCAAGCCCCCGCTGGATGTGCCCCCCGCCATGCTGTCTCTGACAAATGGCACTGCAGGGTGAGCCCCCATGCTTAGGGGTGGGCGCTTGCAGGGGGCGTGATCAGAGGGGAGAGTGAGATTTGGAAAGTGTTGGCTGAAGGAGACAGAAAGACAGTGTCCGGAAAGCACTGACCCAGCCTTGTGTCTGCGGTATAGCCTCGCTGTGGTATAGCCTCGCTGCTGGTTGATGTGTCTGACTGCGCTGTGTTTCTGGGTGTCCTTTTCTATGTGTGTGATTTGTGTGTGCCTGTGACTTCATGTATGTGCGTGTGCTGCTGTGTGTCCCTGTGGCTCTTCAGCCAAGGCCCAGTCAGCACCCGTAAAGAGTCCCCCCCCAGAGTGAGAGAGTCGTCTCGCGAAGTACCTCGAGGACAGGGGAGACGGACCCCCCAGAGGGACCAGTCGGAGGAGCTCCCCTCCAGAACCAAAGCTCAGGTACTGGGCCAGAGGAGCAGGCCTGGAATCACCAGCTCTACCATCAAAACACTCTCTTTCAGGGTTTTATGCACACATGTTCTTTACTCTGTCGGGTGCTTGACTGATCAGTTCTCTTGTCGTTCATTCATTCTATTTAAAAAATGAAATTATCAATTCAGAATTATCAATTTACTGTTCTATGCCGTCTAATATTTGAGATATTAATTTTCTGTATTAGGAAAGGTTATAAATAAAAAAAACTTAATTGAAATTGAATGAAATGATGTGATGTGCAAGATGCATGGATGGATGAGCTGAAGGCCAGTCTGCCTGTATGCAGGAATCAGTGGAGATGATGGAGATACAACATGACAGCAATGACGGAAGCCTCTCTGGGCTGGAGAGCCAGGGACGGGCAGCGTCCATGCCCAGGCTGAATGCCCAGGGTCAGGTAGGATCTCCTCTGGAACAGCACCAACCACTAGCAGTCTTGTTGGTCCAGTAGTTTATGGTGGAATCCATGCCCTGACAGCTTGGCGGATTCCCATTCTGGGAGCATTTTTCTGGGCTGCATGTCCTGGATGCTGCGTTTAGAAACACCCAGAGACCTGCTTAGGATCCAGCAGAATCAAGGCCCTTATTTACGTTTAGCTGTTCCTTTTGAAGGTCTATTTTTCTACAGCATGTTCCGAGTTCATCTCGATTTCCCAGTTTTCACAGTGAGGATTTTCTCGTGCTGCTCCCCCCCCCCCCCAATGTGTCATGGTTTAAAGACACACTTTCTAAAATGTCTGTGTGTCCCCTAAGCTCCAGACAAGGGTGTAATGGACAAAAATAGTAGGGAAGAAGAATGATTCACGAGGTTTATTTACAGGCAGTAAGTTATATTTATTTAGTGATCATTGTTGACACACCACAGCACAACAACAAAATGTGTCCTCTGCATTTAACCCATATGTGACAATGTGACATAGCAGGGGGCATATAATTCAGCGCCCAGGGCGCAGTGCTTGGGGGCAGTACCTTGCTCAGGGTACCTGAGTGGTGCCTTGCTAGTCGGGGATTTGAACCTATACTCTTTCAATTACAAGTCCGCTTCCCTAACCATTAAGCCACCACTGCAACATATATATGTTCTCACCACTAGGTGGTGAGACTGAGCTCATTCTGTTCTGTTCAAGCAACTCACAAATTCACAAATTGATGTTCAAAAACATAAATTTAGGTTAGGAGAGCTCATTTATGAAGAACACCAGTCAAATTTAACTGTGCAGACAGCACGGTCATTTTGTGGGCTCTGTAATGTCAGCGTGAGCTTAATACCCTGTGACAATAACTATGATCTTCAAACCATTCAGCCAAAATCTTGCAAAAACCTTAAACCCAAAAACCGAAAATGAGGATGAAGAGAAAGTCAATTCTTTTTTTCTTCTGGTTTTATTTTTCTGCTGTCTCTCGCGTCTCCAGCCACTTCCAGACGCCAGCCCCATGAAACGTTCCGTGTCCACCCTGGCCCCACAGCACCATCCCCCGGAGATCAATCTGCGTGACTATGCCCTGGAGCGGCCGGCCCAGGAGCGGTCTCACCATCACCACCACCACCACCACCGCTGCCACCGGCGCCGCGAGAGGGAGAGAAAGCAGAGGTCGCAAGAGCAGACGGCCGGGTCACAGCATGCGGCCCTTGCTGGTCAGTGGGGCCCCTTTTCCTGCTCCTCCACATCTCTTTTGCTTCCAGCCCCATCTAGGCTGCATCTAGATATGCCACCATCATTCCAACCTTATACAGAAACAAACCAGTATGGTTTGATGAAGTAAATGCACTTCCCC
Source organism: Mormyrops attenuatus (assembly GCA_026777985.1). NCBI lineage: Eukaryota > Metazoa > Chordata > Actinopteri > Osteoglossiformes > Mormyridae > Mormyrops > Mormyrops attenuatus. Next base: position 6,866,038 of record JAODKC010000117.1, on the reverse strand, counting down.
TCAGTGCCATTAGGCGGCAGTGTTCATTATAGGGCTGCCTTGGAACCATGGAAATGGACAAACAGTGCAGTGATTGCAATCAAGACTTAAGTTCTACTTATCCTTTTACAGTGGGAGGTGTGGGAAGTTTGTTTGTTTGTTTGTTTGTTTGTTTACATAGTTGCCAAATGTGAAGAAATTTGGTTAAACAGGCAAAAGTGAAAAGTGACAGGCGTGTGCAAGGTGTTTGAATAGTTTGAATAGGGTGACTAGATAATCCATGTCATGGAGGACACTCTGAGCTAGGACAGGAATTGTAAATTACCATTTCAGTTATTCCAGTACCTTGTAGACTTAATGGCAGTTCACTGCTAAGCACGTAACCATGTTACAACCACTCAGGTGGCTTCTGACCATCTCACTCAAGGCTGTGAGGCTGTTTCAGATTGCTTTTATATCCTGGTGTAGGTTGATGTTTTCCTGCAAAGAACCATAGTTGTCAGAATGTTGCTTTTTCAGCTGAAATGATACTTTAAAAAAAAGAAGTGTTCATTTGCGTTCAAAGTGATCCATAAATCCATCCATCCACCTACCTCCCGTAGCTGCTTTTCCAGTATAAGGTCCAAGTGAGCCTTGAGCCAGTAAAGAAAACATTTGCTCTTTGCAAAAGCATTTGCTAAGTGAATAAACCACAAATAAACCATCATATAAATAGCAAATTGTCACCAGAATGAAACAGCCCTTTGTGTGTCTCTGCTTCTACATTTTCTACATAAACAGCTATGTATTAAAAAAAACAGCATACTTTAACCTCCGAGGAATGGATATATTATTCGGCAGGCAGGGCTCCACTGCCGGGGGGTCTATAGAGTAGTTTGGCCCTGGTTACCAAGGTGACAGGTTCCGACAGACGGTGGCGCAGGGCAGAGACCTGCAGCTGGCCTTTATTAAAGAGATAAAAAGGCACCCAGACATCGGAGTACCTAATTTGTGAGCATGTCTTGGCAAGGCAAGAGGAAAGACTAACCCTAAGGACCTCTGTAATCATTCCTGTGTAAGAGCAAAGAAGCCCGCATTCCAAACGAGGGGGTAGACCCAAAATGTGCCAGCCGGGGGCTCTGCCCCTCTGTGACATTAGGGGACCCGCTAAGCCACGTTTGTGTTAAATGTTCACCCGGTTTCAGATGCCAGCTCTGTTTTGCATTTGTTGCCCTAAAACATTCCCCCAAATCGTAACTGGCTTGTTGGGTTGTATCCCTGACAATTTTAATTACCCAGCATCCTTTAGTTGTCCTGATTCTTAGTTACATTTCTCTGGCAGTTTTAACCAAAGGGACTCGTACTGGTTGGTAGCAACAAAATTTTGGGGTGCTCCTTGGGATTCGAACCCACAATCTTCACATAGTTGCCAGAATGTTATGCTTGTTGCACTACAGAAAGCCTGTTGGACTAGTTTAGGAGTATGACGCCAGATAGCAATGCATTCATTTCAGCAGCTGTGTACATAAGTGGTATTACAGTAGGTGTGCATTTCGATGTGTGTTTAAATATTAACTAGACTTCAGCAGCCTTTACCCCACCAGTTGTCTTGTGATCTGCAGAATCCCCCAGAGAGCCGGAGGGGGCGCTCTCCTCGTGGCAGCGGGCACCAGAGCGGGGGCGCTCGCATGAGCGCAAGCCACCACCCTCGTCATCCACGGGGGGCGAGAGGAAGCAGCGATACTACTCCTGTGACCGCTACGGCAGCCGCGAGCTGTGCCACCCCCGGTCAGCTGCTGCTAGCCGCTCCACCTCCCCCAGCGAGGCCTCAGAGCTGGGTCTGAACAAGCAGGTGGGGCTGGGGGGAGGGGGCGGGACCTTGGGACACATGGGGAAGAGGAGGGGCTCATTGGGTACCAATGCCAGTGTTGCATTAGTGTCGATCTAGTATTCAAGAAAGCTGGATGGTTTTTATTGGGTCAGGGGCCGAAGGGTTTAATGAGGCTCCGCCCACAATTGGCCAGAAGTCAGGTGTCTGGTTCATGTGGTCTAGTACAGGCAGAATGACCTGCTGCTATGAGAATCTCTGCACAGCTCATCTAGGGTTTACTTAGTACTGGAGGACCAAGCTGACAAACACAGCCGGTCTTTCCATTGATCTGAGGACAGTCCTTGTCCTTGTCCACCATCATTAATGGCCTGAAATCTCTCTCTCATATGTCGGGTTTTGTTTTTCTGTCTCTTCTTCACCGCCTCTCTGTGCTTGTTTGCGTTTGTCCGTCCCATCCCCATGACGCCCGCCCTTGTGGCCGTGCCCCTGTCCTCTCTACCATGCTCATCTCTGCTGGGCCTGTATTTGTATGTGACCTTTGACCTTTCTGCACCCCCCCCCCCCCCTCCCATGGCTCTTGTCATTGTCGTCTGTTTTCATTCGCTTTGTTTCCATTTACATCTAGGGCAGTGGCTCCACTAGGGGGAGCCTGGTGACCCTGACCTCCGGGGGCAGCACCCCCAGCCGCGGACGTCGCCAGCTGCCCCAGACCCCCCTCACCCCCCGGCCCAGCGTGGCGTACAAGACCGCCAACTCCTCCCCCGTGCTGTTGGGGACGGCACGCGCCACTCTGCCCGCCCCGAGCCCATCTGGATGGGATGCGCCCCACCAACGTGGCAGCGGCCTGCCCGAGAAGGCAGACGTTTTCCAGGACGCGCTCAGCTCTCAGGGGGTGTGCCCCGCTCAGACTGCTGGCCCCCAGGGCCTGGCGCTGCACCCGCCAGCCCAACGCGGCCGGGGCGTCCCCAACGGGTACCACTTTGCCCTGGGCATCCCAGCGGGGTCCAGCTCTGCCACCAGGGGGCGCAGTCGCCATCAGGAGAAGGAGGATGATTGGTGCTAGTGTGGCTTAAATGCCAAAACAATAGATCGGTGATAAGTTTTGATGAGATGAGTTTTATCATCTTTACAGAGGCAGCAGTTTACACTGGCGTGTGTGTGTGTGTGCGCACTTAGCTTTGGGTAATTCTGTGTATGTATGCATGTGTATCTGTTTTCAAAAGTGCATAATAGAGAAGTAAAACATCCAGTTATTGGGTAAAAAGGGAGAAAATCTCAAGAATTGTCCAAAATTTTCATTTCAAAATCTTTTTTTTTTTTTTTTTTTTTTTTAACAACCAGTGACCTGAAATGAGTCTCAGCAGCAAAAAAAAGGTTTTTCCTTTCATTTGTGGTGGAGGAAGAATATCCTGGTTTGGGGCCACAAGAAGGATACAAAATATACAGCATTTCTGTTAGTGGCTCGTCCCTTTGTGAGACGAGTCATTAACAGGGATGCCAGAATCCCCATCTCGTCTGGGGGAGAAAGAACTTGGATGCAGATACATTTTATAAGGAGACAGGAGACCTAAAGACAGCACAATGACTGCTGCTGGGACGTTTCCTTCTGTTCCAACGCTGTAGTATTTTATAGGAGAGAACTTCTTATGTAATGATAATAGATGTACAGGAAGGATAGTGTTCACTGTAGGTGACATCTGGAGTTTGCTGCCGTTTCACAGAAACGCCCCCAGAGCTTATGAGCAAACTATTTCACAAGGAGAGGACAAAAAGAAAGGGACAGAAAATAAAAATTCCTTTTGATTTGCGACAAGTTAGGGTAGACCTTACCTTTTAATGGCGTACATTTCTGTAGACTGTAAACAGGACAGTGTTCTTTGTGAATTTCCGTGTCATTATGTAACATCGAGAGTCTCCCGCGTCCTGCTCCAGCTGATGATTACCAAGTGCCTGACCTTCTAAATGTCTTATAGAAACAATGCAAGGTATTCATTTTTATTTTTTGATCGCTTTAGCATTTGGGTGGGAGGTGTGTAAAAGTAGTCATAAGGGATTTTTATTAACCATGTTAGATACAGACATTAGTTGTAAGCTGTGAGATGCGTAACAATATTTCTCTAGTATTTTAAATTATATATTGTACCTAGATGATAAAGGACTTTAATAAAATAGTGCCAAATTGAGAGGAGTATATCAAGATATCATAGTGCATGTCTGGAATAATAGAAATGTATGGTTAAAGCCACATCTGCCAGCTAAAACAGCCAGAATTACTCAGATGGACCCAACTGTGCGGGAGTGGCGGGCTCACTGGTTGTGGTTGGTATGTGTGGAGGGTCTTCCTCTGCTCAGGTTATATGTTGTCAGGGTCTGTGTAACCAGTCCCGAAAGCTAGAGTCCAAGCTCTGGCACTGGGACACTGGGTCCCTCTATTCCTCTTAAGTCTCCATGATCCCCCCCGATGGCGCACTCCCAGAAGCCTCTTCCTGTGCCCAGAGTTGGGGTTATATTCCCTGCAGAGGAAGGGATTACCCCAACCGTTCAGGTTTATGGGGTCAGCGATGTCACTTTTTAGGACATTCATCCCAGTAACGTGAAAGGGGACTTTCTTACTGTAGGTGGCCGGTTTTGCTTTAGGAAGTGCCGAAAGGTTCGCTCCGAAATCCTTGGTCCACTTGGACCCAGCCCCCGGTTGGTTTATGGTGAGTAGGGTGTCAAGTCAACGGGAGAGTCACGAATCACATGGATTCTGTGACCGCAACACCGGCTCAGGTTTAAGTAGTAAGTAGCTGTCCGTCGATCTCTCCAAGCAGTGTTCCCATTTGTGCCATCGCCATCCTGGCAAGGCTATGTATTTTTATCCATTTACCGCCTTCCACCTCCCCCCCCAAAAATGGATCTTAGGGATAACACCCATGTGTGAGTGGAGCCACCCGTGGTCCATGGCTAGGTTGTCGTTTTCTCCATTGCAGTCCCGAATGGCACGAAGTCGGGCTGGGCCACAACCTGACACTCTGTAGCATGACTGTGACCAAATCCCTTAAGGAGCCGCAGGATATAAATGCATACTGTATATACATGCAAAAGTATGAAACATGTAAAGGCACAATAATAATAATAATCTGACCAATCAGCAAGTGGATGTGTTTTTAATGGAAAAGTGCACCTATCACAGCCTCGCTTGTGGAACTCGAGGAGAAGTGTTGGTTTGAAACGAGACACAAGAGCTGTTTGCATTTATGGGCATTTTTAATTATCCTTGTCTTTTCTCCCCTCGACGCTTAGCACTAACCAATGAGGAACGACTTATTGGTACAGAGAATTTGCTTTATGGGGTCATTAATCTATATGAGCGTTCCTCATCTTATTAATGAGGAGGGTTTGAGTCTGCCATAATTATTTGGCTTCTCTGCCAAATAATCACCCCTACCTACTGTGACTGTTCTACTGCCAATAACCCCCCCCCCCCATCAAATTAGTCATCCTCACTTTTTTATTTTAAATTATTTCGTCCGGCTTGAAAAAGCAATGTTTGCATGTGTGGAGAAAAAAAGTATGTGCATGTAAAAAAATATATATATCCTTATTCGTTTTTTAAATACGTCTTCACCAGTTATTGATTTCTGATCTTTGATATAAACTGAACGTTTATGGAAAAAAGACACTTATATTCCATGAACAGTGTTGAACATCATAAAAAGGTTTTCGGGCAACAGAGAGGAATCAGAGGTGACTGCCCCGCTGATTGCGGCCTGATTGCGTTGTAATGGCCATAAGTCTGCCGTTGTTTCTACCGTATGTTTTGTATGAGGCGTACTCCTTGGACTAAAACAAGACGCAAAAATAAAACTTTGAAAAAAAAAAAGTCATGATGAGCTCATCCTTTGCGGTCTGTCGTGCCAGCTCTGTTACTCATTAGTATTTTACTGCCGTCAGTGAAAAGTGTAAGAGAAATAGCTGTCAGATCATTTTGATTTCTTCGCCTGCTTTTCACAAAATTAAAACGTTCCCATTGCTGTGTTTGGATGATGATTTGACATTGACATTATGTTTATGGACCGGAACTGAAACTGACTGGATCAACTTTCGTTCCGTTTCTCTTGGGTTATTACACTGATTATTTTCTCGTTTTTACCCACTGGATGCGAAGATAAGGTAATTTCGTCTATCAGGTACGGGGGATATCCCTAAATTGTCGTTTGGCTGGTGCATAACGGATTTACGAAATGTATCAGATGGCTGGATTTTTATCAGATTACCTGGCCCGGGAAACACGAAGGAAAGCGAGCTCCGGGCGGACCAGCCGCGGTTCTCGGTGACGTGCGAGTGCAAGCGGACATAAAACGGCGCAGATATTTATTGAACCTTGTTACATTTCTTTAAGATGGGCCAGATTTACAACCACGGGCTTTCTGTTTTCAATTGCATTAATGTCCCAAAAACCACGAAAGACGCATTCACAAAAACAAAACTGTGTGTGAAAGACAAATATATTTTTTCCAAGCAACGCCGAAATATAAAAATTTAATAACGCATATTCGGGAACTGATATATAATTACGCGTGCTGTATTTAATCGCTGCAATGCTAACAAGAAACATCAGCGTTTCAGTTCCAGCAACGGCCAATACATCAGTCTTCACCACGAATGCGAAGCCCGCTAATAAATTGCAGGGTCCAGTTGTCTTGCGGTTGACCATGAAAGGCAGCTTTACAGTGCATGTTGAACGCACATTTCATTGCATTTAATACAGCAGTTAACCCGTTTACCTGTACATGAGCGACTTAGACTAGGACGGTGATCAAAGTCTCAAAGCTGCCATTAAATTTAACGTATGTGTCTTCAGTTATTTCGTGATATTTTGCGGTTTACTGTATTTCACATGCATTATGGCAATATTTATCAGTCCATCCATAATTATTCATCCATCAATCCTCCAATGAGGCTGTCTGTTTATTTGTTTAATTCTTCCTTCCACCAATTAGTTCATCTCCAGGAAAAGGGGTTATTCAGTACTTTATAGGAACTTTACTAATCTTCAAGTAAATTGCAGGTTTGCAGTAGCGCTCATACATTTAGACAAAAAAATAGTATAGGCTGTGGCATTCTTTTTTTTTATCATTATCATGCCGTTTATATCTTTAGCGAATAAATTGCTGCTGCTTGTGTATAATAAATACAGCAACATGAAACAGAATACGTTTAAACGCCAGGGTAAACACGCCCGGTTTAATTCAGGATAATTACTTACCGGCGTCGCTGGAGCCGCAGCTGTTGCGGGGGATCACGCCCCTCGCCGCCCAGGTGATGTGAGCGCTGGGGCCCGCTGAGGTGCGGCACCGGGGGGCGGCCCGATCTGATTGGCCGCAAAGCGGGGCCGTGGGCGTGAATCCCGGCCACTTCAGTGCCGAGGTGCGTGTTAAGTTATGAGCGCTCGGCGGAGATAGGGGCTATATAAGAGCAAGTGGAAAGGACCGGGGGGAGAGTGCATACTCTCGGCTGTAGAGCAGTTTATTATACGCGGCAATAGTAAAACGTATAAAAATACACACAGGGTCGTCAGATGAAATACGAAATTATACTTTAAAAAAGTTTTCCGGTGTAAAACATGCACCGTTTCTGCCAAGACAGCAGTGTCCCTCAAGACAAGGGGGGATATCCATAGTGATACGTTTCGTTTATTTAATTTAAATGTTAGCAAAAGAGTGAAGAATGTTCCCAAAGTGGGTACTCCTGTTGCTGGTACTCGCCGAGGTCGGTGCTCCTGCAGAGGTGGAGCCGACTGATGCTGCCGCAGAGACCGGGTCGGGTTTTGCAATGACAGGTAAGGGTAGCGAGAAGATAAATTAAATGCACGATCTATAGGTAACGAAATCGATTCAGACAACTAGGTGACATCCACCCGATTTCGTGTTTGATTGATTGGGGTACACGTACATATTTGCTTCAGGATTTGATCAAATTGAATCGGCTGTTTAACTACAAGGCAAATAAATGAAATAATTTAGATTTTCGTCTGTAGTTTTGTTTTTATGATTGTATTATCCGTTTTCATTATGTGCATTATGCCTTTTCTTAATAATCGGACTTGTCACGTCTAGCCTCTCTTTGTTTTTAAATAATCTGGTTTATTTCATCTCTTAGAGCCACTGTTTGTTTGTTTATTTGGTTCTCATACATTCCCATTAAGTCCGATTGTTCCAGCTGAAGAAATTGCCATTTTTTGCAATTTCCACGCAAACATAATGTAATTTACTTCGTTTAATTTAAGCAGGTAAGCTATATGAAAATATGTTTCCCAAGTCTCCAGCCAACGCAAACTGCTAACTTACATAAAATGAAGTTACCGGCTTTAGTGTTGGTAGAGTGGTGTTGATCTGTAGTTATAATTGTAGTTAAGTTAATTTAAGTTATAACAGGTTGTCTCTTGTGGGATAATAACCACACAATTTAATTTAAGTGTGTTTGTATTTAAGCCTGACTTGGCCTTACCAACTAGCGCTTTTCTTACACAATAAAGGGATTCACATCCACACTATAATCCCCGTGATGTATTGCTTTTGCACACTGAGGCTGGGTTATTATCTTTCCAGAAAAAAACTTGTAATATAGCTTGCTTCTGATTATGAGGAACAGTAACCCTCCCTGAGCTCAAATACAGACTACAAGAGGAACCCCCATGGGAATGTGCACAGATTACATCCAGGCTCCAGAGCATTTCACATCAGGAAACAAGCTACACTATTTGACTGTGTTCCAGCAGCCCTTCAGTTGGATGAGGTCTGTCTTCCTTTGTTTAACCTCCCAGCTGCTTAAAGCCAAAATTTTTGGCCTTAAGTGCATTGAAACTTTGGTACAAGAGTAGTTTAGTCTCGATTTTATTGTTTTATGATGGTTGGGGCCGCTTCTCCTACCACTTGATGGTGGCATCATCAGGACTGGAAAGGACACTTAGCATTGAGGGTAGGTATTATGGAGGAAAAAAAATAGGTCCCCCTTCAGGTCTGTCAGCCGTGACGGTCGTTAGAGATACAGCATGAATGGAGTATGAGCGATGTCATGCGTTCCATCGCTACATGAAAGACAATTGGCTGATGGCCAGCTGCGTTACCTGGCGACCGTGAGGCAGTGAGCCAATGCTGATGGTCCAGGTGGTCCTCCCCCTTCTCCCTGGTCTTTTACAGAGAAATGATTCTTAAAAAGCTGCAGCCTGGGGGGTCACTGGTGAACTTTGCGGGCTACTTTAATGCTGCCACTGGGTCAACAACATAGGGTTTCAAATGACAGCAAATTAGTGAGCAAATTAGATCAGAACCAGAACTTTTTTTTCTGGCAGAAAGACTGATTGCATTTTGGACTGATCTTAATGCTAGTGGAGAGACAACTGGCTACATGCATTGAGTCCTGCAGCAGATAAAAGTCTTGCAGCTCGCATTCTGCTTCCAGCATTTGCGAGTCACTTTTGGTCGCACGGTCAAGGGTGACGTACGAGATCTCAGGTTGATGTTGTGTCCTCAGTGGCCCATCGAGCCCTTCGGTGTGTGTAAGCCGTCTTTATATACTGTTTTTTTTATTAAATGGATGGGAGGTCAAGCTAAGATAACACCCCTCTGTGCTCGTGTATAATTAGCTCCTGTTTCAGCGTCAGCTGCAGTGAGACCAGCAGAAATTTATGGTTCTTATTTATTCTCTATTAAAGAGTGAGATCTGCATGAGGTGCCTCGCATGCCGGTGGCCTGCAGGGAAAAATGGTTGTTAACTTCATATGAATTTATTCCAGCCCAGGGCTGAACAGGGGAATTGTTATTGTACCCCCTCCGCCCCCCCACCGGCACAATGCAAGCATCTAAACCTTCAGGAATTCACACTTTAGCTCGCCGCCTCGTTTGACTGTTTGCCATTTCTGTTTTTTTTTCCTTTCTTTGGTCATTCTGCTCCCATAGCCGGGGACAAACCTGTGAGTTTCCCAGCTGTTGTAATAACAGGACAGAGTTCTGAATGTGATATGAACATTTAGCAGAAGCTTTTCTCCAAAGCGAAGTCAGTCATATGACATGTTACAGATATGTGCTGTCGAGGAGTCGACTAGGCATGAGTGCAGTTCGGCTGAGATTCCAGTGAAAGCCCAGGTACAAGTGTAAGCGGTTTGGGAGCAGGAGCGACAGAATGGCTTCCAAACCGAGCAAGAACCTATTCAATTAGCAGAAATTGAAATATTAAGAACACTGAGGGAATGCAGAGTGGAATTAGGCTAGTAGTATCAACAAGGTACAAAGCATGGTACGCTAACACAGGCGAATGTTTACACCCTGAACTGTGGACTTACAGGTGACTCTTTGGTAGCTGGGCCTCTGAGGACCCCGACAGGATCAGAGGCCACTGACTGCGAGGTGCAGAACCCGGGCAGCCGAACCGGACTCAAATCCCCAGTTACAATGGACATAACCAAAGAGGAGGACCAAAGAGGAGGCCGCGGGACAAACCAGGGTCAGACAAGCAGCAAACAGGAAACAAGATGTTAAACAAAACCATGCTGTAAACCAGAAGTCAAGGCTGGAAAAAAAAATCTGATAAATAATCAGATAAATAGAACCAGAGAACCTAGAGATAAGAAACAGATTCCAAACCAAGCCTGAGTGGCATGAGCAAAGCCCTAGACTGAGATCTTGAGCTTAGGATACATCTCACTGCGTGTCGTACCTATCTAACTGTACACGTGACAAATAAAGAATCTTGAATCTTGAAGATCTTAAGATCTAGGAAATGTTAATCGGAGAGAGTTGGAAGATTGATAGATCGACTGCAGGTGTGAGTGACTGCTGATAGAGAGCATGTGGAGGTGGCTGTAGAGGAGGATCATGCCCCCTGCTGGCTAATGTCTCCGATTCATTATGGGCCGAAATTGGCTTCAGATTTCTTACCGATTGGCACCAATATCTGTTGTTTGGTTTTATCCGACTTCGAGTCCATTTGCAAAGAGTTTTTCTTGTTGTCTACACAAGAATATTCAGCCTAGAGCGCGCTTGTAAGTTAATTTACCTGTATGTTTTTGGGTGGGCGGTGATTTCTTCAAAATGTTATTCTGCATGTTGGCTTAGACGGTGACTCTGCACTTACCAGTTGCTGGGTGGCATGATGCGATTGTAGTGGAAACTAGTCAGAGGAGCTTAGGGCATATCATTTCTAGACAGTTGAATTATTTATCAATTATGTAATAAGAAGCAAAAAAAATTCATTTTTACCACCCTAACCCTAATCCCACCTTCTGCATTTGTGAAGTTTGCTTCATCCTCATCAATCATTTGTGGTGAAGAAACTGGTAAGCTTAGTTAATTTTTTTTGGCAATCAGTGAGTAAAGTCAGAAGATCATAGCCCGCTAGCAGAACATGCTGATTCAGTATGAAGAGCATTTAATATTTAATATTTATTTAAGATTTAATATTTAGTGTAGTAACTGCTTGTGGCCAACAGACTGGCGATATAATTATGCAATTACAGAAGAAATTTGGAATCTGAGAAAACGGAATATTAGGGCAAAATAATGCAAATCATTTACATTTAGATGCCTTTTCATTTAACAGAGTCATTTACATAGAGGCAAAATATTGTGGGAAAGTTCTTTTTGATAATGATCAAAGCTGACAGCAGTCCCCAAAGGTGAGGTTTGATCCTCTTAGGCTCGCATCTGAAAGCGGGGTCTCCAGTGTGTCTTCATGCGTGTCCGTTAGACTTATTCCTCTCTGGGGGCCACTGTTTCCCCTTCATTTCTCCCATTTTGAGTGAATCGGCACGCTACATTGCCCAACGTTGACCTTTCCTGTTCCACCTTAGGGGTCTTCAATTGGTCCTCATAGAGAAGGGTCCTCCACGGGGTCAAGGGCTGCAGTCTGCTGTGTGTTGACCTAGGGCTGACCCCCGTGAGGCTTTCAGGTCTAGTCACAGGCCATTCGCTTGCCAGACTTGGCAGGCGTTCAGATATTGCCACAGACGCACCAGATCTGGACATGAGCTACTAGTCTGAATGGAGACTGGAGTATGGGGTGCTGGAAAAAAAAAGTCTTCCATGTTCTATAAGGAACACGGCTGGGTAAATGCAGTCAGCTGGACCACATCTGCTGATAATATGTTTTTGTTGGCCCAGTTCTTCACGCAGATCTCCTTGGTTTTCCAGAGAGGTCGGAAATGTGTTGGTGATTTCACATCACCAGCGCTTTGCGCTTAAAGTGATAATTCACTTCTCTATGTCACTTAAGCTCAGCCAACTTCAGGTGAAACTGCCTGCTCTGCTTTCGTCTCCATCGTATCCTTAATTCTCTTAATACCCCTTGATTTTTGTTTATTCTCCGTAAGTGATACGGGACAGACGAACGATTCTTTGTGCATTTGACCAGCAGTAGCCTAATGGTTTTCTTTAGTTGACATATGTATTTGATTTACTTCTCCACCGGAATCAGTGGAGCTGAAAAGCCCTTTAAATGCCTAATGGTTGAGGGAGATGAAGTGTGTTTGTAGATTTTTCCGGTGTTCACCCCGGGGCTGTATGGTGCTAAAGCATTGTCTGAGGTGCTCCTACCAGGGGTATCTGAGATGCCGCAAAAATTGGTCCTCTTTGGTGCAATAACATGATCCACAGGCATCGACAGAATGGGATCATGGATCAAATATCTGGCTCTGCCTCCAAGTAATGCCGATCTATTGGCATACAAGGAAAACCAATGCAAGCCACTATTTGTAACCGCACACACTGAGCGTAATATGATCTTCTCACGCAGAAAACGCAGGTGTTTATGGGTTCATGCCCATACTTGGTCGATTGGAAGCCCGGGTCATGCCAGGGTGTAAAGTGGCAGAATGTTTTTTTGTGTTGTAGGAAAAACAGCCAGCGAGAGAATCTGAGCTTTTGTACGGTGTCCTCCGGGTCGGGTAGATGGCCTGCTTCGTTTGTGTTCACTGAGGCGAAACGGGTCGAACACCAGCCTCCACGAGACATCGGCGGTGTCCACAACAAGATTTCAATTTCCTTCCCCTGCTCAACCTCGGTGCACCTCCTTGAATCCTACACTACACGGCAGCCTAAATGGGAAGCCTTGGAGGTTGATCAAATCCACTTTACTGTCATCACAGACAAAATCTCATGTCTTTAGGTCCATGCTGTGTTATGCATGTTGTGCAGATGATGATTCATTATTCGCACAATTATTGGTGCATTGGAATGCTTCTTTTTACATATCCTATCTTGCTCTCCTTTCACACACACTCACACACAAGAGTGAAGTTTGGGGTCTGAGCACTGTGTCATTTATCCATTTAAGGGCCCAACGGAGATGCAATTATTCTGCCAAGGCTTGAATCGGCAACCTTCTGATCTGAGCCACACACACCCCCCCTCCCCCCCTCACTTCCCCCCCCAGCTGTGTGGCATCATGCCATCCATGGCCCCGTCACTCAGATGGTGTTTTCCTAGTGACTTGTGTTGCGCAGTGGGAGGGAATTGAGGCCTTCAGCGATCAGCGCACAGCTTTTCACAGACGTCGAACACGCACCCCATTTCACAATCTCCGCCAATCTCACGCCAATCTCACGCCAAGCTTGTTTGGAGTGGATGCCTTCTGCTGCTCCTCAGAAGCTCACAGAGTTTGCCTGTGTATGCATGTGTTTCAGCAACTGATTACTGCAATTGCCCGTGAATTCAGCTGGAAGTTTCAGGTGAAACAATGTGTCCAAAAAAAAAAAAAATTTTTGTTAATTTTTCATACTTGCATATATTTCGACAAGTCAGATGAAAGATGAGTCCCTGGATTAAAATTCCTCCTGTCTGTATGTCTGTCAAGACTTGTTAAGATATTGTTTGTCCTTTTTTAAATTGATATGTCTAAAATCATTCTTGTTTGAAATCTTTCAGTCTCTTTTAATGCTCCGACATATTGCATGAGGGGGGTTGTCTGACACTAAATTTACGGGGGGGGGGGGGTGA
>JAODKC010000117.1:6811014-6847077 GCA_026777985.1 Mormyrops attenuatus | reverse complement strand
GGTGTCTTGGGGGTACTGTGGTTCGCCCCTGCAGTCCAAAAGCACGTGTTGTAAATTGTCCATATTGGGTAAAACCTGGGCTTTTTTGGCATCCCATCGGGGGTGTCCCCCCCCCCCCCCCACACCTTGTGTCTTTCGGGATAGGCCCTGAGGTGACTGCAGCCCCGCCCCATGTGCCTCATGCCTCCTGGGATAGGCTCCAAGCTGGCGGCAGCCCCGCCCCCAAGCCTTACACCTCCTGGGATAGGTTCTGAGCTGGCTGCAGCCCCACCCCCAAGCCTTGCGCCTCCTGGGAAAGGCTCTGAGCTGGCTGCAGCCCCGCCCCCAAGTCTTGCGCCTCCTGGGATAGGCTCTGAGCTGACTGCAGCCACACCTCCGATGACTGGTTATGGATAACTGGTGGATGAATACATTTGAATTTTTATTGATGCACCCTAAAGAAATCTTAGAAACCCGACATCAAAAATGGGCAGGGGATGGGCCGCGGGGGTGGGCATCTGTGAGCGGTTTTATAGAATGTGAGCATTATACAGTCCAGATGAACATAAAGCTTCAAGTTAATGTAATGAGTCAAATTATTCACTACAGCATAGGAATTCCTCTTCATACTCATCAAAGGAGCGTTATAACTGGAAAAGGCATCGGGACCGAAAAGCCATCTGTACAGAGATCCCGCCCCCCCACAGCCTGTCTTATTTGACCCGATCCCCATTTTCAGAACAGCTATGTTACGCCAGTTTCCCCCACCTCCCGGCTGCTGATTTAACAAGAATTCCAGCCCGGAGCCCTTGCGTACGGCTGATTCCCAGCTTTCCCATCCGGAGTCCCTGTGTTACAGCCTCCCAGTGCATCTGTTTTTCTAGCATGACTAAAAACCGTTCTGAACGCCAGCTGTTCGTTTTATTTTATTTCTACATAAAACATGCGCTGCACTGTAACGATACGATCTGGTGGGACACCATGTGAAACAGTGAGCGCTGTTTCGCAGTAATTATGCTGTCGTTAGGGGTCCTAACCTGCAGAGCAGTTTCAGACATCATAAGCCAGGGGGTTAACCTTATTTGAATTATATAAATGGCTTGAACTAACCAAATCCAAAAAAATCTATATGGAATGTACAGAGTTTAGTCGGAGGTGTCTAAATGGGCTATTTTCTGTGACCCATCATTAGGCCGTGTGGTAGATCAGCTGTTTACCTACAGACGGACAACGAGAGACGATGCCTCTTACGACATCTGCGACAGTCATGCTGCACAGCTTCTAGGCGAACACCAGCCCTCTGATCCGCGTACAACCTCCGTGGCGATTCCGGATTTGTATCCTGCCTGTCAGAGTACAGCCTTCAGCTTTGAAGCTGGCCAGACGTTCTGGTTCTGATTCCAGTCCAAAAAAAAGCTCAATGATCATATTCATTTCTAATGTGAATGGATTCAAATAGACTGATCATTTTATTATTTATTATTTTTGTTTTCGTGGCCAGATCCTTAGCAGTGACCTTCTGTGAGGTTCCTCAGACTTTCCTGGCTGTTTGTTTTAGGTTGGCATTATCTGGGCTGTTTTGCTTTCATTGAGCTCCTCATTCTCTCCTGCTTTCAGAACGTCACCTTAGATGTGGTTTGGAGGGGAGTCGCTTTGTGGATGGAGATGTGAAGCTGAAGGCCACACAGCAGAACTCAGTCTTATGACACCTCCAGCACCTTCACACTTTCCATCTCTGTTGCTGTTGTAGACAAAAATTGTTCTTTAGGAATCCTGCTAGGTGATTAGCATCGTTAGCATGGTATTTCTGGAACCACACCATGCCTTTGCTCTAAGGCTCTATGTTATGGAGCACTATAACTTTTCCTGTTAATCACTGGGGACCCTTAGCAAACAGACCCAGAGCCGTCCTGGTTCACCGTGGCTTTTGGGACCGCCCTGGCAGAGAGCAGAAGCGCTCTGATTTTTGACCCTGGCTCCGGCTCTGTGGCATCCCATGTGGTGGTCCAGCTACCTGTCCTCTCTGGATGGCCTCCAGCGCCCAGTGAAATACAGCTTTCTGCTGGAGGGCTGCACAGAGCTGCCACATCTGTGAAAATACAGCCCAGCATGCCGGAGTTTTCCGACCGGCTCCCTGAACGCTTGTAGTTTTATGCAGCACAGGGGTCTGCCTCTCGATGGCCTGTATACAGACACACACGTCCTTACATATAAATGCTTCCACAGTCACAACGACACACACCCTAGTACACCCAAGTACACCCTCATGCACACACATGATTTCACACAGTTTGACTGAAGGACTCCGTCTAAGTTATAGTGGCTTTATGTCAGCATCGTCTCATTTCAGTGAAATGCGAGAGCGGGAGAAAACTGAACTTTTAGGGTATTTTAAGGTCAGAGTAAGGGGAGCATGAGATTATTTATAGGAATTAATACGGTGCCTTATTGATTGTTTTAAAAATACTTTTTTGAATCCTAGGTTTCCTTCATGCAGTATTACCTTTCACAAAGTATACTTGTCCACTATGTTGTGTGTGGCAGTGTGTAGTGTGTAGATTTCCTGACTGAAGTACATTTCTTTCTATCTTGAACTTCTCGAGTGTGTAGCGTTATCCCCAGCGATTGTGCCCAGTACGACTGGACCTCAAAATGTCTAAGGAAATATAATGAATTGATTCTTTGTATCTGCTTATAGGTTGTGGCTCATAGTCTTAATTAGCTATTGGGTAACTAGCTGTGTTGCATCGGGTTTTTTACACACTGCCGTGTGGAGATGTCAGTGGCAGCTCACTGTTATCTGTTGGTTGGTGGTGGGACACCAGAGCATGTTGGGTAGATGGGGAAAGGGTTGGAGAGCTCAGATGCTGGGGATCCTCTGTGGACCCCTGCAGACTGGCGTCTGGGTCCTAAAGCTTTAGGGGGCACAGGGCTGCTAGAAGCTGAACAGCTGACTGTACTGAAACCACAAATTTTATCATTTGTTTTTTAATCCATGCATTTTAGCTGGACGGCATGAAAACAATGCAGTTTTTCCAGTAGTTGCTAAAATACTCCAACTGGCTTAAACCGTCTGTTATAGTGACAGATCTAGTGCCTGTGCTGTTCCATAAAGCGCAAGAGTGAAGTGTTGGAGTGTCAAATCCAACAAAAGGCTGGAATGCATCTGGAATGCAACAAAAAAATAATCAATAAATGCATATAAAATACACTTTGCAGAGTAAAAAAGGCTTCACAGTCTCAACTAGCAATCAAAAAACTGTGTTTCTCCTTGCATCTATATACCTTCCTTTCATCCAACTTTCTTCTTCCAACTAAAAACTACAAATGACTGTGTCTTTATGCACAGGTGGGATCAAACCAAATCACATCAATGTAGGGGTCTCTATTTACACATTATTGCTAACAAAAAGAGACTTTACTATAATCTGAATGAAATATTCAATAATAGGTATACAGAAATAAGACAAATATGAAATGACTGAATAATGAAAGACATATGAAATGATATTATTATCTATGGTTCTAACAGCCATCTGAACGTAGAGTCCTTATTTGCCAGTTCTTCTCTGAGCTGTGTTTCATGGACACGTGTTCCTACACATCTACCGCGGTCTAGGAGTCCCAGGTGGTTTCCATTTTTGTCCGTTCAGACAGTGCTGCCCGGCAGCAAATCAGAGCGTTTCAGGGGCCATCAACTCAAGCGAGTCTTGATGTCTTCAGTCTTCCACCCTGCGTGTTTGGGTCCGTCATCACAGGGAGCAGCGCCAACCAGGAGGAAGGCTGCCTTCGGCTAAACCGAGCAGATGTGTTCGCAGTTTGTCAGGAAGGACACATTTTCAAAATTCCTGATTGTTGTCTGCGAGCAAGTTGGTCATTTCCGACCCAAGACTTTTTAGGTCTGTTCAGCCTGGAGACTTTTCTTTATTGTCTCAGAAGACCACCCAAGGGGAACATTTCATACCATCCTGCAGAAACACGAACCCGTTCTGGGCCGGAATTTGGTCATCCCTCACAGAATGGCTATGCATTTGCTGAATATAGAGGTTCTGGAGTGTAACATCCATCTCATACCCAAATATTATTCTTTCTGCATAGTTTTGTGGAGCAGAGAATCTAGAGAATGTGATTAACTGGCCACCGTACTGTAGAATCAGTAAAGTTCAGTTTGCCTTTGGCTATAGAGTGTCAAAAAAAGCCCTTGAAAAGATCCTTTGACTCATAATTTCTATACTTTTAACCTAAGATTGAACTGCATTCTCAGACTTAAAAAGGCATTTCCCTTGTGTTTTTCTGATGCGCTTTTTCCTGCACTTTCGCATTTCATACAATCATCAGCTAAATTTAGCTGGAGTTCTTTAAGGCCAAAAACTGTCCTGGAATTCTCCTGGCATGTGAGTTACAGCTGTCTGACTGGACGTTTCTCCTGATAGATGAACGGATCTCCCGCTCCAGATATCTGTGAGGCGCATGCACAGGCAGAGTGGAAGTGGGGGCTGTTAAGCTTTCAGCAAGGGTGTCCAATTTTACCCTTTAATAAGGGGACGGCAGGTTAATTAATTTGCTGCTTACTTAGTTTGTATGCTTTTCTCGTTAAATCTTTGTTACGCCCTTTGATGCAGCCAAAGGAACGTGATAAAACTTAATTTGATCGAAGTAAATGGTGGACCAAATGTGGCTTGATTATACAACATGCTGACAGGCTTACCTCTATCATTGGTTACTTTATCACTTTAGGTCAGGCTGTGATTAACAGTGCATGGCAGGCTTGGTGTCCATCATCGGTTGGTTCATGCATTGGGGGGTGTCGCTCATCTGCTGTGAAATTAGCGGCTGCGTTCTCTCGGCTGAGTGTAGAAGTTTGGAGGCCCAACATCAAGCTTGTGAGTAACCTTACAAGACCCATCATTTTACTATTCAGAGCTTTCATCACTTGCAGACTTGCTAATATTAATACATATCACATTATCTGGTTTTTAAAACTTATTTTATTTTTTTCTTCGTTTGTGATTCGTACCTTTTGGGTTTGGAGAGTCACCTGTGTTTCTGTTGCTCTGTGGTAGCCTGGACCTCACCTCGTTTGGCCTGAAATCAGTGCCTCCCTTTCAACAGCAGCTCACTGTCACCCCTTCAAATGCGGTCACCTCCCCAGCAGAAGATCACATGACCCCTGTAAGGACCCATATAGTAACTGTGGTGTCCCCCAGTTTAAATTGCATTTACCAGGATGAAAGTAGGGATTAGTGTCTTTCTTAAAGGTAACATTGAAAGCATACAGGGGGGTCCCTGGGGGATGCCAGTTAGCCAATTAGTGTAGTTAACTGGAAGCGGGGCGGCTTTTCAGTCGGGCGGTTATCGGCCGCCTCGAGCAAAGCAGAAGGCCCCTAGTGTGCCTGGCTCATCCAATCATATCATTTACTGAGGCAGCATTACACCGGGACACATCTTCTTGTTTGTGTGTCTGGATGGATGGACTTGAGAGGGCCTATTGTTGAGATAGGGCTGTTTTATAACAGAGAGGCCGGCCCGTTTTGCCTCCCTGGTGCATTAGCGCTGTCAGGACAACGGGGGCCTTGTGTGTAGGACCCGATAGTGCGAGGCGGGGAGACGGGACCTGGATTAATCTATCTCTCTGTTGCTCTCCCAATTGTCCTAATTCTCCCTCGGTGACCCCTCCCCCCCACACACACACACACTCAGTCTGCTACCCAATACCGACGGCCCCCAGTCTCCATCCACGAAGGGCTTAAGATTCGGCGATAGTGACTGGTCACGCTTTGCCCTGATGGAAGGGAGGGGGGTTTGCATGTGATGGGCTAAGCACTCAAGCGTAATGGAATAATTCCACCAATTAAAAGATGCCCGTTGAGAGAAAAAAATGGTGTGGGAGGTGGGATGGGGTAAATTCGGGATGACAGAGAGAGATACTGCTGCACAGCCAATGATGACCCAGCTCAGCAGGTCACATGACCTCAGGGAGCTCTATGATTTGCGTAGCGATTTGGGCTGAAGGCTATTGGTGTCTAGTGTGTCTCACACAGTGTCACAGCGTAGCGTATTCCTCTTGCTGTATAGTGTGTGAACCTGCAGGAGGGCCTGGGGCCAAAGCTTCTTCTCGTGGAGGTCCTCGTCCCACTCCCCCCCTGGCGTTAATCCTCTATCCATGTGTCCATCAATAAGAATATATGAAGAAGGCTGAGTAGCACTTTCCTGGATAAGCAATGGTGATGCAGAGCAGAACATCCCTGGAGAATGCTGGTGCTGCAGTGGAAAAGACCCATCTGGATGAACGTTAGCCGCGTTGGCTTTGCCTGTCTAATGATCTGAGCAGCAACCACGGTGCACTTAGGGTTGGTTGGCAGAGTTTCATTTTGAATGGGTATCATCTCGTGGGCTTGACGCAGACATCTTCAGGGAACAGTGTTTGCACCAAAAGGTGCACCTGGTCTTGTAAAAGCCTGTTCCTTGGACGTTATACGCGCATGCAGGACGGAATGACACCCACGAGATGTACGGCTGGTCATTACAGACCCCCCACCGTGTTTAATAGCCGCTGTCTTCAGTCATAAACCCATCCGCATGAAGGAAAGAGGCTGAAGCACCTTAATACTCCTCAGACCTTATTACTTTTCCATTGTTCAGATGTACAGGTCTTGTGCTCCTTGTCCCGGTTTTCGAATCTCTTTGCCTGGGCCTTCGATCCACGCCTCTCCAAACGGGTGTCCTGCCACAAACTCCAGCTTTGAGAAACTCACAATATATGATTTTTATGTAGAGCCGCTAATTCACTTCTGCGTGATTCTTTGAAGCCATACATTTTTTTTGTTTTTTTGTAAATATCTCGCTGATTGCCCATCTATGGCTGTCGATGAACTTCAAGATGCAACCTCTGCTCCCCTCGGCCGTTGCAGGTTGTCCACGTCACACTGCTAATTGGCATCAACCTGATAAGACTGAAGCTTGTAGCTGTGGTCATAATTATATATTTTTTTTTCTTTTGCACTACCGCAGAATGAGGTGATGTTGGGAGTAATGGGAGGGGGTTATTAAATTCGCTGGTAGTCGCACACTCCTAGCAGAACCAGCTGGCGAAAGCCTCCACCCTGCACCAACTCCTCAGCGCAGAATCAGACAGGAATAAGCACCGGGACAGCAAATTAGGCATTAAATGAGAAAAGCGTAAGAGCTGGCGGGCTGGTAGGAGAATGGATAAGTGGCCGGGCCAGAAGAACCGGCCCACGGTTGGAGGTGCAAGGCCTGCTGTGGTCCCTCCTTTCTTTGACCCTGAGGGGTGTTAAATCCAAGGGCATGGAGTAACTCAAGTTCATGTACTTCCCCTCCCCTCCCCCCCCCGCCCCCAGCCCCCCCGAACCTTGTAATCACCCCCAGACGGGGGCTTACGATACCGGTCTCCAGGGCGGTGTTCCCCCCTCATCTGCTGAAACGATAATCACACTCACTCCATCTTCTTTATCCATGTCGCTTGCCCTGGCAAGTTCCAGTGGAAACCCGTTATCTAAAGGAAAGGTCTTGAGTAAAGAACCCCCCCCCTTCCACCCCCCGGTGGCCGGACCCTTTGCCCACCCATGGGCCGGCATTATTTTAATACAGTAATTGCAGCATTTGCTGTCCAATCACAACCCATTATGGTAATAGGATCCCGTTGTGGCAGGGTACCCCATTGCCGATTACTGTCTGGAGGGGGTCCAAGCCGCGTTGCCACAGCTGCCGCCACAGGCCTGCCATGATGGACAGACTAATGGTAATTGTATTGCCGGATAGCTCCCGGAGAGGAGGGGAGCCCAGACACAGGACCAAAGTCTGTATATATATGCCAAACCGCCACACAGTCTACCATAACAAACTACCCTATGATGGATGAACTGCACTTTGGAAAGGTGTAATACTTTTTGGGTGGCTTCTATGCAGGCTGTTGCAGAGGTTTATTTGTAATGGCACTGTATTGCCTGAATGTCACTCAGTGAAAGCCATGTCTTTTTCTTCAGGAAGGCAATGCTCTTGTAGAGCCCCTAACAACAGCACAGGTGGGTGAGAACAATCCAGCACACAAAACTTACTATACCTGTCCTGGATCCCAACATACCCAACTCTCCATGTCTATTCTAGAGCCCAGCCTGGAGAACTCATTATTTCTGTTGTAGAATGCGGAACTCACCATGGCCGTCTTAGAACCCAGCATACACCATTTGTCTTTGAAGCCAGTACAAAGTACTTGCTTTCTCAGCTCCCTTGCAATCTGCAGAGTTTGGGGTAATGACTCGTGGGACAGGCAATCCAGTCAGATCAAGGGGGCCCATCGTCTACCTACTGGGCCTCTTTGTCAGCCCTGCTCAGACGGTGCCAGCTAATGGTGCCAACCGCCTATATAGTTTTATAGCCCGACCTATGGTGCCGGTGAGGGGAGCTGGGGAAGGAGATTAGGAAATTTGTTTATCTTGTCTACGGTTCAGATACCGTATTGAGGACAAAGTCTAATTGCGCAGTTAAGGCAGACTTGAGGCCCATTACTTAATGCTGGTTAGTGCCCAGTCATTAAGTAGCTTATCTGCTGCAGCCCTGTGCTTTACAGAGCAATGAGCCCATTTTCAAGGGGCTCAGTTCTGGGGCAGTACAGACCAGTGCTGTTTTCCCTGTGGTGTCCCACAGAGCTGCATATTGACAGGAGGCAGGGTTTTCCATCCAGATTGGAAAGATTGTTCCGGGATGATGATGATGATGATGATGATGATGATGATGATGATGATGATGATGTTGTTGATGTTGTTGTTGCCGGGTTACAGTGGTTTTGGATCATGATCCTTTATCAGTTTTTTATAGCAGTTGATAAAGTCATTAGATAGTATCATGGATTAGATTAGGATGGTGCCTGGTTGGGCCTTTGGAGTTAAACTCAGACTGTTTTTATTCTTCTTCTTCTCTCTTGATCTGACACATGGGCTCAAGATGGGCCTGAATGAGTCCCCTCTGTCTTCTATCGCTCGCATTTATACCAGCAGGCCCATCAACCACATGCACCTGGTTTGAAATGCGTGCTGCCTGACCTCACACCCAGTGACTTAGCACATCAAAAAGCCAAACCTCCATGCCCCCCTCCCCCCAGCTGGGCACCCCACAGGCAAGACATGGGGAAGAGAATCTCTCTGACCAGCCTGATGAAATGGTCATCTCCAACTCACGTAACCATGGTAGCAGCGGTGTTAGCGCCAAAAAGATGATATCCAGCACCTAAATCTTGAGCAGTCCTCAGGGATGCCATACAAGTGAACCAAATTCCCTCATCTACTCATCTTCTGAGCTGCAGTCTCACAAGATGTTAGCCAGCTGCAAAGCCCATCTTCATTTTGAGGACCAGGAAGAAGCATATGCTGATCCTCAGACCAGCTGTGAGCATTCCTCTGCCCAAAAACCATGCAAGTCAACCGGCAAAACATTGTATTTTTTTTGCCTGGGCTTGTTCTGAGAGGTACAATAAAACTACATCTGAACACACATCTCCACCACTTCTCTGCGGACCTGCCTATGGAAGCCTTCAGCATGTCCCCTCTCTGAGCTGATCTTTGCTGCCTCTGGGGCCTTGAGCTACCAGTTGAAGAGGTCTAAGATCATCCTCCTGGTGCCCTTAGCCCTGAGGAACTGCCTCTTATTATCAGATGGTGGAGTGAATTGATTTATAGAGAGTGCTTGTGGTTCGGGGAAAAGTGATGTAATCAGGCCGAAAGGCCAAATGCATCAGGTTCTCAAGCCACACAACCTAGCAACAAGGCTGAGACCTTCGTCTGTCTCCTGAAGTGTCAGCAGGTTTAGGATTTTTGGACATCTGTTTCGAATTACCACCACGTGGATTCAGACACAACAGAGCAAGACCCTGAGTGCAGGACTTCTCAAGTGGCCACGAGTGCTGAAATGCCAGTGTCAGAAGATATTTATTCATACGTAACGCACTCAGTATGTTGTAGGCATGGGCTGCTGAGAGGGGGAGTAGAGTAGAACGTCGAGGGAAACGATTGCCGTCAGTTGTTTAGTCTATTTGCAAAGCCATAGTAGGACATCTCAGGAACGTCTGGACCAGATGCATCAAGAACTGTATTATTTGGCAGCTAAAGAACAACTTTGGCGCGGCAAAGGACAGAGTTCCGGGAACATTAGAGTTAGTCTTTAGAGAAGAGATCAACTGCTCACATGAGCAAATTATATCACACCTCTAAATGGTCTGGTTGTGAGGAATGGTGAATTGGAAAGCTAAGACTTACTGTGTGAACCTTACCCCCCCAGATACGCAGGGGAAGCCACTAGACAATCAGACGTTGCTCACGTCACAGGGAAGTTTTATTAACTGTTCAGTTGGGTGGGAGGCTTGATCAGAGAATCGTGATTTAACCCTTACCTCAGGGCTGAGGGAGGGTGGGGACGCTGTCTGTGACCAAGCCACATGGTATCAGGTCCCACCTCAGACCTCCCCCGAGGGGTGCCGCTCTCCTGCTTTCCTTACATATTCCCCACAAGTGACATCATGACCACATTGGTGCAGCACTGGCAGCTTTTAAGGAACACTTGTTGGCTTGCATCCGAAATGATTTTGGGTCGGGTGGTTCCTTTGGAACTCCTGTGCACTTGAGTTCAGACATGATTCAGCCCATATCACTGAAACAACCAGCTGCAAATATATATGTAAGTCACTATTAAGACAAGTGATCAAAATAATTTCATCCCTGATAGCTTCTCTTCGAACATGCTCAACAGCATACCACCAGTCATAGCAGCAGATTCCTTGTGCTTAATTTTATATAGCACCTTTACCCACATAATTACCTGGAAACATTCAACTAATATTTAACAAGAATAGGATGATAGACTTGTTAACATCTTGTTAAGAAAAGGTAGTTTGACACCACAGGTGTGGGGACAAGCAGACTTGGGTGGTGTCTGGTTTATCATACTGTTATACCTTGTAGATGTTTTGATGGTGGCGGGCAGTGTGCCAAATACCGGGGGGTCCAGGGGGGCTCCAACACCCCCGAAAGCCTCAAAAGCAAAATTTTAAGGGGGTCTCAAGATCGTTTTTGCGCAACAATAGGGAGATGGAGACCCCCCCGAATATTGACGGGTATTTCGCACACTGGTGGTGGGGAAAAATTTACCATGAGAGAGCCCCCCCAGTTACGGTTAATTTTATTATGGGGGACCACCACACCTGCACTCCCTGCTGGTCGGAAAATTTTTTTAGGCAAGATTTCAAAATACCATGGTATTCTGCATTACCTTAATAACGCCCAAGCCTTGGTCCAAGTATAATTAACTGTCCAAGCACCCCAGAAAAACCAACAAGTCAGAAATAAGTTCATAGGTTTTGTTCATTTCACAGTATAGTGATGGTCTTCTGTTTCACTCTGTATTTGGATGGCCTGGGTGTTGGTCAGATCTCATGCCTCAATGTGGAGCATCTAATCTTCCCATAAGGGCCCAGGTTGGGTGGTGTGATTTGCACCTAGATGGCTGTCGGAGTGTGAAGAGAACACGGATGGGCCTCAGTGACAGTCGCTGTCATTCACATCCGCTTTCCGGTGGAAAAGAAGCCCAAAGCAGTGAATCTGAAACAAAGGAATTCCTTCCTGAGCGGCTGGCACGATCCGTGCGCCTTCTCCAGTGCCGGCTTGTCCGTCCGCATTCGGCGAACCTCACCGCATGTTAGTTCATGTAGTATCTCGTGTCGAAAGCACAGCAGGGGCTTGGGGTTCAGTGCTGAGTGGGAAACTTTAGCTGTCTAAGGTGTTTCGGGTTGAAGAGTCTGTGGAATGTCTTCAAGAGCGATACATGTTTGATTAGGTCACCGCAGGGTAACTCCTCAGTTTGCTTCTGCAGGCAAGGATAAACAAAGTCTTCTAGGTTTCTACTGAATGTCTGAAGCTGACACACCTGTAAAAACCTCCAGGAAAGGTTAGTAGATTGAGGCTGGCTAATAATTGGGAAACGCTTCTTAGAATTCTGTATTTCAATCAATCTCTCCTGCATTTTACAGCCATGGTGCAGTTGTTCTGGTGTCATAGTGCTTCTAGGCATTTGCTGCGCTTCTCGCAAAAACATCTGGTCAGATATTTTTTGTGTTGTGCATGGTGGTCACCATACCAGTAGAGCCTCATAGCAGCCTGTAACAGAGCAACCATTAACCACACAGCAAAGCACAGACCCTGCATGGATAACGGAGGATCCATGTCGGCTATAGACTTCATTGTTTGTTCCGAAATCCCCCTCAGCATCAGGACCACAGAATGATGTTGCATTCTGCTATTTCCCCAAATAATTGGTCAAATTTTTCATCCCACAGAACTACGTCTCCTCCTGGAGAAAAAAATTCTAGTCATTTAAATGATTTGAATCAGTGAACCAGACGTTGATTACACTCTTACACTCTTGAGGGAATTAGGACTAGAGCTGTTAGAGTAGTGGATGTGTCTAATGGCTAAAGTATTTTATCATGATATAATATCACCCATATATTCCCCAGAACTTCGGCAAGCACTTTGTTTGGAGTGATGCGTTGTGGGATTGTTTTTTAGGCTAGTGGGTGATGTGGTGTGGCGCATTTTGCAATAGCTTTGATCGTTATTACAAGTGAAAACGCTGCAGTCGCTGTGACTTTTAACCTGGCTTCCAAGGAATTGGCTACATTGTATTCTTTTTATTAGACATTTATGCTAAAAGTCTGGACTGTGGTGTTTCAGTGTTTAATGTCTGTTTGGATATTCTTGCCACCAGTAAATTTTTAAGTACTCCGGAGTGTGTTTGCAGAGGAAAATTCTGGATTCCCACCTTGCCTTTTTGCCTGCTCAGATAATTTTCAGTCTGTGTTATTTGCATTTGCGTTGATTGTAAGGGCTTTTGAGAGCTGAAATGCCAGAGGCATGGGGAGTGAATTAGCGAGTACCACACCAGTGGGGTTGGGGGGGTGGGGGGTGGGGGTCCTTTGGCTCAGTCACACTGCAAGTGTTCCAGGAGATCTCCCTGGTCTGCTTTTGGGATCAGTGGTCACCGCTTTGGACCGAACTAGAGGCGAAGCCCAACTTGCACACTCCCAGCGTGGCTGTGCTAGCGGGATTTCACCGCACAGCTGGCCCGCGGCTCACTCCAAAGCCATTAAAACCAGGGCTTTCTCCTGGGGTGGTGCCTTTTCTCGTAGATCACTGGAATGTCGTGTTCAGGGGCGTAGCAAGGAATTCTGGGACCCATGAAATCATCTTGGGCCCTCTCGGTACATTCTGCTGAATGGGGCGGGTGGACCTCAGGCCTCCTCCAGTGAAGGGCTTGGGAAAACTTACCCGTTCCCCCCCAGTGGTGGCCCTGAGTCCTCACACCTCCACACTTTACTGTCTAGCACTCTTCACGCCTGCCCCCTCGCACTCTGATTTGGTCCTTTGTCCCTGAGCATCCAGGCGGTCTTGCTGTTCACCCGATTTAAATAACCTCTTCCTGTGCCATCAGCTGCAGGACGGGAATGTGAAACAAAACAAGAGCCCCTGGGATGTTTAAAGCAGGTGGTGTAAACCATCAACCCACTGCCTCTAATGGAATGTCCCGATTGACGGCCTGGCCGGTCTCCAGACCCACACGGGCACATGGGGGGCCGGCCTCTTTACAAGCGTGCAGTGTGTCTGACCTCATCATGCCACCTGATCAGGCGCCAAGGACCCCACCGAGCATTTGCATCCACCTGGATCTGCTTATGGGACTTGTAAATTGGCAAAGGTTCATCACAAGGTGGACGCTGTCAGATTGTTCTTCCCTGTGTGGATGGCCGCACTCTGCCTCCGCTCATCGGTGAAACCTGACTGTCGTTACTCTGTCCCTTTCACTCCACTTTTCCCTTTCCAGTTGTGCCAGATGGCCGAGGAACAACTTCTTATCCTCCTTCGCTTTCTCGGCAAATACTACGTTACATGAAACCATTGTCTGGAATATGCCCTTTAGGACAGAAAGTGAAAACTTTTCCTTATTTCCCCCCCCTTTGTAACGGAGATCTATGAAGTCACGATCTGACTTTAGACGAGGAATCGCAAGTTTTAAGTTCCTGTCCATTTTGTGATTTAGAGAGGTGACCGAGGATTTCATGCCCGGAGGTGAAACTGCTTAGCGGTTTGAACACAAGCACAGGCAGATATCAGCCAAAAGGCGGGGGGTGTCCCAGTCCTGAGAACTCCTTAGTGTTGCGTCTTTCGCTTTTTAAGTTGTTTTCAGGACCATTTCACTGGCACTGGCTGGTATCCTTCTGAGCTCATAGTCCGGAGACTAAGCTATGTCAGATGGACAGGAAGTGGTAGCCTGTGTTTCCTGATTCCATCTTTCCCACCTTTACAGAGGCGGTGGACCTGCTAGAGCACCTGGTGGGACTGGTGGAGGACGGCCGAAATGTGTCCATGTCCAAGGAAGCTGCTGGATGCTTCACTCTGCAAGTTGGCCAGTATGCCACCCTCCACCTGCCCCTGCGCCAGGTCTTTGGGGACAGGTACACATCTCACTGGACCCGCCGCTCCATCTGCCCGTGTCTGCATGATGGTCTGCTTATATGTCTCTGTGCTTTCTCACGACTGGTCACGACCCTCCACTTGCACCTGCGCAGGTTTGCGGATGAGTTCAGCCTGCTGCTGCAGCTGCGCAGCCCCCAGGCGGAGGACCGCAGCTTGCTGACCCTGCTGAGCCCCCAGGGCCACGTGCTGCTGCAGCTGCGCCTCGGCCCTCACGCCTTCACCTTTGTCACCATGCAGCAGCAGCATTATGAGTGAGCAGCCCAGCCTCCCAATGGCCATGCCTCCCAGTAGCCCCACCTCCCTGTAGCCCCAACTCCCTGTGGCCCCAACTCCCATGGACAGCACTAAACCCACGCTCTGCTGGCACTTGTTTTAATATGCTTGCACTTTACTGCATATTATTCCTACCATGTACTTTTAGTATGTTTTGCTATTTAAATACTGTTTATTTGCACATATTTCCAGCATTATTCATATTATTCCAGGCTGCAATCCCATGCATTTTACATACCTAAGTGTGTAGAACTGGGGTCTCCAGCTCCAGTTCTGTAGAGCCCCAGCACTGCACAGCTTAGTTCTCTCCCTGTTCCACCTGATTCAACTGAAGAAATGGGTGGTTAGCTGAGAAGTAGAACCAAGTGTGTTAAATGAGAGGAAACCCAAAAGCCTGCAGGGCTGAGGTTCTTCAGGACAGGAGAACAGGAGTTGGAGACCCGTGGTATAGAAACACACATCCTTACGCAGTTTTGATGTGCCCCTCCCAGGTTTCCGGTGGGGGTGCTGTCTGATGGCCAGTGGCACCGGGTGGCGGTGAGCGTGTCCACAAAGCGGCTGGCCCTGTACGTGGACTGCATACTGGTGGAGAGCGTCAACTGGACCTACCGCAGCCTGGACATCAGCACCGATGGGCTGTTGATGGTGGGGGGCATCATCGAGGGCTTTGAGACGCCGTTCGAGGTGAACCCCCCCCCCCCCCAAGCCATCTAACCCCTTTGCATAACACACACAGGCTTCTATGGACTGAAGCTTCATGGTCTGTTATCCAGTGACGTATCATCGCAATATCGTGACGAGACTGTCTGTGTTTCTGGATGACAGTTGGACCAAAAGTCAAAGCCGAGTGTGGGACAAAAGTGTCCTGTTTAGGGTCATGGAATGAGGACACGATAGGATGAACATCAACCTACAAACTTTACAGAAGCTTCTCAATATGAGATGCGAAGCAGAAGGTCGAGTAACAGCTTTATATTGCCGGACCAGAAAGCCGCTGCTATGTTTCACTTCCAGATAAATATGGAGCGTCGGCCGTATGTAGTAACGACTGTCTAAAACAGGTGGCATGTGTTTCCTGTCACCCATGCAAAATTAATGTGCAGTGGCATAGGTCATGGGGGTGGCGGTATCCCTTATGAGAGCTGTGGCTTCTCTCAGGTTTCGGGGTGGGGGCACAAAACTCAGCACTGGAAATAATGGCGAGTTAATGAATACTGGTCATCTGATTCCCCTTCCTAAGACTTTCAGCAAAGTCTCACAGCCTGCCCCCCCCCACCCACCCCCAACATAGGGCGACCTGAAGCAGATGATGTTCTTGATGGGTGACCCGGATCCTGCGGCGGGCCACTGTGCTCTACATTTGCTCTCCTGCAGGCCCACCGCCCACAAACCGCCACGCTCTCCGAAAACGTCTCACAGCACTCGGGTACGTTTACCTGGAACCTTCCGCCCGCCCC
This sequence comes from Mormyrops attenuatus, assembly GCA_026777985.1. Lineage (NCBI taxonomy): Eukaryota > Metazoa > Chordata > Actinopteri > Osteoglossiformes > Mormyridae > Mormyrops > Mormyrops attenuatus. The sequence continues at coordinate 6,830,828 of JAODKC010000117.1, read as the reverse complement.
AGGAATGAAAGCATCCACGTACCGCTGGGCATTTCACACCGCCTCGGCGCTTCTGTATCCTCCCCAGGAACTGATGCTCTCCTCAAACGACCTAGAGCACTTGCTGAAAAACCCAGAGCTTGTCCCAGATGAGAAAGCTCGTCTGATGGTGAGTGCAGACGTTCTGCCGTGGTTATTCATTCTTAGCAGGGGTTCTGCACATCTGGGGAGGGTCAGCTACACCTCATGGTCATAGTCTCCAAGGCTAACTTTCAAGGCACTTGGGGGGTATTCGGGTTGTACCTTGAATAGAGGTGGGAAGTTCAGGTTCAGAAAGTATAAATCCAGACCAAGATTTTGTTTTAACCAACCAGTTGAGTATAAAGAGTCACAGTCACGAGGTTCTCAACTGGTCGGTTGAAACAAATTCTTGGCCTGGATTTGTACTTTCTGAACCTGAACTTTCCACTTCTGATTTTATATGGCTTCCGTATCATTGTATTTTAGATGATGCAAACTATTAGTTCAGTGACCTCTCAGAATATTAACAAGTGAAGGAAGGGACTTTCTACTGGGGTTTACTGGGGCTGTTGGGAATCTGAACTCCTATACAGCTTGCAGTTCTGTTTGCAGTCCCATCGCTTCTGGGGGGGGCGGGAGCCATCGAAAATCCCAAGGCTTTACTTCTCACTGATCACATCACAGGTTGAAACGCCCCCCTCTGGTTCCTCCACAGAACAGCAGGGAGAGAGTGATGTTTGTTACTGTCTCTTAGGCTATATTCTAAACAGCCCCCATGTGACCCTGGACCTGCTGCCCCCTCCAAGCCTGGCATCTCTTACACAGTTTACAGTTTATTTTTAACCAGTTATGTGTAACCTGAAGAAAGCCAATTGTTCTCCAATGAAGAAACATGTAGAGCTGCTGCAGCATTTTCCTAAGACTTACGGGATGCCCTGGGTCACCTGCTTATATTAAAACCTGTCAGCCGCTGGACTGCTTAAACGTTACTGTAGAGTGGTGGAAGGGGGCTTTTCCATAGTCTGTCATCATTTTGCCCCAATCACTTATAAATCAGGTATTTTTTCCATAGCTGGGGCTAAGTTATTCTTTTAATTTTATGATTAAGGAATTTTATGAAGGTTCTCTTGCCCTTGTCCCTATTCCCTGCAGAAGGGTGGTCCCCGATCCTAATGGATCTTAACCCACTTTTTGGTTCACGGCTAATCAAACACTCTTGATCCCCCCCGATCCCGGATCATGCAAATTGCGTAACGGCTTGAAGGTAGCTACGAACACCATCCCACAGAACCATCAAGGCTTTGACCAGTAGGTACGGATCAGATGCCGCCCGCATTTTAATGTCGTTACTAGGGGTGTCAAGGTGCCTGCATGTAACAACACAGCTGCCATTTACAGGCCCATTGCCCCCGTTAAGGGCCCAGACTGGTCCTGGCCCTCACATTACACATCTCCCTCTACACATTCCCAGTCCTTCCAGTACCCATGCAGGACTTCCTCAGTCTGCCTTTCCATCGAAGCGGGGAAAATGGCAGTTAATGAACCACCTGGGTTTTCGAATAGCTTGCATCCAGTCGGCCAAATGAGGGGGTCACATCTGGCTTCAGGAAGCGTTGAATCACAGCACTGCTGGGAATCGGCCAGTGATCACTACCGCTACGCGTGAACCTCATCATCAATTTTATTAGTCCCTCAGTTAAACGGTGACTCAGGGTTACATGGTATAATTAGCTATAGCTTTTACAGAACCATATGGTGACCCTGGAAATTATTAATCCCCTCAGATGTTTTCAAATTTGATGCTAGTTGCAGGTTTGGCTAGTTGTGTTTTCACATGGGGCTTGTTTTTGTGAATGACATGACTTGTTTCCATTGCTTTGTTCCATTCTTTGTACGGCCTCCAAACACTGCTTAACAGTGAGTATGTAGGTAAAAGCAATGACTATAGGAGTACGCAAGGCTGGGATTGATGAGGCTCTAAAGTAGCAAAGGGGAAACACAGGTCCGTTTTTGGTGCTTCAGTTAAAGTTGTCGTAAACCTCAGCCAAGACGTGACTCTCCTCTCTGTGTGGTGGCGGTGATGCAGGCTGGTTTGGCGGTGTGTCTGATGTTGACGGGAAGGAGGGACCCATTGGGCTGTCATCGTTAAATGTCCACTTGGGCCTCAGTATCTTCCGTCACAGGAGTCTCCTGTGGGTTGGGTCCCCAATTCCTGCTGGAGCACTGTGTGATCCCCAGGCCGGTGTTTTTGTTGACGTTTGAGGGAGAGCTCATAAAAAAACAATCCACAGAGAAGTTTAAGGGCATGTATGTATTCATACTGAAGGATTACTGGCTCTAATCCCTGGAGGATCCAAGCCGTTGCATCGTCGTCACTTTGGACTAACACAACAGAGCATATAAATCGGGACTTTGCTACTTTGACTTCCTCTGCCGGCCCCTGGAGGACGGGCTCCCCCTTTGAGTCTGGTTCCTCCCAAGATTTCTTCCTATAGGGTATTTTTTCTTGCCACCGTCTCCTCCGGCTTGCTCTCTGGGGCTTTGGGCAGGGATAATGCAAAGCGCTTTGAGATAATGTAATGTTGTGAAAATGTACAAATAAAAATTTTATTGAATTAGCCAAGATAACCTGGGGAGTTTGTAGCTAGTTGTTTAAGTTTTGGTTACATTGTGGACTGGTATCTACTAGCTGAATTATAGTCCTGGATGCATGTGGGTGGGGGAGAGTGATTGATTTATTGCTAGAAAGTGCTGTGACTTGTAAGAAGCTGCCCCTGGGAAACAAACCCGGACCAACCTTGTTGCTCACTTTCCTAAAACCTATTCCTGCTCCCCGAGGGCCTGATGCTGACCCCCAGCCCTTCTGTAGGACTCTGCCAGGGTGTGGCCCAGTCAGCTTTGGGGACTGCGAGGCAGAGCCCACAAGGAAAGTGAACCTGTGCAGGCACAGGCATTTGCATTTGCTGTGAGTGCATTTTGAGTGATGCTGCGATCTACTTGGGGGAAAGCCCTGCCATAGGTTGAGCTGTAGTTAAGATCAATGGGATTGTCAGTGTGATCACAGACTGCAGTGAAATATGCATCAAGACCAAGATTGATGCTACATTACATGTCTGCCTGATTTGCACTGACTGTGCAGGGCTGCGCAGCCGCTATCCTTTAACTCACAACATGCTGCACGTGGACTGCAGGCACTTTGGGCTTGACCCAGGATTGCCTGGCTAAGTTTTGCTGGAAGGGAATTCAGATGCAGATGTGAAAGAGGTTAAAGTGTTTTGAAAGGCTGCCAGTGTACACAATGACTAGTTAATGGTAAAGGGCAGCCTCTGGTTAGGTGCATCACCAGGCAGATTGCAAAGTCAGATCTCCTTGGTCTGTATTGACTCGGCCTTGCAGTTCTACTGAATACAGGATGGGGTGGACTGGAGTCCTGAACAGGACAAAGTGATTGTCTTCAATCCAGTGACCGCTGTCTGCCGAGCCACACACACACACACACACACACACACACACGTATAGACACAGGTCAAGCTGTGGAGACCTCCCCAGCAGAGATGAACCTCATAAAAAGCGGAATGGGATATAGTGAGCTGGGGACAGGAGCTCTAAGGTGGGGTGGAGATGACGGATGGTGCTGATGCCAGCCCATACACTGTAGAACTGGGGAAGCAAGTTAAGGCAGCGCCCATGTGACCCCCCCCCCAAGTCAAGGGGCCAGAGCGAGAGCAGCTGATCAGTTATGACGGGTTCGAGGGTGTAAATCCTTCACTCTTGCCCTTTAAGACCCAAACTTTCCATGCGGGTTTTGTTTGATTCACAATGTAGTCTGAAAAAAATAGTTCATTTAACGTTGACCATCGATGGTGTTGTCACAATTAAAACCTGCTAAACTACAACCTGAGTCGCCATGGAAACAGCTCACACAGCCACCCGTCCACCGTGTTTCCCCAGAGTGCCTCACAGTCTGCATGGTCGTGTTCCTGGGGCAGTTTGTCCACCTAGCAGACATCCCTGGATCGCGCCAGCCCCCGTGCCCTGCCGGTCTGTGCCTATCCCCAACGCCCCGGGCCTCACATCCCTCCTGCCTATAATTATACTCTCCTCCACACAGCTGTAATTTTGTGATACTATCAGATCAATCATACACATACAAATAAATCAGTATATAGTAAGTGCTTTGTGACATCGAGGGCTGGGAGGTTCGGGCTAGTAAACCAACTCTCACGTGATCCTCAATCCTATTAGCATAATTTTTTTTTTTAAATATGGCAAGCAGCTTTATGGGAAACAAGAACTGCATGTTTTATCCCCTGCAATGGAAGCCATTAGTAAGGTTAAGGGAGGCTTGAGTTCTGCTAGGGCTCTTTGGGTCGGGCCTTTTCTCTGTCTGGGGGGAACGGGTCCCATTCCCATATTCAAGTCAGCTGGTTCAGCAAGCCTGGGATGGAGGTGTCGTCCCATGAGGTGTCTTATAGGGTGTCCCCAGCTCTCAGCATCAGGTAGTCTCTCCTTATTGGTGCACACATCAACCAATCGCCTCTCCTTCCAGTACCACTTGTGACGTTGCATATTTGAAGCTCGTCCCCGTTCCGGTCCCCCAGAAACATTCTTCCAATTCACTTAAAGCTAGTAGTTAGTAGCTGTGTTGTTCTCCTTTCTGAGGATTTTCCACAGCCCTGAGCGTTTAATCCTCTTCTCTACTCCTTTTTTTGTCCCTGGTCATCCATGACCGGACCTATTGTATAGTGCTTGTTTTTATTTCACTAATAAAGAAACCCCCCAGGACTGTTTTAACCCTTAATACGGACTCGGCCCTTGTAAATGTGAGTTAAAGTTGAACACTAGGGCTTCCCCACACGCACAGAGGCATCCCTGATCTGTGTACATGTGAAAGGCTTGTGCTTGAGTATCTGCAGAGATAGGGGTGTTTCCATTCAGCTTAAACATTTAGACTTCATGGTCATGTGATTATGCCTCACAAATGCTGACCGTTTGATTGGCTATAGGCACATGACACAATCCACAAACACAAAGCTGTGCTCTTTGGATCACATAAATGCATCCACCTTCACATGCTCCGTGGGAGGTGCTAGGAGCCCCTCCTACCCTTTAAAAAATCAGGAGGAGGCGGGTGGATTACAAGATTGAGGGGGTGTGCCCCTGCCAGTGATGGGGAGGATTTCTGGGTGCGTTGTGAAGGAGGGCAGAGAGAGCACTCTGGATGCAGGTAATCCAGGGGAGCGGGACGCTCCGGGTCTCCTGCAGCCATGTGGTGTGTCGCCTTGTTCCTCTGCCCCCTGCTGATGGCACTGCCGGGATTTTACCTACAGGAGCTGAAGGTAAGGACTTCCTGGATTCCTCTTGGCCTATGTTCTGATCATTAGTATTCTCTAATTGCATTTTTTTCACTCGCAAACATGCCCGCCGATGTTTTTCTGTGAATTTCTTTGTATGTATTTAAGTGATGGATCTGTCAACTTCGGTCAGCAAGTCAGACTAGAATTTGTGCTGGTCCAGATTAAGGCAAAACACCGATTTTTGGCAGCTTCGAAACTGTCAGTGTTAATACGGGTGACTCATGGGGTCTGCTTTGAAGTGAGTTTGTAGACCTTTCTGCTATTTTTCTTTTACGGTTTGTAGCGGAAGTGAATGGGAAAAATCTGCAGTGCAATTGGTTGCTAGATATTGTGACTCTTTTTCGACATTTCAGCACGGACAGGATCTTAGAGCTGTAGCTTTGAACCGTGAAACGGCATTTCCATGATGCTTGTCTTACGGTAATTCCTGCTTGGGTTTACTTGCAGGTCATGCTCAGATTAAGAGCCCAGCCGCCGGGTGTTACCTGTTTGTTGTTTTGAGAATGTTGCAGTAGAGAGTAAGATAGTATGGACAGTCTGTGTGCCGTTTCCGCTTTGCCAGTCGCCCCTGCGGTTAGACGAAAGTGCTGCACAGACGTCTCAGCAATGACTCCCAAAACATTTGTGCACAAGTTCGGCGTAAGACATCTGCAAATCGTTTTTGTTTTGCAGCGTTCCATAACAGCGGCAGGTGCTAATTAGCGGCACAGCACGCTACACCGTTTACCGTTGAGGTAATGTGCTGTTTTCCTTTCACCAAGTACCTTTTGAATGTCATCTGCAAACAAACATGGACACGGGCGAGCGGGATACGGTCCAGTCACGTAAGCAGGGCTTGGTATCTTGGGAATGAGGTCCATTGCACTTAGGCTCTTGCAGAACTTGAGTCCAGGGTTTTGAGGCGTGCTTGACTGTATTCCTGCTGCATGTAGCATAACTGCTAATGCATTGATCTGCCAGGTAAAAGGTTCAGGTCATGGAATCCTTAACATGATTGACAGAATCTGTTTTGACAACAAGGGACAAGTGACCCAGGAGTGAAGTGACTTCATCGGTATCATTGGCATCTAGCCCTTAAGTTTGTTGATTCTGGAAGCCATACAGCACCACAACACAGTAGAGAATGTGAAGGATTGATGGATGTCCTGGGAAAAACCCGGTTACTCATCACGAAATGTTAATGCAGATGTTTCCTTGTGAGTGACGATTAGAGCATCCTGCTTGGGGTACAGTGTGGAGATTTCCTACATAGACAGTTTTACAGAGCAGTACAGATTCTTATCTTTCTGATGTTGACCTAAATGGCAAATGAAGCATCTTCACTAGTACAGGTGAACCGCAGTGCTTCTTTTTGCAAATCCCATCATGCTCTCCTTTGAGACATACACACGCATAGGCTAGTCAGAGCGAAGCCTGGGGTCTAAGCGCAGGGTCAGCCGTTTATGTGTTGCTCTAGAGCATTTTGGGGGGTTAAGCATCGTGCTCAAGAGCCAGAGGAGGTTGAGTCACGAGGCTAAAGCTCTGAATGAATCCAAATGAGCCCCGAATGATTAATTTTGTTGGGATGTTTTAGCAACCATGCTCTTGGTTTGAGAACTGGGACTCAGCCCTGGATGTCTTAAGATCCCAGCAAATTGTCCTGTCAAGGGCCCAACAGAGATGTGACTATTCCGCGGAAGATGGAACTCGAACCAGCAAGTTCACTCCCTGTCTACTCTGTTGAGTCACATAGGCCTGGTTCCTCTAGCTACTAGTCAGAACCGACCATCTGCTTTGTGTTAGCATAACCTTGGAGCTATACCTTTCCACGCCCAGCTGTCTCCCATTTTGCTCCCTCCCCCTTCCAACTCTGGGCCTGCCCTTTCCATCCTGCCCACTTCCTCTTACCAACTTTCTTCTTTCTGACCATTTCCTTTATCACGTCATCCTTTTGTTCCGTGGGCCAAGCCGTCAACCTCGTCGCTGGAGACATCGCGGCAGCGTTGTGCCGGACAACATCACATGCATCCCTGCTTGGTTCATAGCCCATATCCTAAAGGCATCGCTACCAGGTGAAGTAAGCTCTATGTGGACTGGAGACCCACCCCCTGCAGTCTGTCTCCTGGGGCTTTCCTGGGGGCTCCCCATCATCATAGAGCGGCTCAGGCTATGACAGCGTACTCCGATGCCTTCTGATTGGGTTGATGTTCTTCACTGACTCATGGGTGTTTCCACTCTTTCCTTGATGCTAATCTGAAATCGGCTCCACCTCCAGGGGCAATATGTCAGGATTATTGTGACAGACGGCTAATAAAGGGGTCTCCCACACACCTGTGTTCCTCCTGCCTGAACGGGTTAACCCACCTTACTGGCATTTCTCAGCCCAAGCCTTACAGCATCATTCAATCAGGTCCAGGTCTTATCAAGTCCTGGTTGGCCTGTTCTTTGCCTTTGATCTACAACAAGGTACAGGCCCAAAATTTCTGAAAATGACCTTAGTTACCTTTCCGTTTCACTGGTTGGAGGAATGCTTTTCTTCCTTTATTTTTGATCCCTTACCCTCTTTCTCCCCTTGGTGTCTCCTTTACATAAAACCTACTTCTGCATCTACAATGAGCCCAATGATCAACCTGTGATGATTTTCTAGACCTATAATGATCGTGATGTCTCATGGGAACAGTGAAGGCGGGGTTATGGTCTATGGAGGCACCACCCCCATCACAACTTTTGCAGAGCCTGACCAAAAACCTCCTGTTGTCCCCCCCCCACTGCCAGCACCTGTCACCGCTCAGACAGATTGTGTAGCGGTGACCTGAGATACGAGTTTTGACACCTCATGAAACATGTGATTTTCATACCAAATGGATGAAGTCACTGTGCCTCTTGATGTCAGTTAAAAAACAGCATAAACGTTACCAGCCATACGAGAGACAATGTCGGGTGCTACCAACAATAACGGTGAAACGGTGTGCGAACTGGATAACGCTCTATGACTCACGTGCAATGCTGTCAAACAGTGGTCATTTTTTAACCTCCCCCGCCCCATAAAAAAAAACACACAAAGACGTAAACATGTTTCAGAAAGCACTTTCACTGCAGCATTCCCAGCCCAGACTGCTTGAGGTTGACCATAGATTGTGGGTCATGCAGGATGCCATTGACCTAGTGCTGCATTCCACCACCTAGTGGATAACTTGTGTAGTGCAGCATCCTCCTGCTGTGCATAAGGGTCTTTATGGGTAATTACACCATTGTATCCAAATTGGAAAATCCCGACCAGAAGAGGGGTCAGTTCAATCAGGTGTTATGACCCTGAAAACAAATACAAACTAAGACACTAAAGGCTATTGCTTTAGGGCTGTGGAGGATGTTCCCACCTGTGCCCCCAACAGCCCCCAGCCCCTCACCGCCGTCACCTGAAGGTAGTTATGTGTTGTTTTTAGTTTTTACTCAATAAAAGCCTAGAGCTAGACTTAGATCTGCACCCCTCAGGTGCTTCATATCAATCCATCAATCCAGCAAGCCCCGCCCCCATTCCCTTGGGTTAGACGTATTAGCTAAATAGCCTGTTTTCACCCTTCCCTCACATAAAGGCCGGTTTCCACATGCCTCACCTTGCATTTTACTGCTCTGTGCTATTACACGTTATACCCATCATTATTCTGGCACCATGCTTTGTTACTTAGCAACTGCTCATGTGTGAATGAAGCACAATTTACACACTTTAATGTTGCTGTTTTTTTATATACATTAGGGGTTTTGCATGGTAAGTTAAATTATCTATTATGATCAGGCATCTATTAGCTACTATTTAGTAACAAGTTAATAATATAGGTTTTCAGCTGTTTAAAGGTTGTTTCCCTAGAAAAATCCTTAAACTAATGATGTAGCCTTACATATTATTTGACCTGGGGTGAATTCATTAAAGTTTAACTTTTCAAGGACTACAGAAATGGAAAGTTTCTAGCACAACCAGTGTAATGGTCATGGGGCTCCATGGACCTGAAGACATGCCAGGCTTAAACAGAAATAAGTTTTATTTTGTTTATTTATAGAGCATTAACTTGATCCATCACACTTCAGGTTTCTAATGGTTAATCCCAGAATTCAGTTACCAAGGATGCATAAAAAATGTCGGTAGCTAAATCTTGTCTGAGCATGTGGTTGGTCTCTCGTGAGTACTGACTCTTTGTGGTCTTCGTTCTCTCCTTCCTCTGTTTGAGCAGGAGTCTGTATTTCACCAAGGTGGGAGTCCGCGTGGAGATGGCCTGACCCCCTTAGGTCCCGGCCGGCCTGGTTCTGTGGGACATGGGGATGTGTTCCTGGTGGAAGAGGACACTGACCTGGCTGACCCCAACCTTCCGCACAGGCCTGGTGCTACTCACACTCAGAAGCACACGCAGGGTGTGGGTTCGAAGCCCAACCCTGCATCCAAAGACCTAGATGAGAACGTCACCACAGACAAGAGATGGGGGGGCGGAGGAGGGAGGACCCAAGACACGTTTCCAGGAAAGCCCTCAGATGACATCATCGACCTTGACGCTCCCTCCTCCCGCCCCTCAAAGAAACCCTCGGGTGGTTTCTCTGGGGGCAAGGAGAGTCCCCATTTCCACAGGCACCATGATTCTGACCCACTGGAAGGGGAGGATCTTCTGCTTTCAACACTGGTTCCACCTACCACAAGGCCTGGTTCTGCCCCAATAACCATGGTGACAGAGCTGGGACCCAGAACCCCAGGAAAGTCCATTCAGCATGGTCAGGTGGAACGAACCAGAACAGGCAGCAAAACACCAGGTACAGGAATGGCTCCTACCAGTGACACAGGCTTGGTCCAGGGCCCTGATGGAAGGACGTTCCGGTACCTTAGGGGACCTCTGGGGCCAGCCGGACCCCAGGGGAGGCGAGTGAGTATCCTCTTTTCTGTTCCCAGTACACGGTGCATGCTATACCATGGATATATAATAATGCCTTATTCACACTTTCTTCAGGTAGATAGATTTAATCTTTAGCCATTCACTGCTGATTTCACTTCTTGTGTGTGCTTGGATACAAGACTGGGCAACTCAAAATACCTTCACACTCACTCTTGGTTGGTTGGCTTTATATGCCTTTGAAAGCCCATAGCATGAGTATTGCACACCACAGCATTATGTAATTTTAATAGGATTTCTTCTCTTTGGAGCTAAACAAGGTTTATAGTCATGCAGTTCACAGAGATGTGACTCCAAATCTATTTTGTGTAGCTGATGCTGTATATTAATCAGGGGTGGAAAGTTCAGGTTCAGAAAGTTCTAGTACAGACCAAGATTTTGTTACAACCAACCAGTTGAATAAAGAGTCACAGTCACAGAGTATTCAACTGGTTGGTTGGAACAAAATCTTGGTCTGGATTTATACTTTCTGGACCTGAATTTTCCACCTCTGATATTAATGTTTAGTTGCCTAGCAGATACCATGGGGAATTTCCCAGGGACAATTGGGGTTGAGTACCTTTACTAACAGTACTGCAGCAGAGCTCATGTTGGGACTGAAAGCAACAACCTTCAGGTTGCAAATGTAGAGAGGTGTTCACTGAGAGCGTTGAAGTTTCACTCAGGCTCATTGCTCCAGAAGTTCAGCAGGATCATCGCTGAGATTGAAGCCCCCCCCTCGCACTGTGGGAGCTCCCAGGCCAGAAGCTGGACCAAAACACCAAAGCCCAGCAGAGTCCCTAAAAATAGATCCCACCTCATCGTACCCTTGAAGTGATTAATCCTGCCGCGTTTGAAGTATAATAGGTATATAGCCCACTGGCTGTAGGGGAAGAAAAGCAAAGCTTACGCCCCCCCCCCCCCCCCACACACACACACACACCCCTTTCTACCACATTTTGAACAAAACAATACTTTCAGTTCCTTGTTTGTTTGGAAGCAGACGTTCGCCTTAGGGACCAGGGAAGTCTCTCTCCTGTTGCCCTTAGTGGGGAGCCACAAGTTCCTTGATGGACGCGGTATTTGAGGAATTTAATTTCTCTCAGCGGGTGGAGATTTTGCCATGATTTAATGCCGGGCCTGTCAGCGGCCCATACTGGGGCAAGAGGAAACACTAACACCAGGGCAGCCAGGAGCGACTGTTTTCACTGCAAACACGAGTCGGCCTGCGGCCTGCCTGCTAAGAGCCGCGCATATCTGCAGTGATTTAAAGCTGGCAGACCATGCGACTAATGAAAAAAATTTAAATCAGTGTTTTGCTTGTATTCCTTTTACCATCATGGAATGGTAAAAGAAAAACCAACAAACATACTTTTATGCCAGTGCGGCAAAATCAACACAGGAGGTGAGAATGATTCGGTGCTAATCATCCTGTTAATTACCTGCTTCCCCAGAATGTAATTCTTAAAGGATTTCTGGCTATAACAGGTCACAAGTTCTCGCAAGAAAAGATGATGGTAAAGCTGAATAACAGCATATTTACAAATGTTGTTACTGAGTTTAAGAGCTAAAGTCAAATTTAATAGGCTTGCTTCTCCAGTTGGTAGGTGTGGAGGTAACAGTATAGCGAGCACTCATCATTTTCACTTGCTGTGTGATAAAAAATACTTTTATTTCGATTGTCATAGGGCATGTAAACAAAAATTTTAATTTACAACAAAACTGCCTTTTTCATAATATTGATCCAAGGCTGTAATGAGGCCTATTTCAGTCAGGCTGTTGTCAGAAGCTGGTTGTATTGCCTCTTAACAGTGTGACTGTCTCATGACTTCAGTATTAGGAGTGGAACTGAACTCTCTTTGTTCAACTCATGAGTTCATTTTTTGAAATATAAAAGATATTTTTGTTCTGGATATTTCAATATTACAGACATGCTGCATGAGTCGTTGGCTCAGTTTTTATGTGGAAACACAAGTGCATTCAATCTGCGCCGCCCGTTTTTGGGTCGAAGCGTGATTTATTTCATCGGCGGTGGAATTATGGTCAAGAGGATTCCGGGCTTGCCATTCCGCTACAAACACCAGAGTTTCATCTGACCAGGCCGCATAAAACGATTTATGCTGCTTGCTAAATTAAAGGCTTAGAGGGTTTTGGAGGCCTGGAAGATTTATAAGGTCGCAGGCAGACGAAAGCGGCGCTGAATGATCTGAGTCGCCCTGTCATTCCTTGTGTTCAGAGCTGGAGAAGCTGCTAAACCTTTAACAGATAGCTAACGTGATGTTCGTGGGAGAAACTCTCCTGTCGCTTTCGCTTCCTGCTTTGCTGTGGCTACTTCTTACATGCAACCAGGTGCTACACGCTTTTAGAGGTGTCTGCTGAACCAGGGACAGGCCATAAAGCCAATAATGGCGCCCAAGTACTCAGGACTGGCCCAAGGCATAAGTGAATCAAGCAACTGTTTAGGGCCCAGCAACCACCAGGGGGCCCCTCTGTCAGTGTGGGAAGGAGGATGACAAATGACAACTAGGTTAATGGAATTTTGCTAAAAAGGGTTAGACCGGCCCTGCAAGTACTAAATAAACCTTTCTGGGTTTTTTTTGCATAATTTAGTAGTTTGTTTACTTTGCATCTATGGTGTTTTTATCGTGTTCGATTAATGGATATCATCATCCAAAGTGAATTAAACAGCTTGCAATTTCATCCTTTAACCTTTAACAAATTTATTGCTGCTTAAATAAGGCAAAAAGAAACCCTTTCACGCCTTCAGGAATATTTCGCGCACATCCACACACACAAGTCAGCCTTTGTTTAATCTGCAGGTGATTTAAGAAGCCTGGCACTTAAACAGATCGAAATTCATTAGCTGTCCGTTAGACGCAGGCTTTCAGCTGGCTTTTCCCCGGCTCCCGTCTCGCCACTTGATCCCATCGTGTGATCCCACCCCTGCTTTGTTTTCCTTCTCCTCCCCAGGGCTGTCCTGGCGAAAGAGGATTTCTAGGATTCAAAGGTGTCAAGGTGAGGCACGTTTCATTCTGATTTGATCCTCAGTTGGGCAGGGTCGTACAAATGAGGACGTACTTACCTGTGATTTGCATTTTTCAGGATTTGGGTCTTCAATACCCTCCGTTGACTCGCCTCTGTTCTTATTCTCAAGAACATCGCTGGACATTAAATTCAGGCGTTATAGGCAGTTGAAGCAGAAATACGCAGTCTCATTACCGCAGTGGTCGTGTACATTTTTAACCTATTCTCAGCGTAGCTAATTGGTTGCGTCATGTTTGCGCTGCCAGTAAGCTGTGTCGTGTCACCCTAAAGGCCTTGGGCTTTATCCGGCGCCTTCACGCACCTGTAAGAGAGAGCTATTCACACGCTGGCCTGCAGGCGCTCAGCCAACCGCAGATTTTGATGGGGAGAGATAACAGAGAGAGGATATGAACCATCTACTGTATGAGCGTTCCTGAAAGCATGGGGGGGGGCAGATCCCCTTATATCCATCTGTACAGGTGGCTTCCTGTAGGGTCTACAGAGGATTGCTGTCGTCACCAGCGATGACCTACCAGCCAGTGCCGGAAACCTGTCTTTGAGAGTGACATTCTTCCAACCCATTTATTTACAGGGGGACCGGGGCCCAGAAGGGCACGAGGGTCACAGGGGCGAGCCGGGGCTTCCCGGCCCAGCGGGACTGCCGCACCTCTACCTGTGGAGGAACGGAGTGGAAGACTGGGCTGCCTTCAGGGTGAGTTTGCATTAATGCCTTTTATGTCCTTCTGTTCTATAATTATTTTTGTGTGAAAATGGTTGCTGTGCTTAGTGTGCCATTTTAATTGCCCCTGGGTGGTGAATAAAGTGATTTAATTTGAATTTGAATTTTTAACTGTCAGGCTCAATCAAGAAATCTTATGACAAATCTATATTATTTTATTATAAACCTAAAATTAGCTACATAAAAAATATTGCAAATCCTACAGACCATTTAAAAGGTAATAAAACTGTTACGTACATGTAAATGCGTGTGCAGGTTTGTGCAGACTTGTCTTGAATTGCAAATCTCACGCCAGCCAGCTGACCAAAGTTGACAGGCCTGTATTAATGACCAATCAGGACTGAGAGCAGGGGCAGCCAATCAGAACCGGCAATCCAGTGTGCATTGCCAAGGGTTAAATTGTTCATGACCTTCCCAAATGACACTGCATCTGACCCCCAGCTTGCTGGCAGTGAGCCCAGAAGATGGCTCCTCAATTTGGGTTGAGCCTGGCTTGGTTGTGCGGTAGCCCAGCCACCAGGCACTCACCGATTTAAAGGCGCCAAGCCCAGGCCAGGCTCATGTATTCGGTAAACTTTGTCAGGGTACGCTTGCTGTTCTTGGTACCGTTCAGTGGGGGTCCACTGTTTTAAGCATAATAGCCAAAACACCCTCATGCAAATTCAGCTGAGTGTAGTCAACGCTTGGTGTGTAAACAGTTCTTGACAGGATCAGTAGACTGTTTTTATTCTAGAGGTTTCTTCTCCAATTTTCCAAAACCGCTCACCCAGTGCAAGGTCATAGTGTGCCTGAAGTGTATCCCACAATGTACTGGTCAGGGGACTCCGCAGGATGCCAGTCACTCACACTCTATGGCCAATTTAGAGACATCAATTCACATAATTGTATGCTTTTGGTCTGAGGGAGGAAAGCGGAAAACCAAGAGGCAGCGCCGCGGTTTTGTGTGACCGGGCCGCGGAGCGGGCAAAGGGGGAGAACATGTGAGCTCCACACACACGGGGCAGGAGGCAGGTTTCTGACCCACGGAGCATATGCAGGGGCGGGGCCACCAGGGCATTGGCCCCAGCTGAAAGATGATTGGCCACTGGAGAGCTCCTTTCATTGTCACTCACTGAATCAAAACATATCATTGGTTAATGATAAGGTTGGCCTCTCGGTATGAATCATGGCCCCTTTTATGCCCTCCACCTTAAAAAAAAAAAATACTAGAATCACACGTGGATGGATGAAGAATTATCAGGTAGGTTTGTATTATATTAATGTCTTTCTCAAACAATAGAAGTACATTTTTTTTCTAACACCACTTCCGTTTAAATCTGCTTTTTACACCACCTTACAGCATGCGCTCCTTTTCACACTTGCACAGCGAAGCTCAATGCAGCCATTCACTGTTGGCGACAGAACTTTCCAGACCATGTTTTTGGTTAGAATCTGATTTGACAAAGATGGCGAGCGGCAGTGAGGCGTGGCGCCCTGGTGACGGCCCGCCAGGCTGTGGCGCTCTAATCTACTCCAGACAAACAATATTTTGTGAA
The DNA here is from genome assembly GCA_026777985.1 of Mormyrops attenuatus. Taxonomy (NCBI): domain Eukaryota; kingdom Metazoa; phylum Chordata; class Actinopteri; order Osteoglossiformes; family Mormyridae; genus Mormyrops; species Mormyrops attenuatus. The sequence continues at coordinate 6,815,284 of JAODKC010000117.1, read as the reverse complement.
GAACAGTCATTCTTCTGCAGCCAGTATCAGGGCTGCTCCAGTGCCCACTAGGACACGAGTCCTCAAAATGTCTTTTGACTCACCTTTACCATCTATCAGCACTTTCACTTTTAGGTTTGTCTGTAGAGGGGGCAGGTTACTCACAGTGATGAAAGGGGGACAGCAAGTCTGACCAGGCACTGCAGAGACTGACGGGGGGCAGAGCATAACGCAGTGATGGAAGGCTGGATGGAGATGGGTAGAAGGGGCTGAGAGCCCCCATCACAGAAGGGAGTGTCTGTAGTCATGCTTCTCTGAATATTTTAGCTTTAATTGTAACTAAGCCACAACCACTCCTCATCTCCCAGGGACATTTAGTTGATTCGTTTTTGTTTTGGCCCTCAGAACAAAGCGTTCCAAAAAATGTGTGATGTTTTCGCGCATTAATCCCAGACAGGACTGCTCCATGGGAGGGTGGACCGCTTTCCCGGCTGGGGCCTGGTTAACGGCGTGGGTGATTACCGTCGGTCACAGTCAATTACAGTTGTAAACACCCAGTCCCCTGCCTCCCAAGCAATGCAGACAGGCCGTCTCACTCACTGTAGTGGTTACAGATTTATGAATGAGCCTCCTCACCCACTTTATCTCTGAAGCTTTTGGGAAAGCGATGGCATTCCTCAGAACCGTACCTGTGAGATGCAGTGATGTCTTCCATAAGGACCCCCTTCTTCTTTGCCTTTGCACATGTGAACGGTGCCCTTATCTGCAAGTTAATCATACTGCGGGAACCTCTCTTAACCAAAGCTAATAACCGTAGCCCTTTTACACGAACAGATGTGTAAGCAGTCATGGAAATTAGGTTCATAAGCTCAGCTCAGATCCTTGGGCTCTCCAGCCTCCCCAGTCCCTGGGTCTGTAGAGCAGTGTTTCCCAACAAGGTCCAAGGCGACCTGCAGATGGTTCACATTTTTGCTCCCTACCGGAGCAGGTGCGTGACCCAGGTGTAGTACGTTTTGTTTATATTTGCTGAATTGAAAATCAGGTTGCAGTTTGCTTAGTCGGTGATCGAAAAGGAGCTTGGCACCTCAAAATGGCACTTTTCAATTTGGAGACGGATCTGGGTGCAGACCTCACCTGTAGTGTAAATCTCATCTCAGGGTAAGGAAGTGACGCATATCTCACACATGGAATTATGGTCTTTGTGTTTGGATGTAAAGGTTTTTGCTAAAACGAAGGACTTAAATACCACTGATAATGGTCTTGTTTTAAAACCATTTTCTCCATGCTAACATTACATATTTTACCACTCAGCGTTTACCGAGTTGTAAAATGGTTTCATCAGTGAAGGACTTCATTAATCACTTTCTGCGCATATTGCTGCAAAATAATCCTATTCACAATCTTGTTTAAAAACATGATCGCCAGTTTTTGTAATAAAGATATGGTTCCTAAACATGACTTAAACAATCACAATTAAGCATGTTTAAAAAACAATTCTGTAAATAAATTAGATTTATGGATACTGCTTTAACACGTACTATTTAACATGCATATTGATTTGTTTATCTCTCTGAATGTAAGACAAAAAAAAATCTGTTATGACGCAATTGGCAGTCATAGTCAAGACATTTCAAATGTGTGGTCTTTAATACATGAACAGACATTTATGGTGACAATGGACACAATGTACATAGAACAACATTAAAACAATTATTTGTTACAGTGTATTGCATAATTAAATGCGAAGAAAACTGTTAATCTAAGACATTGATGGATTAAGCATAATAAACAGCTGCAGACATAAATTACAGGGGGGGGAGATTTAATCTGTGTCTCTGAATAATTTTGCAGATTTCCTACTCAGTGTTTTGTTCAGTCTAATACTGTTTTCATATAAACTGCACTGATACAAGCCTTAAACATAACCCCCCCTTGTTTCACCAGTACGCCAGAGCGCTGGACCCCCTTCTGATGAGCAAGAGGCCTGTGTCTGATAGTACAGAATCTATCGTTAATTGTGAAATCTCCCATACACGTCATTTACGTCATTTATGTCATTTGTCACTTCCTTGCCCTCAGATGACATTTACTGATGGAGGAGGTTTGCTCACAGGTGAGGTCTGCCAGACCCCCCCCCCCGGCCACGACCCTGTACAAATCTTGTCCTAAAGCAATGAGCCGGTTCAAATTCACCATAGCAGGTATGAAGTCAGCAGACACAATGCAGAGTTTGCACTACCTGCTTGTGTACTTTTCACATGCTGGTGAATTTGTTTGGTGAAATAGTTGCAACGGGTCTGGCTCTATCTACAGGCAAAATAGGCAGCTGCCTAGGGCCCCTGAATTACCTCCATTGTGGAGTAAGTGAAATGATCATCGATTTTCATTGTTGGGGGCCTTCCAACTAAAGCCTTGCCTAAGGCCCTGAAAAGGTAGGGTTGCCCCTGTGTTACAATATTTGTCAGAGGTAGAGACTCGAGTCACTGACTCATGACTCGACTTGGACTCAAATTTGATAACTTGTGACTCGACTCAAGACTTGGACCCGACTTGGACGCTATGACTCGAAGATTTCAGGTTATAGTCCCCCTCTGGATACCATCATTGTAATTTTATAATTTCAATGTATATTCATTCTCTGCTGTCTTCATTTTCAATTGCCTGAATGCAACAAAAAAATGACAACAAAAATGATGGAAGGACTTGGACTCGATTTGGACTTGAGGGCAAAAGACGTGAGACTTGACTCGTTCTGCAAGGTTTTGACTCGAGACTTGACTCGGACTCCCCAAGGAATGACTTGTTCCCATCTCTGGTATTTATATAAGCAGTTAAGATAATGCATGGGTAAGATGGAAGCGATACGGCTTCAAAACTAGTGGTGTGTGAGGTTTACAGGCACCTTCTGTCACATAAACAGCACAAGATGATCCCGTCCACGAGCCATGCTGTTTCTCTCGTCACCTGGAGTCCGTGTTCACATATGGAGGTTAAAGCTCAGTGCTGTATGCTGTCATTGCAGCACAATGCTGAGTGATACTGTCAGCTCAGGCAGAGCAAATGTCTTTAATATTCCATGGCGTTGGCATCTGGACTGAAGTGGGACGAGACCAATAAACGGCTGAGTCGCTGATCTCTCTACCTAACAGGACACCATGCCTGGGCAATCCAAGGAAGCCGTTAGACTGTTAGAGTAACGACCCAATAAACGCCATGGATATTCAGCAGAATCGTTCCCTTGATGTGGCCGCTGCTTTCAGAATTGCCATCCATCTTTGCTCCAGTCCTATTTTAACTCATGCCATGTGTGATCCTCTTCCCCTAGCAAAGCTCCTTCTTCCAGCTACTCCAAGCCGGCTGGCCTGTAAGTAAACATCCTTTCCAAGGCTGCCTTTGCCTGGAAGTAGGCATGACTAATGACTAACTGGCAGTGGGTGTGGCAGGTCGGAATCAGCAAGTATTATGTCAATGGTGCTGGGTGTGGTGCTTGTGACCGAAAGTGGGCGTGTCCCATTATGATTGGAAGTGGGTCGGAAGGGAGTGGTCTCAGGCAGCCTCTGATGACAGCTTCCTCTTTATGAGCTTTCAGAGGGTGCAGGGGCCTCCTGGACCACCAGGGGAGATGGGAAGACCTGGACGACCGGTGAGATACACACAGATAGCACGTTAATGATACCAGCATTATAACAAAGTAGTGCCTCATGTCCATTGAAGGTGAGCCATCGCGTTGACTGTCATCATTGTCACTACATAGGGACAGCCTGGGGACCAAGGGCAGCAGGGGGTTCCTGGACACCAAGGAGACATGGTAACTGATACAACACAGGGGATTAAGTTTTTCCCCACCCTCCCCAAAGCCACTTGGGAAAGGGGTAACTATGAGATATGCAAGTATCCCAGCCTTATGGTCAGTAGAGCAGAACCCCAAGGCCAACCCAGCAGAATTCCAAAGCAACAGACACACGAGGATCAGAGATCAGGGGCAGACAGTGCCTCTGGAGCCACTGGCTTAGGGGCCTCGCTCAAGGGCCCAACCTGGCCTGGGATTCGAACCAACAACCTTCGGACACCCACAGAGCCGTGCGCTGCCCAATTAAGCAAGTTGCCAGTCAGTTGCTGCTCGTCATTGGTGGTCATCAACACCTGTGCACATGGTTCTACTCAGGGATACGTCACATACTCACTTTGCCCCCCCCCCCCCCCCCCCCCCCCCCCCCCGGCCACCCCCCCCCCCCCCCCCCCCCCCCGCGGGCAGACGCAGGGCGTTAGGAGAGGGTGTTAAGTGGCAAAA
>JAODKC010000117.1:6796203-6810914 GCA_026777985.1 Mormyrops attenuatus | reverse complement strand
CCCCACATTCCCGCACCTCCCGCCCCACCGTCCTGCCGCTATGATTACAGGCAGCTTTTTATTGCCATTTAAGGTAACAGACTATTTACTGTTTCGGGGGGCAGGGGGGGGATTACATCATGGCCTTTATGTTAGCGATAAGATCTTAATGGGACTTTAATGGGTCCACTGGGGTTAACATACTTAATCTTCTTTCAGCGAACTGCCGATTGGAAGCGCTCTGTTTTAGACCCCACACCGTAGCGGGGTCCCTGTCAACGGCAGATACGCGATCCCGCTCTCTCCCCCGTGTCACTCAGCGGATTATTCCGCCAGTAGCATGCAGATTAGGTGGCGGCTGTTATTCTTCTGGAACTAAAATATAAAGAATGGCAAAAAAAAATACAGTTTGTTCTGATTAATGAGATGAGGCCACCCGGAGATTTTTTCAGTCAAGGCAGAGGTCAGATTTATTCCACTGGGGTCAGAGTGTAATGAAATAAATCCTTCTTTGTTGAACCCATGTGTGAAATATGAAGGTGTGAAATGCACCCTCCCCCACACGCCGCCTAAACAGAGTCCACCTTACCGCCGTGAGTTAGCTTTCACGGCTGAAAGATCCTTGGCAGGGGTCGGGGTTGGGGGGGGGTGGATTTAGCACTTTTCCAGACTACCTCTACATCAAAGCCCAGGTGATTTAGCACTGCAGAAACTGCCAGGCAGCATGATGGCCGCACTCCCCACCCTGGTCTTGTGAAGGGTGCAGATAGCAGTGGAATCCTGTTGTGTCTGTACTGCTGTGGGCCTGCTTGACACTGTGTAGAGATTATCACAAGATTATCACCCCCTTTGTAAAAACTTAAAACTTAAACTTAAAAAAAAAACCTTCCTCAGTTTTGTTATTGTTAATCGCTTTAAAGAGTTCTGGTAAAAGCGTAAATGGAAACATGTTATTATTGTATGTGTATTATTATACACATACCGCCCAGTAACAGAAATATGGATGCAATACTGATTGGATGAATTGCTAATAAATATTCCTGTTGGATTCCTCTCCCATAACCGCGTTCAGTCTGCAACCTTCTAGCCACAGATCCAGTTCTTCCAAATAAAGGATAAATCATTCTTTAAAAGCCTTGGGAGGGGGTGAGATTATCCCGAATTGTCAGTCACCATTCCTGTTGGTTGCTCTCACTGGGTTAAACCACAGGTTGATTGATGGTGTAGGGGAAAGGCTGCCCTAAAGCATTGTTTTCCCCATAGCTAGCTCCAATGCTAATCAACAGACTTGCACAGAGAGCACAAATTTGATGGTGAGATGTCACCAATCATATGAAAGGCTTACAATGTTATTGGAGGTCACCTTCCGTCAAAGCTATCAGATTCTCATTCAGGCGTGTTGGCCAACCAGGATGGACCGCAGAGTTCGCTGTTGTCTGCCGTTCCGATTCATTTTGCGTTGAGACACGTGGCGCCGTTTGGTTACGAGTGACTTTCCACAGCTTGGTCCGCTTTAGACGGAAAGCTGTTCCCGATTATGTGAGGATGTGGGAAAGGCTTGCGTTACATCCACGGGTGGCAGCAGAGATGTTACCGATGACATCGTGTCCCACTGGTGTCGTCTGGCTGGTTTTATAGAAGCTGCCTGGTGCCGTCTTCGGCATTTTCACTGCAGTGTTTACGACAAACTTCATGAAGAACACGAGCAGTCTGACTCTAAACAGCCAGATATTCTAAACGTTTACACAGAAAACATACACACACACACGTTTGAGGTTATCAAATACAGGGATGTATGAAGTTTTGTGTCAGCCCAAATCATGTGACTGTGCCCTCCTCAGGGTGAGCCAGGTCTGATGGGCATGCCAGGCCGAAAGGGGCACAGCGGGACACATGGGGAACATGGATTTGATGGACAGCCAGGGCCTCCTGGGATACCAGGCCTCCGGGTGAGGGCAAAGGTCGCCGTTGCTCTTGTTGACTTCCTCTCTACCTGACCATGGTAACACAGCATCATGATTAATACATTCGCGGGGAGCTTGTCAATGCCGTTGTGAAGATTCCTGACTGGATTTCTTTCTGCATGTTTACCAGGGTCCTCAGGGTTATAAAGGTGAAGCAGCACAGAAAGGGGAGAAGGGGGACGAGGTAAGAGAAGCAGAGCCATTCCGTTCTGTGGGCACCCATCCAAGGACTGGGGAAAGTGCAGACTCCGATGGCTACATTTAGTACCTTGGATAGCCGCAAGGGGGCAGTGTTTCTTCACACATCGTTCAAGCCATGCAGGGGCAACCTTGTTTCATAGTATATGGTTGGGAATAATTTTTTTATTATTTAAATATCAAATTTTATATCTCGCCTGAGGGTCCTGTAGTGTGCTTTCATGCAAAAAAAAATCAAGTAGAACAACAAGGTTAATTAGCCTGGACAGAGCTTAGACTAGAATGATTGCTTTATGCCGAGTGTGCAGGCGAAGGTGCTTTTCTGAAGAGTCAGATTTTAACCCTTTCGCCCATTGTTCTGCGTTTTTTACTGCTGCTCTGGAGAGGAGGGAGTCTTCAGTAAAGGAACCTGAAGCTAACAGGTTACCTGGTATTTCTCGGTGTCGAATATACGCTGCCTGGCCAAAAAAGTAGTCCCCGTTTGAATTTAAATCAGCAAGCACTTAAGAACCAGTGATTGGATCATTGTTACAGCTCAGAAACATTATGCAGCAATGAAGTGAAGACAGCTGAGTACTTGAATCTACTGAATGGGCAGGTTATCCCATCAATGGATTTTTTTCTTCCCTAATGGTATGGGCATATTCTGGGATGATAATGCCAAGATTCATAGGGCTCAAACTGTCAAAGAGTGGTTCAGGGAGCATGAGGAATCATTTTCACTCATGAACTGGCCACCATAGTGTCTTGACTTTAACTCCACTGAAAGCATTTGAGATGTGCTGAAGACTTTACAGAGTCAACTCACCTATCATCGATGCAAGATGTCAACAAGAAATGAATGCAAATCTGGAAAAAATTTTGAGATGTTGCATGTGCAAACAATTCACTGACGAATGTGCACTATAATCGAAGCTAAAGGTGGTCCAACGGAATATTAAAGTGTGCAACTTTTTTTTCGCTAGGGCGTGTATACTGAAATAATCTGAACTCATTACTGCTGGCAGATTTGGCATCCACTGACAAATATGGAGTGATGCATGTGAGAGACCTGACATTTTAAATAGTGACTTTTGTGCCTATCATCATTTAAGATGGTCTTGCAACATATGCTGGAGAGATTTATTTTTTGTAGGGTCCAGTTGGACATGCAGGACCTTGTGGAGACCAAGGAGAGCCAGGAGAGAAGGTACTTCGATTTCTCCCGCAATGAAAACCATAACATTCACACTGAATGTTCAATGCAGTTTGATCCATTATCACATTGATATTTTGTGCGTGCATATGTGCATTATGTCGCCCCCAAGTGGTGGGTAACATACAAAAGAGATTGTGATCTTCCAATTCCTGAAATAACTTTTTTTAAGGTTTGAGGTCAGTGTCTCTCAACTCTGGTTCTTGTGGGTTACCGGCTTCAGCGCTTTGTGCAACTGCTGAATTGGTTCAATTAGCGTAATACTTACTTTAGCCCAATGCTTAAACATTTTGGAACACCCCCTTCTTCAAATTGGAATTGAGAACAATGCCTTTAACTTACAGTCTTTTTGAAAAGTCATGAGCAGTGATCTCTCTTACAAAGCTAATGCAAGGTTCCTCATACCTTCTGTTTCATCTGAGAAATATTGAGGGATTCAGCAGGTCTGCTGTTCCACAAATTAAGGGAGCTAATGTTAAAATTCATGCCTTAACCATCTCAGACCAAGAATGCTACTGTCAACACTGTCAACAGCCAATATTTTGGTCTCAGATCCGTCTTTCTGTTTTAGGGATCCAAAGGGGAGCCCGGCCTCAAGGGTCCCGTGGGACAACCGGTGAGTCTATCAGGAGCAACATCGCCTCCTAGAGACATTCTGTCAGGACCAGCGTTTGTGCTAGGATGGCATGTAGCTCTCAGCCCAAAGTTGTTAAAATTACTGTGTCTGTTCTTAAAGTGAGTGGATCAGACCACCATGAACACCAGGAATCATCTCTTTATTTATAAGGCCTGTAAGCCAGCGCAAGCTTCAGATTATTTTATTGGGGGGGCACGGGGGTAATCGAAAAGGAAAAATAAAGGCACCGTATTTTGTTAAATTACACAATTAATATGGCAATGATGGCTTGTTCATGTGTTTATTACGCAAATGTTTAGTAAAGTATATTCTGCTGATTACTTCTAATCTTTAACTAAAAACAAGTCGACCATTTCTGACGCACATTCTGTTTAGTTGGAGAGCTGTAACCTGCCAGTTCACTTGCTCCTTGTTAGTTCAATATCAGTTATGTTGCCATTATTTACGAAACCCTACCACCAGTCCCACACACAGGATGCGTGTATGTTCATGAAATGGGAGCTATTAAAAGTATAGCCGCATCACATGGTTTTGGGAAGCTCTGCTCCGCGTTCTGTGACAGACATCATTCAGAATCACTGAAAATGGCAGTTTTCAGGGTGACTTCACCACTGTATTGAGCACCAAACATTGAGTAGCTGTTCAGCCACTGGAGTAGCAAGCAGAATTCAGTAATAGTTTTGTTATAACTCTTTTTGCTGCCATACATTCAAGTATAGAATGCCAATGCAGTAGAAAGGAATCTGGTTTTTAATGGTCCAACTAATGCTTCTTTTCATATGACCTTCAGGGGCCACAGGGATTGAGAGGAGCTCCAGGAGTGGGAGGGGCCCCGGGGCCCCAGGTGAGTCACTGAAATAGTCTCACTAGGCTGGATTGGCTGAGCTTTAGAATGGTATCCAAGACCATGTGACTCTCATCCAGATCAGCGGGATTTTATATTTTGTTTTCTAGGGGGAGTATGGGCCTGACGGCATTCCCGGACCACCAGGGGCAGTAGTGAGTTTCAGAGCAGAGACTGTTCTTTTATCGTTGCCGTTCTCCAGCCTTTATCTGCTGATTTACGACGTCGCTGAACAAATAATGATCGGTAAGCCATGTATTCTTTGAAATAATAGTTTTGTGTGTGTTTATACAGGGGCCCCAAGGTTTGACAGGTGCCATAGGAGCTCAAGGGGTGAATGGTTCACAGGTGAGAGTTTTTTTGGAGGTTTCACCTCCACTGGTTTTGGGGGGGTGGGAACCTTAATAGTGGGAGCAGTGTGCTTGATTTTGGCCAGGAGAGCTGATCAGACACTGTCCCATGTTCTGCACTCTGGTCTTCACAGGGAGACCTTGGACCACCTGGAGCTGTGGGGCCCAGGGGCCCCCAGGTGTGTAGCAACCATTTGATGACTTCATGGCTCGATTTGCATTCTAGTGTGGCGCCACCCTGTGGCCAATCCTGGTAAATGACTTCTGCCTTTCTTTGCCTCATCCAGGGTCCACCAGGGCTGGAAGGACCGAGTGGATCTCGAGGGCTCCGAGGTCCTCAGGTACTTCCGTTCAGCTCTGTTAACCTTCAGTCCCCCCTCATATCTCACATCATGGGTTGGTCCTGCTGGCTGGCAGTCACTGGGAACACACCAGGGGTCCTGAGCACAAGGGGGGAGGTGTGAAAGAGGATGTTTCACCAGATGGCCTTGAGAAGAAAGGGTCATGTGACCCAAGATCAGTATGCCAGGCCAAGTCTGGTGCAGCATGACATGTTGCATCCCAGTGCCCGTTGTAGGATTCGACGCTTGGGGAGCTCAGCCTCCTGAAGAAAATATGGGATGCCATCGTCCTCAAGGGGGAGGGGGGTCCCTCACAATAAAGTTTGCAAATTGCTAATTAGTTTTAGAAAAATTCACTTTCAAGAAAATAGAAACATTTCATTTCGGGGGGGTTGAAACACAAAATCAGAGGGTTTCAAGAGCTGGAAACACCAGTGGTTGTGACATTCATCAGGACCCAAGGAGTGTTGAGCAAAATAAATGTGCACCCCCCCATATTTTAAAAAGGCTGTGTGGTATATGACACTTTTCAAATAGCTCCTAAAACCTCCATGTACCAATGCAAAGGAATTTAAAATAAAAAAATAACAGCTGAATCTAGTTCACATCTGATGTAGCAGTCTAGAGTTTGCCATTAGTATTTGACATTAATGTCGCTAATTAATAACTGCAGTGGATGACTAGACAATTACCCTGCCTTTGTCCTGTTTCTCTAGGGTAAACCTGGAATGAGTGGTGCTCCTGGCCCCAAAGGAAACACTGTAAGTTAAAAATAAAAGAAGGAACACAGCCATGACCTCATACAGCTCAGATTCATGTCTGAATTTCACCTGTCGGTGTGCCGGTTGGGGCTGGCCAGAGAACCTGAAACCTACCATAGCCTATTGAGCACGCCGATCAATCTGCCCGGAAAAGGGAACCTTCGCGAGACAGGAAGAGGGGTGGTGTGAATATGTACAACACAAGCGTGAGCTGAAGAGAAACAGACAAGATCTCACGCCATGGTGTTCATCACCGAGATGAGATTAATAAAACTATAGTGTGCCGACAAGCATTTTTAAGTACTCTAAATCATGGCTAATGTTGCATAAATGCTTCTGTCATGATAAGTTCAAGTGTAAGGGCAAGCGAGGATTGACACAAATATTGTAACTGCATGATGAAAGATGTATGAAAGTAGATGAAGTGCCTTACGGGGATGTATGTATCGGCAGGGCGGGCGATAAATTAGGTCATGATGTCAGTGGTGCTCGAGTTAGGCTGCGCTGTGCTCTCCATGCTGCGTTTAACTGTATCTCTACGTTTGAGAGCAGAGCCTTAGTGAGAGAGTAGAACAGACTGATAGAAGCAAGTGGTGCAGTACGATATGAATTAAACCTTCTGGCTCTCTGTCTTTATCTGCCTTTTGTTATGTCCATCCTTGCACCAGGGACCTGTCGGACCAGCTGGGGCAAGAGGGGAGCCAGGGTTCGAGGGGCCCGCAGTAAGTACCTACCTGACTCGGCCCCCAAGGCACGAAAGTGAGCTGACATTGCCTTGACCTTGTCTCTGACCCGTATTGCTATTTATGGCCAAATCAGTTGCAGTTCAGTCAGGACTTCTAGTCCAAGGGGATCCCAGGAAGGACTCTTGTCCTAACCTGTGTCGCTAACATAAGTATCCAGTTTATCATAATAATAATAATAATAATAATAATAATAAGGTGCTGTGGAGCATCATGTGTTAATACTGTAGCATAATTAATACTGTAGCATAAGCTAAATAATACTACATAATACTGTATAGCATAATTAATACTGTAGCATAAGCTCTGAAATATTTCCACTCAGCAGAGTGAGTGTTAGTGTGAAAACGTGAAGAAAAAACAAAGCACTCCAGCAGAGTGATGCAGAATTACTGCCATACTGTCCTTATGTACACCTCAGTTTCAACAATGGCTGCTTCTTGAAAAACTGATGTTTCTGCCTAAGAAACCTGAAAGGACAGAGGTCAAGAGGGCAGATACATCAACGGGGCGCGTGCTCACTTTGTAGTTTTCAAACTGCGTAACCGCTGCGGCTCCGTTAGACCTACAGAGCACGTCCACCGGAATATCAGCATGCGGTTCCCATTTCGGCGGAGCTCTGATTTTCATCCATAACAAGTGCCAGCTGATGTTTTGTCAGGTTTCACAGCCTCTTCAGCTGTTTCTTTGGTCTTTTGCTCTTTTCATAAGACCGCAAGGGGACAAGTTGGAAGCTTTCCCCATTTCTGGGGGATTACATCATTAAAAATGCAGTCACACACCCCCTACCCCCCTGCCCCCCTGGCGTAGGAGGGTAATACGACAACAAATGGTGCGTTCCATTCGCCCTCGGAACTCGGATTCCGAGTTTTGAAGGCAGAAGTGACGACATGCACGCTCCCATTTCTCGGAGATCCGAGAAATATCTCGGAGCAGCACAGAGGATCCCAAGTTCAGAATCCAAGATGGCTGCGCCCTTTATCAACAGAAGGGAAAGTTGTAGTTTTATACTGTTTAAGCACTACTTTGTGTTTGTGTACTATTTGTGGCTCATTAAATCGGTCGCATACACTATACCCTCCAACTTATCTGTGAACGTGTTGCTACGGAGTTGTATATGTAAAGCACTGCACGTAATGTGTTATCGACTGATATTGCTAACAATGGCTAACAATTACCCAGGCTGGAATTGGATTTCATGATTAGTCAGATTATTTAAGGTACTTCAGCCTAATTGTAAGTGAACGAAGATAAAGGCCATTTAAACTGAGGTACGTTAAATCCGACAAGTTGTCTGGCTAAGCAAAAAATCTTGCTTTTTGATACGGGTCCATGGTATTGCTACTTCTGTGACAAATGGAATGCATCCTATTCAGTTTTGCCTGAGTTTTTGGCGGATGTGATGCAATCTCGGCAACCGAAACTCGGATCCGAAGGCGCCAAAAGGACACCTGGGAGCAGGGGTGGAGGGGGGGTCTCAAAGCAGCGGGGGCCAATGGAAAGGTTTTGCTGACCCTGGGGGGGGGGGGGGGTACTTGGTAAGTAGTTGTGAATGGTCTGTTACAAAAAGGGGAGCTCTGTAAAATTTGCCGGGGGGGGGAGGGTGTATTATAGCCATTGGAGAAGCTGGACCATTGGCCAAATGACTTTGGGTTCAAGTCTAGGACAGGACCTTGCTACTGAACATCTGACCTCCCCAGACCCACCCTGGATGATGTCAAAAGTCACATGACCAGGTTTGCATACTGGTCAGGGGAAGCGACCATGGATCGCACATCAGTAGGGGCAGCATGTAGGATGTTGTTCTGTTAGGCAGACTCCGGTATCTAGCAGATGTATGCTGCTTTCAGTAAGCACGGCAGCTGGCCTAATTAACATTGTAAAAGTATGTCACTGTCATCTTTAAGGGTTCCATGGGAGCACAAGGTTCACAAGGGCCTCCTGGTGACAGGGTAAGACATCGTATTGTGCTATTACACTTACTTAATGTGTGTCCTCCCTTCCCAGTGTGTCCTCTATAGCTAGACAGTATAATTCCCTCAAGTCTTTCTCTTTTGCCCCCACAGGGTGCAATGGGGCCAGATGGAGACCATGGAAACCCAGGACTTAAAGGAGCCAGGGTGAGAACCTGAATCCAGTTTATTAGGTTATGCAGAATCATAGTGCTCTACATACTGTACAGGAGAAAAGTGCTGGCAAATCCTGCTTTTAAATCTCAGACAGGCAGCTGCAGTGCTATCCGTGAGCCAGATAATCAAAGTCAGTGTTTCCCAAGCCAGTCTTTGGGGCACACTGGCCAGATCCACATTCTTGCTTAATCCCAGTCCCTAGAACACCTGACCCAAGCAATCAAGAGCTTTAAATACCTTACAGGTGTGCTGAGAACTGGAATAAAGCAAAAATGTGGATCTGTCCAGTGTGCCCAGAAGACTGGCTTGGGAAACACTGCTCTAACTTCCAGAACAATCCAGAGTCTTTTATGGACAAGGTGGGTTGGTGTGCTACACTTACTGTGACCCCAGCTCTCATAGTTCACTTATATCCAAGGCCTTTCCCTGTTCCCTTTAAACCTTTTGTACTGTTGAGTACTTTCAATAAATCGTTGGGACATAAATGTTGAGTTTAAAAGATAAAACATATGAATATGTTATAGTTAATTTATTCTTAATATTATAGTAGTTCAGCATAGTCTATAGTTTAACATGCTGTTCTTTCGAAAATGTTACAAGGCTCTTGTGTCAAAGATGACCGTCGTCATGCTTGCTGTATCTGGTTCCACGCAGGGCCTCATGGGACCCCCGGGAATTATGGGACCTCAGGGGGGGAGAGGTCCTGTCGGCCTCCCGGGCTTCCCTGGGCTGAAAGGTCAGCCAGGTCCTAAAGGGATCCAGGTATTAGTCTCTTCCTGGCCACATGTCCCTCCTTTTGTCCCCCAGCAGGACAGCCTGGCACCACGTGGGTGTCTATCTGAGCCATCACCCATCAGAAAAGGACAAAAAGACCTGGACAGAATTTTAAAATCTCTTTATTGGATTTCTGTGCTGGCACATTCACAGAATGGAGCAAGAAATACACCGTATAATGGCATTAATGCCAACCAGAGTTGGGTAATTCAGGTCCAAAGAGTAAAAGTCCAGACCAGGATTTTGTTTCAACAAACCAGTTGGGCCTAAAGAGTCACAGTCAGAGTATTCACCTGGTTGGTTGAAACAAAATTCTGGTCTGGACTTGAATTACCCAACTCCGGTGCCAACCATTAATTACTAACCACACCACAATCTATTAAATTTTCCAAATCCTTAATTCTACTCCACCCCCCATCTATGCCCACCCTACCCTTATCACACCCTCAAACTTTAAGTGGGACGGTGAGGGGGCAAGGACTGTAAAAGAAACAAGTTAGTAACAACAAAACAAAAAAATATAAATGGCAGATTCCTGGAGACAGAAATGGTTACCAGCACTTTAGACTGTTTTCCGCCAAAATACGATGTCACAGTGTCATTCGTTATGTATACCTAACTCTTACCGCTACTCTTACCGCTAATGGGAAGTTTGTATCTTTCACAGGGTGAAGATGGAGAGTCCGGCATTCAGGGAAAAATTGGCAAAGAAGGATCAAAGGTCAGAGACACCTTGTACTAGCCTGAGACGTATAAATGGGACACAGGAGAGGCCTTGGGGCAGCCTGCTTCTGTCCTCCATCTTTACGGGCAGCTCTGGCTTCCACCAACAATAAATGAGATCATTCCAGCAGCCTTCAAGGCCGTCAACACAAAATAAACATTCTCCGCTCGCATTCCCGCACTCTTTGATGTAATCTTCCGCTCTGCTACTGTTTACTTGCTATCTGGTCGCTCTGTACACATAGACAAAAATCAGGAAAGTTAAATTCTTCTCTATAATGCAGCTAGAAAGTGAAGGGACGTGTAAGTCAGCAGGCTGTTACTTGAATTTTATTTGCATAGTTCTTTTCTGACACCCAGCAGAGTCACAGCAGCGGTTCTTAATGTGGCTGTCTGTCGTTATTAAGGGGGTCAGAGGACTTGAGGGACGTCCTGGAAAACAAGGAGCCAAAGGCCCTCGGGTAACTCTTGTCATTGATCCTCACTGTAAAGACATTGATGATTTATTTATTGTGGTTATATCCCATTGAGGACTACAGGGGGCACGGTAGTTAATGAGACAACCCTAAAATACAGCCCTGTCCCTCCAGGGTCGCACGGGACAGCGAGGACTCTCTGGCCCACCGGGAGTGCCGGTAAGGAGTGTGAATGCTGGATTGGACACCCTTTTGAAGTGACTAGTTTATAATGTTATACTATGTGTGTCTGTCTGTGTGTGTCCCTGTTTTTTTTGTGCCATACAGGGTTTGCAGGCCTTGTCTGGGGCTGAAGGACCTGAAGGAAAGCCTGGTACACAGGTTCCCATTCTATATATTCTCATACCCTGATCATCATTCCCATGCACCGCCCATTGCCTGTACCCACACAGCCATTTTTGGCTCCTGCTAGTCATGTGACCTGGAATCAGGTGCCTACTGCTGGTTGCAGAGCAGGACAGGCAGCAGAAAGCTTGTTTTTCTCCACTAAAATGAAGGATGTGGGCATGTTCATTTACAGCAAAATCTGAGATTAGCTGTGGGCCTGGGTAGCACAAGGGACGATCTGCCCTGTATTTGCGCCTTGCCCCAAAGCATTCTGGGAGTTTGCTAGAAAAATTTCCTCCGGTGAGACCCAGCAGACTATCGTCATTACAGAAATGAGATGGTGCGCTTCATTTTTTTGGCAGTTTCTCTGACTTTGTGTTTATTGTGAATGAGGTTGTTTATTCCCTTCATTTGTTACATGACTAATTTAAAATGCAAACTGACGGAAATGTAAACCAGAAACTCTTTGGAGTGGATTATCGTAAATGCGTAAACGCTGGCGTAAGCTGCAGAGAGCAGTTAGTGGTGTGGGGGGGGGCTCTTTCATCCTACTCGCGTTCGTGTTTCATTTCGTTTTGTTTTTTCTGCTGTGGGTGTGTGTAACTGTTCCTGACTGTCTCCCCCAGGGACATCCTGGTATGCCCGGGAATGCAGGCAGCAGAGGTCCCAGGGTGAGTGAGTGTCTAATCTCCACTAAAATGGGGCCTTGATTATCCTTGTTTAACAAAATTTTAGAACCCCCACCCCCTACCAGACATCTCCATAGAAAATAGCCTCTGACCGTATCAGTGTGCCTTTGACTATCTCAGAAACACACTGATTAACACACGCTGTCCTGCTGTTCATTTTCTGTGTCACTTTCCCTTTAAACATGGTCACTAACCTTCTTTTTTTAGTGCATGAGCCTCATTTTATGTCGGGTCTCTTTGGTTTTCCACAGGTGTTGTTCCTTTAGCCTTTTTTATAGTGGATTTTATTCTGTATTTTAGTCATTATATATATATATATATATATGTATATATAATCTTTCAACGATCAAATTCAGTTCAATAAGACCCCCCCTTCTCTCATTCCCACCCCTTTCTTTTTTCATCCTCACCTTTTTCTCTCATTGTTTCTTCTTTCTTCTGCTCCCTTTCTTTTTCACCAGGGTTTTAGAGGGGCCCCTGGAGAAACAGGACAGGAGGGTCCCCCCGGAGTCCCGGTATGCCCCCCTGCCCCGGCATACCCCTTTGTCCCGTCGGTTCTGGGATGTGTTCAGGGGACTGTATCCTCATGCTGTTCCTCAGAGTCGTCATAGCTGTGAGGTCTGAGTGCGGCGTGTTCAGCGCCAAGGTGGGACAGTCACGCATCAGGAGTGGCCGTGTTCACGTATTCCTGCTTCCTGCTATCTTGGCCAGCATCCCCCTTGGGTTCTGAGAAGGGGGCACTTAGGAGCCCCATTCTACACCACAACAATTTCAGATAAAATGCTTCTAAGCATCGAGATCTTGTCTTGAAGCATTTTACGCTCTGGTTGCTATAGTGAAAGCTCTCCCTAGTTCACTTAGGCTGGGGGGATGTGACCGTTAAGTGTTATCGGGCGAGAAAGATGCAAAATGGTGTCCCCAGATCGCAAGCTTCCCCTGAATTGCTTCACAACACAACCAGCTGGATTAAAAAAAGGTCTTGGAATGATTACTGAGGCTGGCTGCTTTGGAAACGTCTCTGCTCGGGAAATAAACCCTAAACTTAACCCAAGTGTGCATAAATCCTGGCAAAAAACATGCGCTGTCTGCCGCAGTGTTTAATTACAGCATTAGGGTGTTGTGTGCTGACCTGACGTTCTGCAGTGGGGCCATGAAACGGCAGATAAGAAGCCAAACCCGGCTGATCTGAGTCATAAACCCGAGCCAGTGCTTCACACTTTTGTCATTCTGTGGGGATTTTATATTCTTTTTTTTTTTTACATCAGCATCTGTTTAAGCCTTTTTAAACTGTCATATAAAGATAAATGCATCCATTTTCAGTCTGTGGCTCAGCTGGTTAGAATGCCGCGACTGTGATCGGAAGGTCGTAAGTTCATAACCTTGTGGCACGGGAGTTATTTCACTGTTGGGCTCTTGAGCAAGGCTGAGGACACCCAATTTCTCCAGGGGCTATTTGACCCTCCCTTCTCAAAAATGTGTGTCACTTTAGATAAAAGCATTTGCCAAATAACGCACCGGGTGTTTTAGGGCTTCCGGGTTGTTTGTCGGTGTTGCGTGTTGGGGAGTTCTTCCACAAGCCGCGCGTTAGGCTCTCTGTCCTTGTTGTTCCTTAGCGTACCCCCCACTTGGTCAGACCCAGAAAAGCTTCCTGTGTGCGGTGTCACCCCAGTCCACCTCTCCATATTTCTGTGCTTTTGGCCAGTAGCTGCTCTGCTGTTTACAAATGAAATTATTTTTTAAATTCTGAGGCAAATATCTCTCTGTTTAAACTGAAGTAGCAAAGTATGTATGTATATTGAAATATCTGCGGGGCATGAGAAATATTAATGTGCTTATTATTATCAGTTAAATATTACATAAGTTAAAACAATGATTCAAAATCAAATAATAAATTAGTCATTGAATCATTAATATAAATTAGGTGTATTTAATGATTTCGTGACAGGGTCCTCCAGGAAGACCAGGATCAGAAGGCTTCGCTGGACCCCCTGGTGAGAGGGTGAGTTGTATTCCCTCCCCGGTAGGAGATGAGGTCTGTTATTTTGGGTGCAGTTGGACTCCAGCATAGTCAGTTTTTTTACCTTAAACATGGAGCTGTTGAAGTCCTCTGGAGCTGAAAGTGAACGTAGCTGGTTTAAAGGCACTTGATGAAGTTGATTACCAGTACTTCTCCCATTATGAACAAAAGGACAAAGAATCCTGAAACCTTTGCAGGAAAAGTATTATGCTGCAGTCTAATAGTGAGGAATGGTCTGAACATGATTTTGTACAGTTTTGTGTTACTCTGGGTATGTATATCTGAATTTGTATGTACGCAGATTCATGTCTGCTTGATCAACACTGAGTATCATACAAGGAAGTGATGTCATAATTCTCTTGCCCATTTGTCTTGTGTACATAAGAACAAAAGAAATTTACAAATGAGAGGAGGCCATTTGGCACATCAAACTCGTATGGAGAGAACTTAACTAATAGCTCAGAGTTGTTAAAATCTTATCTAGCTTTGATTTGAAGGAACCCAGGGTTTTAGCTTGCGCTACACTAGCAGGAAGACTATTCCATACTCCAACTACACGCTGTG
>JAODKC010000117.1:6779091-6796103 GCA_026777985.1 Mormyrops attenuatus | reverse complement strand
CTTTATTTCAGTGGAACCCATAAAATATCTGTACTTTACATTTCTGCTCCCTGCATGGATTACCTTACATTTATCTATGTTAAATTTCATCTGCCAGGTATCAGCCCGGTCGCTAATTAAATCAAGATGCCGTTGTAGCCTCTGTGCCGCTAGATCATCCACCTTAGTGTCGTCTGCAAATTTAACCAGTTTACTGTATGCATTGGTGTCAATATCATTAATGTAAATTAGGAACATTAGTGGTCCTAAAACTGAACCCTGCGGTACCCCACTATGAACGCAGGCCCACTGAGATATTGTGCCTCTGATAACTACCTGCTGCTTCCTCCCAGGGCTTCATGGGAAAGGAAGGCATGGAGGGGCCGCAGGGACCAGTAGGCATGTATGTAAGTGATTCCTGATCAGGTTTTACTCTAAGAGGGTGGGAGGGGGGGTGGATGTCACTGGAGTCGAGGTGTATCTCTGAATACCACAATGAGAATGTGGAGGACCTTTTTAGGTCATTAAATTTATGACTTTTATTTAATATTTTCATACTGAATTCATGCAAAAGGAATGAAGATATAATTCAGCTGGAGTGAATCATGCCTCCAGAGTGGAGGGTCTGTTTTTGGTCTTGGCTGTGAGTCTGCACATGCCCCATACGCTTCTGTGAGTCTTCATCTCAGTACTGCTCTGCTTCCAGAATTCCATGTGGTTCCGGTGAAACAGTGACCCTGATTGTGTGCAGTCTGGGATTAGCACTGGACTGACCCAAACTGAACTGGACAGTGTATTTAACTATCACTGAGAATGGGCTCATTTTGAAAGCCTTCATATCATTCTGGCATTATTGCCTCTCCTGGTTTCAGATACATGCCAGCTTGCTGATGCGGTCGTTCTCTGTAGGATAAATTAGCTTGAATCACCGTGTTTGTCTTTCTGCGCGTGTTCCCTCTCTCCCCAGGGCTTCCCTGGAGCGGTCGGCATGCGTGGAAGGCCAGGACTCATGGGGGAGATGGTAAGGGTGTCGCTGGGCTTAACCCAAACCATCTGGACATCAGTACACACATCTTTAACCTACCTGGTGCCGCTAGAGATTTTGGGCCCCATGAAAGCAGATTATATTGGGCTAATTGCCCCCTCCCCCCCTTATGGCGCCCCTCCATGGCACTCAAATTAACTAAATACACCCACAGTAGTACTAAGCTGGTCCTTCAGTACAAGGTGGTAGTGGTTTAACGTCTGTTATAAAGCATTGACTAGCCATGTCACATACCTACCCCTAGGGGGAACTTGGAGTACAAGGCCTGCAGGGACCACCAGGCAAAAGCGGCTCAGTGGTAAGTGTGCGTCTCGTCCCAGCCTCATGCGGGTGTACATGGATAACCAAGAAGAGCCCTGGATCACTCCAGCCCGGGAGAGGGTCAGCAGCTGTATAAAACTTCCCAGTTTCCTAATACATTTTCATTAGGTACCGTCAAGTAAACTTGGCCCAGGTTAGATTTAACAAATCAGAATGTTTTTTTCTGATACCAAATAAAGACAAAATTTTCAAGTCATTATCTTTAATGGTACCCCTGGGGTACCCCGCTGAGTGGGGACATTTCCACAGCCAGTTTCTGCTGTTGATTTTGGGATTTTGTTTCAAATATCCTCAAACTCATTGTTTTTACAAGCTTTATTTTGAAACCTAGTTTTTCGGGGGGATTTTTTGTAGGTTTCTGTCAGAAAATTTAGGGGGAAGTATTTTGGGTCGAACCATTGAAATCTTGACTTTGATCAATCTATAGTTTCAATGCAGTTTTTGAAAGAAACAGACAAGGCAAGAAATTACCTTTATTTTATTTTAAAACATTACATATGAATTTTATGGACAGAGAAATGGCAAGTTGAATCTGAAGTGTTTTGGGCCAATGTCTACACTTTGCTCTGGTCAAGGCGCTAACCTGCTGACACCTACTCCCATTGATGCTGGGACATACATCCCAGTGTTTCTCCTGGGTTTCTCTTTTTCTTATCTTCTTTGTTTTGCTGCAAGACAGCTGAATCCTTTGCTGAAACGGCTCAGCTTACGTATGATGTTCAAAGGTACAAAAGATAGATCCCAAGTGGAGCGCACAACGCTTTGGTTACGGTTTCCGTACCAGTAGACCCTTCGGCACCTCATTACATGTGACAGAATAAAGTGTGTGGTTTGGTGGTGGGAGTTTTGCTTACACAAAAATGTTCTGAGGGCAGAACAAAGAATAAGTTTCAGATAGATAACCAAACAACTAGAGAATTCCAACTAGAGAAGGCTGGATCAACCAATTAGATGTCTTGGTTTTGCTTCCTCTAGTTGCTTGGACCCAACTCCTCTACAATCTGATTGGTTATCTCTCTGAACCAATCATATTTCGTTCTGCCCTCGGAACATTTTGTGTAAGTAAAACTCCCATGAGCGTGGGGTTTGCAGTGTGTAGAGTGTGCATTGGATCTAACTTTTAAAATGTTGTTCCAGGGCCAACAGGGACCCCAAGGGGAAAGAGGCCCTCCAGGGCCACAGGTATGTTGTTGGGTTATAAGATCATCTCCCCGAGGCGGTGTTTTGTCATTAACAGCCTCCTGTTGGATGTTTTTGCCTCTAGGGCCGACAGGGGGGGCCAGGCCTCCAAGGGCTGCATGGAGCACCGGTGAGTGTTTCTGCTATCATAAACCCCCGCCCCCCCCCCCCTGCCAAGCCTCTCTCAGAGATGATTAGCCATTTCAAGTCCCTAGGATTCCATTTGCCAGAGCCAAGGCTAATCATTTCTCACAGGCAGTTCTGTCCCAAACCCCTACAAAAAAGGTTCCACTCAAATGGGTGAATGATTGCAGGTTGAGTGTAATGATCTCTGCTGCCTTGAGTATGATGTCCCAAATTCAGATCTTAATAGAAATTCACCTTTTGGTTTGAATGAAATCAAAAATTAGCACGTGAGTGTGAGTTAGCCTACAAAGGTGTGAAGGGTTAGACCCATGAGTCATTTCTTTGAAGACTGATGGAAACTGCTCCTTGACGGCCCTGTCACTCTCTGTCAGGGGCCTTCAGGTGTTCCTGGCCCGGAGGGTGCGCTTGGCAAACCTGGGCCTCCAGGAACCAAAGGGCCTCTGGGTGCACCAGGTCCGGGTGGTCCATCAGGAATTCCAGTGAGTGGGTATTTTCTCCTTTTTTCTCTATCTTATTTCTTGTGTTTTTTCTCACTGTAAAAAAAGCAATGAGTGCATTTTATTGTTATCCACAACATGAACCCTCGATGACTTTGAGAACTCTGAGATCCAATGACAGCCACTCTTCAGTACAATCTTGGGTCCATGATCATAACATGCCCAGACTCGTTTCCATGGTATTTTAAGACCAATAGGCCTGGAGTTCAGCATCAGAAACCTGACGCCTCTGTAGCATTCATAACCTCACATTCATAATTCATTCATGCATTTATAATTCATAACTCCTACCAACAAAGATGAAACACCATGTTCTGTTTGGTTGACATGAGCTTACAGCACATCTCTGCCCGCTGGTGTTCAAAAGTCAGATCAGGTCTTAAACAAAGACTGTCTTCCTCAGTGTAGGAAGATAGTTTCGCAGCTTAATGCAAGGCTTTCTGTAATGCACGTGCTATATTCCGTGTTGGGTATTGAACTTCTTTGAAGCTATGTCTCAATGAATGTGATAGCAGAGCTCTCCTGCACAGAGACCAGTCATTAACTGTCCTTCCTTCAAGACAAATGGCTGAAGTAGAACCTTCTAGAATAAATGATAAACCTACAACCCAAGATTTTAATAGGTTGAGCCTGATATATCCAAGATCCATGGCTTTTATTGTCCTAAAATCCATGAGCCCAGGACTGTAACTGCCATTAAGACTGGCAGTTACAAGACTGAGACTGGCCTCCCACTGGCATCCCATCCACGGTGCACCCCAGCCTCGTGCCCTGTGCTATCTGGGAGAGCCTACCGGCATCCCCACAATCCTGACCATGAAAAGATGATGAAGTCCTATGCCAAAATGCTACCCTTGCTCTACCTGTCTAACTATTCTATGAGTATTTAATAAACTGTATGTGCTTTTTAAGAGAGAGTGTGTATACGCATCCAAGAGCTGTCCAAGACTTGGGTAATCATTAATCACGTACAGTAATACTCTGTAATTGGTTAGTCCTGCTCAGTTGGTCATGTGATCAATGCCATAATGGGTCCAGTAAAAGCTCTTTTGGCTTTTCCTGTATTTCAGGGCAAGGAGGGGGAGCTTGGATGGCCAGGGCCAGCCGGCGGTAAGGGATCAAAGGTAAAGTGGTGGCTAGTAATGTGCATGAAGACATGTCTACAGTTGGCTGCGGGAAAAACAAATCCTTGAAAATACATAATGTACATGTCTGTTGTTGTTTTGCGCAGGGGGTGGAGGGACCTCCTGGTGACATGGGACCACCTGCACTGGAAGGTCAACAGGTTAGTGTTGTTCATATTGTGTTGAGAAATGGACAACTGGGGCATTTAAAGGAGGGAATAATTGTACAGCGTTCTGTGTTCCAATCCTTGGTTTCACACATTCCCATCGCCTACAAAGGTCTTATATTCTCCAGGTTATGATAACTGTCAAATCAAGCAAGCAATGGCCATACAGTCTTTATATGTGTGTGTGTGCATGAGGTAAATGGAGTATACTGGTACGTTGACTCCACAAATCAGATAGGAGGAGAAACACAACACTGAACCGCCTGTGTGGGCACTTTCTTTATGAAGATCTTAGCTCACATGGGCCTTTATAAACTGTTTTGAGGTAATGTAATGGTTGACTGGAAGCAGAGGCTGAAAAACTGTGTTTCGTAGCCAGTAATGACGTGTAACTGAAGTGTGTGATATGAAACACTGCCAAAATGCCTCTCCAGGGAGATGCTGGTCGGAGTGGTGTAGAGGGACCCGCGGGGATGAAAGGAGAGCAGGTGAGTGCTAGAGATGAAATTGATGGAATTTTTACTGGGATCTACTCGTTTCTCTCTCAGTGTCATTATTTTGTTTGTTCTTGGTGACTTGGGATGGGTGAGTGAAAACCTGGCTGTGCAAGGTCTGCCCGGTCTTCAAGGAGGATCTGCATACTTCTGTTGACTAATTTCTCCTCTTTTTTCATTTCTTTATTTTTCTTTCCCATGTTTTTCTACTTTTCCGATACATGAAATGAGAAACCAAAATACTGAGGAAGAGGCCAGATGCGTAGATAGATAGATAGATAGATAGATAGATAGATAGATAGATAGATAGATAGATAGGTTGATTGATTGATTGATTTCACATTTTCCTTCTAATTTATTCATAATCTGTTTCTTTATCATTCTCTCATTTCCATATTACAGGGGGACCGGGGAAACTGTGGGAAGCTGGGGTTCAAGGGGTCCCCAGGGGAAATGGGGTCTCAAGGCCCCAAAGGGCCCCAAGGTGGTCTGGGCCCAGGGGGTAGGGAGGTGAGTTCTCCAGGCCTACCCCCTACAGAAGAAACTAGCTATACATTTTTCTTATATATTTTTCCAATAGCAGTGAAAAAAAGTGCATATATATAATATTTTGTTTCATCGTTTTTATAGGGCGAAATTGGGCCTCCAGGAGAAACTGGTGACCCTGGTCCAAAGGGAGAGAAGGTCAGAACAAAAAACACTGTCATAAACACATTTTACATCCATCCATCCATCCATCCATGCATTGATACATATCAGCTACAGAGTTGTAGTGACCAGCACATCAGAATAGTAATAAAACATTCATATAGTCACTGAGTCAAACATAGTCACTTCTAATTAAATGCTTCAGCTATTTGCTACCAACTTGTGCTTGTCAGAAAGCAGACCTTTCTACAGACATGGGTTCAAGCCCTCAGTGCTGTTATATGGGTGCCTTGAGACCCAAGTGATCACTGACATTATTGAGAGACAATGTTTCTGCATTGTGGTCTTGAGATTGACATAGGTTGAAGTTGCTGTATGATGCTCATAGAGAGAGTGACTCACTCCTGTGCTGGTCCCTGGCAGAAGGATACAGCTGGTAAAAGGCATTGTTTGGCAGGATATGTCACTGTTGGTGGTTCCTTAGAATAAACGTAGCACATCCAGTTGGAGAACCTCACACGCTTACTCTAAAGACACCTTCCAGTGCCATCAAAGTAAGCTGATCTCTCACCCACAGGGGGATGTGGGCCCTCGCGGTTTCTCTGGGATCGAGGGGCCCTTTGGAGCCCTTGGGGCCAATGGAGAGAGAGGACCAAAGGGAGAGAAGGGCCACGTAGGGCTGCAGGTAGGATATCTGAATAATAAATGCAATCTCCAGGTTGTAATAAAAATCATGCGTGCCCAGAACAGTGTCACATGCTGTGTATTTCTGAAGTGGAGATGCCTTGGTGCACTGTGGGTGATTACATGCTCTTTGCCTTCTTCAGGGTCGGACAGGGCTGTTGGGAGGAACAGGGCCGTCTGGTCTGCCAGGTCCACCAGTGGGTGTCCTCTGTATTTTTTGCATTACATGGTTAGCAGTTATTGAGATGGTTATAGGAGCTTATAGGATTTTTCTATCATTCTATAGGGCCCTGGAGGCCCAGGTGGATCACCTGGGCCAGCAGGACTCATTGGGAAGAAGGTGAGTACAGTGACGCCCTGCTTCTACTACTCACCTACTACCCAGCTGAGATCAGGAGCTACTCCACAAAGCAGGATTTCCCTGTTAGCTGGATAACTTAATCCAAACGTGAAAACAGTCTAATAGGAGGATAGGTAACATTCCTATTGGACAGTCCTTACATTTGGCTGAAGTTATCTGGCTAATCTAAAAATCCTGCTTTGGGGAATACCCCCCCAGGGTACCTGCCTGAAATGTTTTGTATTTCAGGGGGAAACTGGAACCACTGGCTCAACTGGCGCCCCCGGAGCTCAGGGTCCTGAGGTACATATTCTGCATGATTCTTGGGAGTATAGAATATAATTTCATAACAGTAACTGCAGAAAGCATCAGATCTGAGGTTATCTGTACTGTGGACCGTGGACACAGTGGCTGATTTCTCTATGAATAGAATAGGCTCAAATTTAATATATTGGTGAGTCACATGACAAATTATTCTAGGATATATACAGGCCTCTGAGGCCTTTTCCAGGATCTGTGTTATTGGTCCAGCTGGACCGTCTGTGAGATTTTTAATAATGGTTTTTAATGAGAGAAACCGGAGAAATGTGAATACCGAAATGAGTACGAACAGGAAATCTCATCTTCACGGTGTCGTGATCTCATTTTTATCAACGAGGAACAGAACAGCAAAGATCTCACATGGGATTTATTTTATTCCACAAGAATTTCTGAGCACATCATCAGTTTTATGCCAGATTCACATTTTCTGCCCCGACTGCACTGCTCTCTCCTTATAGTCTGTCCCTTCATTCAGGATTTAGGTCCCCTTTGCTTTCAGCTTAGCTGTCCTTGGATAAAATGTCATGTTTTAGGCCCCAGAGCCGGTTTTCATTTGTTGACGTGTTACCAATTATTTGTTTGTTTGCTATTAGGGTGTGACTGGGGAAGCAGGTCTGAAAGGTGATGCTGGGAAAGTGGGACCACAGGTCAGTGTGTCTGAATGTTCAAACCCAGCCTGTGTAACACACAGTACCTACCACAGTGCACTGCACAATACACAGCACAGTATTCAGGACAGTACTCAGCACAGTGCACTGCACAATACAGAGAACCGTAATCAGCACAGTACACAGCACAGTGCATGGCATAATCCACAGCACAGTGCACAACACAATACATGGCACAGAGCATGGTGCGGTGCACAGGACACAGCTGCTGTTGTCAGGGAGGTGCTACCACACACTGAAGGCCAAAACTGATACATGGAAAAGATGCTTCTGCCCTCCAGGCGATCGTATACTGAACGAGAGCTCCTACAGCTGACAACCACTTTGCACGCTTTACACCATCCAAAAGGTGTAACCCTGGGTTGAACGTTGGATGGGCTGGTGTTACCACCCATTTAGTGATTATTTAGGGGGGGTGTATTGGCCAGTTTTGATTATTGGGGAATTACATCCCTACCCCCATAGTTTATCTCCATGCCTCATTCCACACTTTTATCGCACATCTTGCAACTACTGGTGTATTTTCTATTTATTCATTATTTTGTTGTAATACGATTTAAGTAGGTGGAAGTAGATGCTAAAGCATTTCACTGCAGAGAAGTACAGTGTATGACATGCATTGTACATGCACGTGACACACAAATCCGCATGGGGCTGAGCCATGCCAGGACCACGAATGTCTGCAGAAACATACACTTCTGATTTGGGTGTGTCTGATGGTGTTTCCTGTTGCAGGGGCCAACAGGGGCTGTCGGACCCAAAGGGGATATTGGCTCCCGGGGATTCCTTGGGCCCGACGGGGATAAGGGGGACCCAGGGGACAAAGGAGATCCAGGGGAGCAGGTGAGCTTACCCTCTTCCCTTCAGCTGGCCTCTAGAATGATGAAGGCTAGTTTTTAGATATGGGGGTTGATGATTTGCATTTGTTTTGTACAGGGACCTGAAGGCCTCCCAGGAATCAAGGGTCCCCCAGGACTCCTTGGATTAGAGGTAGATCGGTCCCTGCTGGAGCATTCCTTCCTGCTGGCCTTACATTCGCCTTTTGACTCCAGACATCTCAAAATTTGTGGTATTTTTAGGACTAATGTAGAATACTGGACAGAGTTCGTTTAAACGTTTCAGTGGGCAAAGACCGTAACTGTTGTTCTGTTCTGGTTTTGTAAACTGCAGGGGGCGCCAGGTGAGGAGGGAGTTCAGGGACTGGCAGGAGCAGCAGGGCGCCAGGTCTGTCCACAGCAGTTTGCACAAAGTGTCTGGTTGCCTTGGAAACCACAAAGTCACAGTCCATAATGCTAGCTTGGAGCAAGAGTAGCTGGTTCAGACTGTTCTCGGATATAAAGCGAAGGCTGCGTCAGCTGTACAGATGTACAGTTATTCTATCTATTGTTCCTTTGAGCTGCCTTAGTAAATATTATGCAAACTAGTAATATAATTGCAAATAATTACAGTCCTGAAGTCAGAATTATTTAAGGCTTTTTGACGGTTATGCTTATTGTTTCCACCAAATAATGGTGGGATGAAAAAATGCGGCCAGTGAGCAGAGCTGTGCGACACGGGGATCAGGCTCTGGACGGGTTTAACTGGGAAAAGGACCTGGGCTTGTTGAAAAAAATGCTGCTAATTATTTGTTCATTTTTACCATCTCATGGTGTGTTAAAGGGCTCGTGAACAGCCCTCTTGATGGTCTCATTGCTGAAAGACAAAACCAGAGGGCTCCTATTCATAAAACACTCCGCGAACTTGGAACAGGTGGAACTCAGGGCCCTGGGCCAGTGATGATTTGTGAAACCCATCACCTGATTCCCCCCCAGCCCCAGAGACCAATGGCAGCCCCCTACCAGTAGTCACTAACAATGCTAAAGCAATTGCAGGAGCCACAGTGTTCACTTACATTTTGAACATACAATCCAACAATACCAATAACTGTGTGAATCACATTCAAAAATCTAACCTCTCTAACAATCCGCCTTGTGACAGATAACATTCTCATGTCTCTGTTGTTATTTTCCAGGGTCCAACAGGAAGTCCAGGAGCTAATGGGAAACATGGACCAAAAGGAGAGAAGGTAGAGGACTCACAGTTTTGTTGCTGTGTCTTTCCTCATTGAGAAAATTATATCTCCTGCTTTTATAAGCTGAATCCAAAGGGGGCTGCCCCCCTTGAATTGAACATTTTACCGCACTGGATGTTTGTGCACATTTATACGGCCAATAATCTCGCGAACACACATATGTCAACCTACTGGCAGTGTTGCAGTTCCGTGTACCTCTGTGAACTGATTGTTGACTCAGACAAGGACTCAGGGTGCAAATGTGGCAACTGGGGGTCCAGGGTACAGAGAAAAGATGAGCTGAAGGCCCCAAGCCATGCGTTTGGGTTTTAGGGGGATCCCAGCAGGGATGGAGATGCCGGAATACCTGGACACATCGGAAGGACGGTAGGGAGACTTGCCTTCTCTGTGGGATGAAGATCAGGCTCCTCTTCATTTGTGGGTTGGTTGGTTTTGCTCTGTGCATTGAATGCATCTCCTCCGCCTTAACCCAAACCCATGACTTACAGGGGAAACGGGGCAAAGCCGGAATTCGGGGCTTGAGAGGACCCAGGGGAGCAAAGGTCAGGGATCACCGATCATCCGCTGTACTGTCTACACTGAGTACTTTAATACATAAAATGTACATCACATGTTAGACTCGACTGCAGGCCTTTGGGCTGTATACAGCACACTGCCTTATTTCATGCCACATATATTTAACTGGAGTTAAAAAAAACGTTAAAGTATTATTAGTGTACTACACACAGCTAGATCCGCTTGAGATTGGTTTGGCCCGCTTACCTGAAGAAGTACACAACAGTACATGCAGCGCACAGTGCCGTATGGAATGCAGAAATGGAACACAGTGTCACACAAAACACAGGACTGGGCACAAACAGACACAGGCGTGCAGCAGCGCAGAGCAGACACAGCACCGCCGGCGGGAACAGCGCCAGCATGACATCTTCCTTTTCTGCAGGGAGAGAGTGGATTCGTGGGATTGGGCGGACCCCCCGGGAGGATGGGAGCCTCAGTAAGTTTCTGAACCCCCCTCCATTTCACATCACACGTTCACTACAAGTGAAGGGCACTCGTGAATGTGAAAGCGAGTGTGATCTCAGCTGGTTTGCAGAGATCGTGCCTACCAGCTCCAAAGCACAGATTCACACAATGGCTCCACACTCACCTACAATCTCTATCAGTCTGTGTCCTTCTCTCTGCATGGAGCCACCGTTACCAAAACCGCAGTTATATTGGACCCTATTGAATATTAATATGCACCTTTATTACCATACTATAAATCACTTTTAAATACTAGTGATGTTATGAACAGAATATTATGTTACATATTACCATATTATGGACCACTTTTAACATATTATTGTCCATTTTACATGATGGTGATATTACAGAAAGAACATTATGGAACTTTAATATTGCACATAACATTATTGAATATTATTACAGAATGTAATGGAAAATTAGAAAATGGTATTGAATAGTATTAGATTTACGTTTCCTGCCAAAATATAGGAAAATCAATAAAAAATACAATCTCTGTCCTTTTACCACCCCACCTCACCCCCCACAAACTCCTCACAGGGAATCCCAGGCCTAAGAGGAGAGAAGGGAGACCCGGGTGTCAAGGGGGAGGAGGTGACTAACAATGTATTGTCTGCCAAAGCTGGCGATCTGATTGGTCACGTGGAGTTTTGCATCATCATTTCATTATGGTGCTCAGCCTATGGGCATTAATATTCTCTTGTCCCTTTCAACAGGGGGAGAAAGGGGCGATGGGGCCACATGGTCCACCTGGGGGGGACAGGATAAAGGTACTGCTCCAGCCTCTCATTTCATAATTTACAGTCGCAGCAAATTGAATTTGCAGTGCCAAGGACTTTGAACCTCACCTGCGTATACAGCCGTCTGATTTACTTGGGTGCTTTAGGTTAAGTACATTTCTAAAAGGATAACAACTGAATGAAGAACTTTTACATCCAAGTATGTAATTGCGTGCTGTCTACTGTTCTAAATTGTTCACTTATGTGTATAAATAGTTCACTTGAGTGCCTCAGTGCTCAAGTAGAATAAAAACAGACCATATTTCAGTTTTTCTGTGGCAATGGCTCGATTTTTAAAGTACACATTTTTGCACATCTGCTTGGGGGAAGATCCCTTCAATGGATGAGTCTTGATTTGATAGCTGAATCAGACAAGGACTCTTTCTTAAGATATCTTAGCTCCCCCCCAGACATCACTGGTCCAAAGATCAGTGTCTTGGTCTATGTCCGGGTGCCACACACTGGTGGTGGGTGAAGTGGCTCCCCATTGCTTCTGTAAGAAGCGCTTTAGGTGTCTCGAAAGGCGCTATATAAATGTAACATTCATTCAAACTGTGCATCCTGGAACACCGACTGTAGCTCTGTACCTGGTGTTCGACTGCATCATTGCTGTGCATGAAGCAATTATTAAAACGTGCATTTCAGGGTCAACGTGGTCTTCCAGGGGAGGTGGGAGAGGCTGGACCAAAGGGCGAGCAGGTAAAGGCAGTGAATTTGTCACTGTTTGATTCATGTGGTGTCTTGGAATATTTATATTGGTTACTGTGAATTAGTTGAATGGTCGACAGTCAGTCAATGGTGAGGTGAATTAGCTGCTTCATTAATTGTTAACGACTGTCTCTTTTCTGTCAGTGCGGTTCACTTCTCCATGATCAGCCATGGAATGCTGGTTAAATGTACCAGGATTAAAAATAAATCTCTAATGCCCTTGTTAGTTTTAGCACTCAAAAACTCTTTGAGTGAAGCACACAGCTTGACAGTTGCCAGGCCATCTGTGTGAGACTTTTAGATTAGACAATTTCCGGTGGGGCTTCGTAATGCCATGGAGACAAGCAATTACCAAGGCCGCACAGCCTCTACGTAACTGCCGGGAAACCGCTGCTCATTCTGCTTGCCAGACCTCAGTCACAGCAACAAACCCCAGGTTCTGATCCATCTAAACGTTACTCTGACATGCCGGCCAGTCGTCATGTATTTATTTACCAGACGCTGTTATCCAGAGCAGGCGACTTTTTCACTTGTGGACACATACCCAGATGGACGTTTTACTGAAGTCACTTTAAATGCCTCGCATAAGGGCACCCCAACAGGTTCCCGAGTTATGAAAATACCACAGATTTGGTCTTTGACCATTATGCCACCTGCTGGAAGAATGAAGAGGACAGACACTATTCTATTCCAAAGGAGTAGAGGATAGGGCTGGATTTTTAAATCTGTTTTCTTTAATGAATTAATTGTTTTCAATTTTTAAGTATTATTTCTCCTTATACAGCTGTACAAAAGCAAAACACAGTAACTTTATCAAAACTGAGTTATGACACTGCGTCTCTTACGTTCTGTTTTACCTCTGACGATATATCTTACTTCAACTATGCTCAGTTTTGAATAAGTACGCTGTCGCTTACCGACCTGCCATATATAGGGGTCGATAGTCAGAAACTCTGAAGGCCCTTTTTTCAGTTTCATGGTTCATAGATTTGCCTTTGGAGGACCGTATACATAACAAAGTTATATCTTTGGCCATCGTGCAGCTTTGACTGCTAGGAAAGCAATTAACATAAGTGAATGCCTCCACAACACAGCCGCAGGGCTCATGAGCACCTGCTTTCTGGTTTTCACAACTCGGACACAGCTTAATGCTCTCCACCCCAACCCGCAAAACCGGGGGGCCCAGTACCACCACGCAGCATGATGCTATATATGTATATTTATAGATACATTCGCATTTCTTCACTGCTACATATACACATCCAGGGAATCACCTGATCATGCCCCCCTCCCATTTTTTCACAGGGCGACATTGGGCCACCTGGGCCGAGAGGAAAGCCCGGGGTTCCCGGACTTCCGGTGAGTTCTTTTGCTCCCTTATTTTGTCCCTGACTGCATTTTCAAGGCTACTGTCTGCAAGTCAGGCCTTGCAGCACATATCTGTGAGGAGAGGGAGTGTCAGGTGACCAAGGCTTCCATCCACCATCCATCTATCCATCCATCCATCAGCCTTCCATCCATCAACGGCTTCACCATCGACTCAGTTTGCTTGTCTCTCGTTCCTTGTGTAGTTTTGTCTGGCTGTGTTGTGCTTTCTTATGCTCCCCAGTAAACCAGACGGAAATGTTGTTCAGGCCGACAAGCCCTAACCAAAAGCTTCCCTTTGTCCCCAACCCACACGATACAGTCTGCATTTCATCAACCACTTATTTTAACTGTAACACTTTGAGGGGGCACAAATAATGTAGTAATTTACTTATGTGTTAATTAAACATGAACTAAGTCTTACTTACATACTGATCTCATGTTCGTCCATCATTAATGAGTCATGATGCATCTTTTATCCTAAGCAGTTACTATGTTTGTTCATGATTGATACTTCAGAGGTAGCTGAGTTAATATTGAGTATTTATGCTCCCTGAAGTAAAGTTTTACCAATTTAGCTTCCGGTTTACGTTTGTGTTTTGCGGGTCCCATCCCAGTAGGATTCCCTTATATCCCTTCAGGCTGAAAAGGGTTCCACATGAATCTTTGATTCACTGCCAGGTTATTGCTTTGTGTGAAGATGCTCTCATACTGTTTGTGATGGTGTTTCTAGGGGGTCTGATACTCTCATAGTGTTAGTGATGGTGTCTAGGGGGTCTGGATTGTAATGGCTGAGAATGAGAAATTACTCAGACAAAACCACTGCATTAAGTCTTAAAAAGATGGAGAATTAAAAGATTAAAAGAGGAACAGAACAGCAAAGAACATGAAATGGCAAAGCCAAAACAACATTGTTTGATTTATTTTTTATTTTTTTTGCTTCTCTGCAGGGTTTGTTCGGAGAAAAGGTAAGTTCACATTCAATGGCTGTTCAGGTTTACATCGAGGTTCCCCAATTATTTTTTCCCCTAGGGCCGAATTCTATCTGCAACACAAAGCCAAGGGCCAATGCCCCCAATTAAAAATTTGAGTATCGTGGTCTCCATGGATCATTAAGAAGTACATTACATCAATATATTATCTATTTCCCTTTTTACATAAAAGGAGCAGTGAACAGAGATGAATAGCAAAGCTTTGTCACCTGCCTTACTGTGACTTGGTGGGCTGGGTTATCGGGACCAGTGAGAGGAGGAAGTGAAGGAGCACAGCAGGAACACAGCACAGCAGGAACACAGCACAGCAGGAACCTGCTGCAAAACAGACTAAAGAGCTCCTGCTTCTCATGCTGGGTGCTTCATACCTGGAACCCGATTTTAAACTGCATTTGGGGGGCACTGCACCTCCCACTTCAGTCCTCCGTGTAGTCATGATTACGTGACCCAGTGTGAATTAAGTTTATTTTAATGAAAGAGTGGTGGGCTCCGGTCGATGTGGGATGAGTGAATTAATTCCAAACATCTTCTCTTAGGGGCTTAAGGGATTTGAAGGACCGCCGGGACCAGCTGGAGAGAAGGGATCTCATGTAAGTAAACAGCAAGAGCTTTTTAACTTTGAATCTGCATGATCAATGTGCC
This sequence comes from Mormyrops attenuatus, assembly GCA_026777985.1. Lineage (NCBI taxonomy): Eukaryota > Metazoa > Chordata > Actinopteri > Osteoglossiformes > Mormyridae > Mormyrops > Mormyrops attenuatus. Next base: position 6,780,909 of record JAODKC010000117.1, on the reverse strand, counting down.
AACAGCTGGCTGCCCCAGTGTATTGTGGGAGAAGGTCATGTTCACCGCTCAGCTAGTTGTTGTGGTGAAATAAGTAAATTCTAATAGCGATGGGGGAAATGAGGGTTCAAAACCCTTGGTGGATGGAACCATACTGCCAATTACCAAGTCTCCTATTCCCTGTAGGTTACTGTACCAAACACCATGGTTCTGTCTTGCATTACTGTCACCTGAGGTGCTGCATGTGCGGCATCAGTAAGACACATAATTTGCTGAGTCTCACCTTTCATGCTGTTCCTTTCCATTGGGTTCAGGGACCTCCAGGCCCGCCGGGCCCTCCTGGACCATCTGTGAACCTCACTCTGATGCAAATTAAGGTGAGTATTTCCAGTTCCTTGGGGAGAGGGTGGTCATTCATCCGTCAAACTGAAGAAAAGTGACAGGATCACTGAAACTCCCATAGTGCAATGCAGTAAAATCATGCACTGATGGGGTAAACTTCAAAATGTGGAGGCACATGTTCACAGTGTTCACAGTGTGTGGCTGGTTTCTTTTGGTGGGCTGGACCGCTGTTCATTCCATATGGCATTTTCTCTAATCCGAAACAAAGGCTTATGACCAAAACACAGGACTTACTAACTGCTTCTATAAATACAAACACTATGTAATGTCTTTGGGTTCTTCTACCCCCCATACAGGACCTCATGCATGTGGCAGATAAGCCCAACTACCCCCTGCTGCAGAGCCTGCTGGAGTCTCTGCGCCGGGACCTGCGGCGCCTGCTGGACCCTCCTGATGGGACCAAAGAGCACCCAGCCACCACCTGTCTGGAGCTGTGGCTCAGCCACCCCGATTTAACCAACGGTCAGGACCTCCACTGCCCCCCATTGCTACTTCAGCGTTTACACAGACTGTAGCATACAGGAGGCGAAGAGCATGGTAGCACCTTTAGCATTTATACAGCCTGTAGCATGCAGGAGGCGAAGAGCATGGTAGCGCCTTTAGCATTTATACAGCCTGTAGCATACAGGAGGCGAAGAGCATGGTAGCGCCTTTAGCATTTATACAGCCTGTAGCATACAGGAGGCGAAGAGCATGGTAGCACCTTTAGCATTTATACAGCCTGTAGTATACAGGAGGCAAGAAGCATGGTAGCATCTTTAGCATATAGCCTGTAGCCTGTTCTACACACCATGACCTAGCTAGCAGAAGCTTGAGTCTTTCGGAGGGCCCTTCTTTTGTATAACTGTGTCCTTGAATATTTAGATGTTTACCTGGGTAAACTGAGATGTACACATGTGGTGGCTAAAAGGAGCGATCAGTCTAGCAGGCTATTCTGCAATGTGGTTACTGAGCACAGGGCTGGGAGCCGCTAACAGGCAGCAGCCAGCTGATGGGCAGATGTTTCTGCTGCTACAGGGCTGTACTACATCGACCCCAACCAGGGCAGCCCTGCAGACGCCATGCTGGTGCACTGCAAGTTCACTGCAGAGGGGAGCCAGACGTGCCTGTCTCCAAGAGAATCGCAGGTAGCTTCATGAGTCTGGCCTTTTCTCCCTTGTATCTGTTTCCAGTGTGGGGGGGGACTCCCAGCAACACCCGACTTGAGAAGTCTCAGGAGGCCAAGACCGCCCCCCCCAAATGACCGCCTGTGACCCCCCCCCCCAAAGAAATAATCATTCAAAGACACTAAATATATTAAAAGCACAAGTGACATATATTTTGATCTACATGATGCGCTGCCACTTGGCAACTTTTTATCGTTGCCGGGGGGGGGGGGGGGGGGGGGGGGGGGGGGGGGGGGGGGGGGGGGGGGGGGGGGGGGGGGGGGGGGGGGGG
>JAODKC010000117.1:6738471-6778991 GCA_026777985.1 Mormyrops attenuatus | reverse complement strand
CCCCCACCCCATCAGCACCACCATAACTGACACACGGTTTATACGAGCAGGAACTCCCTCAGGCGACATTCTGATGTGACAGCATCACCAGCATTAATGGGAATCCCCCCCGCTCTTCCCGCAGGTCCCCATGAAACCATGGCTCAGCGACTCTGGGACGGCAGATTCTTTCCTCTGGCTCAGTACGCAGGAGGGCGGCTTTCAGGTGCCCATCAAAGCTCACACCGTCCCCCCCGCACCATTCGTCAGACTCTTACAAAATGTACTTGCAACGAAATCGTTTATTTCTGTATCCGCCTCTGTCCCCACATACCAGTTCGAGTACCCAGGTGCCAACGTCGTCCAGTTGAGGTTCCTGCGGCTGAATAGCCAGGCGGCCACTCAGAGGATTACCTTCTCCTGCCCGCTAGGCGGCAGGCTGGGCCATCGGGAGCGAGAGATCAAATTCCTGGCTGATACACAGACACAGAGTTTTGTGGGGGTGCTCAGAGACTGTGAGGTACGTCCCCTGTGGGTTTTAAGTGCTTTTGGCTTACCCATTCATTAGAACAGGGGTCTCCAGCTCCAGTATGTTAAATGAGAGGAAACATGCAGGGCTGAGGTTCTCCAGGACCCTTGCATTAGAATAAAAGAGGAATAGAGTGAATATGTCAGATGCAGCAGATATCATAGAGTTTAAAGAACTGCTGGATGTTCAGGTCCAAGGAACAGAGCTGACGTTTTAGTTTCTAGCAGAATATTTCAGCTGGATTGCTGCAGATTAAATATAGACTAATGTAATCAATGCAGTAAGCCAAGTGTGGGGGTGTGGACATCAGGCATGATGATGATCCACTAAGCAAAGCTGACTGGATGTTTCTTGAAGCCTGCCAAGGATCAGGGTTCGAGTCCCTGGGAGTCAGCGTTTCAGTTTGAGGATCTGGACCTGCTCCCAATCAGAGACCTGGCCGTGTCTGTCGGCGACAGCAGCCCTGCGCTGGAATTCAGCTTCACCGTGGAGCCCGTATGCTTCAGCTAGAGGCTCCCCTGAAAACCCAGCCAGCATAGAGAGCCTCATCTAGATCCAACCTGGAGCCACGGCGACTGGAGATAACGGGGGACAAAGGGCATTGTGCTGTCTTTATTCCTGTTTTTTTCTGGAGCAACACTGGGGAAAAAAATCTCCTGACTTCCGTAGCATGACGCTAGAGAGTCGTCTTTTTTCCCCCCTTATTTATGTAACCCAAAGAAGTCTGCAATACCTCCAGACTCAACTTCACTAGAAGGACTGGTGTTCTGAAAATGTTTGTTTACAAAGACATTTATATTAAAATGTGCTAATTTATATGCTGTTTCGGTTTTGTAGCGGCTGTGTACGCGCTGTAAACATTGGAGGAAAACTTCACTCACGCTGGTCTAACAAAGTGTTCCTGCCATGGGACACGGCTAACAAGCTGTCACACGTATTCACAGCAGGGTTTTTGAGGCATTGGTCAGTAGTTTTATTCACTTATGGGTTATAAAAGAGCATTATGGGGGTTCAAGGCTAAGGGGATGGGGGGTGTGATGATAGTTGGGCGCAAACATTTTAACCTTATAGTCACAACTCCAGTAGACCAGTAGTGAACATGACCTGAAACATATTTACACAGAGATGGAAAGTTCAGGTCCAGAAAGTCAAAATCCAGACTAAGATTTTGTTTCGACCAACCAGTTGATACTCTATGACTGGACCAAACCAGAACTTTCCACCTTTGCATATACAAGCAACTATATGAATATAAATAGTTGAAGGTGAAGTTTAAGTCTCAGGTTCAACAGAAAATTGAAAACGTTTCCCAAGCAAGCTTGGCATTCAGAGCACTGATTTCACCGCTCACCGGTTGGATTCAGGCTCAGCGGCGTAGCAAAAGCTCATGGTATAATACAGTGTAATTTTCTCCATCTGCGCTCCTTAATCATCTGGTATCTCCACTGCGCTTCCCAGCCTCGCCGCGTTTCAGGCAGAGCAAGTCTTATTACGCTTAACTTGGCAGGTGCAAATCTGCGGGGCTGCCTGCTATTTAAACAAACAGCGAGCCTGAACACTGCGTAAACCCCAATGAGAAATGTCACCTCCATTATGTTTTGTCAGTAACCAGATAAAAATATCATAAAAATTTTAATATGTCAATGTTCTTTTACTTCTTTGTCTTTTATGTACAAGCCGAGCTGCTTGTAGATTGTTTCAATGTCAATATCAACTCCACGCAAGCGGGGAACATTTCAATATGGTTGCCTTAGCTGGCTGAGACAAATTTTTGGTGCTAAATACAGCGTTAAGGTTTTTTTTGTGCCTTTTTAATACTTAGCATCATTGTGGTTGTAATGTCTATATGCTGGTCATTTGATTTGAACTTGCTAACATTACATTCTAATTCTCTTGTTTCGTGTAACAGTTTTAATAAACAGTTTCGTTGCACTTTCAGATGGTTTGTGTCACTTTACAGGTCAGTGCGACAGGTTCCTACAGTAATTTTCATCACATAGTCATACAGGATGGGGCAGAAATCTCAGTATGTGCCGTTACGGTATCGGTCTACTCTGCCACCGGGTCGCCTCGGTTTAAGATGGAAACTCCAGTGTCCCTGACGGCACATTAACAGGACAGCATTGAAGCTTAGAATGACCATGAAGAATCTGATCCGTAGATCTATATTACTGATTTTGTTTGGTGATTTTAAAAGGGACAATTACACAATGTACGCGAATTTCTTTCCTTTTTTTTTGATAGTTCATTCACCCTCAAGATGAATATACTCAAGTCAAGTAAGACAATCTCTGTTTTAAGTTTCTCACACTAGAAAACTGCATGTATCAGACAAATGTCTTTTGACGAGGGATTAAAATTGCTTTTAAACGAATAGTCTATTATAGTATTATATCCACCTGATGTCATCGTCTTCCCTGAGATTTTTTTTTAATTTGTAATTCATATTTATGCTGCTATTCCATATGTAACCTTTTTGCATGTTAGTACTTTGCAGTCATCGTCAAGACAGAGTACAATCAGAGGCTTCGGCTGAGAGCGGCACGGCGGGGGTTAACGAGCGGCGGCCGAAGCGGTGGCGAAGGTAGCCGAGCCCGGTTCGGCACTCGGACGGTGGCGTCAGCGCCGCCGCAGGAAGCCGCGCTGTCACGGTACCTCCGAAGCCCCACCGACAAGCGGCGGCTGCGGTGTGGAGGCGATCGGCTTCTGGGGGCGGAGCAGAGATGGGGACTCCGGTGCGGTTTCGGGGCGGTTGACGGGAGGATAGCCTTTGCTGCGGGAAAAGGGGAAGGAAGGACCGGAGAGGCGAATGCAAAACAAATCAACCGGAGGGGAAGAATGCCTCCTCCTTGTATTGAATGGACTGGTTATAAAGTAATTATTAATCGTTTGTTTTTGCTGGAAGGCCCTATGCATCGTTCCGTTGTATCCCTTAAAACCGCACTGATGTACTGGAGACTTTCAGTGAGATAAGGGTGAGTGCATACAGCGAGCTGATCACTTGCTTAATTCCGTTGTCTAAATGGCTATTAATTTGTTTTGGAGAAAATGCATACATTATGTAAATTATTTTTCTTGATCCCGAAACTAGCTAGTTGATTTACCTTACCGGGAGCTGAATAAATTATGGTTGTGCCCGCCCTCAGGCAAGTTGTTGGTTGGTTGCAGTTTAGAAAGGTAATCATATAATCAGCCTTTTAATTATGTCTTCAAAGTAACATGGCCTCCGGTCTTGGTTTATTTTATTTGAACAGGTGCATCAATGATAGAAAATTGCACACGAGTCCCTGTGTGCAATTTAATCGGTTTAATTTTTATACTGTTGTTTTTATATGCTTATATTAGTACAGATGCCGTCATATTTTGCTGAAGTTTATGCAGTAACGCATGCGTGGTGAACCTGATGTTTCTAAACCTATTAAGCAAACCACATACAATCTACTGTGATATAATAAATTCAAGAAGGATTGATGAGACTAACGATTTGGTGACAATGTGAAATGCGCATGAAAAACCACAAAAGAGCCAGATTTACCTGTGTTTTACAAGCACGCGAATCTGAATCTTTCAGCCCTGAAGTACTTGCTAATACGGTGACCAAATTCTGTCCTAAACCTGTCCACTGTTTTGGTCTTATGCATCCTGTAAATTAGAAAATGAGTAGAAGCTGGGTTGGTGACCAGACTTTGCCTTATTAGACCTGAATTTGGTTTGATGAGGAATCCAGTTTTGTCCCATTGTTATTTGGTTAAAAAAATCACATGAGGTTTCTGAGCAAAGTGTTTTAGCTGATCTTATAACATTAACAGAGTGGGCAGAAGAGTTTTGAGCAATTTGTTTTTCCTTGTCCATGCGCTACATGAGGAAGGTTTCTCTTCCTTAACTAGCAGCCTTCTTTGGAGGGAAACTTCAATACACATCAGTTCCCATCTCTTCTTGTCTGGATTGGATTCAGGTTCTGGCCCAGACCTGGAATCCAGGATGTTGAGCTGTTTTGTTGTTTGTTATATGGATCTTTACTGTGTTCCTTGGGTCATTGTCCATCCCGAAGACGGATCTTCTCCCACATTCCAAGTCCCTTGAACACTGCCTTAGGTTTTTCTCCTAGGTATTCTTTTCACCTTCCGTTTATCTGCTGTTTTCACAAGCTTCCCCAGTCCCCAAAGGCAGGGAATCATCCTGTCTGGCAGGGAATCATCCTGTCTATCCCAGAATCAGTCCCGTGCCAAAATCTGGCCACTTGGGTTTCCCGGGTGACCCTGACAATTTTCATTGTTCCAGTCTAAACAAATGACCTTCGGCTAAATATGCTTGGGTCCAGCCTAACTAGATTCATGATTGCTACATTCACTCAGCTGGCACAGTGTTTAGCAACAGACTTGCCAGGATGCATCTGGAATATTCTTGTTGAAAAGAATATGAACCATTATCATCAGAGACTGACGATTCTTGTACTGGTACAGATCTTTGGTTCACACAATATTGTGTCATTCTGACAATTATGTTTCTTTTGCAAGCAATTTGAGTATCATCTGAGGAGGCTTCACGTGATGGATGGTCAGCAAAGACCTTTGTTAGCTAACACACATGTGTTTGAACAATGAAGCTTTTTATTTTTATGAGAATAGTTTATTTTTTGACCTTGAGATAAATAGCAATAGTAGCAATTTTCCCGGTAACAATCATGTTTATAAACTTTAAAAATGATCCCTTAAAGCAGATTTCGCCTCACACATGCACTTTGAAACTCCCGGGAGGTCTGTCAGTCTACTTTTTATTCCTGTTTAGGTCTCTGATGTCAGTTAAAAGAGCTGCTCCTTTGATTAACTGGCATTTCTATCTTTTTTGTGAGTGGATGATAATGATTGAACAGCCAGATAAATTGCAAAACTCTACTGTTGGTCGTTAATCTTCACTATAGGTCACTGGCTACGTTTTAATACCACATTATGCTTGTAACCAGGATACTGTAAATTCCTGTGTCACCCTGGAAACCGCCCCCGCCCATCCCCCCCCTCCAGCAACAACACTTCTGCCCCCATTCTCTTGTGACTTTGGGAGTTTTATCTACTCATAGAAACGGATAATCTCACAGAACAAGCTGCAGGGAACTACTCTGTACCTCTGTCTTTCTTTAGGTTCCATTGCAAATGCAGTGATCCGTTCCATCATTCAGCTTCTGTTAGGAGACATGTACGCTCTCTCTAGTAAAGACTTTGTGTCCCTGACCGTCACCGAGGGGGGTGACAGCAGATACAACAATGGCAAGCAGCGGCGTCGCCAGTCCTGGTGGAGGGTGAGTCAACTGAGGGTATCCAGTACTGTCATACTCACACTATACTCCATCTAATATCGTCACTGTCAAACTGTACTCCATCTAGTACTGTCATACTCGCACTGTATTTCATTGAGTACTGTCACCCTTACGCTGTACTCCATCCAAAACTGTTACACTCACACTGTACTCCATTCAGTACTGTCACACTCACACTGTACCCAATATAGTGCTGTCAAACTCACGCTATAGTCCATCGTGTACTGCCACCCTTACACTGTACTCCATCCAGTACTGCCACCCTTACACTGTACTCCATCCAGTACTGCCACCCTTACACTGTACTCCATCCAAAACTGTTACACTCACACTGTACTCCATTCAGTCCTGTCACACTCGCACTGTACCCAATATAGTGCTGTCAAACTCACGCTATAGTCCATCGTGTACTGCCACCCTTACACTGTATTCCATCCAGTACTGCCACCCTTACACTGTACTCCATTCAGTACTGTCACACTCACACTGTACCCAATATAGTGCTGTCAAACTCACGCTATAGTCCATTGTGTACTGCCACCCTTACACTGTACTCCATCCAGTACTGCCACCCTTACACTGTACTCCATCCAGTACTGTCACACTCACACTGTACTCCATCCAGTACTGACATACAACCCTATCATTTAATAGTTTATAAGCAGGCAGTTCTGGACCCAGTTCTGGAGAAATGCACACTGGGGGGGGGGGCGGTGTTTTTCCTAAAACAGGCCCATTGACGTGTGCAGTGGTTCATAGGTGCACTGCCGGAACCTTAGTCTGGAACCAGAACCTATTTCCGGAACCAGGGACTTTTGTTGCGTTCACACTGCAGGAACTTGACCCAATTGTAGATCCTCAGAGGCAGTTTCTGAATCATTTTTAATACCTACTCTGGACTAGGTACTTTTCATTCAAACACAAACTACTGGGGTGGGGCTTATAGCGATAAACTTGCTGATTGGTTGACCACAAGCACTGGCACTAACTTGGAAGTTACATGCAGGAAGTGCAGGAAAAGAGATATAATTATCAGAGCAAAGACTGAACAGATGGAATTGTTTTTGTACCCCAATTACATTTAATGAATCAATTAATAGATTGCGACTACATATTTCTAGTAGCGTTTATTGGCAGGATAACATTACATAAGTTTTTTTATTTTGTGGAAAATGAAAGATCGATCTGCTGGCCAGATTTAATAAGAAGAAAGTGATGCATGAAAGCGGCCAGGAGCTACCATTCTAGGTCAAGAAAGCCCAGGGACTTGTAAACCAGGGCCAGATTCCGGAACTTTGATGTGAAAGCTTCTAATGGCTGGAGTTAACTTGTCCTGGCGCACGTCCATGACAGCACACCTGGCCCATCTTCCCTTTCCCTCCCACACAATCCCTCGGTTTCACACAAACCATGTGATGTGGCCATCGCGGAGGGGGTCAGTGGCGCCCCACCACAACGCAGGAGGTAACCCCCGTTTCTGTGCCGTCCATCAGAGGTGGAAGCAGCTGTCCCGTCTGCAGCGCAGCCTGATCCTCCTCCTGCTGAGCGCGCTGGTGATCTGTGGGACCGCGATGTACCCCAGCCTGATGCCCTTCCCGACAGGTAGGTCCGCCTCCTGGCACCGTGTCATCAAATTGTCAAAAATCCACATCCTGTGTGCCATAAATATGCTCGACTACCAGCAGAAATTAAATTTCTTATATCCACCGCAGGAAAATAAATCCGAAATAAAAGGGAAAGAAAAACGTAAACCTAGAATGTTTGGCCGTTAAAGTTCCCCTCTGCACCACGTCCTTGTATTTATGTTGTGCTTTTGATCAGCACTTCACTCGTTTGTCTTCGTATAAATCACCTGCTCAGTGCACTCTGGGGTGGATATTTAGGTAGGAAGATTAAACCAAGCCTCTCATATGTCATTGGCTTGCATTCTACTGCAGGCTGCATCCCCAGCAGATTGAACATCAAGGTACTTCCACCATATTTTTTAATAGACTTGGCTGAAACCAGCTGAACTTTCCTGTCCTGCTTGTCTGACCACCTTGACCATTAGCTTTGTTGTGCCCATTGCATTTTCATTGATGTAAGATTGCTAACTACAATGCAGCAAATATGCTTTGACTTTTACATGCAGGATTTACTCGAAAGTTTTGACGAAAGACTTCCAGACTGTTGGCCTGTCTCAGCGGTATACGACGGCTCATCTAGGCTTGAACATTCATGAATATTCATGAAGGACACAACCACTCATTTATGGTCTTGGAAACAAAGCTGCTTTTAAATATTTATTGACAGGTTTGAATTTAAGAAAGGGAAACGAAAACAGCTGGACCGGCACTCGGAGATGTTTTCAGGATTCTTGACAGGAAGAGTTTTTTTTTTTTTTTTGGGTTTGTGTGTGTCTTATACAACACAGTAGTCAGCTTTCACAAAGAAGTATCTTCTCCCGGTGTCAAAGGCCACATTCGTGAGCGTGTCGACCCGTGTTCGCGCCCTCCCTTTCCCGTCCAGACGTTTCTCTGCTAGTGGGAGAGGAGAACTGGAAAGGAATGGACACCGGAACCCTGAAGCCTGCCCTTCCGGGGGTCATTCCCGAGGTGGTCCCCAGAGTGTTCCCAGACCCGGAGAAACTCGAGCTGCCCACTGAGGTTCGTTACACCCCCCCAACCATCTCCACATGTAGCATCGGAGCCCGAAAAGCACATAAAGCATTAACCATTACCATTGCTGTAAATCAGGTCTGACGGAAAGCGATTGGGACTCATTATGAGTCGTTAGGCTGAAGGGCATCGGCAAGAACTCAGCAAGGTCGACCATGAATGGGACTTAACGTCGTGGCTGATTGGTTACGGGCGTTTAATCCCGAGGCCCCTGCTCTGCAAAACAATATTTTCCTCTCCACGGATTAGCGTCTTTGCATTATGGCTCCCCCTATACATTTTGGTTCCCGGGATGACTTTTTCTTGTATCCAAGGCAACCAGTGATTTGCTTATAGGAGGTCTGCTTGGGGTTCTGGCAGCTGCTTTTGATTGCAAGTTTTCATCTGCTAAAGTTTCAGAATTTAACCCCCCACCCCCACCCAACCTGCACATATCCTATAGCAGAACAGGCCAGCACCCAACAAGCAGAGACCCGTGGTCCCGCACAAGCATCAGAGGAGTAGAGGGAATGTGTCTGATGGTCCGACAAAAGAGAGCCAGGGACCATCAGAAGAGAGGGGTGCAGAGGCGGCGGACGGGGAGAAGCCGCTTGTCAGGTGAGCCTCTGATAAGTGCTAATTTTTAATTTTATTAATAATTGTGCGCCGGGGCTTCTCAGCCTGAGAGTTGTTGATGGCTCTTTCCTTTTTATATCTGCCAGTGTGATGCTCTGTTTTAAGCCACTGAGCCCTATAGTGACACAAAGACAGCCCATGATGCCGGCATGATTAAGGAAATGGGTTCCGGTAAATTGGTTTCGACCCAGTGCCTCCCAATCACCCACGAATGCAAATTGATTCTAAGGAACCACTGACTTTGTGAAGTGAAATAATGGAGAGACTCTTTAATGGAGTTGAAAGTCACCCAGAGCTTTGCATTTTGCACGGTTCTGCCTTCTCCAAAAACACCACACCTTAGGCCTCCCTGCTGATTTTTCATTTTCTTTATTCCTTCCATCTATCTTCTCTCTGCTTACTCAGATCAGGATGGCCTGGAGCCTGTCCCAGCACAGGGCACAAAAGCTGGGCTACTTCCTGGATAGGATACCAGTCCATTCAGTCCATTGCAGGGCACCTACACATGTGCTCAGTCAAGCACTCTGGCCAATTTAGAGGCCTCGATTTGCCTCCCCGTGTGTTTTTGGATTGAGGGAGGAAAGCGCAGAACCCAGAGGACACCTGGCACCACCAACAGAACATGCAAACTCTACACGCACAGTGCAGAAGTGAGATTCGAACCCTCGGCAGTGTAGGTATGAGGGCACCCTGCCAATTTAATTAAACTTCCTTTAAGAAATATGAAGAAATTGGGCTGTATGGTGGCTCAGTGGGCAGTACCCTGTGGGCAGCACCCTCTGGGCGGCACCCTCTGGGCGGCACCCCGTCCTCATGCCCCAAGGCTGCGCCGCATCCCAGTGACTCTGTGTGTGTGGAGTTTGCATGTTTTCCTCTTACATGCACAGGTTTCCTGCAAGTCCTCCATTCCTCCCACAGTCTAAAAACATGGTGTTCGGGTGATTGTCTCTAAAATGCCCACAGTGCCTGAGTGTGGATAGGCTTCAGGCAGACATGTGCTGGAGAAGTGGAAGAAGGGCAGGTAGATGGAAAAATCGGAAAATTCTGCTCATATTCCGATAAACGAGTCCTAGCTGTTGACACATTAACGGTTAAAGACTTTCCTTTTATTTGTTAATTCACCTTTAAATGTCAGTGCCTTGATGTGTAGGTCTGTAACTAATGTCAGTTTATGTACTTGTCTGTTCGCCTGTACGTGCAGCTGGCGAGGGGCCATAATCGAGGCGGAGCCGGTCACGGGGGCCCAGCACGTGGAAGCCCAGCCCTCCACCAGACAGAGGGAGGCCCCCCCAGCAGGGCCCGGACAAGCAGTGCCACAGATGCCAGGTATGGGTAACGTGCGCCGCTAGGGGTCCTCTCAGGACTGTGTGATGCCCACTGATGGGCGGATCATGAAACAGTTCTCTTGAGGGAGGGAGGGACCAGGGGCCAAATAGGTGCCCCAGCTGCATGGCAAGCATTATGCATTATTTCAAGCATGGCAGTGAATGATGCACTGTGCCAGTTAAACTGGTGGGGGTGGACGGGGTATGTCATTTGAGTGGTAAATTGCTACATTATGCTAAACATCAGGTGGGGGGTGGGTGATAAAATCACAAAGGATGGTAGATTGAGCACTGGTGCATGTGTCCGTGTGCATGTGTCCGTGTGTGTGTGTGTGTGTGTGTGTGTGTGCATGTATATCCAGCCACAGGACTAACAGAACCCATCGACCGGGCGGAGGCAGTGCGTGACGCCTTCAGGCACGCGTGGAAGGGCTACCGAGATTTCGCCTGGGGGCACGACGAGCTGAAGCCCGTATCTAAGTCCTATGGGGAGTGGTTCGGCCTGGGCCTGACCCTGGTGGACGCGCTGGACACCATGTGGATCCTGGGCCTGAAAGAAGGTAACTCTGCCAGCTGGGGGCGGGACACAGTCTGACCAGCCCCTTCGCTCATATGCTCCTAAGGACCAATAGTATAAAAGGAAATGTCTGCCTTGTATGACAGCCCTCAGAGCGCATGCCAACACCCCAAATAACCCCTCCATCCCCTCCTCACATCCTATGGGAATGTCTCCAGGCCTTCATGCTCCTAAGACTGAATTCTATGTCTAATTTTGATAATGTGCTTACTGGGTGTCATTGAGGAAGATGGCTAGTATACCTTACCACTCTGCAAAGTTTACCCCGTGGGTTCAGAGGAAGGTTTTTTTCACCTGGCCTTAAGATGTTCCACTCAAGTAGCACAGATTTTGGTCCCTAAACCGATTGTCCTCTGCGCGCGGCAGAGTTTGAGGAGGCAAAGAAGTGGGTGGCCACCGAGCTGAATTTCTCCAAGAACGTGGACGTGAACCTCTTCGAGACCACCATCCGCATCCTGGGGGGTCTGCTCAGCACGTACCACCTGACCGGGGACAGGCTGTTCTTCGATAAGGCTGTGAGTCAGGCGGACAGAAGCTAGAGGAAGAATCCTCACTGTTACTATTATCACTGGTCTTCAGTTACTGCAGCTCCTTAGATCAGTGTTTCCCAATCCGGTCCTCGGGGACCTGCAGACAGTCCACATTTTTGCTCCCTCCTAGCTCCATATAGCAAAAATGTGGACTGTCTGGGAGGGAGCAAAAATGTGGACTGTCTGGCAGGGAGCTGGGAGGGAGCAAAAATGTGGACTGTCTGGCAGGGAGTTGGAGGGGGACCAAAAGTGTGGGCTGTCTGTCAGGGAGCTGGGAGGGAGCAAAAATGTGGATAGTCTGGCAGGGAGCAATCACTCTTAGAGGCACTGATAGGTATTTACCGATTCAGTTAGGCTTAAGCACCTTGCTGAATCACTAGCTTGGCCATCAGCCCCACTTCAACACTCCGATTATGGATATCCATACTTCCCTGCAGAAAGACATTGGGATCCGACTGATGCCCGCCTTCAAGACACCTTCCAAGATCCCGTACTCTGACGTGAACATCGGCCAGGGCAAAGCCCGACCCCCACGCTGGACCTCGGACAGCACCGTGGCGGAGGTCACCAGCATCCAGCTGGAGTTTCGGGAGCTGAGCCGGCTCACCCAGGACGCCCAGTTCCAGGCAGGTCCGGCGGGTCACGTTTCTGTGAGAGAAGGACTGACCCATGGATCACCATCGATACCCCAACCTCAGTCCTCTATGTCTTCTGTTGCATGAATGGCTAGAATGCATCATATGGCCCATGATCCTAAGCTTGATGAGAAGCTCGGTCTGGACAAATGTGAGGGTCATCTGAGCAGCAACAGGAGGCTGCCTGAGTGTCTCAGGACCTATGAGCACAGTAGCTGCCTGAGTCTTAAAGACTCACCAAAAATCAAATGTGAAGTATGGTCTCTAAGACAGGTTTGGCTGTGTCAGTGAGGATAGTGTTAGAAATCTTTGCCTCAGAGTCCTGCTCACTAGCCCACTTGACCTCTCCCCCCCCCCCCAGAACGCAGTGGATGAGGTGATGAAGATCGTCCACCAGCTGGATGGGAAGCACGACGGTCTGGTGCCCAAGTTCATCAACACAAACAGCGGGCAGTTCACGCACCGGGGCGTGTTCACGCTGGGTGCGCGGGCTGACAGCTACTACGAGTACCTGCTTAAACAGTGGATCCAGAGTGGCAAGAAGGAGAACGAGTGAGTGCCTTGGACCCCCTAAGACATCATGATTCCATGACGGGGGGGGGGTTACTGTTTTTACTATATATAAAAATGATAAAAACAAAATCTGAATGAATACATACCTCTATTAAACTCACACACCATCGGTCTTAAAGACGTAGAAGTCTAAGGGTAACCATACTGAGGTGTTTGATCCCTTTCGTGCTTATGGTTGTAGCTACAGTACATGGCTATAATACTGTAGATTGTTTTTAAGGCTCTGTCCACAAGGTGGTGCCTTTTTGACTTGTGCTGCTACATACTATGAAAATGAGGGCTGTGGCTATAGAAGCTGGTTCTACCATTTGGCTGACCAGCATTTCCATGTGCGCCCTCAGGCTGGTGGAGGACTACCTGCAGGCTGTGGAAGGCGTGAAGAAAAACCTGCTCCGGATGACCGCCCCCCACAGACTTACCTTTGTGGGGGAGCTCTCCCATGGCCGCTTCAGTGCCAAAATGGTGAGCCTTCCTGCATGCCGCCACCCCCCCCACCAAATTATTCACACTATCATTAGACTCCCAAAGTGATAAACACAATCAAACCTTTTGCCATCAGAGGCTGACCGTTCTCACATTGAAAATACCTAATTTAGGACAACAGAAGAGAACATAACCCCAAAGTAGCATGCTTACCTTATAGCTTCTGTATCCACGCGCTGAACGTTCACATGAGGGTTTCCTGCCAGTGATCCGTAATCTTCCCACAATCCAATTCTGTCATTCGTTCTTGAGATGAATTGGTGAGTTGAACTTGCATTGTCTACAGTGATCTATTGTTCTGGGTTATCTCCTGGCTTTTCCTTCCTGGGATTGGCCCTGGGAATGTGTGACCAGAAGCATCTCTGGTGGATGGATGAGTGGACAGTATAAATGTCTGCTGTGTGAGGATCTTGTTTCTGGTCCCTTCGTGTGGTAGAGCCACAGGGTGGTGAGCAGCTGAGGGTCACCTCAGGCGTCGTCAACTTTATACCCAGATAAGAGATCAGAGATAGAACACGATTCATTCATGACAAAGCAAAATGATTGAAAACCGTGTAAGAGATACAGAGCCGTTGCATTGTTGGTATAATATTCTCCCTGATAACATTTTGAATATTTGTTGGCTGACAGTATGATGGATTAAACCTAAATTCTGTACCAGTAGGAGTTGTGATAGATGTTGAAGATTGCTGAAATGATGGACAACCCCCCACCCCCACCCTCAGCTCTGGAATTAGCGGTTACAGCGAAACGCATCCTTTTGGGATTCCTGTTTCGCTGAATATTGCAACTGAAATGTCTGCACTGGCGAGACATCAGGTCTGTACCAAAAATGGACACAAGAAAAACAAAACAAATTGGCTTCTCATAGTGGGAGGAGGTCTTCAGACAACTAGGCTGGTTTGTCTCCGGGTAAATATTCTAGGCTGAAGAAACATCTGCACAGGGGTGAGTGATCGTACCCGCGGCAGAACAGGGATTCTGGGTTTCCAGTTCATCCCAATGCTCGATTGATAAACATCACTATTTGGATAAAAACACCGAACAAGCCTTCATGGGTAAAATGTCATGTTCAAAATGTAGGTGGCCCAACAGATAATTTACTGCAAATGTACCTGCAACATCCAGATGATGTCACTTTCCATCCTAATGGTGGCGTTAATTACCTGGGTTCTGGAATGCGTGGAGAACTTGTCTGGGCCTGGTTTGGCTTCCGGTACATGACGGCCTATTCCTGTCTTGTGGAAGACTTGACACTCTGCTGGAGTGCTGGATCTCTGCACTGCTGGGCAGAGACCCACCCATATGTGTAACTGAATAGTTAAACGCTCAGCTTAACTAATTACAGAACAGAGGTACTTTATTGATTTGTTGTGTAGCTCCTGCCCCCATACTGCTTACACTTCTACCTGGGCTTTCTCTGGAAGCTCAGCCTAGCTGCACTCATGCCTAGTCAACTCCTTCACAGCACATATGTTTGTAATAAATATTTGTCTCACTTTACATCACTTTGGACAAAATCTTCTGCTTAATGTAAGTCTTGTTCGCCATGAGACACATATACAGGTAAAAGCAAGTATTGGGGTCAGCCTGTACTTTGATAAGGCCAGCATGCAGTGCCCATGGAGAAATTGGGGCTTAAGGGTCTTGCTCAAAGGCCCAACAGTGGCATTGGTCTTTTGGTCCTGGGATTCAAACCACTGACCTTCCAACCTGCTGATTATGGGCAGTAGCTGAGCCGCATAGCGCCCAAAGACGCAGAGCTGCGGCTCTGACTCCGTCGCCTTTGAGGAGAGCTGGAACACCTGGGCGGGATGAAACGGCTTTCAGAAGCACTAAACGTTCATGTCGGAGCTCACGGGTACAGAGGGAGAGACGGGCCGCGCTGATGAGCAGGGCCTCACTGAGATTCGCGCCCCCCTCCCACAGGACCACCTGGTGTGTTTCCTGCCAGGCACGCTGGCACTGGGCACGCACCACGGCCTCCCTGCCGACCACATGGAGCTGGCAGCGCGGCTCGTGGAGACGTGCTACCAGATGTACGCCCAGATGGAGACGGGCCTGAGCCCCGAGATCGCCCAGTTCAACCTGCAGCCCCGTAATAGCCGCGACATTGAGGTGAAGGTGGGTGGGACGTACCACATCTCCCAATTTTGAGGGGGGGGTGGGCGGGGGGTGAGCAGAGTTTCGAAATTTTTTATTCCTCAAAATTTCTATTATTACCTGCCATGTCCATGTTGTATTCATATCTTCAGTCCTTCTTGGTATTAAGTACATAAAAATGAGGGTTATGTTACTGCTTTGCCAGGAAAGTCTCCAAAGTTGCCGAAGCAGGTGTATCGCCATGGATACACATTTAACATCTTTAGCAAAGTAGATGCCAGATGTGTTACACCCAGTCTGGTTTTCTGGCCTCACTAATCAGTGGCACTGCTTGTATTTATGAAAATCACTCTCTCTCCACTGTTGCCATGCTTATATAATATACGTGTATGTGTGTGACTCCCACTCTACAGGCTGCAGACAGACACAACCTCCTGCGGCCAGAGACAGTCGAGAGCCTGTTTTACCTGTACAGGTTCACCCAGGACCAGAAGTACCGTGACTGGGGCTGGGAGATATTTCAGAGCTTCAACAAGCACGCCAGGGTGAGCTGCATTCTGAAGATCGGGGTAAATCAGACTGAAAGGTAGCCAGGGTGGTAGCAGGAACTGGAGCTCAGAGGTACCACTGCAGCTGTGAGTCTTCGAGCTGTGCTGCGGAAGCGTCCTACAGAAGCACGGAGCGGGGATTAGCTCGGGATTTCACACACGGCCAACGCTCCGCTCTCCCTTTAAACTAAGCGTAGAGTACAAATGAGCCCGGCCAGAGTGTTATCCCCCTTCTTTTACATGCAGATCAGCTGAGACTCCAGCCTCGCTCACATTAACTGCTGTACTTGCACACGGCCGTTGATTGGATTGAGGCGTAAAGCCCAGAAAGACGTCCCACTGGGGGGCCAATGCCCCCTAATCAACCCTCAGACAGTTTTTCTTAAGTTATCAAGATAAGGGAGACATTTCCCACTTAATGAATATTCAAAAAACGGTTACATGAGAGTGTATGTCATATTACGTTGTCAGGTTTAGAACGTTTACATGGTACCTATCAACAAGATAAGATGAACCTCATTAATCCCACGAAGGAAAATTTCAGTGTTATAGCAGCAGTTATAGACAGGATCAGACAATACACTCAACATAAGGGCACAATATGAAATGATATACAAATCCAAACAATGTGTTGTATACGAACCACAAAATAGCGGCCATAAGACCTGGGATTGAAATGTAAAACGTGACAAGTGTCAGAATGTATAAGCGTAGGCCTTGGTTCTAGGTGGTTCAGTGAGGAGACATTTCAGGTAAACCATGATGGTTAAAGTAATCCAAAATTATGTGGACACAAGCATGGAGGCCTTTTCTTTCTGGTATTTCGATGCTACTGATTCAACCTTCTGTTCCCCAGGTTTCCACTGGCGGCTACACCTCTATCGGTAACGTCCGCGACCCCGCGAACCCCAGCCCTAAAGACAAGATGGAGACCTTCTTCCTGGGAGAGACGCTCAAATACCTCTACCTGCTCTTCTCTGACAATCCAAGCCTGATCAGCCTGGACGAGTATGTTTTCAACACAGAGGCGCACCCCCTGCCCATTTGGCCATCTGGCTCTTGAGTGCGGGGGTGGGGGGAGGGACTGCCCTGGAGAAGCCTACAGGGTTCTGGGGACTTTTCTTTTGAGCCTGTCAGCTCTCCCAGTATGCGGCTTTGCTACTCTGTTGCGTTCAGATTGAGGGACCACACTGTATCCGTGGAAACGTAAGGGCCAGAATTTTCAGAGTTTTACAGGGAATAAATCCCAAATGCCAGAAATGACAATCAGGGCTGGTGCCGGCATGTGATTTAGCTGTTTGTGGAGGAACAACATCCATGGAGGAAGCGTTTAGGTTGACCAACCTACATTCGAGGTCTGGCTGAGGTCTACCTGTGGAGATGTGGAGATGCTCTGATTTTCTGGGGAAGAGCAGCATAGAAGTAACTGTTGTGACTGAGCTTACACGCTGTGCAGCTTCCTCAGTGAGAACAGCCAAGCGCATTCAAATAGCACGTCCATAACCGTGTCGTGGCAAGCAGCTTTCTGTTGCGCTGAATGTTAGAAGCTGCTTTCAAGGAGGAGGTGGACAGGGGTCCATCCTATCCATTAATGACCTATCCATCAGCTTGCGACCGGGGTCCACGCTGTGCAGTGAGGGAGCTGTCACTCTTTCCTGTCTGCCTGCAGATACCCTACCTTTTACAGTCAGTTCTTTTTCGGAAGTACAACTAAACTTGACTGAGTGATTCGAACTTGAGGTCATTTCCCTGTTCTTAACCAGTGTGGTTCCTAATTTATGACTGAGTAGAGTATTTCCCATCGATTCCTGAAAGGAGAATGAAGGGGGTGTGTGTGTGTGTGTGTGGATTAGTTTTATATCACATTACATTTGGTGGGGACCAAATGACCTCCACAGTATAATAAAAACCTTTTTGTTTGACGGTGTGGGGACCATTTCCAGGTCCCCACAAAGATCTGTGAATGCAATCAAAGAAGTATAAATGGCAAAAGTCTCACATTCTGTTTGGTGACTCATGGTTATGGTTGGGTAGGGGTTAACGGTGTCATTCTTGGGATTAGAGTTGAAATGAATGGAGAGTCCCCACAAAGATATCATAGATAATCACAAACCATTATGTTTGTTTGTTTTAGTTGTATTGTAAATGATCTCATAGACATACTGTGTTTCAGTGATTTAAAAACAGCCCTGAAAAATCGCAGGGTAACAATCTTAGGTCCCGCCTGGCTATCTTCACCTGTCTGATGGAAGCTAGCATTTGGTTTTGGTATTTTTGTCACTTGTGTTTCCAGCCACCTAAGTCACGTCTTGAACAGTTGAGGACGCTGCTGCTTTTGCAGGACGCCATTTCTTTGCAGTGGCGTTTCGCCCCTTTCATTTGAAATTCTTTTTACTGTGAGAGCTACAGCTTCAATAAAAAAAAAAAAAAAGCGACGTTGAGATATGAGGTGGCGACACGCCTTCTTATCACCTGTCCGCTTCTAGTCATAGAATGAAAATAAATTTAAAAACTGCTTTCTGGGTGATCTCAGTGGGATGTGATGTTTTAAGAATAGCCCTGACAGTGTCTCTAATCACCCTGTTTCTTATTTGTATGCTATGTGTTAATATTAGGGTTTTAACCAGCCGTGGATATTTACCGAGAAGCAGATTGGCAGATACGGTTAGCCACAGTTCTGGTGGTGAGCCCAGCTTGTCTTGACTACAATCCTCCACACTGTCTTGATAAAAGGACCTTTCGTCTCTGGGAATGTGCATTGGCGCGCTGTGTCTCTCCCGAAGGCTTCATTAACGGCACATTTTCAATCTCTTCTGCGTCCGCAACATTGAAGACAAGGAGAAAATCGTTTTTACAATCTGTTAGCCTGGCCTCAACATTTCGAAATGGGATGGTACGGATCTGAAACGCAGCAGAGGCTGCAGTACATTTACTGACCTATTATTTTCCACATAATGAAAATGGGAAGAAATCCCTTCTTGCATGCAGAAACGAAGAAGGATCAACGTCTGAATAAAAATCAGCTTGGGGGGTTAATCCTTTAGGTTTTATAGTCATTGCTTTAAATTAACCAGACGAAAAATAATTAGCCCTTCGATATAGCCAGGCTTAAATTATGCCAGGGAACATGAATTGCTCTCTTATTAGAAATCATACATAAATGAACTTTGATCACTCGCTGAAATGTGAGGAAAGACATTCAAGCAATGGGGTTCAACTATCTCTTACATTTCTAAATATGTGTAATTAGCACATTCAATGACCGGGCCAAGCTCATACTCGATTTAAAAATGGCCCGGTTCAAACTAAAGTGTTTAATTTTGTTGCTTTATTTTAATAACGCAAAAACCTGTAAAATTGCATTGATGTCCGTGAGGTTTTGGCTTTGGTACCGTACAAGTCGCTGCGTTATAAAGCAAACGCACCTGCCTGTAAGCCGATTGCACTCGCCGTTTCCCAAAGACCCTTATCCTTCATATCAA
This sequence comes from Mormyrops attenuatus, assembly GCA_026777985.1. Lineage (NCBI taxonomy): Eukaryota > Metazoa > Chordata > Actinopteri > Osteoglossiformes > Mormyridae > Mormyrops > Mormyrops attenuatus. The sequence continues at coordinate 6,759,641 of JAODKC010000117.1, read as the reverse complement.
GACCGTATGTCCAGGCAGAATGCGCACGTTAAAACCTGTAAATGTCACTCATTCTACAATAAAATGTTGGTGGGAAGAGCTTCTCTGGTTGGATTCATTTTTGGTTTGTTTTATTTAATTAAACGTGCGATTTTGTTCCAATATAACTGTATATTGTAATAAAACACCCTAGTGCTGTAGATTTAATTTACTAATTGGTGAAAAATTATTTTTACTAAAGTTTACAAAATGCAGAGAATTTGTAAAATAGATTTATGCTTAACAATAGCTTCGTCTGAGGGTATGTTTGAATAGCACTGGTGTATACGCGCACGTAAAACATATTTGAACAAGTAAAATTTCTTAATCCTTTTTTGGATATTGTCGTGCAATTGCGAATGAAAAGTGAATAATGATGTTGCTTTTTGTATGATTTAAAGCTAAACGAATTTTATGGGTGAGGTTCTTTTTTTATTGAAATTTATATTCGCCTTCATCCTCGATCGTTTTAAGAAGGGGAATGGAGGCGCATTTATGTAATGAAAACGTCAGCTAGCCTATACCTTCTCGGGACCGCTGCTGCCGTGTGATTTACTGCGTATCGGGAGAGAGGCTAAATTAACCTGGAGCTCCGACGGGATCGGCCGCTCGCGTGTGACGAGGTTTTGACTTCAGCTCGTCTGAAATTGTTAGACCTGCTTACCTACTGGCTCCATAGGCTCTCAAATGTTGATTTAATTGCCAAATGTGGTGCGACGCGGTGCATATCCAACCAGGAGATTTGTGAAACCGGCTGCAGTTTCTCTCTCCCTGGATCATTATTACCCTTGTGACGACCGAGAGCCTAGATCTCCATCCATCTATCCATCCTTCCATCCATCCATTTTGTCTTATTTAGGATACCGGGGGGGTCCGGAGCCTATCCCGGAGACTACGGGCGCAAGCCTAGATCTCAAAAACATTAAAATCTTACAATTTGAATAGCACTTCATTTTCCTTTCGCATGCAAAATTACACCATTGATTCGTTTTAAAAACTCCTATCGCTTCTCATACAGAAACAGTAGGCCTATATTTAAGGTCGTAATCGAACTGAAGCCATTTATCGGTGATCACTGGGGTGAATTTTTATTTTGCTGACCTTCACAAACACATTAAGTATATGACATAAAAACCCAAGAGCAAGGTCTGCTGGAAACCCTCCAGAAAAAAAACGAATAGGCTACTGACCTTGCATGATTAACTCTGTTCGAGTCTGTAGAACATGAATTTATATGCGAAAAATAAAATGTCTATAAATAGGCTATGGCTAATAAATGTGTATTACATATGTAGGTTGCTAGTCGCTAGAACTCCCTGAACATTTCATAAAGCCGCGAACTTGCTCCTATTTGGTGACACTTAGGCAACTCTGTGTAGCACTGCAGACACGTTAGCACTAGGGGGCGCTAAAACCAGGGTCATGCTCTGGTTTTATCCACACGGATATGACAGACATCTGCTGTCCTTTGTGTTACACACCTATTTCATATCCATACACTCAATATCGCATATTTTGTCACAGCCCAGTGATACTGTCATCCATGGCGCATTCGCTTTCATCTTCATGGTTTCACACGTCCCTCCTGCTAAATTAGCATAAAATGTACCGTCATCCATGATGTGGTTCTTAGCCATAGGCCTGACAGTGTGTTCAGACTTATAACCCAACAGTACAGAGAAGAAGTTCTGCAACAATTTTGCTAGATTTTTTGTAATTGTTCCATCTATGTATATGTCAGGTGTGAGATGTTCTCTTGTGGGATGCCAGTGCTGACTGTCACCCACAATGTTCAGCGTGGGCATTCTGCAAGGCTGGTACCTCAACTCGCTGCTGTACCGTCTATTCAAACATAACAACAAAAGGATCAAGCTTGTGGATCCCACAAATATGATGGATCACATCAGATCAGAGACGGTGACGATGCCCCCACCAGGAAGGAGATAAAAGACCTGACTGTATGGCACCATCCCATCAGCCTGTCCCATGAACAAGGCATAGGAGATCATCCACAACTTCAGAAGGACCAGAGGCCTCCCTACCAGTGATGTCCCACAAATATCAAAGATTGGAATCGGGGCCAATCCAGGCATTATTTTTAATTGATTGGTATTGGCTGCTATGGAACCCCTAAAGGGACATGGGTGATTTATATATTTTTTTACCGTATCCTGGTGCTCACCAGATACTAACTGGTGCGCACCAGATACTGTAAATTTTTTTTTAATCATCTATGTCCCTTTAGGGGCTCCGTAGGCTGCCACACAATTTACCACAATCTACACAATCTACCACAATCCCGCATCTGCCCCATTTACATTAGTTGCGTAAATTCCATCACATGCTGTAGTGAGCCCGAGGCCCGTGGCTTGAAACTACAAACTATCAAGAGTTCAGCCATGTGGACGTTTTTAAACTGGATATTCATAGTAACCCAGCAGCTACCTGCAAGGTCGGCGATGCCAACCTTTTGAGAGGAAGTAGCAGCAGAATGTCACTTAATGTAATAGATCTAATTAGGTATTTGCAGAAACATCATAACGAAGAATACTGCAAAAATGTGAGGCTTTTACTCAGACGAAGAATGCCCCTACACATCTTTCCCTGGAAAATGTGCCAAGACATGAGAAATTTGGTCGAAACTGTGATAAGGTGAGAAAAATAACTGAGAAAATAATTGAATTAATTTCTTTGGATGACCAGCCAATTTCCGTGGTAGAAAGCAGGGGCCTTCACAGGTTTACGGAGCATCCGGAACGTCTGTGTTTCCTGCCCTCCTGACGCAACATTTCAGACACAGCTATACCAGAACATTACAGCGAAGTTTGTGACCACCCAGGAGTTTGCTATTGGTTTCATGACCAGCATTTAGTCTTCAGATGTACAGTAGTTATTGGCCTAATGTATGGGTATGTATATTTAAATATCAAAATATCAGATTGGGAATTGGCAGATATAAATATCAAATGGATTGGATGCGGATTGAAGTACCAAAAAAGTGGATTGGTCATCCCCACTCTTCATTATTCCTCTTTGGATCTCTGGTCGAGGCAGTGAGCAGCTTCAGGTCCCTGGGCATCCAGATCACAGCCTCCCTCTCATGGTCTGTAAACGCCAGCTGCATCCTCAGGAAGACTCAGCATCAGACTGTTAAATCGGTGACCAACGTCTATCATCCCATTGCGTTACGTTGCTATTGACAAATATCTGCATCTCATGCTTGTTTACTCTTCTATACTGTGGTCCATTTGCCATTTTGTACATATTTATCACTTGTTACTCATCTTGCACTCTTGGTTTTGTCTTTTCTTGTATTGCTCTACTGTCTGTCCTGCACTGCCTTGTCCAGTATTGCACTGCAGTGTGCCCCATTCCCCAGTGCCATACCCTGCAACTGTAGCACGCATTCCATTGCATTCCCCAGAATACATGTGACAATAAACCTTTTCCAAGGCTAAGAGCTGTCTTCATTTTTCTGTCTGTACTTGATTTATTGGCAGCACTTCCATCCATTCATGTTGCAGCATTTATCTCAGTCAGGGTCGTGGGGAATAGACTCATCTCTTCAGCTTTGTGTGTAAATCTAAGTTCCCTCACAATGTATTCGATAGGTTTCTGGCTGCGTGGGAGAGTGGCTGTGCTCGGTCTGGGCGATGATGTCACCACACTCCATTTGGCTGGTGCCATCACTGCGGCCGTCAGAACCACTCCTGTCCCATCCAGCTGGCTTTCAACGTGTCCTCGGCACAAAATGAAATGTAAGACTTTCAAATGAGCTCTCCTTCAGATTCGCCACAGACGTGAATCATCTGCTCTTTTCCTGAGGGGTGATGAGACTGATGGAGCTCAGGTAATGTCTCTCAGCTGTATGTCTTGGTTTCTTACAATGGCCACCAGTGACCTGCCCTTCTGCCACAGCCCCTCAGCTGTCATCTGGCCATTCTTTCAGAATTTAAAAGCTGTCTCCAACATTAGCTCTCATGAAGTAACTTTCCTCTCTTTTCTCTGTCAACAGTCTAATCACAGGCCTTTGATGGCTCTTTGACTGGACATCTCCAAAGACCACACTGATCTGTGATGTCTTACTTTTCTTGTCACAGCAATACCTGACGGACATACATCAAAAGTCTCCAGACACTCCACCCTCCTTGCTGGCTTGTGTTTGCTTTTACAAGGAGGTTCATATTCTTCTCTGATTCCGTTTATTTATTTTTGTTATGTACATCCCCCGGTTGCCTGCTTTGGCTTCACTTCCTGTTTTGTCTTCCCAGCAGCTCGGCTTGTTTGTCCTTGAAAGCCGATTGTTTCCTTCCACGCAGCCTACCTGGATAAGTATAGGTTACCTAAAAATAAAAATGAATCGAGTGATTCCTCAGGTTATTTTTTTTTCTTAGCATTGTGGTCCATTTTTTGAATTGGTTGAGAAAGGCAATTGTCCATGTTGTCTTCCTACAAAAACCAGTCCAAAATGGTGGAAAGATGGATCCAATGTGATATTTGTATGTCAAAAACACTCTCTGTCAGCCTATTTATGGATAATCTCAGCCTGAGGTTTCTGTACATGGTAGTTATCTCCAGTAACAAGCAGTTATGATCCTCCTTATTACATTTTTTGCATTTAGGCATTGCATGGCGTAAGCTCCTGTAGCTCAATAAGTAGCGGGTTATGCTAGCGATGCAAAGGTTGTGGGTTTAAATCCCTTGCAGCACCCATAAATTCACATGTCTATTAGGCCAGTACCTGATCATCAGAAAAGGGTTTCTGTTTGGTGTCCATTTTTGTGTCTGGTGCAGCACTCTGTTGCATACTGCACCAACACTGAATATCACTGGCTCACCCTCTCTTACAGTCTAGGTGTATGAGGACTGTCTGCCCATCGGCCAGTGAGTCCAGTTAAAGTATCACTTCATCATGCCATGCCAGTGGTGGTGCTGTGCACAGTGGTGTAAGAACCGCCATCGTTTTTCTTTTCTTTCATTTAGTAACATATTTGCTAAGACTTAATTCCACTTGCAGTGGTCTGTTCACTGCAGTATTCTAGGGCAGGAAACAGTGACCAGGACCCAGGGGAAAGCAGCATGTCCCAGGAACTGTAAATTTTTGTAATCTCTTTGTGTATTAAGCAGAATTCCCCGTAGGACAAATGGTTTGGATTAAATTGCTGTTAATCCTGCACTGGACTCACAATTAATGTCCGTCATCTCTTACCTTTACTGTTTTTCCTGAATCATTCATAGCAAATCTCTTCCCAGTGACACATATGGTCATTTCCTTACACAAAGGAAGATCTGTTGCACAAACTGGAACCAAGAATTCCCTTGTTCCTTACATTGCTTTTATGAGGTAACAGCATAGCACAAACGGCTCTGGGATCCAGAGTGAAGAAATGAAACAGAAGAGGTTGGGGGGAAATGAGAGGAGAAGCTAATTGATAGTCTTTTACTGCATTTTATCCCTGTGACACTTCCATGATGAAGTAAAGTGAAGGAAATCAAAATCATCTTGCTAAAAATTTTCATCACTCTTGTCTACAAGAAACTGTTTGATGTTTGCTTCCATTTGAGACCCCCAGTAGACATGCTGTGTCTAGACTACAGAAACGTTCTCTATATTCAATGTGTGCTGTCTTGTATTGCATAAGAATAATATTTTTCCCAGTCACACCATACGAGGAATGATGTGACTTGTTTACCCAGAATGCCTCTGTATGTTTAGCTTATTCTGAAGGATGTTTTGTTAAATATGGCTCATTACTTGTGTTTGAAACACGCTGACATTATCATTTTTCTAGCAGCAACTTGTTTATATCATATAGTTTATCGTGCTTTGAGTTGCCCAAACTGTGTACTTAGGACAGCAGTGCTGATAAACTGGTTAACTGGAACCTTCGCTGGCTGATCTTGATGGATCAGCATGAACATTCCAGCAATCTATAAGCAAACACCAACTGTTGATCCTGAAAAAAATTATGGTCTGGTCTGGGATCTGTTAACAAGATACACTTAACTGTACTGAAAAATCACTACACATAGTATGATAATTGCTGTACTGTAACAATACTATCACTGATTATTGTACTGTTAATAGTGTAGTATCGTTATAGAATAGGTGGACACAGTGTCAGACTTGGCTTGTTCCCAACTGGAGTCCTTCACCATGACCTTTCCACCAAAGCTGAAGGTTATAATCCTTCATAATCACGTCCAGCTTTAAGCAGCCTGTTTCTGGGGACAGGATTCAGGGGCATTGACCTCCACAAATGATGTCCAAGCCTATACTGTCATTTTGAGTTTATCCACGTCCCTGGTGCAAAATATCGGTGGCACATTCTGGAACCGAAACATTTGCTATGTTTGAAATGTCAGGTGATGAGTGTGAGCGGGAACCTATTATAAAAATGTATTCATTTCCCGTCCGTGAAACAGCGTGACGCCCTGTGAGCTCAAACTGGCGTAAAAATAGCTACTTCCGCTGTTGCGGATGGAGACTCAGGTCCTGCTGGCCGCGGGAGCAGCACAGGCAGCCCTGCAGTTATGAAGCACAGAAATGTCAGGCGATTGCCGTCGTCTGTAGCTAGCGCTGTGCTGGAGCCAAGGGGGTGGGGGTGGGGGTGGGGGTGGAGGGGTAATCGCCGTGCTCCCACCCTGAGCACTTCATCACCATCGTTTCATCAACCCACCAAGCTGCTGGCTTTGCCTTCACTCACCTGCACCCTCTCCCTCTGCATCCAGTGGAGATTAGCGGGGATTTATTAGCATCTCTGAGCGCACTTACCTCTGAAACATGCCGAAAAGCTTTGCCGTGAGTCGCCACGGCGACAGGAACCTCCATATCGCTGAGGCTGCAGATGTTCACTAAAAACGCAGACGTGAAAACTGGGGGTGGCGCACATTTACCCCAAGCACGTCAACGCAGAATCCACCGACTTATTTCTCCGGACTTCAGCTCGGCAAGGTGACCCCCGTCACACTGCTCATTGGGAGCCTGGCTTTGACAAATTGTCTGGCCTCGTTTGAGATGGACTTTCCAGATGATTTAGCATGCGGTTGTAATCAAGAGGGAAGGCGCCCGGCATTGTTCTGTAAACGGCGACAACTTGTGAGCGTTTCGGAAGGACTAATTTCACAGTCTCCTCCGAGGCTGACTGATCCTTGACACTTTGCAAGCATGCTGTTAAGTCATGTAAAAAAAAAAAAAAGTTTAACGTATTGGATAAGGCAAGCATGAGTCACTTTTGAACTCCTATCACATTCTCCTGCTGTATTTGACATAAAAATCAACTTTGGATTTAACCCTCAGTTTTGTATTTGGGGGACTTTCTGTGACATAGGTTTATTTTAAACCCATGTTTTTTCCCTACATGCACCACCTTTCCACTATCTGTCCATTTAAAGATACACACACACACACGCATTTTTAGTTTTTTCATTGCAGTCACAGATTTTTATAAAATAGAGTTTTCCCATAAGGTAAAAAAAAACGGGTATTCATCACGTTCTGGAGGCATTTGGTCCCCACAAGGTAAGGTATACCTAGACCACAGACACACTCACACACAGGTTTGTAATTATATCTTTGTGGGGATTGTCCATTCATTTCTATGAGAAAAACCCTAATCCCAACATGACGACCTTAACCCCTACCCAGCCCTAACCTTAACCATAAGTAACCAAACAAAATATGGAAATTTTGCCATTTTAACTTTTTTTGATTACATTCACAGATCTTTGTGGAGACCTGGATAATGGTGCCCACAATGTTAAATAACAGGTTTTTATTACATTGTGGGGAACACACACACAGACATACGGGGTGGCATCTAGGACCTACGTTCAAGTCTCCGCCATGCCTTGTGCCTGTAGCCTCTGGACCCCCCCATGGACCTGAATAGCCAGACAAGCAGTTACAGAAAATTGGGGGGGGGTGCAGCTTATTCACACTTCCATGCAGAGAACAGAGGACATGCATGCACAGGTCCAACATGCATATTTATACATATTAATAACAGCAGTCAAAAGGACAGAGAGGATCCTACTATCCTTATGTAAAATGATTTTGCAATGCCATCTGTGCAAACTAGATAATGTGCATAATGTTAGCAGCCAATCATGTTCCAATATGCAAATTAGCACTTGCATTGTAGATATTCAGTGTCTTTATTCCCTTAATTTAGTTGTTGCTAAAATGTTTGTCCATTGTTTTTCTCTCCATATAATTTAGTGATTCTGCTTCTTTCTAGGAAGGTGATTTATTTACTATTTAAGTGTCACTACCATGATGGTGATGAAGGAGCAGCTCTGCTTGTGTAATCTGCTTTCACAAGCGTGCCAAAAAAAAGCACATCAGCCATGTCTTTGCTGTGAAATGTTGTTAAAGTTCCACGAATGCGATCTGCGAATTGTTCTGTAATTTGGATGTGTTCCACAGGGATTAAACTCCTTGTCAACTTAGGAAATATCTGTACTGGAACCATGCGATGTGTGGGCTTTCTCCAGCTTCCTGGGGCTGTATCACCAGAATATGTTATATGGGGGCTGTAGATCAAAGCAAGTCATTGGATCTACACAATTCTCCAGGTTTCACTTTTTCCCGGTTGCTAAACCGTGCGACAGGTACAAAGCACTTGAGTGACTCCACCACTGGACACTGTACGCCTCTTTGCGTAGAGCTACAGCATGTCCAGAATTGGAAAATATGGAAATCCAAGAGATAGGCTGTTATTTTGCATCGCCAATACCAGGCACGTAATTCTATAATAGTCTAGAATTCTAATTCTAACTGTCACAACAATTATTCCATGTAATTGACTTTTACTAAAATCAGTGTTTATGAGCACAGCCCCGAAAAGCCCCTTCAGCTCTTCCCTGTATGAGGGCCGACAGCTCTGCTCTTTATTTGCTGAGCTGGGGGGGCGGAGGCAGTGGCGGCCATCCGACAGAAGCTCAGGTCTCTTATCTGTCAGGCTGAGCTGCTGCCTAATGCTAACTGCAAGCCCCTGATGACAGGCTGCGAACTGCACCTGTATGCCGTGTTGGCATGACATGAAATATGAACGCATGCACACAGTCTGATCCCTGGGCAGCCATTCACCTTGAAAATTGGATGCAATTTGTCAGATGAGTTCTCAGTAATAGTTTTTTTTTTTGTTTCTGCAAGTCGACCGTGAGGGATGCACCACGCATGGGGGAAGTTAACAATTTACCCAAATTGATTCCGCTGCAGATTATGGAGGCACGTCGTGCTGCTGCGTCTGCGAATTTGATGCATTTTGCATGCGGTGCAGAATCTAATTGTGAATATTAGTGTTTTAATAAATTAATGATTAAAGATTTAATCTTTTTTTGGAACAGAAAAATGTGCACTTGGCTCTATAGGTTGCAAATCAAAATGTTCAGCGTTTAATGGCGCCAGTTGAGTATGGGAAGATGGAAGAGAGCGGGAGGATGTCCTCTAGCTTTCCGTTCTTTTGTAGCGTTTTTCTTTGCTGTGGCCTGCTGACTCACTGCAAATTAAGGATGCCTCCCATTCTCCCTGTTTTGATGCAGTTGTGGCGATGGAGTGATACCTGGTGTTAGGTGATCAAACAGGGCATTTGGGAATGAACAATTTTGTTCTTCCTCCTAGAATGACAGCTGGCCGTGTTGTCTTCTTAGAAAGCGATGAAAGCCCGATATGTGGCCCTCGCAGATGAGCATGGAAGAATCTGGACCTCCTTATTATTGGAATCCGGGACGGCTGGAAAACTGCTTGTCATGGTGGAGGGGAGATCCTGTATTTGGGCACGTAGGAGACTTGAAGCTGCAAAATCACCCGAGGGCGGGCTGACAGGTGGCGTCAAACCCAGTTAAACCCTGCAAGCGTATTGGTTCGTCAAAGACATAGACTATATGTCGAGGGAGTCTCTGAGTATTATATTCGTGACATGTCGTTGATACCTAGCTGACAGTCTCACATGGGTTTGTGCAAGCAAGCTGGTTTGGCCAGGGGCCCTATAGATTCCAGGGTGCGGGGGTCCTGTCATTATGTGGCGCAGCATGAGAGTCACATGGTATTGCCGGGCCAGGGTTGTGGACCTGATCTGGCCTGCTTTGACGAAGGGGGGAGCACGGTGCTGCGTGAGTGGCATGTGAAGCAGCCAGGGCCGTGCTAGCAGCCTCCCAGGCTTGTCCTCAAGGGGGCACTCTACACTTCCCACGAACACCGAACAGCAGCACTGCGCAAGCCATCCGCATCACCGTCAATGTTGCCGTTCTCTGGCCATTTCCGCATTAGCTGGCAGTCCCTATCTGTGGAAGGTCGGCGGCAACCGTACATGCAGCATTGTGTTTTCCCAGGGCGGCGGGGAAGAACAGAAACATAGCTGGTATGTTACGAGGTGGTGGCGGGGGGGGAGTATTTCTGTGCCCCAATATCCATCCCCAGAGATGCAGAACTGATTTGTTCACAATAAACCTGGAGCTACCATGACAGCCCCCTACTTCAATCTGGGAGAGTGACAGGAGGCGGGAGTAGGGGAATCAATCCCACAATTTTCTGATGTCACGCTGCAGCCTCTCCTGCTGGCCGATACGGAGCCGCCGCACTTGTTGTTCTGTTTCACTTGCCATCTGGAAAATATACGCCTTGATTATGTCATGAAGCTGCGCGGACGCAGCCTGACTTACTCAGTATCAGAAACCTGCAGATTATATTATTATCGGAATATGCTAAAATGTGAAATATTCATAATAATCAAATCATAATTTCATCAAAATAATATACACTTTGCAGTAATATTGCAGCACCCACTTTTTATTCTTAAATGGGGTCATTGAATAATATATTAAATCATTGTAAGCTTATCTGTGTATAATAATTCTCATAAAAAAAAATCAGTAGCCAAGTCAATGGCATGAACAGAATCAGCACTTTTTAGAGTCACATGCTGTTCACTGTTTTCAGGTATAATAGCTGCTGTTGTCATTTCGCACCGACATACTTTATCAGCTATAGTTGATGCATTAAGCTCATGGCCACTCCTTCAGGGTACATGTGTGAGAGGCTGCACCACTAGCTACTGTTTTCTCCCTCAAGGCTACAGTTAACACCTGGCTAGAGGAAGGCTTACGGCTGTGATTCACATGGCTTAGTCACAGCCACATCTATCACATTTAGACCAATGTTTCCGAACCAGTTCTTCTTGGACCCGCAGACATCCACATTTTTGCTCCGGTAGCTGGGAGGGATCAAAAATATGGACTGTCTGGGGGTCCCCAAAGACTGGGTTGGGAAACACTGACTTAGACCACCTGAAGCTTTTAGTCTCCACCTGTTCTGTTTATTACTACCTGTACACTTAGCAGACATTTCCATCAGGTTTTCAGTTACACACTTTTACATATTTATATAACTGGCTAATATATTCAGATTATGCACAGTACCTTGATTCATATCCGTATGTGTTGCTATTCCAGGAAGCACAGGGGCACAAGCATCACAGAACACAATCATACATTCACATACATACATGTATATGCTTCCTATGTCACATTGTGTTTATGTGTGTATATTCCACGAAATTTTGCTGTGCTCCAAAAACAGTTTATTCCCATTGGTTTATGTTGACGTGTTGAAGTAGGCATTGTGACGGATTTGGGTTTTGTCTCCAGCCTGTGGCTGCATTCTCAAAAATCTTCCGCAGTTTAAATTGAAAATCCAGCCGACAGTCAAAGCTATTAGTAGATGTGATGCTTCAGGCGAGGAAAGAAGTTAATTGCATGTTTGGTTAGCATACTGTTTATTTTTACTTTATCTGAGTTTATTAGTTTTTGCTCACAACGTTGTTTGTCCTTCTGTGACTATCTAGCTTTCTTTACATTAATAACTCAACAGTCATTCATATTTTTCTTCATTTTTTTCCAAGTTAAAACTAAACACTAGATGGGGTTATGCTGTTTCATCCTGTATTTACCAGATTGACACCCCTTCCAGTACAGGAAATGTATGTCTTTAAATTTATATTCTTAGCATTTGTGTTTTATCAAACTGAGGTTGGGAAAACCATAATTTCCATGCATATTAATGCTGGTCAGTGCTTAGGGTCTCAACGTGTGTCACCATGGCTATGTGTCTCCACAGTGAGGGTGTCATGGGTAGGAGAAATCAGCAATGTCAGACTAGATATCCACAATGGGTGGGCTGTGTTGTGTAGTGTATTTTACTAGCAGCCAGCTAGTGTTGGCTTCTATTTGAGAACGACACGATTGATCCAGTTCAGTCAGTGTTGTCCTAATTTAGAAAAATGATAACCTGGGATCAATTCTTCTCAAGGTCTCATTTGGAGAGTGAAATACTGAGATAGCACTAAAGTAGGGCAATTACAGCACCTCTGCTTATTGGATACAAAAGATAAACTATCACACAGTGTATAATATTATGTAAACTACCCCGCATTACAACTTTACAAGCAATATACAGCATGAAACATACATCTGAACATAGACTGGATCTGTTTGAATCCGCCACAGGTTACCAGTGTAACTGCTTAAATAGATTTGCTTTTTAAAAAATAGCTTTGCATATTCATGTTTGACCTGCCATATTCTTGCCTCTCAAGGCAAGTGGTTTGATTGCCTATTTTAGGAAAATTACAGGCACCTGTATCCAGACTGAGAGCTAAATTGATGTCTTCCTAAAGGAAAGTGGATGGTAAATGTCAGTCGGTAATTATCGATGCCATACAGTTGGTAGAGGAAGAAAGGTTTTAATGTGTATCTTTATGGAACTGTTCTGAACTATAGAATTTGCAAGAAACTATTTAAACAGTTTGACTCTGTTTTAATTATTGTTTTTGTATAATTTCCCAATTTCACCCTAATGTGTTGTATACCATCAGAATAAATTAATTTGGGTTGAATGAACTTAATGTATTTATTGAAGTATTGTTGTTTTTCTTAGGATGTATAAGAAACTATCCACGACCCAAGTAGAAATCACTTGTGTAATTATCACTACATTTAAATTCAGCCAAAGAAATAAGCGCTGATCATGCAAGGCAGCGTGAAAAATAATCTACAAGTTTAATTCACGAGTTTTGTTTGAGGATGTAAAAATATTTCGGTAGTTTATCAAAATAAAAGCGACAATGAAAATAAATAAAACCTAAAACTAAAAATAACACACACGACCACCGCACGGCTAATTAATCTACTGGAGCCCACGATACTGTTTTCGGTTGCCAGGCAACCGGCTGCTTCGTCATTTCCTGTGAGCAGAAGGTCTGGAGCGAGAAGCTGCGGTAGCGGCTGTTTGTCGATGGGAGCCGCGCGAGGAAGGAGTGTGTCGGATCCTGGACGAAATTCGGACGGAGTTCCGCGGAAGGGAAGCCCAACCCGAACGCCGGGCTACTTTTCACTTGTTTAACCGGCATGTCATTCGCGTTGAGTTACTTTGGCGGGTAATTTCTTGGCTTATTATTTTTGAAAAGGGGAGCGAGAAGACGAGTGCACGTCCATCCAGCCGAGACCGCCAAAAGAAGGGACTGGAAACAGCGCAACTCTCACAGTCGCCCAGTATTAAAGTCCGTAGGGTGAGACGACCGCAGGAAAAAAAGCGCTTCAACTCTTTTGCGAACTTACTTTTTAGGCAAGTTATTTCTTTCGTTTATTTTTTTAACCTTTAGGTACTAGGGGGACGCGGAGGTGACGGCGGGGCACGGAGCGGCGCTTTTCCGCCGAAGTGCGGGAGCTGCTTCCCCTTTCCACGCCCGGCTTCCTTACAGTCCTTCCTCGGGTCGACTTCGTTAGTTTGCGTTTCCTTCGCCTTCTCCAACTTTTTCAGTCGTATTTTTACGTTTTCGTCAAATCTTACATGCCGTTTTAGAACGAAAACTTTGAAAAACTTATTCGCGCACGCGTTCTTGTCCCGCGCCGGTCGTTATTTTTCTTTTTCTTTCTGTGTTTTTTTTTCCCAGCCAGACTTTGAGCGATTATTTTCGCCGACACAAGGATTATTCGGCTCGCTTCCGGACGGCCAGTGGCTAAACCGACCCCCATGGCTATTTTCCGAGCGAGCTACTCTCAGCGCTCGCCATGCGGCGCCGCAATGTGAAGCGGCGCCGGCCGCCGATGCGAGCACTGCCCCCCTTGTTCCGTCGCGGCCCCGTTTTCCCGGCAGGGCTCCGAGGATGAGCTCGGACGTAGAGCGCACGTCGCTCAGCTCCATGGGCTCCGGCGGTCGCTCGCTGTCGGCCAACGTGCGCAAGCTGCACAACGCGCTCAACCTGCTGCTGAGCGACTTCGAGCGGGAGCAGTTCATCCACTGCCTGAACGTGTATCACTCCAAGCGCAACGTCTTCGACCTGGTGCAGACCCTCAAAGTCATCCTGAACGCACCCAGCAAGCGCCAGCTGCTGCCCATGCTGCGCCTGGTCATCCCGCGCTCGGACCAGCTTCTCTTCGACCAGTACACCTCGGAAGGGCTCTACCTGAGATCGGAGGTGCTCGGCGGCGCCGGCGCCCCCGACACCTGCGGAGATGCCCTGGCCGCCAACGGCGCGCCGGCTATAGCGGCTCAGTCCCGACCGTCGGCGCATAGCGCGCCGAGCGGTTCCCCGGATAGTTTCAGCACCGGCAGCGAGGGGACAGCTCCAGCGCATCCACGGGATCCCCCCGGCGAGGTGCGCCAGGTCAATCTGAAGCGCAACAAGAGCAACGAGGGCTTGGGCTTCAGCATCCGCGGTGGCTCGGAGCACGGCGTGGGTATCTACGTGTCCCTGGTGGAGCCGGGATCGCTGGCCGAGAAGGAGGGACTGCTGGTCGGCGATCAGATACTGAAAGTTAACGACAAGGTGTTCAGCAGGGTCACCCACGCCGAGGCCGTGAAGGTGAGCTTGGTGCCTATGGTGTGCTGGAGCCTCTCGTTCTGTTACCTGGACTTTCTACACCAAGATGTGTGATTACCTTTGTGAGGTATTAAATACATACATTGATCTGAGTGCAGCCTGATCCAGGAGACTTAGCTCTAAAGCCTTCTATTTAGTACTATCGACAATTTGCAGTTTGGTACATCTCAGCATTCCCTGCCTGTTCTCTCCTCTCCGTCCAGCTAATGTTGCCAGCAACACCATCCCCCTTACTGGGAGGTGAGAGGGGTAGCCTGGTGTGCTGGGCTTCTCCAGACCAGTTTCTATAAGACACTGAGGCTGACAGACATTAGGACACCTTTTGGCATGGATGGAGATGGACATAAGGACCAGCAGGTCTGAGGTCTTGGGAAGAAGTCCTATAGTGGTACTTTTTCAAAGAACATAAGAAATTTACAAACGAGAGGAGGCCATTCCGCCCATCAAGCTCGTTTGGGGAGAACCTAACTAATGGCTAAGAGTTGTTAAAATCTTATCTAGCTCAGATTTAAAGGAACCCAGGGTTTTAGCTTGCGCTACACTAGGATGCGATACTCAGTGTAGCATGGATCAAAATGTATGTTATAAATCACTGTTGGTTGTATAATCCATCTTGTTGATGAGCATAGGGCAAAATAACTTGACATGCACTTTGGCTTTTCTCAGCTTGTTGAAGGTGGGATCATTTTAGCGGTATTTGCTTTGCTTTGCTCAAACCCCACCCACCCATTATGATGGTGCCCCCACTGATTTGTATGTCTGACGTGTGATGAGTAGCATGGCGAAATGGACACTCGTCATCATTAATGACTCATTTCTAGTGGGCTTGAACTGTTCATGTGCCACGGAGTGTGTCATGCTTGATTGAGGATAAGCTGTAATTAGATTTTTGTGTAATTAGCCTCCATTGGTCAGAACAGCTGTGAACCCTTCTCATTGGTCAGCTCAGCCTTTCCTTCTGGGTCCAGGTGTTGGTTGCCTTCTAGGGGGCAAAATTGGAACCTGCTGATTTTTATGTGGTCTTGCACTGACATGTCTTGTGGTTCCTGTTTGTGAAGTCATGGTGGACCTTACCAGTGTAATGGTACCCAAAATTTACAGTTCAGTACAAGCTTTGAATTTGCGTTCATGGTTCTGTGCAATTTTGGAATGTCAGGGGAAAAAATGTGTTTTTAAATGGTTTATTAAAACTGCAAACACAATTACGAACCGTTGTAGACCAAACAAAAGGCAAATGAGATGCTTATCTGCATATTGTAAAAATGTGCTAAATAATTAAAAATTAGGAAATTAAAAAGACTGCAGCATAACAATCATGATGAAATAAATTCTGTTAAATCCCATGTTCTCTGCTACAGAGTATGGCTGCATATCTGTTGCGATAAACATCCCTGTAACCAATAGTTTTTAATGTAGCCTGGTCTGAATTTTCCGCAAAACTCTGTTAAATGCCAGAGGCTGTTTCTGCCTTGCTCCAGTCATACACACACTCAGATGTTGATGTCTCAAATGAGTTAGCATGTTTGGTGTGTTTCCAGCAACACATCCGAGCTCGGTATAACAGAGCCGACAGACAGTCTTGGTCTTATCAACTGCTATCTCCCTAGTGCTGGTGTAATTTACTGGGAAACCAAAATGTTCCCAAACTGCCAATTATGGCTGACTGTAACCAGCACTAGCTGTAACCAGCTCACAGCCACAATTAGTGTAATGTTTTCCCGTTGAACATGTTCTTGTGAATTTAAGTTCTGCCTGTCTCAAGAAATGTATTAATTCATTTTATTGTGCATTCTGAACCAAAAATAACCAAAGTAACCGAATTGCACACATGGAATACATATACCCTTACAGCCCTAATCAACCTCTGATGCTGCTGTTTGGGTGTACTTATTGTACCGTTCTGGTCATGGATGTAACGCAGGAGATCTTTCGTGTTTCTATTCCCATGTTCTCAAGGTTTGATATGCAAAAACAGCGATAGTGTAGAGCTGGGGTCAACGTGAAGTTGATGGGTGTTGGTCTTTCTGTTGTGATCAGTTCTGGATGAGTGTGCCAACTGCTTAGATGGTCATAAGAAGGAACAAGAAACTAGTTCTTGTTGCATTTTCATTCTCTCATATTCTCCATTTGCACTGATCATTCTGTGGAATGTCTTAGAGATTTGAGAATTTTTTTTTTTTATGATTTGCATTTCTGGAGCAGTACGATACCCTCAGATCTGTCTTCCCTGGAATCAGTTTAACTATCTCGCACAGAACAGTCCATTCACTCTCGTTGAAGCACAAATGAGTGCAGGACCTCTTTAAGGGTTAAGCATTATATTTTTATTCTATTATTATTATGTGAGTGGCAAATTCGAGATGAAGTGCTTGTGTGTGAGTATGTCACACCTTAATGTTAAACATGGTTTCTGTATGGACTGTTGACCTCTTGGAGAAGTAACCAGTGATTCCTTGGCACAAAATGCTAAAGACAATAGTAACTAAATCCATTTCTTAAGGGTCTGTATCATCACGTTCTCGTGTTGCAGCTCCTCAAATTCTCTGTACCTTAAAAATTACAAGATTTAATCAAGGCTGAGTGCCATTGTATAATGAGCAGAACATGTAGTTCAGCTGTCCCATTTCTCCCGCTGCTACACCCCCACTCTGGCTCTGTCCTCCACCCCCACCCCCTTAGTCTGACCCGAAGCCAAGCAAAAAAATGGCATCAGTTTGCAACACTGCATGTGTCTCAAAGTTCATGTGTAAGCAGGATTCTGTGCCAGTCACTAACCCACATCCAGCGGCCACCCAAGCCTATGGGTGCCATCGCGGCAAGATCAAGCTAACGTGCTTGCGGGTGATGGAGCCAGTTTGGCGCACTGATGGAGAACGGCAGACCGCTCAGAATAAACGAAAAGCTCAGCTGGGCTGAACCCACATCTCGCATTACATCTGAGCAATTAGGGCACGGGACTGGAAGCTTTTATGTAGGAGTATCAGTGTAACGTAAAGCATTTGTCTTCTCACTTGGAGCAACCATTCCAGTTCACTTGAAGTAATAAACCTTCCCTTTTTTTGGCTGTTTAGTCATGGCTGTCATAGTAGCATCTTACTGAATAGAAAAAATTCCTGCTCTTGGTTTCCATTCTGAAATATATATATATATATATACATACACACACACACACACACACACATACACACACAGTACATTATATGCAATCAGGGCCTGAATTTCAATATGATCATGAGGCCTGCACTGAATGGATTACTGCCTGCACATTATGCACTGTGTAGGTGTGTGGATGTCTGTATGTATAATAAGCTGACGTTCTTAAGTAAAGCCCAGACCATCACAAAAGCAGGTTTCAGAAGAGCAGTTGCCTAAATCCAGTGGGCTGGTCGTGGGGGAATCCTCGGTCATTGGAGCCGGGGGGCGGGAAGAGGCTGGGCACTGAGGGATTTGGGGACGGATCCCAGTGTGCAGCAGCGGCATTCGGGTGACATTTAATCTAAAGCAGAAGACGCCTCCTGTTTAACCGGCCTGACCTTCACCATAATAAAGACAAGGAGGCGCCTATTTTCTTCTTCCTGATGTTGGAAATTGCTACCTTCAGGCTGTTAATGTCCTGTGGGGGACATTTCTGCCAGGAAAATCATGCCTAACCTGTGTATCTGTCATCCTGTGACCCAAACTTGGGCCTGGACTGGGAGGCACAAAGTTTCATTCCAAAACATGGAAGCTTTACCATGGGGGGCCACAGTTAGCCGTACTGGTTCTCACTACACCAAGACATTATTTGGATGGGAAGTAGGTTCACTGCGGCAATTTTTTTCATCTCTGGACGTTTTAAGAGGCTCACTGCTTTGGTCAGAGGCTTTTATATATTATAAATCTTTTTTGCGAGGAAAGTAAATGTCAGTTTTGTAGCACCAAAACATCGTTAAACACTGTTCACTTGACGCCGCGCGTCAGGTGCCGTATATGACTGTACAAGTTGCCGGATTTTCGGAGTTCATGTGAATCGCTTGGATCCAGTAACAGAAGCCAGCAAATAGCAGCTCAAGGTCTAGAATGGGTTCTACTGTTGTACCCTACGGTAGTCAGTCTTTATTTTGGCTGCAGGAGTACAGGATCTAAGTGGGACAATTAAAGTCACTTTAAATAAAAGCAACTGCAAGTTTGTTAAAAGAAAAGAAATGAATACAATGTATTTTACACTTTTGAAAAGGAGGTTCAATTACAGGGATTGTTTTCCCCATACACACGCCACCACCTGCTTGAAGGCCATAGAATACGGGCCGACAGTGGGCCGCTTCTCTGGTCCAGTCGCCCCGGCTCATTTTGAAGCTAAATTATTGATGAAGCATTTCTGTACAGCAGGCAGCGTACATGGCCAGGCTGTGTGAAGGCTCGGCGGCGGGCGCGAACGGGAGGCGTCTGCGAACAGTCGCTGAGGGACGGATGAGGGAGAAGAATGCATTTGATTTCTGATTCTCTTTCAAGCCATCAAAGATGCAGGGCTGGGGGGGGGGGGTTCCGCATACACCCCGCCCAATTTTTATATTTATTTTTTAAATCCCCCTCTGCTTTCGTTTCTCATGCCTCATCCATCTGAAAAGCTCTTCTTGCCAGCATTTTAAAATGCACTCCTGCACCCCCCACCCCCCTCTCTTTTTTTTTTTTTTTTTTTTTTTTTGGTAGTGTTGTCGTTGACCGGGTGCGCGGCGGCCGGCCACAATAAATGGGCAGTTTAAATTTTATTAAGGGGGGCCACCAGCAACCCCTCAGTAGCTCGGTTTTCAGAATGGACAGCACGGTTATCTTGGCCTTGGGGTTGGGGTGGGGGAGGGAGTCCCATGCGTGACAGTGGTGGACTCTGCGGCCCCCGCCTTCCCTATGTGTTGCTGTGCGAGGTTGAGGAAAGCTTAATGAGCACTGAGAGGGTCAGACCGAGGCATTTTATCAAGTCAGATTGTCTGTTTGGAGCAAGGGCTTGCCCTACGTGCCTCTGGATCCGGGGAGCGTCAGCAAAGTAA
The DNA here is from genome assembly GCA_026777985.1 of Mormyrops attenuatus. NCBI lineage: Eukaryota > Metazoa > Chordata > Actinopteri > Osteoglossiformes > Mormyridae > Mormyrops > Mormyrops attenuatus. The sequence continues at coordinate 6,739,717 of JAODKC010000117.1, read as the reverse complement.
TTAAAATGTCAGGCGAGGTCTGCAGGTACTGCAAAGTGGAACAACAAACACATTTTCCTCAGTTGTCCGTGCCTATGGAGCCTATCAAAGGGGTTTAAGTGAGCGGTCTGGGATATTAGACTAGACCCTATTGTTCATGGATGACTGCTTTCGCTGGTTTATTATTTCTGCCTCCTGCACTAATCTTCTTTTTATTTTTTTTAAGTTCTTTTTTTGCTGTTTTTTTCCTCGTTCCTGTTGAGCTTCCTGTGCCTGTGTTCCTATGCTGAGACAAAAAACATTGTACATGTGAACAATACGGTTGTATGGGATTAGAGAGGGATTTGGCAGAGATGGCATTAAAATAGGACCTGTGAATCCATGTGCATGTACTCTGGCCTTGCAAGCCGCGCTGTGAGAGGCCACGCCCTGCCGTGCCATGCCGAGCCGTGCCGTGCCATGCTGAGCCGTACCGGAGTTGGCATGGAAGTGGCCCCAGGGTTGGCGTAGAAGCCGGATGGCGAGATAAGGATGCGTACCGTGACAGATGCTGTGTATTTATCCTTAGCATGCGATCTCCAGCTGGCGTGTGATGGGGGAAGGGCCCCACCTGAAATTTTAATGCCTGTACAGCAGAATCCGCTGCGGGACCAAAGGGGAGCTGTGCTGTCACAATCACGGTGTAATCACCATAAATGTTTTCTTTGATCGTTCCCCCTCCTCCCCTTTCTCTCAGCCCATAATCCCCCCTCTTTTCATTCAGACGAGCAGCACGCTTCATGCGCTGCCTGGGAGCTGTATGGAGACGTGCCACCATCCTGACAGCACGGACCCTGGGCAGAGATGCTTAGGCCCAGGCATCCAGAACCAGCAGGAGTGTGACCAGAAACAGTCACATATTCGAGTCTGCAGTTTTTTTTTATTCCCAGGCCTCCCCTGAAAAACTTTGCCCAAAGTGTTCCTAATACACGTCTACTGAGCGACTAAGTTAAACCAGTTATGTGGTGAGGTTCTGGAAATCCAGGTCAATTAAATCGAAAAGAGCTGTTCTTTCCTTCCCACAATTTGCTTATTTGCAAAATGAGGTGATGAGCCTTCCCTGTCCCACAAGAAAAATCCCACAAACAGGCCGGCTGTGCCTCTAGCAGCATGAGGACTCAGTGGACCTTTTCAGTGATCCATTGAGTCAGTCTGGGGGGGGGGGGGGGGGGGGGGGGGGGGGCGGGGGGGGGGGGGGGGGGGGGGGGGGGGGGGGGGGGGGGGGGGG
>JAODKC010000117.1:6722199-6733543 GCA_026777985.1 Mormyrops attenuatus | reverse complement strand
CCCCCCCCCCCCCCCCCCCCCCCCCCCCCCCCCCCCCCCCCCCCCCCCCCCCCCCCCCCCCCCCCCCCCCACAAGCCAATTTAGTCACTTCACATTTCTCCCTGCAGCCATGCTGACCCAGGTCTCTTCTAGCTCTAAAAGCCTTTTGAGATTTCCTTCGATAATATTTAAAAAAATGCTCAGTAGTATCTCCACAAATGGCACCTCCTCCCCAGGTCAAAAGCTGTGCTCGACGGGAATGGAAAAGAACGTAGTTGCACAGCGCTCTCGTGAACCTTAAGGAAAGTGCCTGGTAACCTGGATTGCAGAGAGGCTCCTTGGTCAAGTCCTGGGTTTGTTTCCAAAGCAGGAGCCTGATATTGGCAGCGTTTGAGTGTGATAAACATATAAGTGAATATTCAGCTATGTAAACAAAGTCTAATTACTTAAAAAAACATATTCTCTGTAAGCTGTGTAATCAGTGACAGTTTTGGGATCTTTCCTCAGCTTCGGTCCTGTTTCTTCCTCAGTTCTGGATCCAAAGTGCCTGAAAACCATGCTGTGGACCATGTGGCATGAAAGCCTTGAAAAAGGACCCTCCACACATGCATCTTACACATGCGCAGACACACGTGCACAACATAATCTTCCAGCTGCTTTGATGAGCAGGGCTGTTTAGAGGGGATCCTCTGTCTGCAGCCTCCAGTTTGCTCTTTTCATCAGTGTGAGCAGCAGTTTAGTTTTGGCTGTGGATGGTGGGGATATGTCCCTGCCAATACTGTGGGAGTACCGAATAGTCCGTATCGATATTTTTAGGGATCTCCAACTTTTTCACATTTTCACTGGGCATTTAATTGAAATAATTTGAAACCGACATTCAGTACCTCTAATTGACCCATTTCAGTTACTCTGTTTTTTTTTTTTTCTTTTTAATTCTGTCAATATAAAAAAAATCTGTTAATACTTTCCCCAGTGTGTGTTCATGTACTGTCCCCTTAAACATATTACCACGTGTGCAATCACGTGACTCCACGCTGTCCAGTCTGTGACATGGAAGCAACACGGAGGAGAACTCAAATACCAAGCCGACTGAGCAACTCCAGCAGCTTGTACCAAATTAATTTGCTGTGTCTGTCGTTTGGACACATGAAAAGGTCAAATGTAAACACTGTGGAAAAACAGTTTCAGCTACCGGAGGTAATACCACCAATCAGTTTCAACACTAGTAATATTTAAAATTGAGTGGAAACCGCTTATATTGATCAACTGCTTATATGGATCAAAAAGCTTGGGACAGAATCATTCCTGTACGAATACTGTTTAGATAATTCGCTTATAGTAATCAAGAAGTCCACCTACAGTGTTTGTTTTGGGTCTTTTTATACATAACATAAAACAAAAACAAAACAAAAAAAATTCTCTCAATTACGAATGTAGACTCATCAATGTTTATGATACACTGCCAAAAACGAGCCGATGAGATGCAGTTGCGAAACTACAATAAGCTATAGTTTATGTTCAGTACTGTAGTGAATTATAGCGTATTTGAATTATACACAGTTCAGTAATTTAATTTGTGCGGTACTGTAATTTGAAAAGTGTTTGAAACAGCTGTACTGTAGAGTTAATAAAATTCAGTATATAGCGACACTGTCCATTTTCTTGCCTTATATTCGTGTAATTACCATTAAATTGACATTTATATATTTATCTGCCGGAAAAGCAAAGAAAAAGAAAAAAACTGATTATAATGATCATCCACTTGTAGTGATCAATTTCATCCAGATGGACGTGATCACCATAAATATAACCAATATCACCAAAAATAATTTTGTTTGCAAGAGATGCTAATTATTTATTTTCTACTTTTTTTTAGGGAACTTGCTTTTTACATTAAAACTAAAATGTGACCTTTTTCATAAGTTGGAATGATTTGGTCCCTACCATTCTTGAAATCAAACCGATTTCCTTGAGCATAAAGTTTTTTATTTTTAGGATGGATATAACAGCTACATTGTCAGTCCTCCACAGAAAAGAGGCACGTAGAATGAACTGTGTACAGGATACGTGTGTCTTTTAAGAGAAGCATGCTTTCCCAAAGTATCATTAAGAAGAAGGCACAAGATCTCCTTTTTACTTGTAATACACTTCATATTTTATTCACCTTCTTTCTGAGGATCTAACATTGCAAAACATCTTCCAACTGCACCGGCATGGGGATGATGAATGACAGCTCTGATGTTGGGACTGGTTTGTGGGCTTGTGTACGCTAAACTTCAGAAAGATGAATTATGTATTCAAGGCACTGCTATGACTGTTCAGCATTCTGGCATGCCGGAGCAGCTCAGACCCATGGCGGACGATGGTGGAATGCACGTCGAGACAGGCACCTTGTTTCTTTTGCCTTGCAGTGTCCGGGCAGCCTGGATGACAGGGTTGTGTTGGCCTTTTGAAGCATTTGTTCACCGTGGGGGCATGCTGCCAGTCTGAGGAGGTCTGTGAACCTGATCTGACTATAGAGGAAGCTGGGGCAGGGGCCTCAAGGTCATTGGGAGAGGGTTTGACCTTGGCTGACCTAGGTGACCCTTTTGTGCTGATCCCCCATATTTCTAAAAGTAACCTTGTTCCCCATGGCTAATGGTCATCTGGCTGATCTGGACTGGCTCTACAGAACCCAGCTATCGTTAACGATGGTGACGTCCGCATTGGCAAGTCATACTGAGAGCCCAGTGACTCCTGTTCTGATGATCCTGTAGCTAGTCATCTGGCTCAAGGTGGGAATAAGGCTCTGTCCATCTGGAGCCAGTAGAAAAGAGCGGACGCGCACACACACACACACACACACACAACGGCTTGGTAATTGCACTCAGTTAAGGGCACTCTATCGATCTCTAAACGTCTTGTGTACATCTCTGGACAAGCTGAAACCCTCAACAGCTTATTCTGTATTCGGAAAGTAACCCTTGATGGTGCCTTTTCTCTGTCTCCTCAAAGACAGAGAAGGAGAAGAAGCAGACAGAATCCGACTAGACTTGAGCTGAAAGTGGAACAACCTTTCGCAGGACATGTAGTGATAAAGAGCTGTTAGTGATGGTCCGCACTGAATCATTAAAGGTCAAACAGCATTCCCCCCCAAACTGAGATTGGGAAGGAGAAGACGCAAATGGAAGTCCTCTTCCGCTAAAACATGTCAGTGTCACATCAGCAAAGAGAAACGGACATGGATACAAATTTGCTTTCCCAAAGGATTACTTACACATATAGTACTTCTCACTTTCTCTTTTGAGGGACTTATAGCCAGTTTATGCTAATAATACATGTTTGGTGGTTACAGGTAAGTGAACAAGCAAGAAGAAATAAATACATCTGACAGACCGCAAACAGAAATGACATGGCGGTAAAATTCCGAAATGATCCGGATGAAGGACATGTCCTAGGAAGATGCCAACTTTGGTTTTAATGTGGTAAGAAATAGCTTAAAATATTGCAAGAGTCCAGATGGCTGCAGTCCCCCGCCCCCCAGGGCATATGGGGAGCGTGATTTTGTTTTTATTTACCTGTCCAGGTCTGAGGAATCTTGCTGGATTGGTGTGTTAATCACGCACAGCGTGAAATTTCAACCCCTGCTTCCTTACAGTACATGGTCAGAGCAGTCTGATCGAAATGGTGTTCACATTTTTTTTTTTGTCTGGGGGTTGTGGATGAAAGGGATGGAAGTGATGTGAGCAGTGAAGCAGATAGGCGGTGGGTCAGTTAAATCGGGGGGGGGGGGCAGAGGCCAAAGAAGGGTTTGAGAGGGGCAGGAAGAGAGATTTAGGATACGGTTTGGCCCTTGCACGTGGAAGCACTCATTTTGTGGAGTCATTCAATGTTTCACATTGTAGTCCCAGGCCTACTCTACATGGAAATGTTTTCATAATGCCATTCCCAGCTTCCAAAGATTTACCCAGGGGGTCGCGGTGTTTTTTTTTCCAATTTATAGCTGTGCAAATGTACTCTAAACAAAATTTAATAAAGACCACGATTAGCGCCCTGCTGGGATTATGATTCCTGTCAGGGAGTAAAGGCCCAAACGGAGGTCATTACCGCTTCTGTTTTCATTAGCTTTTGGTTCACATGACCGTCCCTTTTCATGTAAATGCTGATGTCCTACTCAACCTGATACAACAGGCAGCATCTAGCCTGAAGTTTTATGGGCCAAGGTGCTCAGAGGAAAATGAAATGTGTCTCTGCTGACAATGGACAGCGAAGACATGAAGGCATGGGGCCGCGCACCAGCGGACTGGTTGAAGCAGCGCCTGAACAACTGTTTCGATTACTTTTCAGCAAAGAACAGGTGGAACAGTGGAAATTGGTCATGGGCTGGCAGTTTTCCTGAAGGTTCTATATAGGTTTAGAATGAAATAATTCTTTAATAGATTTATATGGAATTACATAGTCTGATATCCATGTGTTTCCCTCAATGCAGTGTAGTTGTTTTAACTTCTGCTGGCTAATACATTGTGGAAATGTGCTTTCCTCCAAAGTGAACTCGATGTAAACAAGGCAGAGTTTCTCCTTCCTATTCGTGGCATTTTGTTCCCAAAGCCCTGGCCTGGTGCCCGAAGCTGTAGGTCAACCGGGGAGCGATGCTCTTTCATTCCGGTTTGGCCTCTGTTCAGAAGGCCAGCAAATTGCAGTGATCTTTCACGTCTCCCCCTGCCCTGGCAAGCCTTTTACAGTCACCCATTATCTTGACATCAGCTGATTGGTTAACAATATTGGATTTAGCGGTAAACATTTTCACGAGGAAGTGTCGTGCAGGTAATTTTCCAGGAAGGAAACAAATAAAGCAGTGTATAGAAAACGGAATTCCATCAACACAACCAATCAAAGGCTAGTAACAAATATATCCTGACAAATCCGGCCCAAAATGTAAACCAACAGAGCTTGTAGGACCTGCAATATATTTGTGTATTTTTCCTTATTTGTGCATTGTGGTTTTGAAAGACCCGCTGCCAGTTGAACAGTAATATAAGCCTGCCTTTGCCTGGTGAAATGATGAGGTCAGCCTTCTCGTCCAATCAGAGTGTTCCCCTGCCTGTGAATTCATCCATCCATCCATCCATCCATCCATCATCCTCCGCTTATCCGAGGTCGGGTCGCAGGGGCAGCAGTCTCAGCAGGGAAACCCAGACTTCCCTCTCCCCAGCCACTTCAACCAGCTCCTCCGGTGGAATCCCGAGGCGTTCCCAGGCCAGCCGAGAAACATAGTGCCTCCAGCGTGTCCTGGGTCTTCCCCGGGGTCTCCTCCCAGTGGGACAAGGAACACCTCACCAGGGAGGCGTCCAGGAGGCATCTTAAACAGATGCCCGAGCCACCTCATCTGGCTCCTCTCAATGCGGAGGAGGAGCGGAAGCATAATCTGAGGTCGTTTCCAGCTGCTTTTTTATGCTTACCTTAGGACGGTGAGATATATAGTAAAATATTTTAAAGAATGATTGTCTTCAATTTAAGAAAATTGTTGCTGTAACCAATGGTAAATAACTGTGGGAAAGATGGGGTTTAGAGTAATCATTTAGGCATGATGGGTTTAGTTATATTTATATACTTATAGAATAACGAATAAGATGGTTATATCCAATGCAGTGTAACAACTGTGCAGATATAACCTGAACCAGTACCTCCGGGTTTGAAAGCCTTGGAGGCCACAGGGGCTTGGATAGACTGGAATGTGGACACAAATGGGTGCCCCTGTAAATTTAAAAGGCCTTGTGGGAAGCTTGTGCACTGTCCAAGAGGCATGTGACTTCAGTGGAAATGTTCGGCTCCCTATCACACATGCTCCACTCGAGATCCGCACTTTGAGGTGTTCGGAGCCACGGCTGAAGTTAGTTTTCTGGACCAGTGAGCACAGAAAGAAGAAAATAACCTCCAGACACAATGCATCATTTCTCGATTTCGGGTGGCCCGCTCACACAGAAACATTCGACCCTGCGTTATGCGGGGTGGGGGGAGTCACACTGGAATCCTTCCCTGGACTGACCGCCCGGCACATCTGATGGAAGTGCGCAGAGTGGAACACGGGCCGCTTGAGCAATGGAGCGGTGGATCTAAAGGGAAACCGGGAGTGCCCTGCATGACCGCTCCTCCTTCTGGCTTAAGCGGTCATAGCCCCTCACTAACCAGTCCCCCTGTAAGTCAGCTCCCGTCCTGCATGGTTGCTTTGCAAGCACAACCAAGCGAATCAATATGTTTTGTATATCCATAAATCATCTTTGGGGAAAAAATTATATTTATAAATCAACTGGTAACAAAAGAATAAAAGACTGTCCAATGATGTGTGGAGGGAAAGGAGTGTGTCTTATGAACTTGGATAAGTGTATTTCTTTTCATCACGCATTGACTGGAGACTGGCAGCAATATTGTCAATGTGGGTGTGTGTCTGTCAGACTTCTTAGAAACTCACCAGACTATGATATTTCTTCATCAACAATAAAGCAGCATGATGCCATTGTGGAAACCGCAGGCATTTACGGTACCAGTCAGAAGTTGGCACACGCCAAGCTGCCAATAGAGGAGTGTGACTGTGTCGCATCACATGACCTGGCTACCTGACCTAAACCCAGCAGAGGTGGTTTAGGAGGAGTTTGACCAGAGAGTGAAGGAAAAGCTGCCAATGAGTGCTGAGGATATATGTGGGACCTCCTTCAGGACAGCTGGAAAAGCATCCCAGGAGGCCACCTCATGAAACTGGCATAGAGGAGACAGTAGGGTAGGATCACCTCACCTTTCAGCCTGTGAGAGAAATGTACCTTGCAGCTGTTTTTTGTTTTTTGATGGTGAACTTATTGGATCAACACCTTACTTTGGAGATGTTGCACAGTCCTGCTCTTTACGACAATGCATGTGTTAAACTTTTGGTAATTTTCAGCACGCATAACAATAATAAAGTTACTCTGTATACACTGGGTGTTTCCCAACCCAGTCACAGTCAGTCCACGTTTTTGCTCCCTCCCAGCTCCCTGGCACAGTCCACATTTTTGCTTCCCCCCCAGCTCCCAACACAAGCAAAAAAATGGACTGTCTGCTTGTCCTCGAGGACAAGGACCAGATTGGGAAACAATTCTTTAGACCATTGTGCATCTTGGTTTTAAGTGAGAAGATGAGAGCCAGGATCTTTTTAATCTGGAAAAAAACTGGAAAAGACTTTTACATGCTGATTTTTTTAATTGGAAGTGGTGTTTTTTAAGAGTTATGCTCAAGGTTAAAGACGCCCACATTTAGCAAAAAAGAAAAGAATAGTGAAGAGGGCTTCTATCATGTGGCAGCAGATTAGTGAATCTTTAAAAAAAGAGCCTGACAAATGGAGATGCAGTTTTATAAGGGTTTGTAAGGAAGGTGATCCAAGTATTATGGACTGGCCTACTTAGTTTGACCGCTAAATCCATTCTGAAATAAAGATGGGAGGCTTTCTGCCAGAGACCGAGTACCTACACTTGATAATACTGTCAAAAAGCTTCATGGTCAAAAAGGGCGCAAATCCAGCATTATCGCAGAAATAGGATGATTTAAAAAAAGAAAAACGTTGGGGTTTAGTCCGAGATATTGTGTCACGCACAAAAGCCGAAAGAATTACCGAAAGACAGGGGACTTCTTACAGCCTAGCCAATTACAGAGAACTTGGCCACACTAGGATATCTCACAAATGATTTGAACTTATCACTACTCAGCTCTGAAGTTGCTGCTTAATGGACTGTTTTAAAAGTTTTTTTAACAGTTGACAAGCATTGAATGTGAACATTATCATACTGAATGAGGGGCACTTAATCCAATAAATCATCCACTCCCTGTGCTGATATAGGTGGTAGTAAAGTAGAAGTATGTCATTAACACTATGGAACCCTTCTTGTAACAGATTTATGTATACGCATGTATGCATGTTCATCTTTGCTCCATGTCTACCACACAACAAAAGGCTGCAAGAGTGCAAGAATGCAAGGGTGACAATCCCAAACATACACAATGTGTGCTGGGTTGTATCTTGGCCAATATGCTTTCATTTATTTGTCCATTTAATACCCAATAGTACTTGTTCCTTTGTGATTACTCAAATGCAGTATTTCCTCAATGCACAGCAAGAACAGTGATATTGAAACTAAACATAAGCCTGCATATACTTGTACTATAGGGAACAGGCTTTGACAGACATAGAGTAGCATGTAAGTTGTGGTGTGGGTTGTGAATGATGAGTTAAAATGATGATAAATGACCTATTCTTGCCATTAAACTCCATTAGCATTCCTATGTATGTGCGTTCCTGTCTTAGGGTTGCTCTAATCGGAAACTGAATGCACTCTTTCTGGGCATGGATGCCATTAATGCATCGTAGGGTTTGTAGTGGTAAACTTTGCCTTTGGGAGCAGAAAGAAACTGCTTTTTTGTCTGCTCAGAAACAGGATGCTCATGAACTACGGTCACAGAAGATGATGATACTTGAGATTGGCTCCAGAATGACTACAGGAGTCCTTGCTCGTTATATCTGTGAAATCGCCTTCACATTATACACACAGATGGGGAAACTCAAATTTCTATTCTGCCGAAACAAAAGTTGATGCTGCGGGGCAATATATGCAAATCTGAAATGTTAACGTAGTCAGACAGATTTATTGAAGTGGTTAAGGATGGTAAGGAACAGAAAGATCCTGGCTGAAGTCCCAGGAGGGCCCTGCTTCTCTGCTCTCTTTCGCGAAAAGGCACTTAGCCTGAATCGACTCACTAAAAATACCCCCTTTATGTTATACGAGTTTATGCATAGTAAAATCGTATGGCGTGCAATTAAAAAAAGATTTAAATCCCCTAAATGTCCCCTAAGTAAATAAAAATTAGCTAAGTAAACAGAAAAGTATGGTGTCTCTCAGTGAACAGGCCAGTCGGGTCACAGTCAGAGTCGAACAGCAGCCTCAGGCCCATTTAAGCAGCTGGTCAGTTTGAGGACCTGGCGGGAGCATTTTGACAATGTGCTCCCTGTTGGCACATTCATGTGATACGATCCTTGCTGTGTGGGGATCGAAGCTTTTCATTTGGAGCTTGAAGCTCCATTTCCCTGAATTCGATTACCTCGGGTCCACAACTTTGATTCAGGGGCTCCACACAAGCGGAGCATGGCGCTTTTTGGATGTCCTGTTTTAATCATGCACATCGTGACTGCTTGTTGAATGGGATGCCAAGTGTGCTGGGCTAATGCTACCATCCATGGATGAATTTAGACAAATCGGTCTTCTGTGATTGGCCAAGTGCCGAAGGCGAAGCAACCGGACACATGCCTCTCAAGGATGCTAATGGTACGGTGGGGGTAATTTGTAGTTCACATCACGGTCTTGGCTCAAGCTGACATTCGCATTTATTTATGGAAAGGTTCGTGTCTGTTTGTGATACGTTATAAGAGTGAAGAGATGGGTTACAGAATTGTAGCTACGAGTGTATGGATCAATTATGGACAAAAAGTGAGTCATCAGACATTTGTGCGGGAATAAAAAAATGTAATGGTAAAAAACATTACAATATCTTCCAGTTCTGTGGGCCTAGTGAGAGCCTGTGGTATGTTTCTGTGTTCCAGGGAGACTTTTCTTCTAATGAGCATTGCTGTTCTATTAAAAATCTGCTACACCAAGCCACGGCGACTTTGAACAAATGAGAAATGTATTTCTATTGCCAAGAAAAGAAAATCTTGAGCGAGCTTCTGAGAAGCACACACCAACCATGATTGTAAATCAGCAAGCTCTACTGCATGGTAAGAAATAAGCAATAGATTTATTTGTCCTGATGAAAAGAGCGTTTGCCTAAAACATACCCGCTCCAACCCGCTGCCTCCTGCAATTATCATTAACACAACAGGAAAGGACACAAGGTAGACGACTCCTTTGCTTTGCCCACCGTGAAACGGGGGGAAAGAAAGCGGCGTGTTACCCGCAGTCATGTCAGCAGGCCTGAGTAAGCGGCCTCAGGAGACGCAGTGCTCGATGACAGAGCGCCATGCTGCGCCGGATAGCGAAACGGGACACATTAGCTGTGGAGTGACTCAGCCCCAGGGGGGTGCAGTACTGGACAGGACATCCCCATTAGCTCTCGGGACGCAAGCAGTGTCACCTGGCAGCAGGCGCTTATGAGGTGCAACAGTGACGGGAGGCATTTTCACAGACGTGAGAGCTTCATTCTGCAGACCAGACATATGTCTTGCTGCATAAACCCATGATGACACAGGCTGCATCCTGTGTCGCTCCTGGTCCACAACACCAGCACAAGCAGTTCTGTGTGCTTTGAAGTCATGTCTCACGTTTGTGTTTTCCTCTGGCCGGAATCTGAACTGTTTGCAGGAATGTGTGCCTGTACGGCCGTGTCCCATCTCACAGTGGGTCCCGAGCAGGCCACTCTGATTGGCTAATGGATTATTAAAAAGATGATAGATCTATTAGATTCTGCTCTTCTTCTCAATCTGTTTTCATTAAGCACATCTTTGCTATCCAGCAGTGTCAATTATGCAGTGAAAAATCCAAAGTATTTCAGAAAGCAAATTATTTCGTTTTCTTTTCCAGAATGATTCTGAATGGAGCAGTTTAGGCATAATTTGAAGGGCTCGCTCTGGGACGCAAACCCTGCATTTAAATTTGCAGCGGAGCACTGTGATTCAATCCCACACCCTGCAGTAAACCTGCCAGACAGCGATCTGCTAGCAGAACTGGAGTCCGGGCGGGTCGGCGGGTGTTCAAACAGGTCGCACTAATGAGCAGCCCCTAGAAACAGCATCACACATGGGCCCTGATCAGAGGGCTCTGTCACCCCCTGGAGCGATATTCACTATGGTCTCATTATCAGCCCTAGTGATCACGGTAATTCTGAGCTAAAGTTGATGGCCAGTTGGCTTGTGTCTCTCCTTCATCTATGTATTTGTTTCCCATGTAAAAAAAAATAACCTGGTTCGGGGCATGGGGTCTGTCTGGGAGTTCTGGGGGTCTATTTGTCTGCCTCGCAGTCCCCAAGATGCTGTAATAGGTAAATAAATGCCCCCCACTCACTTTTGTGAGCTCATTGCTGAAGCTGCTTAATCTAGCCCTGGGGAATTAGTGGGCTGCTTCCACCGCTCATGCCCCACAACTCTTTGAACAAGAAGGTTGCCTGGGACACATTCATCATCCCTAACGGCGATAAATTAGTCTAGTTACATTCCCCCCCCCATGAAATGGCCGCAACCAGCTCTCAGCTCCCCAGCACCTGTATCCAGGAGCAAACAAAATACAGTCCGTTTTATCACAGGCGGGGGGGCGGGGGGGGGGGGTGGGTGGGTCTCCTTAAACCGGATTGCCGTGGCAACACCAAAAGAACAATT
>JAODKC010000117.1:6699739-6722099 GCA_026777985.1 Mormyrops attenuatus | reverse complement strand
GGGGTGGTTGGGTCTCCTTAACCCTGATTGCCGTGGCAACTCCAAAAGAACTATGTCTCATGACTTAGCAGTAATGGCTTGTCCTGGTGAGGGGAATACTGAAAGGGGGTTTTGATGTGAGAGGGGAGAACAGAAATATCAGGGGGTTCTGTCAGGCCCAAGGGGCCCTCACTTACTCAGACAGATCAGCACGGACCTCAGCATATTTCAGTGGGCAAAATCTGGCCTCCTGTTTGTGATGGTTACTGCATTCTTGTAATGTTTCCTAAGGGATGCTTCCCAGCCTTTTTGCGTTCAGGTTCCCATTTGACTGAAGTGCAGTGCTTGAGGAGCTGGCAGCTTGAGGGGTTTGGGTAGTGCTGCTTGTTGCCTGATCACCTCAGTACTGGACGGGTCATGGTTTGGCAATTAACTGAGGTGAAATTGGACAGGCCCTCCATGTGTGTAGGGCAGTGTTTGCATTTGTATTACTGAAACTGCTTAGTCCTTTAATAACTAATAGCAGGGTCCTAACTCCCCATATGCCCACACAGTTATACTCTCTTTCCTCCCTCCCTCCCCCAGGTCCTGAAAGGCAGCAAAAAGCTCTCACTGTCTGTGCGTTCGGTGGGCCGCATCCCTGGGGGCTACGTCACCAATCACGTCTACACGTGGGTGGACCCGCAGGGCCGCAGCGTGTCCCCGCCCCCAGACCTGCCCGAACACCGGAGCTCCGCCTCCGGCTCTGGCTCAGCTGGCCGCCGCGTCGACAGCCTGCGCCGCAGCCATCTGCCGCTGCTGCAAGACGGCGATGAGAAGAAGGTGGGGCGCGTGTGTGTGTGCAGACGGGGAGCCGCATGCGACATCTGTACGTGTGACTTATATATGACATCTGTACATGTGGCTTACCTGTGTCAACTGCTTGTGGCTTACATGTAGCTTACATGTGTCATCTGTACATGTGGCTTACATATGACATGAACATGTGCCTTACATGTAGCATCTGTGCATGTGGATTACATGTGTACTTGAAGCTTACATTTGTCATCTCTGTGTGGCTTACATGTGTCATTTGTACATGTGGCTTAAATGTGTACATGTGGTTTACATGTGTCATCTGTATGTGTGACTTACATGTGGCATGTGTACATGTGGCTTACATGTGGTGTGGGTGCATGCAGCTTACATGTGGCATGTGTCCATGTGGCTCACATATCTGTACATATGACTTAGTTGGTCATTGTGTCACCTGTATTTTATTACAGCTTTTTGTGTTTTTAGATACATTTATAAACTATGAAAGATGTTTGATGTTTTCCTGCCTATACACTGTGCTCTACATTGTTGCCATAAGACTATATTACTGTGATTGAGTTGTGAGTGTGTGGGTCATCTGGCAGCATTGCTTCAGTAAATGTTCGAGCACTCTTTTTAAATGGATTAAGTCTCCTAGGATTTGACCCAGCAGCCTTCTGGCTGCAGATTATTTCCCGTAAATGTCTGACTGCTCTTTGTGCTTTGCTGGAGCAGTGTTGGTCAGCAGTAAGGGCTTAGCCTGGCTTGGCAGGGTCCAAAACATCACAATGAGGGGCCAACATGTTTTTTAGTGGTTCAAGATGTGAAATCAGGAAAAGGCAACTAAATTCATGCTCCGTCTCACCTTGCTGTGTAGTCACATGCTGCGAAGGTCCTGGCAGGAGGCAGTAACATGTGTTTGATCACATGACCCAGATACCAGGATTATCCTGACCCTCCTGAAAGAATTAATCTCAACCTTCAGCCAACCTTTCAGATCTCCACTGTAGATCAAGACAGCTGCATCTCTCGACCCATGCTAGGGCTGGGAAACTCTTTTAAAAAGGCATTTGAATTTTTATAATATAACAGATTTATTCATTTGAAGAATTTCAAATATTAATTGTGAAGTTATACTACAAACCCAACCCATGATTTTGTGCAAGCATTGTGAAAGGTGACACCTACAACATTTGGAAAATGACAAGAAGACAATAATATATAACACATTTTTGTTTATTTAGCTACCCACAGAAATGCCAACAGAAACATCAAAAAGTCATTTAAATTGTGGTGTGAAATTATAATATCAAATGATTCACATTAGGCAGCTGACAGACTTATATGCATAAAAAAGCTTAAAATATTTAAATGACATCAGTGCAATCAAATCCTACCTTCAGTTTAGGCTACATCTAACTAAGCTTGGGCAGTATTTAATTTTTCATGCCGTCACACTGTCCATACATTAAACTGTGGGATACGGTATTTTGATGATAATTTCCAAAGCAACGCTATTCTGGTATAGTGGAGGGAGGTCCTCCATGATAAGTTTTCAGACTGTATTTCTCAGGTTTTGGGAGTTATCATATTGCCGGATTCTTTTTCTGATTAACATAATTTCTCATCGTTTCGGCCATTCTAGCTAGCTGAATTAATTTAGGAAAGTCTGCCCCTAGTGGCCTACTGAAATCTTCAAAAATTTGGATTTTTGCCATCAGATACATAAATGTTTTTTAAATTCTAATTTTATTCAAATACCGAAGTTCGACTTCCCAGGCCTAGTCAATGCAGCGGGGGAGCCATCTGCTCCAATAACAGCTCATCTGAGAATAAAGAGGTTTAAGTACGTGCAGGGGAAGTCTGCTCTTTTAATTACGGCCACCTTGCCTAGGGTGCCTGGGTCAGATAGCTGAATGGTTCCTCTGGTATCTAATTAAATCCCGTCCGTCACGTCCTTGGATGGCTTCCCTCTGAGAATCTGCCGCGTCTGTCAGAACTGTCGCCGACTCTCCCCAGGTCGCCCCAGAAACACGGGTGGGCCTGCAAAATGAGGTAATTCGTTATTGCTTGTAACACCAAGGTCACTGGAGCCCGATGAGCTTCCAGCACCACGTAAGGTCCTGGTGCAGAGCACTGCTACCTTTGGTGCACGACCAGCCGCGAATTGTGCTTTGTGCAGAGCACCACCGTAAAAAAATATATTGATGGACCTTGGATATTTTTGCTGATGGAGGTCCTGTCTGAGGAGAGTATCACTAATGAGGACACTTTTCTCAGTTTCCCCTCTCCTTACCTTCCCTCTGACTTTTAAATCCCTTTCCCTGTGCCCCTGTTTCATCCCTGCCCAACCAGTCTTCGGCCAGATTGACCTCTCATGTTGTCCTTCTTACAAAGTGCTCCCTTGTGGCTCAGGATGCTGCAGATGGGGTCAGGTTGAGCCACAACTAAAGGATTGGGGTCTATCTGGGGCCAGTCACATAACAAAGGTGCTTAGTCACGATATATTTAATTATTTTCTCTTCTGTATAAACTGTTTTTTCACGCTATATAAGATTTTTCCAGTAGAATATTTATCAGTGCAATTCAGATGGAAGTCCTGCATCAGTCACCAGACAAGCCCATACTCCTGCTGGCTCAGAGCCACTGATGAGCAAGGGTTTGTTACCCCAGTTAGTAACGAGGTGTCACCTGAAGGCTGTCTAAAAGTGAGACAATCTGTCAGTGGCAAAGGGACGCTCACTTTTGCTTGGGTTCCTGTTTGTATGATGAAGGAGCAGTTTTTCTTCCTTGCCTGCTCACCTCCTGCGCTGGACATTTGCTCCTACTGAATGCTGGTCCCGACTCCCTTTCTTGTGAGACGCTTTCTCTCATGCTCTATCCGCCGCAAACGCCTACACAGGCATGTTGGCTGTTGGTGAACCGCGGTGGTCGCTGAAGCGACTGACTGCTAGATCAGATTTAAATCATGAATCTTCCCCATGTAATGGCAGAGAGACAAAACGCACAGTCTTGGCTCCAAAACAAGGAGAGCAGAACACGTCAGCCAGACGGGATCCAGAGACAGAATACGGTCGGTCAGTGTTTGAGGGGCTACTGATGGCTCAGATCCAGACTGACTTCAGCTTCTGCCAGGAAATGATCTCCGTTTGTCTTGGGGGGGGGGGGAGATTTGGTGACTCAGGGGTTCCGTTCAATCAGCAGTATGTGATGGGATGGGGGTGGTGATTTCTTGATGGGTGAAGCATTTCTCTATTCATCTTTTGTTATTTTTCAGCATCTTTTATTCCGCCTTTGGTCTCGGTAAAAGGCTTTCTCTCTTGCACAGAATAATGCATTGTGTGGCTCCCCTGCAGGTGAACCTGGTTATGGACAACGGTCGATCCCTCGGCCTAATGATCCGCGGGGGATCCGAGTATAACCTGGGGATCTACATCACTGGTGTGGACCGTGGCTCTGCAGCAGAGCTGGGGGGACTCAAGGTGAGCCAATACCCCTACGTGTGTCACTCAGGACGGCCCTGCGTGCATTTATACCCCCTGCAAATTCTGTCAGCCTGGGCGATGAGCTCCAGAACTCCTGCGCGGTGAACCATGACACAGACACCGCCATTAATGGACACCTGCTGGCCTGCTGGAATCGCCACCGGTGTCGGCGAAGGGTGATTAATCGCCCACCATCCCCATCATTAATCAGCATTTTGTTTATGTCTGGCTTCCTCGACCCCCCCTGGTGAGGAACTTGGATGCGGCCGGGTCTCATAATTGACCCGTTGTTTTATGAACAGCTGTCAACTGTCGAAATAGGCGGAAAGGGGCTGTAACAGGCCAGAGTGCTCTGTGCACCCTCTGCTCTGCTCATTACATGATGGCCAAAGTAAAGTGCTGTTAGGGTTCCCTCTGGCTGCTGTGAAAACACGTCATATCTGCTCATCTTTCTGCTCTCAACAAATGCAATTTCTTGTTATATATTGCCTTTCGCGACAGAGTCGGCCCAAGGTCCTTCACATGGGTGTATTGTGATACATTACAATCTAATTAAGACAGAATTATACAGAAAGAAAGAAAGAAAGAAAGAAAGAAAGAAGCCAGATGACAATGGAGAACAGGATCAAAAAACTCCCAAGTAGGGAGGAAAAAAAATCCAGGGGTCTCAGGTCAACTGGCTGCGCAACACCCCTTGGGCATGTTAATTATTTTGCCCAGTGAACATTGTTGGCTTGTTCAGCTGATTAACTCTGATTCTTTTGTATATGGAGGTTTGGTAGATGTTCCACATGTCTGCAGTTTGTTTCCAGAGTCAGAATCTGAATTCTTCCAGTAGAGGCAGTGGTGGAGTTAAACGCGGCAAGACAGAAATGGAACACAGTTAAAATGCCCATTGGCATTGTGTCCTGAGGGCATCTGGTGTTTTGGCAGAAGGCTTCACGCAGTCGTCTGCCAGAGACGAACTTTCCGGCCTGTGGCCAAAATCTAAACTTGGGCTCTGAAAAGGAAAAAAAAAATGTAGGGGAAAGTGAAGGGGGGTGTCTATTTTCCGGGTCTGCTTCTCCCCACGTTCTTGAAAATAAGACCATAGTTTCATCAGTGATTCCTAGGCCACAGTTAAGTGGGCGTGTTCCACCACTGGCCAACTTTACAAAATGCACCAGCTGGAATCCTCATTTACATTTCGTGTGAGTGTCTGACTGGCATTCCATCCAGTGAAATAAAAAGAACTAAATAAATGAAAAACAAAACTAATCGGAGGTTTATAGATTCTGTCTCTCTAGTCATTTGACAGTTGTTTTTTTTTATGTGTTCTCAGGCAAAAAGTGACACAGTGGCTCACTGGGTAATGATGTGGTCTCATTACTGCAGAGCTGTGGGCTCAGGTTCTGTTCTGCATTTGAGTGTTCAGACTTTGCATGCTCCCCTAGTTCCTGGAGGTACTGCAGCTCCCTTCACAGTACAAAGGCTTAACCAAAGATGCTTTAGGTGGACTGATGTTTCTGGGTTGTCCAGGGTGAATGTGCTGTGATGGATCGGCTTTCCGACCGGGGTGTGCCCTGTGCTTCCTGGCATGGACTCCAGGCTTGGCACGACCCTGCGCTGGATAAGCTATCATGCTAGATGGACAGATGTTCCGAAATGCCACCACAGCTAACAGTGTCAAACAGTGGTCACTGGGCATTTCTCCGTGAATGTCTTTTTTCCACGCTGGTGAGTTTGTACTGATTTGTGCCAGTTTTTTGCACAAGGAGTGAAAATGAAGGAGAAAGCAGAATGAAGGACAAAGGGAGATTTAAGAAGAAGTTGAGAGGGAATCAAAGGTAAATAGAAAGGTGGGGGTGTGATATAACTGTGGGAAAAGAACGAATAAGTTTGGGGGAAATTGGACTATCCGTCGGGACCAGGGCAGCAGTCACTCAAGGCTCCAGCAGCACCACGGACTAACTCTCAGCTACGGGGCTTTAACTGCGGCCAGCTGCCTGGCAGCCAGTAGGGGGGCCGAGGAGAAGAGGGGGCATACGTGGAGGAGGATGAGGAGAGCGGAGGCAGCCCTTTCGGAAGGCGAGGGAACCCCAGAGTGAGGAGCAGATGGGGGCCGACACAAAGGCAGAATATCGTGAGTTGGGTGGGTTCCGTTTGCTTCCCTGTCAGTTTATTTGCAGATACAATTGGGGGTCTTGGGTACTTCTGTCTGAAATGTGCTACAGGAGGTCCGGGCCTTGGAATGAAGTTGATCTGCATTCATGCCTCAAAGTTGGGTGCTCTTCTTAAGAAAGAGACACCCACTGGGTGCAATTACTGTGTCGGTGATTAACGGCAATTGACATACACAGTAATTTCACCTGGTCGAAGAGTGGTTAAGGGGCCTGTGAATCTGAGACCCGGAAATCAGAGGAGGAACCGCATTTGTGACCTAAGAGAAAGCTCAGATCCCAGAACTGCATCCGCCATCTTCAGCCTAAGCTGAAAAACGCTGGACTGCGCACAGAAACATTCCATCATGCTATGGGTAACAGTGTGAAGCAGTAGGACCCTTGAATTTTATAGTGTAAAAGCTGTAGGAAAACAATTTCTTCTAGGGGACAAAATCTTTCCAGGAAAGTCCCACAACTGCAGCCCTGTGTGCTTGAGATGTGAGTGTCACATCTGCTCATTGACAGTGGTTAACGCCCTGGGGCCCAGCCTCACCTCTGCAGCTGTCCTTGCTGAGGGAACCAGTTAACTCACCCCTGTAACTGGGTTCAAAGTTAAGGCTGCCTCAGGAAGAAGCCACTACCTGTTCTGCTCGTAAAAAACCAGAGCGACATCACACTTCATCCTTTCACTGAGTAGCATCTTTTATCTGGAGTAACCATGAACCAAAAACTTCATCTAACCAGCCACTGTGTCAGGTAACTTTAAATTTTGGATATTTATGCAGCTGGCGTGGGATACTGCAATTATCGTTAGAGACAGTCTCACTTGGACATCTGAACTAATGCAGTCGCATACTTCCTGCTGTCTAGGTTTAGTTGCTCTGTATGTTTCTTCTGCGCAATTAGTCCTAAAGTACACAAACCTCCACAGCTACACGGACAGCTCCATTCACTCAGTGTCACACCATCCTTCACAAAGTCATTATGCTCATTATGCAACCATGCTCGTTACTGCAAGTGCTCCATTTTTCCCCTGAACTATGAAGCGTTTTCCCTGTTATCTAAAATTCCTCAGCCGAGGCTGTTCTTCATTAAAAGTTTAAGCCCTGTTTGTGCATCCCAAGCACAGCTAAAGAGGTTTAAGCACTGCCGTCAAAGTTGCCCCTTAAGGCCTGTTTGTGCGTCGTCTTTGCAGCTAAATGGGTTGAAACACCACCTTCAGATTCCTAGCCAGAAGATTAATAATGGCGCTCTTTCAAGGTTATTAAGTACAGTTCAAGGCTCCTCTATGCGTGTCTTATATATGATTATGGAAGCACCACAAATGATAAATTACACGTTGAAAAGCACCTTGCAACTGCAGACTGCAAACTCCTCCCCAGATGATGAACAAACTCAAACAAAGTCCAGAGTTTGGAGAATCTCAAGGTAAAGACACTGTAGTCCTAATACAAGGGCTTTGGTTTCCACATGGTGTCCCACTGTCCCTTGGTCCCAGCCCCTGCTATTGACCTGGGACTGAGAATGGAAGCCAATGGCCGAATATTCTTGAATGTGCTCCCCTCAGGTTTGGTAATGACATGCAATATTGTATTTTATTTTATTTTAATTGTACTTTAAATCGGTATCTTCAGCTGTCGCTGTTCCAGAGCACCTGAGAGCAGTAATAAGAAAGCACTTCCCTGAGCTAGCAGCCACACTCACCTCTCCATCTTGAAAAGCAGGTACATTTCAGTCTATGGATGTCTGAGCCTGCTCTGTGCAGTTAGCATCAGGGGGCTCGTTAAGCTGTTGTGTAGGGGTGGGGGTCTCTGTGGGCATGCTCATTCACTCAATGTCAGCCATGGGCTTGGGGGAGGGGAGTAGGGAATGAGGGATGTAGGGAGAGGGACTGAGCACTAGTCTGGTCATGCGGGGGCTGGCTTTAGAACCACAGCCAATTGACTTTACCCCTTGCCAACTCATCACCTACTCTGCTGACCTGGGTAGAGATAATTAAAAACAACTACAGCCATCGTGGGGCAAGAACAAAAGTCAATATCTAATTTCTCCCCCCAGTATCCTTCCAAGAAACCTTTGGAGGCAGTGGTTTGAGGTCACGTTGGGAGTTGACTTAGGAACCCAGGGTGGGGGCGATTCGACATTAAAATCCTTGATCCCATGGCAATTGAGGCAGATGGAACCTCCTGCTAAGGACAGAGTTTAACCTGAAATGGTATAAAACCTACAATAGTCCAAAAGTACAGAAATCAGAGATTTGGATGTCACAGGGGTTGAAGGTACCCGGCATTCAAGTCAGATGTGGTTGCTCTCCCCTTGGGTCACATCCATCTCTTAGGTTCTGGTTATCACTGAAGATTAAATGTAATCACTTGTTCATGAGTGAGGGAGAAATGGAGCAGGAGATTGACAGGCGGATGGTGCAGTATCAGCAGATTTATGGGTGCTGTACCCTTCTGTCATGGAGAAGAGAGAGCCGAGCCAGAAGGTGAAGCTATCGATTTACCACTCGACCTACGCCCCTGCCCTGACCTATGATCACGAGCTTCAGGTAGGGGCCAAAAAAAAAGAGATCGCGGATACAAATGGCACAAATGAGTTTCCTCTGCAGGGTGTCTTGGCTCTTAGAGATAGGGTGAGGAGCTCAGACGTTCACAGTAGAGCCACTGCTCCTCCGCATCGAAAGGAGCCAGTTGAGGTGGTTCAGGCATCTGCCTAGGATGCCTCCCTGAGGAGATGTTTGGACATGTCCAACCGGGAGGAGACCCTAGGGCAGACGCAGGACACGCTGGAGTGATGATGTCTATCTGCTGGCCTAGGAACGCCTCGATGGCTGGTGAGAGGGAAGTCTTGGCATCCCTCCTCAGACTGGTGCATCCATGACTCAGCTGAGTGGCAGAAGATGGACAGATGGATGGAATGTAGTCTCGTGTACCAACTCCAACATCAAGGCTAAACACTCAAACATAAACTTTGTGAAAAAATTTTAATCAAAATCCTTGAAAAAAAACTGTTCCTTCTATGCAAACAAAAAATTATCTGGCCATTTTGTTCAATCAGTAATGGAATTTAGATAATAATACTTCATTCCTTATGGAGAGACTCTTTTCACCTGCCCCATTTTGCTCTTCATAGCACACATCTCCCACAGTGGCACCCATGGTGCTGAGAGTTAAGGGCCTAGCTCAAGGGTCTCACAGATAAGACCATTCTCCTGAGGTCAGGCTTGAACCAGCAACCTCCTGATCACAGGCACAGAGCCACACACTGCCCCTAAAGAGTAAAGCAACTTGCAGTTTCTACCCATTTTCCTGTTGGGTGCCTTACTGAAGCAGTTGGGTATCAGTCACAGACACTCCTGGCACGGCGTCCTTCAGGCTATAAATACCAGGCTTTGACCACCACTCTGCCTGCTGTCCCTGCTGAAAGGTCCAACTGCAGTACTGACCCTGAATCACAGCCTGCAATACTCTGGCTCCATAGCACTCCATTCAATCATTATTCATCACCGACCACAACTATTGTGTCCTCTCTGCCTTTTTTGAACTGTTTTGCATAAAATGAATGAAGCCTCTTGAAATTTGAACCCTTAATAAGCTTCTTGCCAGTACTAGAAAACCAGTGTCTGTTACTTGGGGCAGATCTGCTCTGAATAGAAACAAAATTTGATTTGCAAATGCTTGCCCTGTGTTCTCTCTTCCCCTGGGCCTCCATTATATTAATAACATATTCACCCTCTCTTATTTTTTTCTGTTGTATGGTTACTGTGAAGAGAAGTTGAATGTTGACTCAAAATTCCGGGATGTTACATCAAAGTGGCTGACAGAAAATGGTGGAGAAGGACGTGAAATCTGGGATGCCGGACTGACAGAATGTTGTGGAAAGTTGAGGTGTCATGGTCGTTTTGTGCTTCAGTCCCCCCATGTTGGCGGGGAGGGGGGGTTGATTCACTCAGAGGTACGAGAATCTTCACAGTTTGTTTGATTTACGGCACCCTGGGCAGGCAGGAGGTTCTCTGAGAACAGGTCGATGAGAAGCACTGTTGTATCTTAATAGCTTCTGTCACAGGGAGCAAAATCCCAGCTTTAGCTTTTGAAATCATTTAGAAAGCTTGCGGAGAAGGAGCATCCACAGACTGGAGAAACGTGGTCATATGGTCAAGGTATGTCATAGCATTTCGGTTTTTTAGGGTTCCTCTGTGACCCAGAGTGGAAGGAAGCTGAGGACTCCTGGAAGTAGAGAAATAGCAGATCATTCCTTCAGGGAAACCCTCCCCCTTTTTCTAACCCCTCTCCCCACCTTATATGACCCGTCTTGTCACGGTCAGCCTGACGCTGATGTAATACACGTGACATTAGTTGTGGTCCGTCTTTCCTATTCTGGGGTCACATTTTTGTAACTGCATGTATTTGAGTGTGACCTCTGACCTCGTCCTCTAATGTTGAGTCAACCACAACATGGAAGTAGCGCTTCACTCGATCGCTCTGTCAACCTTCCCGGGTCACCACCCCACACCCTCCTTAGAGCCTCTCAAAGAAGCCTTTGTGCTCTGTCGCTGTGCCCCTGCCCCGCCCCAACCAGGTGGGCGACCAGATCCTGGAGGTGAACGGCCGTAGTTTCCTGAGTGTCCCACACGATGACGCCGTCCGTACCCTCAAGTCCTCGCGCCACCTGATGATGACGGTGAAGGATGTTGGCCGGCTGCCGCACGCCCGCACCGTGGTGGGCGAGACCAAGTGGATTGCGAGCTCGCAGGTCACCAAGGGCTCTGCCGCCAGCAGCGTCACCGGGTGGGTGATGGGGTTTCTGGCTGGGTGGAGCTGGTGTGATTAAATGGGTGAAGGTGAGAAGATGGGTGGTGCATTCTGATGGAGGGAGAAGGCTGGTCGTCACAATATAGATGGCTGATCATGGGATGGATGGATGGATGGATGGGTTATAGTACAATGTGTAGATGACTAGAATGTATGCAGTGTGTAGCATGTACAGAACAGTGGCTACGGATAGGGTGGGTGTGATCACGGGTCTGTCTCTTTGGTGCCCAGTTCAGATGTGGATGGATGTGATGCTGTCAGGGGTGTAACATTAACACATCAGATTTCCCCGGTGACCGCTGAAGGGGCAGCAGCTTCAAGGACTTGTCCAATCAGCCGCCGTCTCAGGCCCGTTTCCCTGAACCCAGATTGGATATTACTGGCTTAAAGGGAAAGTCCGAGGAATTGTCTCCTGGTTCAATTTCAGACAAGCGCCTGCATAGATCTGAGGGATGTTTGAGATTCCCTCAGCCGCCCCTAGAATTATAATTTACAGTGATGCTGAGCCCCCCCCACTAGCACACTGTGACTGGTCATTTCACAGCATGGCTGCATTATTGGCAATACTGATCTTATATATAGGACAGCAAAGTACATGTGTGTGTGTGTGTGTGTGTGTGTGTGTGTGTGTGAATATCTGTATGTCTGTAAGGGTGTTTCAGGCTCTGTGTGTGCGGGCATTAGGATAATGTAGTCATATCTTGAAAAAACCATAAAACTACTAATACTAATACTAATACTGCTAATGCTAATACTAATGCTGCTTACTGTTCTTGTCTCTGCTGTGTTCTGCAGCCTTTCTGTGGACCAAGGTGCCTCAGCGTCAGAGAAGGTGAGACCAGCCTATGGTCAGCTGCCAGCACAATAACCGCGGTAATCGTATGAGACACCACGGCGGGAACAATCACAGCAGCGTAAGGAGAACAAAGCTGTGTCGATAAGTTTACTATACGGTTAGCTGACCATACATTAAGATACTCACGAAAAGCTATAAAAGATATGATTTACCATCTAGTAAGTGTACATTCATTAAAACACAACACAGTGTCCCCCAACCAGCTGAACACAATCCACAGGTCGACTGGTGAGACATTTCTTTTCCATCGCAACACGATTCCCAGTTTTTGAGGCGGAGCCATTCAGTATCTCGCCAGAGTATTTTCTTCTGTAGAAGTAGCTCTCACTGTGAAAGAGGATGTAGACCACTGACATAACACAACTGTCGTTGGATATCACTTTGAGTTTTGCATTATGATTGATAATGATGTGTTATTGCTGTGTGGGGTCCATATTAATCTAGTATTTAGTCTCATCTACATAGAAGTTATACTTACAGGTTTATGATTTGTATAATTCATTTCTGCATAATGAGTTAAATTTGTAGCTGCATTTGTCACTGAACCTTATTAATACCAGGTGTGACGATGCAGTGCATTCCGACACTGGCCAGCGATGCAGTCTCATCTGAACATTTATGTATAATTCATTATCTAATGCATTGACTATTACATAAATATATAAATAAATATAGCTGCAATTATCCTGATCTGTTACTTAACGAACAGAAGCCAATTAAAAATGCACACCATGCGTCATGGCCGGCTGGACCCCACCATCACGATCAAGAGGGGTCACGTCACTGTTTTGGGAGAGGGGGGAGGGTTCTGTCACTGTCACCCTGCATTATGCTTTGTGGTATGCTGTTCAGGTGAGCATGGGGTGGGAGGAAGCCGAGGTGTCCTGGAAGGAGATCATTCTTTTAGGGAAATGCTCCCCCCCCCCCCCGATACCTTATTTTTTGTGGGCACCTTCCTGCTGCACATTCATTTATCTGTCTCCTGCTCCCAAATTGCCCAGATAACATGGCGAAAAGAAACTGACTATTTTTGGCTCCTATCACAGCCGGAAGCTGGCAGATAAATATTGACTGTACGGAAGAACACTTTCGCATGTAGGGGGGCGGATATTTAGGAGGGTGAAGTATGGGACGGGCCATTCGTTCCTCTGCGGGATATTTGCAGTGTCTCCTCTGCCCCTAAACACGCGATTATAATGAGTAACAGCACCTCGTCTTGGCGAGGGAGCTGAGAGCATGCAGGGGATACGGACTGGAATCCTAATGAAGCCGACAGGACACGGCGGCCGAAACGCGGACAGCCTGCGGGGCCGTCGGCGGGTGCACGTGTGCGCTCGGAGCGGAGGTATTCCCGAAGCGGCCTCCGCGCTGCAGTAGGGCGCCGGGTGATGGATGCGATTCTTTACGGCTTCCTGCTGATTCCGGCTTGGCATTCCGGCTCAGGACAAAGAGCATCCGCGGTGCGCTGGGAGAATGGGGGGCGAGGGCAGGAATGACACTATTTTTCGCACTGACAGGGGAAATAACTTGAAGTTTTGGGAAACACAGGAAGTCTGAGTGGGTGGGTATGTGCAGGTGGGACTGGTGGCTTTTGTTAGCATTTGTGAGTTATGGCACTTAGTAATTTACCAGCTGGAGTAAATGTATACAACTACTCATATCGACGAAGTTAAAAACTTTTAAGTGTCAGGTAAGCGACTGTAATAATGAACGAATTAATTACCAAACGTATTAACATGCAGAAGCTTAGTCGGCAAAGCGCTATTGATCTTCCTGCTTGTGCCCAGTCAGCTTGTGAGAAATTCGCGTACCTGCTCCTGTAGCTCCAGGTCCGTGCCAGACACGCCAGCTGCCCGCCCCCCCGAAACTCTGCATCCGTATAAACGACCCGCGCGAAGGCCCCCGGTGGCATTAGAAGGTTAATAAATATGAGCTAATTGAAATGTCCCGATCCAAAGCGAGGAGACGCACTCGCAGGATCCTCCGTCGGAGTGCAATTATCCAGCCAAACAAGCCGAGACCTGATAATTAACCGCCGAGGGTGTCGGGGAGGGATATGGGGGGGTTTGCAGCAGCGCGCAGGTATGATTGCTTCGCTACATTTATGTACGTCCCTGTTTTATGGGGCATTACCCAGAACAGCACATTTAACCCGAGACGTAATGTTGCTCAGATCACATGTGAGCAGCACTGGAAATAGGTTTTAAAGTTTTATTCTTTTTGTTCAAAATAACAATTTCCAGCTATGGCTTAGTGCGGCAAAGGGCTAGAATATTATTTTGAAACAGCTATCGATAAATGACGGTCGCATACTTTGTTATCTCTGCGGTGTGCAGGTCGGGGACAGGATATGGGTGGATTTCGTATAATCGCATCAAGACGCGGCGCCAGCATTGTCGGGATTTTAATTACATTTGAACCCGTACCTGACCGCTGTGATAATTAAGACCGGTCACCCAGGGTAACCGTGACAATATCACAGGAATCATAGAGGCTGACCCCCCCCCCCCCCACCTCATGTCTTGACAGACGTGAAAAAACATTCTGGCTGTTGGTGGCAGGCAGCACTGATATTGACGATGGCCCTGCAGAAAGGGATTAACTTGGCCAGAGTGATCGAAGATGCAGCTCCAATGCATCACTGCGGACCGTCTCCTGCACTGCTCTCTATGCATTTCCCCGTCTGGCAGGCGTCCGATTATCCACACCGTTATTTCTTATCATTTTGTTCCTCACCAGTTTGACATTGTGCCGCACGTAGTTGTGACATTCGTGTTTGTTCTCCATGATGCTGAATAATTCAGTCTCTGATAGGCATGTTGTCTCTACAGCATAAGAGCTGACAGACTAGGCTTTCTCATTACCAGCGTGTGTCTCCTGGCCGTCTTGCTCCTAGGGGCCACTGTGGTCCTGGATCTGCTTCCCTCAGTGTATTACCTGGTCTCCATTTAAGGTATCAGCTGACACATCATGTTCCCCGTGTGCCTGGTTTTGTTCCCTGGTGGAGGGAAGGCGCTTCCTGTGAGTGCAAAATGGAAATGGGGGGCTGGGGGGGTTGGGATGTGATGGGACAGCAGATCAGCTCAAACTCTGGTTCAGCAGAGCACATTCCCCTGGGGACTGAAACACTAACTTGTATTCCCATAATTTACCTGCCTGCATTCCCTCGACACCCCCAGCCTTTTCATTCCACTGCCCTCGTGAATGGTAGGGGGGGTTCTGAGCTGGCCTGTGGAATATCGATTTCCAGAATAGTGCTTTTTGTTTCATCTGCCCTCTCTACAGAGGGGGAGGAAGCTGTTGTTTAATCATGTTTCTTTTTCCCTTTTTCCAAGCATAAGCCCCAAGGACGTGCAGTTGTTCTTGCGCGTTGTAGATCACCTGATCCGTCATGGTCCTGACCTCAGGAAATGGTGCGGAACCGCAGACGTGTTGTCAGAACCCTCTATGTAATGCATTGTCGGTATCATCGGGAAGTTTATAGACTGGTTTGAAGCGTGACCACGTAGGGCTAGGCATTATGTTGGAGTGTCTGCTGTAATTTACACATTGCCCTGCTATCTTCCAACAACTACTGACGTTTGATTCCTTGCTCCAGAGTCCAATGGGAATGGTAAACGATGTGGCAGAGCCAGTATGATAATTGTTGGGCGGTAACGGACATCCAGGTTGTTGCGATTTAAAAATGCAACTGAATGATATAAAAATTGATTTAGATAAAGTTGTTATCTGCACACGTTTGAAGCAAGGGGCTGCCGGTCCTGGGGTCCATAGCCTCATGATGTACATGGACCTTAACACCATGGTAGATGGGTTCCGGACAGCAGAGGTCCAAGGCCGGACTGGCTGTCCCCTGGCAACCCTTCAAACCAGCGCCCTTTGATGCAGTGGCTATTTAAAGAGGGGCACTCTGCTGGGGGCGCTTTCACTGAGGTGATGGGTGCAGGATGTACATGGGGAGGACAGTGACACCCCCCCAGCCACGCTGGATCATACAAAGGCAGCACATACAGCCATTACCTCATATTTCACCACAGGCCTTATGGCTTAAACTGGACATTTATTGTGGTGGTGGGCTGCCCTTTCTCCTCCTCCTCTTTATTCTTTCATTTTCTGCTCACCTTAAGAATTTTATGGGGGAGGTGAGTTGCTCTCTGGGCTAGGCTTCTGCGTATGTTATTGGAAGGTCGCTAGTTCAAATCCCATCCTCAGCAGAATAGTCACATGGTCACTGGGTCCTTGGCCAACGATGTTAGCTCAACCCCCCCAGAAAATGCTCCAGGGATACCAGATAAATGTCCTGAGCTTCAGACCCCAAGCTTTCCTTTCAACTGTGTGTGCGTGAGATATGTGAAGACAAGCGTTCCAATGTACCTGTGCAGATAAAGTGTCATTTCATTTCGCATTTCGTCTTTTGTTTCTCTCCATTGGCCTAATACCTCTGCCTGCCGCCTCACTTCCTTCCATGACGTCTGCTGTCCATTTCTCTCTCTCTGCCCGCTCTTCCCATCAGCCGAGTTTCTACAAGGGTATGGCCGGCTCACAGGTGACCTTGAGCAGCCTGGTGAACCAGTCGCGGGCCATGCTGGAGGAACAGGCGCGCCACCTGCTGACGCCGCCCGAGCGCCAGACCATGGCCTACTATCTGGAGGAGTACCGGGACGGCCACGTGGGCGTGGAGCAGCTGGTCATGGCCCTGTTCGAGCTCTTCAACACGCACGCCAAGGTGCGACCTGCAGGTGGCAGCAGAGCTTGAGGGCCTGGGCTTGTATGAAGCAGCAGGGTAACTCAGCTGAAATAATTGTACCAATGAGTTAAATAAACAGAAGCCTATATGAACTGCTTCAGATAGAAACTTCGATTAAGAAACTGACATCCAATCCCTTGGCAATGATTGGCCAACATGACATGTTTGTAACATGTTAAAGTTATCAAAGTTAATTGTACCACGGAGTCTTATTCAGTAAGCCGACACATGTTTTTTTGGGGTTATGCTGTTTTGGGTATTCCTAGCTGACGGCCCCATCCTCGCCCCCCTCCCAGTTCTCTCTGCTGTCCGAGGTGCGGGGTCTCGTGGCCCCCCAGGACCTGGAGCGCTTTGACGGGTTGGTGCTGCGCCGCGAGATCCAGGCCCTAAAGGCCCGGCAGGCGTCTTCGACGGGGACGGCAGCCCTGAACCCTGACTCCTCCTCCATGGTGTCCTACCCTGACACCCTGACCTCCTCGGCCAGCTATCTGACATCCACCACGCTCAGCTCGGCGCGGGTAGGACACTCGTACGAAGCTCAGCCCACTAATACACAGTCCATAAACCCCCTCCAGGCTCAAAGGCTGCCACACTACATGTACTGCTAATAGAGAACGAGCAAAACTGTCACCTATGACACAACCAGGAGACAGTCCCATTCCGCTTTGTGTTTGAAGCCTATTTAGTTTATTAACCTGTCAGCCAATATCCCGCTATGGCGGCCATGATGGACGACATGGGCAGTTATGGAAATGGGATGCAGTTCCGTTATAATTATAAGCTGTGGCTGTAGGGTAACATAATACTGCAGGGCGATTGTACATGGTTATGGCCATCTTGTCCACTGATGTAAAGAGGGTATTATGCTGGCTTGGTTTGGCGCTGTTATGTATCTGCTGGTACAAGCCCATGTGACAGACCGCAGGCTACCGGACAGACTGCGTGGGGTTTTACCAGTGTGATGAGCCGCTGGCAGCCTCTAGCACCGCGAGCTTCTCTAGGACTTTCCAGACTCTCCCATGATGCAGCTCTCTGCGGAGTTTCTTTTGCTGCCGTTACCAGAGGTGTAAGATTTTTGCACCTCTGCGCCCACAGCACTTGTTACGAAAGGAACACCTAAAACATAAGTTTGCTCAATCCTGATGCGCCGAGGCACCGGTCCACGAGTGTCGTTTCTGCACTGGCTTCATTAATCATGCAATGCCTCCGCCCCCCCCACCCTGCCGGCAAGAATTCCCCTCCCTTCTGCCTACGTGCCTGTCTGCCCGAGCACCTTAACATCAATCCGACGCCTCCATTCAAGATCGCATAACGAGGTCCTGGGGGAGCGGGAAAAGATGACGGTTCCATTTCTGCCGAGTGGCCCCCTCTGCCATGGGGGCTGTCATTTAGGCAGGAAGATGAAGGAGTTTCCCCTGCTGGAGTTTAAGGAGTCAGTTAAAGACCGTGCAGAGGATCAGCCAATGACACTAATTAAAGTATCTCTCTGTACTGCAACCTTATCTGCAACCCCTCCCCTCTTCCCAGGAGCGACTGCTGTGGTTGATAGATATGATGGAGGTAGGCACCCCCCCAAGCCACACTGCAGAATGCATTTCCTGTGATCCTGTTCAGGCTTTTTTTTTTGCAGAGTGGTGAGACTGGGTTTGTGAATGCATGCATCTTTGCATGGATGATGTTTAGCATGTGTGTCGCGTGTGGTGTGGTGTGTTGACATAAACCATGTGGATTTCTCTCTCCAAACCCATCATTTCCTTTCTGTTGACCCTGGGGGGCGTTACGCTGAGTACCAGGGGCCCATGGGTGGGGCGATTACCCAAGCAAAGTTCCTGACCCCCCGCAGAGTGACATGATTCCCCCTCCCCCGCAGTTACGGACTCACAAGACTCTTGTCGCGCTCATGATTTTTTAAAGCATTACTTTATCAGCAGTGGAATCACTTTCAGTTTTCCTCATGTTGAGTTTTTGAAAGTGGCATCAGACTGCAATGTTCTGCTTTTTAAAAAATCTCTTCTACAGTAAATATCCACAGTAGGACAGTTTCGCTACGGTCATCGCCGCCGGTTGAGCCTGTTGCTTCGTTTGCTGAGGATGTAATTGAGTTGGCACCCCCAAACTGCAGTTAACAGCTGTGCTTAATAAATTTCCCCATGTGCTCGTCACTGTCTTAAATAGGCTTTAAACGTCCCTGGAACCTGTTTTTCCCGTGTTCAGCGGGGTTTAATGACCCAGAAATGGTTTGGTTTACTTAATTTGCTCAGTCCTCTTTGTACGTATTTGCATAACGGTGAGTATTTTAAGGTGAATTTGGGTGTAGTCAGGCGCTTTACCACATGTACCACAGTGTGGACACCTGTGCAGTGGTTTAAGTGTCAAAACGCAGGCAGTCATCACTTTTTACAAAGATCGTTTCATTGTTTTACAATTTCACAATCTGTCTGCTGAAAAATGGGAGTGCCTTTATGTGGACTTGACAGGGCAGTACGTGTCTGTCTTTTTAAAGTCAGCATAAGCAGGTATTACGCTTAGATGGATGGATAAATGTTAAAATCGCTCCTCTTTCTCTTTTTCTCTGTCTTTCTCTCACCCGCTCTTCTTCAGAATGACAGCACGACGGACAGCAATGCTGAAGAAACGCAGGAGAGCATGAGGGACCTACCTGATGTGTCTTTGGTGAGCCAGGCAGCTGCACCCCAGTGAGAAATTAAAGAATAATGGGGGGTACTGGCAGAGGGACAGGGTGGTGTCTCCCTGCACAAAGGGATAAAAGTATGAAAATTCCGGCAAAAGCGCGTCAGTAAAGATGAAAGTGTCCATGAAGTAAACAGGAGCTGTGAATGAAGAACTAGGGGAGGAGGAGATGAAACAGACCAGGGTCTGACAAAAGGTGCCAAAAGGGAAACAAACAAGGAACGAGCCTTTGAACATGGAGCGAAAGGTACAGGGAGTAGCTGACCAGTGAGAGAGAGATGGGGGGAAAGGGCGAAAATGGAGGGGACAGTCTGGTCTGCGAGCTCAGAGGTAGATGGGAGCAGAGCAGACCGCTTTATACCTTAGGTGCCACAAAATATTCAAAAAGTGCTAAACTGCTTAAAGAATCTACTTTAAACCTACTTCAGAAATACCTTTGTGGAAACATGAGAAGCAGAAACATTCACATATCCATATACCAAATAATTTTATTTAGTTTTGTCTTCATCAACATCCATCCGTTAAAATTTCATTTTATTTCCATTCATATGTCTAATCTGCTGTGGTGGGTTGCGACCCCATCCTCTGTTACTCCCTGCCTTGTGCATATTGTTTTTGGGATGGGCTCTGGACCCCTGTGACCCTGCAAAGGACAAGTGATATAGAAGGTGATTGAATGAGTGAATGAATTAATGTCTAATCTGTTTTCTTTCAGCATTTGTTTGATTCAGAGGCGTCTTTCTCTTGCCAGACTTGCTTCTCTGGTGACAGAACTTATGGTCATATGGTGTCTGTGATGTCACATGACTCACTGTAATTTATAGAGTTTTGGGGTAGGAATCAACAAATTGTGCAGAAATGCCCCGGGGAACCTGGCAAGCCGTAAACGTGCTCCATGTTTCCACCTACCTCTCCCACACGCCCTGCCGCCGTGTGCCCTGCCGCCGTGTGCCCCGCCCTAGTGGTTGCTGGTTAACCGGTTCCTTGCTTCAGCTGGCTTGCAGTGTGACTTTGTGGACATCCCACTTCTCCCGGAAGATCCCGGAATGGACAGCAGCTCCCTGACACCCGCGAATGATGCGCGATGTCCTGAAAATCTGTCGTCCTGCTATTCAGCTGGTGGGGGGGTTGGGGTATTTACAAACAAAAACATCATGGTATACGGTATTACCATGATACTGGCCAAGACTAGCCAGCCCCCCCGCCCCCCTTCCCGGTTGTCCCTCATCCACTGCCCGAGTATGCCTGAGGTGGGCTGTCTGATGTTGTGTTTTTGCACTTTCGTCTTCCTGAGCGGTTCCCTCGTTGCAGACCGAGAGGAGCTTTTAAGAAATGAAGCAGGCGTGCAGGCGTGCGTCTCCATGAGCATGTCTGTCAGAGTGTGACTCTACATGTGTGGGTGTTCCTGCTTGTTTCTATGACAACCTCCCCTGTCCTCTTACCTCCCTCAGGATGACGTGCAGTCCACGGCAGACTCTCCCCCATCTTTCAAACCCCCTCCCCCCCTGGGGGTTCACAGACGAAACAGCCGGCGGGATCGGGCCAAGAGGTCCTCCTCTGACTCTGAGTCGGGGCTATGCTTCACAGCGAACACCCGCCACCCCGTGGCCCCTGACTCCCCCATGAAGGAGACGGTGGACTCACAGCTGAGCCTGGTCACCCAGCATCCCATTGGACCCTTCCCCCGTGTCCAATCCCCGAACCGGGCTAACCCGCCCCCTGTGCCGCAGCCTGCCTTTGCCCCGCCCCTCACATCCCTATTGGCCACAGCCTCCAGTCCAGACAAGCCGCCACCCCCTTCGTCACCTGGCTCCAAACAGCAGTTTGTTATGGTGGAAGTGCACAGGCCTAACGCAGAGCCTGATGTTAACGAGGTTCGACCGCTGCCCCAGGCCAGAGGTGAGGGACGGGGGCGTGGAGTATAGCGGGGGTCCATACGGTGGAGCCTGGGGGACAGGGATGCTGTGGGGGCAGGGGGTCCCTGGGGGCAGAGGAAGAGGGTGGTGTATTCTAAGAATAAATTATGAAGGACGCACATAGAATTATGATATATGTATACTACAGACAGCTTGTTAGCTGAAGGTTTGGAAATACCTACCCAGACACTGCCAGATATATAACTAGTAAGATCTCAAATACTAGACGCAAGCAAAAATGGCTTCAAAAAACAGCCCAAATCAGTAGGTATCTCACTGAATGACAGTCTAGCCATAGAGAAATGGGAAATCTAGGAAAAGAATCAGCTGGTGGCCTGTCTGTAACCCGCTCAGGATCCACGCGGGGGCACAGAACCAGAATGCAGCAGATTGAAACTTCTAGGCTGCAGAAGGGACATGAGGGCATTAATTATAATGGTCCTCAAACAATATTTCAAATGTATATTTACTGTAAACAAAGCAAATGGAACATCCAGGTGCTATATAAAGCATATATACACATACGTTATGCTGCGGTACCTCCAGCACTGCACATGACCTTTGACCGGAGTCGCTACCAGCAAGCAGGAAGTGACCCAAGAGGTTCCACCCATCTTCTGCATAAAACACCTTTGCAGGATGTCACAGCAGCAAGTTCACCGACTAAATTACACTGAGTCATTCGCCTGCCGGGTACCTTCTTGTCATCCGGACGCAGTACCGGATTTTTTGGGCTGTAGCGCGAAGACGTGAGAGCAGCATCTGGCAGCAAATTGACAATTTTAATCTCCCCCCCCTCCCCCAAATAAGAACATAAGAAATATACAAACGAGAGGAGGCCATTCGGCCCATCAAGCTCGTTTGGGGAGAACCTAGCTAATAGCTCAGAGTTGTTAAAATCTTATCTAGCTCTGATTTAAAGGAACCCAGGGTTTT
>JAODKC010000117.1:6677820-6699635 GCA_026777985.1 Mormyrops attenuatus | reverse complement strand
ATCTTATCTAGCTCTGATTTAAAGGAGCCCAGGGTTTTAGCTTGCGCTACACTAGCAGGAAGACTATTCCATACTCCTACACGCTGTGTAAAGAAGTGCTTCCTCAAATTCATTTTAAAATGTTCTCCCGCTAATTTCCACATTTACTGCTCTGCCCAGCAACTAAACTTAGCCTACCCATACTTTTACACAAGAAGACGACACCTGGGCTGCATGATTTGTAATAAATACTATTTGCTTTTGCATGAACCGTTTTTGGCATTAAAGGCACATTAATTTTCTCGCTTGAATTAATGAAGCCTGCAGGCTCGCTCTGTTGATCCGGCCTATTCAGTGCTTTTTAAAAGGCCTGGAATCACCTGCAGGGAGGTAATTCATGCCAGTAGAGCAATTAAGATTTTAACACTGCACCTCCCCCCCCAAATGTTAATTTAGCGTGGTGGACTGCACAGGTGCCAGACGGGCTGCAGGCCTGCATATGTCTGGCTATTTTAACAGTGCAGAGAGCCAAGGATGTATAAATACATTGTATGTGGCGTGTAGTAAATGTGTTCTGGCCACATGCCAGCATTTAGCACATGGAGGCGGCTTCAGGCTTTGTGCGTGTGTTTGTAAATGTGTATCTGCGTGCAGTGCATATGTATGCATCTGTGCACATGTAATGTCATGACGTGCCGCATCCAAGCACATGCACCTGTGCGTGTGAGTGTGCAAGTGTCCAGCTGTAATTCTCAGTCCCCATACTTCCACCCCCCACCATGACCCGCACACCCAGGCGGGACACTGTCCCAGCTGTCAGACAGCGGGCAGGCTCTGAGTGAGGACAGCGGCATCGACATTGCAGAGTCGGGGACACTCAGCGAGGATGGCAGGACCCGCCCCCAGCAGGGTGTGGAGGCTGCGTCCAAACCGGTGAGGGGGTGGGGTGCAGGTCTGACCAAAATACCGTTGAAGAAGCACAGCACGGTGTGACGTAGACTCTCCAGCTTTTAAAGCTTTCTTCCTACTTTCCTCTTCCCTTGTGCATTAAGTTGGAATGTGTTATTACCATCTTCTGTTTTACATCTCATCTCATTGCTCCATCAGTCAAGCATCCAGAACCTTAAAATGCAGGAACAGGAAGTGACTGCTGCATCTTGCCCCCGGGCTCGATGCCACCTTACAGGACTAGAGCCGCGATGTGTCCAGCACTTAGTGAACGCATCTAGCTAAGCAGAGCCGTCGCATTTCTCAACTGTGTGACTCAGAGCGCAGAAAACAAACAAATGAACACGAGCTCTTAAACATAAGCATGTTACCGTCGCTATAGGTAGTTGCCATGGTTATGGGTCTCTGTTAAGCCGCAGGGCGTCCCTAATCCGCTTGTCGATGTGGTTTAACGCGCACCCTGCGCGCTGGGATTTTTCGGCTCATCGGCGACGGAGTGGAGGTCTGATAAGTGCTGTTTTTGAGAGACCTTCGAGCACTTTGAGATTAAAAGCACTTTTCCTTCCTGAATCAGTCTCTCTATTATCTTTTTTTCTCTCACTGTCATGCTTCCTCTTTTTCACTCCTCCTCTCCACTGCCCACAGCCCGGCCTCTTGGAGCCCACGTCCTGCCTCGTCCGCGTGCCTAAGAGCGCCAGCACCCTGGGCATTGCGATTGAGGGTGGGGCCAACACCCGCCAGCCGTTGCCGCGAATCGTCACCATACAGGTACATACGCGGCTGTCCCGCTTAAGCTTTCTGCTTAAGCTTTCATTTTTTTTGCCCTTTTCAGAAAATTTTCCCGAAATGTTCTCCCCTATTTGGGATGGCTGGTTGTCCCTTTGCTCAAAGTTCACATCCTCATTGTATGACAGCCAAGACACCCCCCCCCCCCCCACGTGTGCTGTCAAACCCATTTCCAGTTATTTTAACTCTCTCAGCTGATGTTACACACTTGACCAAGATTAGTGCCGACCCACAGCCCCATGGGTGCCTATTGGGAGAGGGAGAGTAACCCCCCCTCAAAATCCAGGCCCCTCTGAACCTCTTCCTTATACAGGGCTAAAATGGCTCAGCCAGGATCAAACCTGGATCCTCCCCGCAGATGGGGCCCACAGGCGGCCAGGAGAACTGATTTATCCCATCAGCACGGTGTGTTTGCAAATGATGAGTCACCTGGAAGCAGAGGACACAGTAAGAGGGCCTACAGAGCAGCGTCTCTGCTCTTAATGGGTCGTTTACCCTTCCAGTGCTCCTGCTCCGGAATCCGGAAATGGAAGATCGGAGCTGAAGATGTGTAATTGCATATTTATATTAGCCTTTTCCATTTAACCTTTGCTCTAAGGAATCATTAACATATTTGCATATATTGGAAGAATTCTGTTGTTCTAGTTTTGGGGTTAGAGATTCAATTTTATCAGAAACTGGAGTAAGGGGGGGGGGGGCGGCACGGTTCAGCCCTGGATATTAATGTTGTGATTCCCCTTCCGATTTATATGGTGATGTTTATGAAATGCTGGTTAAATGATGATGCTCCTCTGCGGATAGTTAAGCATCTCTGTATTCCCGCATCTCTGTATTCCCGCATCTCTGTATTCCCGCATATCCATCCATCTTCCAACCACTTATTCGGTACAGGGAACCCAGAGCCTGTCTACATGAGAGGTGGACCCTGGGTGGGACGCCAGTTCATCACAAACAGATACACATCCTGCATTCCACACAGAGACAAAGCCGGGGTGGCATTTTAACCCCCAGCCCTGGAGGCGTGAAGCGATAATACTACCCACTGAATCACTATGGAATGCTGACATAAAATATGTGTTAGACAATAGGATATGAATGTCTGTAAACATCTACATTCTGTTTATGTAGCAGATGGTATTGTCCAAAGGTATGTACATTTGTTGAGTGTGAAAGTGGTGAAATCTTTCTGCCTGCCCTGGGATTTGATCCAGCAACCATCCAGTCTCAACCACAGCAGCGTATCCAGCTGAACCATAAGCCAGTTGTGGTTTGTACATATCATGTTGTATCTTGTTGTGATGTCACTACGTCAGCATATATGTCAAAATCCCAGCATTTCTTGATCCATTGCTTAACTTTGCTTGTGATGCTGAAGTGCGGGGTACAGTGACAAACCGGGACAGACCTTCGCACCCATAAATTGTTGCTCTGAATATTGTGTGTGGCGTTTAATCGGCTGTTTTCGCAGGAATGCTGCCGACTGGGCTGGTTATACACCTGCAGCCAGAAAGGGTAAAACTGAGGCTATTATGCCCAATCAGCCAACATGTGACAGAGCTTCGGTGCCAGTCGAAGGATTAACCTCATCTTATATGAAATTTTTATTGACTCTCTACGTACTTGCTTCAAATTCAGGGGGCTTTAAATTCTCAGCGGTGAATGACACGCACAAGATGTACACAGGGTGTTCTTAAGTGAATTTACTCCAGTTTTGACCACGGAAACAAAGTGAATTACATACAGGGAATGAGTCAGAAGATAAATTATCTAATTTACAGCCTTTGCATGACAACGTGGTGTGATCAGAGAATTGCGCAATGTAAATTACGGACGGCTGTTAAACAGAAACACAATCAATGCCCCATTTAGGGCAAGAGCCAAGTAAAGTAAAACCAATATTCTTAGCTTCTGCTGATCAGCCCTTTCTGCTTTACTGTACTGATGGGTATCGGGCAACACTCATTGGCTGCCGGTTCAGCACTGCAGGCCTCCATTATTTCTCTCCTTTTATTCTGCTTATTTTTCTGCTTCCTCTGCTCTCCCTTTAATAATTCTCCTCCTCCACACTTCTCTGTCCTGTCCACCCTGGTCCATGAAGAGAGGCGGCTCAGCGCACAACTGCGGCCAGCTGAAGGTGGGCCAGGTGATCCTGGAGGTGAACGGCGTGTCGCTAAGGAGCCGGGAACACCGGGAGGCTGCACGCCTCATCGCCGAAGCCTTCAAGACTAAAGAGAAAGACTACATCGATTTCCTGGTCACAGAGTTCAATGTTTCA
Organism: Mormyrops attenuatus; assembly: GCA_026777985.1. NCBI lineage: Eukaryota > Metazoa > Chordata > Actinopteri > Osteoglossiformes > Mormyridae > Mormyrops > Mormyrops attenuatus. Next base: position 6,695,647 of record JAODKC010000117.1, on the reverse strand, counting down.
CTGTAGGACGACTATCCCTCTCCAGAAACACTCCTAACAGGCCAGTGCTTGGGCTCAGGCGAGCCGGCAGTGGTAGAGAACATGTTAGAACATGTTTGGAACAAGTTTTGGGTCACCTCCAGCTAATCCTGTGCCCTATGTTTAGTCTTGACTTTGTCCAAATGCTAAGATCCTAAGGACATTCACCACTCCACCAGTGCTCCCAGTGGCTTTCCCACAGGTCCAGTTATACCTGGGACACAGGGTGTGCCTGTGGTAAACTTGTACCCAGGGTGACATCCAAACTTTGTCTTCTGGATGGGCGTCCAGTCAACAAAGGACACTTGAAGAATCTGAATGTTCTGTCACAGTGTAGGTACTCATGGGGTCATGGAGAAGTTGGGTGACCTCACTGAACTCCACTGGATGACAGGGGATGTGGTGTTGGAGTATGGAAATTGGTACGGCACATCACTCTACCCAGATCTCTTCTGGTCTTCACTACGACGTTGCAGCCAAACTGAGCCGGTTATGCAACCTCAGGAAGAGTAACCCACTAGTGCTGCAACACCTCCCACAGCTAACACCGTTTCCTGTACCTGCAACTGTTCTTTTAATGAGCGCCTACCGGTAAATGGGCAAGTGAATGGATGTAGATGCGTAAGGGGGGGGGGGGAAATGTCACTGCAAACACAATTAGATGTAATGAAATGATAATCTTTCAAAAGGTGGTTTAAATAAAGTTCTAGGCCTTCGGTGGTCTGTTCTGTACAAATACTCTTTAAAAGAATTAATTTTTATTATTTCCTTTGTGAGCCCGCTGTATTGGTCTTGTCCATAAAAAGATGCCATCGACTAAATCAAACCGCAATTACACTGAGAGACTGTAATTAGCCAGGGACGGAGATCTGAGCTGTCAATGGAGCCCATCACAAACAATCTGTGTGGATGGCTGGGCTTGGAAAATTGTTTATAGACTTATGTGGGGTGAGGGAGAAAATGAATGGAGATTAAATGATGATCTGGTTGTTATACTCGTGTGAGGCAAACCGGGAACATAGACAGAGGAACCGATGAAGAATTTTGTGAAGATGATGGTGAATCCAATTGAAAGTGGTGCTTATGGATGCCGAAGTTGCCGGGCTGTTGGAGATCGGGGGGGGGGGGGCACAGTACTGTGATCGGTTTAAGTAAATCTTCACAGAGAAGATATCTGGGCCGCACGTATCCGTGGGTCGATTCCCGCTGCCATTGGGCAGGGAGGGGTTCCTCGCATGCCAAAGGTTGGCATAGTGGAGACTTTAATGTTTTGGCCCCTTGGTTGTCAGGGGGCAGGGGAGAGATGGAAGGAGGGAGGGAGTGAAGAAGTTTTCTTTAGTTTTAAAGCCTGGAACATAGGTTAGTGTTTGGGAGAGACTTTTTTGGGCTTATGTTTGCACGGGTGAGGCTGGGACTGGGGGAAAATCTCCAACAAATTCTATTTTCAATAGGTAGTAATGAACAGATGAGAGGTGCATTGTGGGAACTGCAGTATTTTTCTAAAGTGACAGACTGCTGAACAGAAATGTTGTTTGTCTGTCTGCCTGGTGCATGTCTCCCAAAATTTTAAATATATATAAATACATTATATATCTATATATTTTATACTGAATTATCACTGAAGTTCCTATATAAATGCATAAATCTGTGAACATTGTGAAGTCACATTCAATATCTTTTCAATGATTTAATTGTAGCTATCCCCAATCCTGCTTTACTTTACTTTGATGTAACATATTTTTAAATGCTTGATTTCAGTTGTACATGTTTGTCTCTCAGCATATGATATTTTATGAAACCTTGTAGTGTTATGGTACTGTACCATTGTGAAGACTGCAGAAATCAGACACGCCTGTAGCCCTTATACTGGGCCTGCCATATCTTTGGTCATCTGCTCATCTTAAGTCATCCTTTTAAACCATCTGGATCTTTTGATGTATTTATTTTAATACAGGTGGGGACTTGCAATTAAAACTGTGGTAATTTCCCAAAATAATAAAAAAAAACCGTCATAATGTGTCTTTGTTGCTTATGTTGTGTGTGTTGTCCTGATTCAAACACACCTGACAGACATTTAAGCTGACGTCTCCTTCCTCCCATGCTGGACTGAAGGTGAACAGAACAGGCTTCAAAGTGACGGCTGAGTTCGGCATTGATTTATGAGGGTTTCAGACGCACAAATACAATTATCGTCACTTTCAAATACAGATTAGGTTTGCCTGTGTGTGTAAAGACAGAAAATGACTAAGGCCAAAAATATCGTTTTGCTTATTTACCCCTGTTCAAATGCTGCGTGACAAAGATCTAGGAAACTGTATGCGCCTGAGCTCTTCTTTTCTAAATGTTAAACGTATCACATGCCCCCAACGTCTAAATAATAGTTATTTTAAAATGTGTTTTGCGATTCTAACCTACAGATCGAGGCGATTATACGCTTTATTGACGGCTATTTCTGACGCTGTTTTAGAGATGATATGTTTATTGATTCGGGTGAAAACTGCAGTAACGGGTCTAGTGCAAAGAAATTGAAAAATAGCAGTAAAAATAGTTCTTCTGAAATAGTTCCCATTTCTCCAGTGATTTGGTTCACCAGAAAAATTACCTAAGGTACTTTCAAGCAAATCCTACTTCCTAAAGTAAAATAGCATCTTATAACCTGTGCCACTCTCCGTCAGATTTTTATAGTCCTTTCCACATACAGCCTATGATGTTTCATTTATGCCGAAAATTTATTTAATTTTAGCTGTAAAGGCATTTATCATGGCACCAATGCTCGGTGGATAGCGGTTAGATGATAAAGTGCGCATATGGTTGGCTTGCCTTTGTATTTTAATGACTGACAATAGAAATTATTATGCTTAAAACTTTGTCATATCTTAAAACTAATTAGGCAAATAGACAGCTACATGATAAAGCTTTGTACAGTGCAAATCAAGCATTGTGTTAGTGCCATTTGAGGATCAACGACATTTATACATACATGACAAAATGTTATATATAAAAAATCAAGATAGCATTTCTAGCAATATGCATTTATATATATGTTCCGCAATTGAAATTAGATAATTAATTTAATAAAAATACGAAAAACACAAATGAATAAAAATGCAGTACAAGCAGTATGCATCCATAATAAAAAACGTCGGTCACACCTCCGCTAAATCTGGTCTATTAGCTCCCTCCATAGGGAATAGTAAATACTTCATAGCAAAGGAAAATGGTCTCATTTAACGAACTTTCCAAGGTTTTACTTTAAGTATTTCTGTCACATTACTCTCATGGTCTTGTGTTTATTTGGTAACACCACATGCATTTATTTCCTTACACGCCGACCTGCTTCTAAGTTTGCTCCGGAAGAGCGCTTTCCTGTTCATTGTCCCGCGGCGCTTGGCCCGAGCCACCAAACCCCTAACGTCAATCAAGGCGAGACTCAGTCCCGCCCCCGTCCGGCCAATCCCGCATTCGACCAATCAGCATCCAGTGCAGGGCGCTATGTTAATTTTATGGCAGGTTTTTTTTGTCCACGCCTTCAAATCAAAATTATGGTGCGTGGCTGACTGAAGCTAGTATTTATCGGGAAAAGTTTGTGGTCAAAAGCAAGCTAGTTAATGCCAGCTTTAAAAAACTTCCTATAACAAAGTTTCTTAAAGATAACGGGTCGCAGTTGCACGGGTCTATTTGAGAGTCGGCCAGAACCACCCTTGATTTCCGTGGTGATGGTCTGGGAGCCTTGTTTATGAACTATCTCGGCGAAATTGCGCGCCTGGAAACTGGAGACAGTGCAGTACTTTCGCTCCGAAACCAGTCGCTGAGGAGATGGACCGAAGGAACGCGACAACACGGCAGCGCGTGGACCGTGAGCGCGCGCCGCATCTCGTCGCTAAGTGACACGGGGGCCTCGTGCGGTTCTCAAGGCAACCGCCGCCAAATCAGTGCGACCTCAGACTTAGATCGGCGTCGTTTAACTTTCCAGTCGGACTAGGCTGTTAATCCACTGTACTTCTGCGAGGTAAGTTTTATATTGTACGCTGATGTCCAACCCGCTCCGTTTATTTCATTTTCATTTTCATTTCAGTGTTAGTCTTGTTCGCCGGTCTGAACAGTTTAACGCCTTTGGACATATAACATAAACGCGTTTTCATTTTTAATCACCAGCACAAATAGACCGCTATTTTGTCGCCCAACTGTTGCTCTCTGTGTAGATATCGGTGTTAAGTAGCTGCCTAAGTCAGGCGTGCAGTACTTTATTATACACCTCCATAATGGTATATTGTGCCAGTTATCTGATGTGCATGTTATTTTTTTCTGGAAGTTAAAACTGAAAATCGAAAGTGTCACATCTTCTGTCCAAATACTGGCGTGTCATTTCGCAGTTCCTCCTGATACTGTGTAGGAGCAGTACATGTACTTGTGTGGGGGGAAAAAAATCACTAGGTTTTGAAAATACTCGTTCTGGGGGTGGCCTAAGTTTGGCGTTTAGAAGGCGTTCCCCCATATGCCACGGTTTTGACTGCCAGACATATCTGTTTTGTACAGTTCTCTAAGTTATCTGGAAATTCACCAGGACTAAATTAAATTTTGAGTTTTACACCAAGTACCTGTTTTATTTCAGCATGCATTTTCTTTTTCCATTGAGATTTTAAACCTAGCACAAGAATGATTAGATTCAAAGCAATTACATGTAATATTAGATATGTTTGTAGTAAGGACTTGTACCATACCCATCTGACATAAAATATAACAGAAATCTTTTCAAATGGGTTTAAAGGCTTGTTGTATATTTGATAAGGACCTTACACTTCTCTGTTGAATCCGGCTTTTTACGATATTAATGACACTGCATACTCTGAATTACAAGATGTTTTCGAAGAGCTGGCAAAATACTTGATGGCCTATGTGATAATTTTCCTTTGCGCTTGGCGTCATATGCGAGGCAAGTCCGGACTGCTAGGTAAGGATGTACAGGATCAGTCTTCCATGCCGATTCCCTTATGTAGGTTTAAGCAAGTGTGTGTATATGGGTTTGAAGAGCCAGTTATCTCAAGTGCAAGAGCTGCAGGCAACTCTTGCTGAAATGGAGTCATTAGGCACTGTTTCATGGTTCTTCGAGCCCCTCCTCCTGGTGCCAGGTGTGTTTTTAAATGCCTTGGACACACATCATTAAAGCCATGTGTAAAGTAATCGGGCTCATTCTCCCTCCAGCCACTCAACTGTTACATCTGCCTTTGAGGATGTACGCTGGATTTAAACATCCTTAAACCACTTGTAGCGTATTTCAGTTTGGCCTTCAGATTCCATCAAGTGAGCTTTGTATTGATAGTCATTAGCTTATATTCTGACTGGAAGGTGGATTGATTACTCACTACGTAGCAGTGTACTGATGGGTACTCCCGGGTTGGGGGTTCGAATCTTGACCCTGCTCGGTGTGTATGATGACTCTGTGTGTTTGCCCTATGTTATTATGGTTCTTCCCCTGCAATCTAAGATATGAGGCAAATTAACATAATTAATCATTATATTAACCTCAGTGTTTATATGGGTTTAGCTTTTTTTCAGGTCCCCACGATGTTAACCTAAATTTTATAAAAATCTGCGAATGCAAATCAAAAAACTAAAATAGACAAAAGTCTTGTCTTGTTTGGTTACTTATGGTTAAGGTTAGGACTGGGTAAGGGTTATGGTTGTCATAGTCAGAGTTAGGGTTATGCTCATAGAAATGAATGGAGGGTCCCACAGTGATGTCTTCTCTTGCTATGATAAGGTCACAGTGTATCTTGACCTTGACCTGGCTAAGCCATTTAACATGATGGATAGATTGATATTAAAACTACTTGACTACAGCCTTTTGGAGAATGAGATTATTAAAAACGAAAAACAGCTTAAACGTAGACCCGTAACGAATGGTATTAAAAGATCTGGTGAATTTAGCATAATGGAGAGGGCATTTGCATTCATTTCTGTGTAGAGCGAGCTTTCACTGAGCTAGCTCTGTCACCTAGAGCCACACCAGCTTAATGCTGGGATCTTACAAAATAGGTCCCTCACCCTGTCTGTCACTGTGGAAAGAATAAGCAGGTGAAATGTCACGAAACCTTTAGAGCATATTTCATTGTCTCTTCTGCTTATGTCTTGGCTGTGGCTGTACCCCACAGAAGTTGTGCTTCAGGGTCGGATTCAGGAGAAGCACATAGGTAATCAGCTTTTTTTTAATCTGGGATCTTGGGGAAAGACACAACATACGGTCGTCTGCTGTGCTGGAAGGACAGGCGGTAGAAAGCAGCTGTTGGGGAAAAGAACTGCAGATGTGGCTACAGGATGCATGCTCAACGCTTATGATTGCAGTTCAGGTGCAGTAACTGCAGGCAGATGCAGTTAATTCAGACCTTGCCGCAAAACTGTCACTAGACATTATGTAGTCCTGCTGTAAGGGCCCCGCCCTATTCAGAGCATACAAGGCTCAATCAGCCCAGCCAAAGAGGACGCACTCAGAAGATTGTACCATAAGAGCGTAATGTTGTGGGGTGAGGAGTGCCAGCATAAATTATTGTGCAAGGATTTTAATGGAATTTGTTTCATTTTAACTCCTTAATTGTTTGTATCAACGTGGATTGTTAGCAGATTAGTTGTTTGTTGTTTTCCTGGACCGTACTGTAATGCTTGGGCACCCCCTTGTTATGGGAGGGTTGTCATGGTGACTGGCAGTTGTGGACTTAGGGAGCTTGTCCCTGCTGTCTAAGGAAATGTTGCAGGGCGTCTTTTAAATGAGGCCTCCAGGGCTTCACTTTAACAGGGGCTTCAAAGCTCAAAGCCTCTGTTAAGCACAACACTCTTCTTATATCACATTTTGTTGTAAAATGAGACTAACTGTTAAGAAGGATTGTTAGTAAAGGTGAGATTAAGATATATAAGGAGAATGGAAGTCTGATCATTCTAGTGCTATTTGTTCTAGTGTCCATTATTGTTTTCGGGGAGTTTTAATGCATATTAGTGTGCATATATATATGTGTTTTGTATACATGTGTTTTTGTCCATGTATGCAAGCCTGCCATCTCAGGGGGATAACTGGAGAAGTTGTCCCAGCCCCAGTAGAAGGCCTATTTGGGAGGGGTCATGTCATGGAGTTGAAGTAATTTTTTTCCAGGACCAGGAATTATGCACAGAGGGCCTGTGTGTTTAGTGCAAGCACAGTCCCGTTTTACTTATGTTCTTGTAGGGTATTGACATCTAGCCATTCTCACAGAGACACACAGGACAAAAGTATAGGGACACCTGGCCATTACACCGACAGGATCTTTTATGATATCCCATTCTAAATCCATAGGCATTAATCTGGAGTCAGTCCCCCCTTTGCAGCTATGACAGCTGCCACTCTTCTGGGAAGGCATTCCACAAGATTTTTGCCCATTCATTCAGAAGAGCATTTGTGTGGTTGGGCACTGATGTTGGATGTGAAGGCTTGCCTCGCAATCTTCATTTTAGTTCATCCCAAAGGTGTTTGATGGGAAGGAGGTCAGGGCTCTATGTAGGCCAGTCAAGTTCTTCGACACTAAACTCACCCAATTATGTCTTTATGGATCTTGCTTTGTGCACTGGGGCACAGTCATGCTGGAACAGAAAAGGGCCTTCCCCCAAAACTGTTCCCACAAAATTGGAAGGATAAAATTGTCCAAAATATCTTTGTATGCTGAAGCATTAAGAACTCCCTTCAGTGGAACTAAGGGGCCTAGCCCAACCCCTGAAAAACAGCCCCATACCATTATCCCTCCTTCACCAAACTTTACAGTTGGCACAATGCAGTCAAGCAAGTAACGTTCTCCTGGAATTCGCAAACCTAGGCAGGTACAGATAATGTCTCTTAACCTGACTGCATGGCTAGGCGCTTGATTTTATACACCTGTGGGAATGGGTCTGAAAGAAGCAACTGAATTCAATGATTGAGCTGTGTCCCAATACTTTTGTCCATATAGTGTAGACCTAGTGGTGCACAGACACGGAAATTTTGACAGATACCAATAACCAATATATTTTTGTCTGATGTCGCCGATACCGGAGCAGCAATGTGGTGCGGTGGTTAGCACTGTTACCTCACACCTCTGGGACCTGGGGTTCAAGTTTCTGCCAGGGTTCCATGTGTGTGGAGTTTGCATTTTCTCCCCATGTCATCGGTGGGTTTCCTCTGGGTGCTCCGGTTTCCCCCAAAAACATGCTGAGGCTAATTGGAATTTCTGAATCGCTTATCCCACAACGGTGTGCTTCTGTAAGTGGATGGCGTGTGAGTGTGCCCTGCGATGGGTTGGCACCCTGTCCTGGGTTGTTCCCTGCCTTGTGCCTATAGCCTCTGGGATAGGCTCTGGATCCCCACAACTGTGAAGAGGGTAAGCAGTTTCAAAAAATGGATGGATGGATGGATGGATCACCGATGCCGATAACTGGCTAACCTCTGATGCACTTGGGACCACTTTTAAGTAGAGTTGCCACCAGTCCCAGATTTTATTGTGTCTCATTTTGAACCAATATGGAACACAATTTTTCCTGTATTTTTGGACCTTGAGATAAATTTTCTCCAACCCCCGCCCCCTCTGCAAATTTTATCATTGGGTACCGAGGGAAGGGGGGTGATGTCTCTTACTTGTGGCAGCCTCACTTCTAAGTGATGAATGAGGCAACAAAATCCCTCATCCTCCACAATGGAAAATGAGTGATTGTCCAGTGCAGTAATCTCCATTATTTTAGTAGCTATGTCTTTAGCTCTTGTGCTTCTAACTTTTAATCTTAATAAGGTTAATAAATATTAATGAATATCAACTGATACCAATCTGTTAACTGTGTTATTGTACATCTCTATGTAAACCAAGTGACAGGAGGCAGGATACTGAGCTTTGCATTGAAACTTTCTCTTTCATTCGCTGCTTCTTTCTGTATGTGTTTTACTTTACCTTGCTGTCCAGTAACTACAGGGTAAAATCACCTTTGTAAACAGTTTTAGACCTTGTAAAGATGGCTGCATGACTTTGCAGTCGGAGTCCTGAGACAGGCCACAGTCAGGGTGTTTGAGGGTTGGCCAAGTCTAAAACCAGGCTTTGCTCCTTTGAGGCTGTTTGGTGCTTCAGAGCTGCCGGTTTGTGGAGGTGACAGGTGAAATGTCTTTTTTTTTTTCCCTCTTTCTACATTTTTATATGTTGGTGTTCCAACCCCCCCACCACTTATTTATAGTTGCAGTGCATTTCTGTGAAGCACAAGAATCTCTTAGGCTTTCCCTGCACACACTTAATTATCCCTGGAAACACAAAGTCAGTGCGCATGGAAAGCAGCCCCCCTGAGCAGAAACTCTGTCTGCTTATTTATATCCCCCTCGGGGCTGATTCCAGTGCTGTTACTTTTACCAGAGCTCGATCCACAGTAAAAAATAAAGGCTGTGCCAGTGGCCACAGTGTTCTTGACAAAGTGAAGCATGTAAGAGAGGAACAGCTTTATTAAAGCCCAAGTATTATTATAGGGCCTGGTTTTGTTTGGCTTTCTGCTGTTCAGAGTCATTTTCTGGCATTTCCCTCTTTTAGTCCACTTGTCGTCTGTCCTGTCATATAAATGCTTATCTTTTTTCACACTAGTTCTTTTCATCCCACCCTATTTGCAGAGTGTTCTTTGGGGCTCCAGGGAAAGCAGTCGCAGTCAGCCCCTAACCGCAAACTGCTGTGCATGAACCGAGAGGGACTCTGCAGCGTGCCCTCTTACACTGGATATGTGACCCACATACACATTTCAGCTTTGTCGCAGGGCTCTGCCGTAAGACAAACACCGGCCACCCCGCTAAACGCGTGAGCGCACTCGACCACAGGCCGTCAACCATGCGGCTGCTGCCGCAGTCCAGAGCGGAGGGGACTTTCTGGACTTGTGGGCCCTCCTGGACTGGCTGTTGGTAGGCAGCAGAAGCACCCCATGCTTATTGCTAAGACATAGATGTGATATGGAGGAAAGAGTGGGCAGCACCCCCTCTGCTTGCCTGGGAGCTGGCAGCTTGGAGGGGGATGAGAGCCCTCCAGTGGACGAGGACGACTTCTACAAGCTGATGGATGAGCACGGCATCATCGGGCTCGGGGAGCCTGAGGAGGAAGAGCCAGTCTGGGAGCCTAAAGATCAGCCCTCCCCCGACACTCTGGCCCTAGAGGATCTGAGCCACTGTTTGAAGGAGCTGATGGACTCCAAATCTCTGTTTCAGTCCCCCAAAGAGGACAGCCCTCCCCAGTCTCTCCGTGAGTCTTTCACACAGGCTTTACCTTTCAGGCAGCACCACACTATTGTGCCAGCAGGTGGCAGTGTGCTTCGAGTTCTTATCCTCCTAAGGAAGATGCTTATCCTGAATTTCTTGAATAAGAATATCCAGCCTTTTAACTGGATAGCACATGGATCTATAATACTTGTCATTCTGTATGGATCTGAGCATCTTCTAACAGCTAACTGATACTTTCACTAGATGACATGTAGCGAAATCTACTTTCTTCAGAAAAACTATTTTAATCTTCTCGTCAGGTGATTAGAGTCGCATGCACATGTAAGCGAATGTTATGTTGAATTCATTTTTGTTATTTTGACTGCTCTTGACTTTCTGCTGTTCTCTTTCTCAGATGACCTGGAAAAAGCAGGGGACAGTGACAGTGTGGAAGAGGACCGTGGAGGAGCGGTCCAGTGGTGGCAGGCGGAATCCCAGCCTGAGCGAGACGGACAGCTGGAGGGGGTGGAGGAGGGGCCCGACAGAGACGTGGGGGTGTGGTCTGACCTGCCGCTGTCCAGGGAACAGGAGGAGTCAGCAATAAGGAGTAGGTCAGTAGAGGGGAAGGGCAGCAGGCGGGGTTTATGCCCAGTCACCAGCCCTTCCGGGGGAGTCGGAGGGGGCAGCGGCACCCCCGACTCAGCAGTCCCGCCAGAGCTGAACCAAGAAGCAGATCAGATAAACCAACGGGCCATGGGGTCCGAGGCTGACAGCTGGGTCTGGTTTGGGCTAGCGCCCCCCTCATACCCGATGCCGGGTTCCGGGAAAGCAAAGCCGAAGCAGCTGCCCTGTGAGCTGCGGTGCCCTGCAGCCAGACATCCTCCTGAAACAAAGGAGATGGTTCCCAGGCTAAAAGCCTGCCACAGCCAGTGCTCCGGGGGCAGCGAAAGCCACCATACGACAAGAGCCTCTACAGAACCAGTGGGCAACCCCAACTTGGATGGTAGCAGGTGGGCTTTACCCCTCCTACTCTGCATCTCTTAAAGTATATGAAACAAAAACCCATCAAATGATGGAGTGCGCAAACGTAGCCAACGTATTTCTATTTGACAGCTCTTTCTCAAAATGTTTTTTCTCAAAATGCACTGTTCTTATGTTTATATATCCTCCTGAGACCCAAGGAAAATTTCAGGTTATTTGTGATTTTCTATGTCTTTGGAGGAAATAAAACATCTTACAATTTAGATTTTTTCAAATTCATTTTTATTTTTAATTTCACAGCATGTCCTCTTTAGATAGAATAGATAAGTTTTCTTACATCAGTGAAAAGATAGATGCAAAAACAAAATGTCCACTACAGAGGACATAAATGAATGGCCCGGGTCTCAGGAGGATATATATATATAAAAAAATACACATTTACACCCCAAGTATGAATGGTGTTGTTTAAACAGTTTCAATATTATAAGATAAAGGTGTACTGGATCTTGATCGCACGAGGCAATTGTGCTGCGTACAGCAGTGAGAACATAATGCGCAGCCGAATTTGCGTATAGTGCAAAACTGACAAAGTGCAAAAACGATACCCATTGTGCAAACAAGTAAATGTGAGGCAAACAAATTTTGCAGGTAGATTAATAGACATGATTTGCTATCTCATTTATTTTCAGTAGTATGCAACCTATATATGTGCTGTCTGACTCATTTGAGGTCATTGTGCCTTTTGGGGTCTCTGCATGCACCCTTGTGTGTTGTCCTCAATGGCAGGGGAGGACGGCTGAGTCACCCTCTGCCAGATTTCTCCAAAGTCAAGCCCAAGGTCCGCTTCCCAAAGAGGGGCTACAGGCCGCCCAGAAGCAAGGGCTCTGCCCTCTGCAGGACCCCAGCTGCCGGCCCCCCCGCCCCACTGAAGTCCCCCGCCGACATTGTGAAGGAGGTTCTGATGAGCAGCTCCGAGGGGTCCCACGCAGCCGGATCCCCATCGCACTCTGGTGCCATCATGCCTCCAGAATTCGCTTCACCTCAGCAGGCCCACGCTCTCATGCACCAGCTTCAGGTATCCATGTGGGGGAGCCGTTTGTCCTCGCTGTTCAGCCTCAGATACATTCTGAATGTCAATGTGAACCACGGTGCGTCTTGTTGTGTTTATTGTTGTTGTTGTTCTTGTCGTTAATGAAATTAAAAATGAGACGACATCGACCTTGGTGACATTGAGTATACAGCTGCGTTTTACCCAGCAGCCCAAGTTAATTATCTTGCCTGAGGGTTCTACAGGAAATCCTCTCCTAGGACTTAAAAAGGCCGACTAAGGTTACAGACTCTCAGCCTCCGACGTGATGCTCGATGCTCATTATGCTGTGTTACAGTACCTGACAGCACTCTCTCTCTCTCTCTCTCTCTCTCTCTCAAAGGAGGACTACAACAGACTGCTCACCAAGTACGCAGAGGCAGAAAACACTATAGACAGACTGCGTCTGGAGGCCAAGGTTGTGTGTCTCTGTGGTTGCGTGTATTTTCTAAGCCCTCTGTCATTTCTTCCCTGAAGCCACCGTCGCTGGATAGCTCTGGTCACAGGATGGCTCTCTACAGGTGCTTCAGCTTGAACCCTGAGGTTCACGTGTTGCCTTTTCCATAGTCATTTGGCTTGGCTTGTCCTGTGGGTACAGTAAGTCATGTGACCCGTCAATACTAATTTAAAAAACAGTGTGAAGGTGTTTGCTTCTGTGGCCTGCGGTCAGCGTGGCAGTCAGGTGGACTCTGACTCTGAGGGGGTTTACAGAGGATCCTTTTAAAGGTCATTTAGCAGATGCAGCAGCCAGGTCCTGCTCTGTAATAGGCTCAGATTCTTCCCGGTCAGCACCACCCCCACTCCCCTCCGTGGTCCCTGCGTTGAGTCCTTCTGTCACTCCTTGTTAATCCTTTGACTTGTCCGGGCTGCCAGGTGGCAGTTAAGCTTGATAACCAGCGAAGTTGCCACCTGCTTCCAAGTAAACGCAAGCAAATGTTTTCATCGCTGCATACGGTAGATTTTCTTGCTGGTTTTATTTAATTAAGTGTATAATGGCCGCTGCTTCTCCGCTCGTCCCTGCATCTGCTCAGTGCAGAGGTCACATGACGCAGATGCAGTCACACGGGCTCGCCATGCAGGGACAGCGTCCCTTTCAGCTGTTGCACAAAGGCGTCACTCACGGCCATCTGGGGGCGTGTGTGCTTCGCGTACCGATTGCCACGTCATAATCATCCGCCTGTTCACGGAGAGGCAAAGTCCGATGTGCGTGTACTTTATCACAAGTCCACAGGCCAGTATCTGTTTTACTTATGAGACCCACATATGAAAAGTTTAAGACTACAGAAGAATATGATTCTCTCACTGTAAAGGCTTAGGAGTAGAGACAGTAAAAGCTTTATGACTCTGAGTTGAGGGAAACGGCCAGCTTTCTTCTGCATTACTACGATTCCTCATAATCTTTTATTGTTTTATTACTAATACTTTGAGTAAGATGACATGAGGTGGTAGGAATGCCCTCAGAAGGAGCGAGAACATAGCATCAGTGTGCCATTACACACTTGTTCATTACACAATTCTTCTAATGAGATGTGGAGCTGGTTTTAAACCCTGTTACGATGCCTGCTGTCCCCAGGTGAACCTGTACTCGGACCCCCCCGAGCCCAGGCATCCTGTACACTTGGGCACCATCAACATGACTTCAAAGGCGATAAAGCTGACCTTTCCCCAAGCTCAGAGGGCTGACCTTGGCCACACCGCAGGCCCAATGCACCTCTCAAAGCTCAAATCGGGTATATGCTGCCACCTAGTGTTTCTTTTCTCCTCTACTTATAGCGTCTTTATTTTTGTCTTGTGGTTCTATCGCTTTATTCAGTGCTGGGTTTTCTTTCTTAAATTAAGCTTAAAGGTCTGTTAACAGGTTGCCTTTTGACCGCAATAAACACAGTTTCCCATGTTAACGCCTATGTTTATGGTGACCTTGCATGTTACTTTGAACGAGGGCATCTGCCAAACATGTAGACTTTTCTGTTTGAACAATTTGCACCCCTGAGATCCGGCATTGGCTGCATGGGTCTGTCCTGGAGGTCAGCTCTGTACCCTCTCAGCTGTCTTGTTCGCCTTTATACGCAGACGAGACAGATGGTGGCTTTTCCTCCTCCGAGGCCTCTCCCCCGTCTCGAAACCTGGACCGTCCAGCACGGCAGCTTCTGACCGAGGCTCTTACGGGGCAGTCTGACAGCTTCCGGATGCAGGTGGTTATTTGTGACAGCTCTCTTCTTCAATAAAAGTTGCCAGATGTTGCCGATGATTTAATACCCATAGAAAGGCCTCTGGATTGTAGAGATCTGGCAGCTGTAATTTGTTCAGCTGGGATATTTCAGCGTTGCTGAGGGGAAACAGGAGGCTCCTGGGTAAAGAATGGCTTTGAGCACCAATGCTGTTGTACGTTTAGAATTTTTAGAATTAGGCGATCAGTGGTTATTGACGACACACCACAGCACACAGTGCACAACAATGAAATGTTTCCTCTGCATTTAACCCATATGTGACATTGTGACATACGTACTGTAGCAGGGGGCAGCTAATTCAGCGCCTGGGGAGCAGTGCTTGGGGATGGTACCTTGCTCAGGGTACCTCAGTGGTGCCTTGCGCATCCCTAGCCATTAAGCCACCACTGCCCACAGTTTATTTGTTAGATCTGACCTAGCTAACGCATTTAATTCCACGGCAGGTTGACTGCTTTGAAGACTTTGTGAAGAATGGAAAACTGACGCCCTTTCAGCAGATGGAGGTAAATCCACCTAAACACAGCTGTAATGTGAGTTTCTGAAGAACACAAACCCGACTTGGTGTTTCCCAAACCCAGTGGATCATGGTGTTTCCAGTGAACTTGACCACGTAGTTACCAGAGAATGAATGTTATGAGGCAGGGACTGGATTTCAGGCTGAGGCCACCATGACCACACCATGACGTTTCTCTCTCTTGTTCATCCAGGGCTTGTCGGACCTGGCCAGGGGGCTCGACTCCCTGGAGAGGGGTTACCTGCAGGCTCAGAATGAGCACCGGGTCCTGCAGCAGCACAGCAGGGAGCCTGAGGCCTTTGATCCAGACAGGTGAGTCTGCCTGCACCTCTGAGTTTGGCTTTTCCTTAACTACACGTCAATCCTAAAATAGTGTCTTCTGGCTATGCTGAAACAAGAGATTGATTTCCCAGTATTACACAACACATGAAACAGTATTGTATTTCTGTTTATTGTAGCTTTGCAGATATGCACAAAGGCTGATATATGGTGCTGTTGGGGTTGTTTTTGGTGATGCTGAATTTTGTTTATCCTCTCTATGTACCTTTCTCTGTCCTTTGCTTCCCTTTCTTGGTTATTAAATTTGTGTGGAGCAGAAATGTTTTGTTTTGGTGTCCTGTTTCTCTGCCTCAGGGAACTAGAGGGGTGCATCTTCCATGTGGGGATGCGTCTGGAGGAGTTGAGGGAACAGGTGGGGCAGACTGCGCCAGACCAGCCTCACCTCAGATCCTCGTGTCCCCCACCTTCAGAACCTGATCCTCTCTCGGTCCAGTATCACAGGGAAAGCCCCCCTCCTCTCCCCAAGGTATGAGCCTTTAGAAACCTGTCTCCACCCACCCCAGTACGAATGACACTTAAAAGAAAAGAGCCGACGGTGGAATATGGAGGGGGCAGCGTGTGGCTCAGTGGGCTAAGCCTGTGTGCTTGTAATCACAAGGTCGCCGGTTCAAACCCAGCCTCAGCACGTCTGCGGGTCCTTGAGCAAGACCCTAAATCCCCAGCTCCCCAGATCCCTTGGGGCTACGGGTGGCAGCCCTTTGCGGACAACTTACTCTGCAAAGAGCAAGTTAAGGGAGGCATAAAAGACAATTTCCCTACGGGGATTAATAAAAGTATCAATTATTATTATTATTATTATTATTATTATTATTATTATTCCGCCTGTCATGTTGTATGACTGTGGAGTTTTGCAGTTTGCAGTGAAGCCACTAGGTGGCATCAAAAGCCATTAAATGGTTGACAACAGAATGAAACCATAGATTACCCTTATTTGTCCAATTTAATATCACCTATTACGTTCCCTTTCTTTTTCTTGATTAAACTTTTAATTATTCCATTTCCCTGGCCTTTGAGGATGCGTAACCCTCCAGTGCAGCAGGGGCTCTCTGTTTCTGCATGTCTCCTTCTTATTGCTTTGTCTCTCAGACTCCCATATTCCCCATGGAGGGCGGGGCCATGAGCCCTTTGAGTGAGGAGGCGGAGCCACAGTCTGCTGCCCTCCATCCCGAGCTGTGCATGAAGCACCAGCAAGCAGAGTGTGATTTCAGCAAGTTGTCCGACCAGTGAGTGTCAGCACCCTGCCCCATCGCTCCCTGGGTCTCCCAGTCTGATTTTAAGGAGCTAAAACGTCTGTCTGTGTTATATTTATTTGTTGAACAGATTCTATTGTCCAAAGGAACACTCAAGTGAGGATCGGAGATCAGGGGCAGGCTGTATCCCTGGAGTAATTGGGGTTAGGGCCTCGCCCAAAGGAGGTCCCACTGGTGATAAGATTACTCAGCCAGCCATGAGATTTGAGCTCACGGCTTCCCAGCCATGGGTATAGATTCCTATAACTCTCTGGGCTGCACCCCACCCAGTGAAATTTTATATGGTCAAAATTTCAACAGACACCAGTATTTTACGTTCAACTGTGCTTTCCTGACATATATTTTTCAAACTCAGTCTTAATGTGAATATAAAGCAAACCACCTTAATCTTATAACAAAGTAGCATAAATTATTTTTCAAACAAGTACATTTAAATTGTGTTTTGTACTTAAAAGCACCTCACAAAAAACTTCCGATTCTAAGGTTTTTGTGGAGTATAATACAATAATTTCCTTTCCCAGTTGAACCCTAGCAGCTTATGAATGACTTGTGTGTTATTGTGTACTCTGTTTGCTTAGCTCTCTCTGGATTTTGGTCATGATTTCAATCGTGATTTGAAACAATGGGATTAGCAAATGGCAAAGTCTGCAATATAGGATATGCATTATACAGCATGTCTTACCCAGGGTTTAAAACTGTCACAAACTCATGCCGTTCTCCTCACGTGCCAGTCATGCTCACCAATCATAAGTGGCCCAAGGCGACTGCAGATATGCCCACACACCAAACACGTGAAACCCAAGGAAAATGTTACATTCGCTCTGTGAAATTTCACCCCCAGCTGCTAAGTTATTAGTGAATTACTCACCTATTTCATGGTCAGAGGTTGTTTACAGAAAGGTCCTATTATTAGGGAGGCAAGCAGGGTTAACTGCAGGATGCCTTTTTTTTCTTATGGAATTGTTCTTTTTATTATTGCTTTGTTTAACTTAAAAGTCACAGCTTTTGTAATAATCATTTTATGTTTGATTGTTCTCTGCTAAATTCAAAAAGTAATAAATACATGTTAGAAGCCATTCATATCTTTAAGTTCTCATCCATGCACTAGAATATAGAGTCTGTATCCGGGGTCTCCAACTCCGGTCCTGGAGAGCTACTGTCCAGAAGGTTTTCTATCCAACCTGGCTTCTGATGAGCCACACC
>JAODKC010000117.1:6654816-6666923 GCA_026777985.1 Mormyrops attenuatus | reverse complement strand
TGTATATAACGATGAAGGGGGAATATCGAGCTCGAACGAAAATTGATTTGTTCTAAGACTAGAGGAACGGTCCGTGAGAGGTAATTGACCAGTGAGTTTCATAGCCGATTTATGGATTCGGTGATGTGAGAGTAAGTCGACTTGAGATCAGGTCATAGTTAGCAGATGCCCCCGTCAGCCAAGAAACTGCAGGATTCAGCTGCATGCAAACGCTCGACCAGAGTGCGGAGAGAGGGCACAGCACGACAGCCCGTTCACAAAGACGTGAACCAGTCACCGTGGGAACTCAGTCGTACCGACGGGCCGCTGCCACACCGGCCGATGATGTCACAGTGCTCTAAGTGACATCACGGCATCTCTGGATATTCACAGTGACATCACAGTTCAGCGAGAGCTCAGCCATGATGCGCGAATGGGCATGTGACCCGGTGTAACTGCACGGTCCATGCAAACACAGCAGCACAAATGAAAATGAGGGCCAGCTGGATAAAAGGCTGTTCTCCTTCCTACCGTTCCCTGGTTTAGAAGAACGCAAAGTCAAACCAAAAATCTCAACAACACAAGCACGAGGGGGAAGGAGATGGAGCCTACTTGATTTCTCAGCAGCTGAAGACACATTTCTTACACAAGACATTACGCGGCGGGGGAGGGAGTCAGATTAAACCAAACATTTGGCCCACTGACTCATTGAGGACATAAGAAAGCAACCGTTTGATCTTCCCATGACAGCATGAAAGTCAGAAAGTCAGGAGATTACAGACGGCAAGCGGGCCAAAGTTTTGGTGTGGTCCTAGTGACATTTATCATCATTAGTACTGTGTTGTCTACGTAACAAAGCTGTGTGTTTCCCCTGCTGTAACTTACCAAGGTGTTGTTTTTTTGGATACAGTCTTTACCAGATCCACCAAACCATCGCAGTGGTCTATGGAAGGTAGAAAGCTGACCCCAGATCCCCAGACCCCACGGCCCGATCCAGCGAAACGCACAGCTTTGCTGACCGTGTGCCAACAACAAAACGGCGGTTTTCCCACTAGTGGCAACTCGCCAGTGCGAGTGTGCCTGGAAGATGATGACTGGGAATAATGGCTGCAGAGCAGAGGGAGTGTTGGATGTAGCAGTATGGATGTGGGTGACATACTGCGCATGGTGATCGTTTCACTGGAAATGGGGTTCAGTGAGATATCGCTTTAGCGGCCCTGAAGTGCCAGTAGCATGCTGGTCTGTTGTGCATATGTCGCCTGGTGAATCACTTATTGAAATGAGGAACTATCACCACCAGAAAAGCCCCACCAGCTCTATCTTATCTTTGCCATGGGGACGAGCTGTTGTTTCCATGTGTTTTTTTTGCATCCTGTCTACCCTGAATACATGCTGGGTCCTTGACTACTAGAGGCACCGGATGGCCTACAAGGTTTATTACACTTATGGGCCACTGCATGGAGGCTACTCTGGCCTTCAGCTTATGTGTTAATGTATGTATTTACTATTTGCTAAAGCATATCAAGCGAACATCACTTCATATTCTGTCTGTATATGTCTGCAGAGAATCATTGGAGTCACAGATAAGGACCACAAAAGGGGGTGACTTGCTTTTCGGTCCTAAGTGACTAAAGGGGCACTGTCCTCTTTCCTGGGGTCCTGGCTGCGCAGGATTCTCAACAGACGGTCGCTGGGTGATGTAAGGATGTGATGTCTGATAAACAGGGAGTGAGCAGTCAGGGTGGGTAGGGAAGGCAGTCGACGCAGAATGACGACTCCCGTTGAAAATTGAGGATTAACGAAATTGCTGCTCATTTAAAATGCATCAATGTGGTACTGTTTATTAAAAGAAAAGTAAAATCAAAGGAATCTCAAGGGTGGATTAAATCAGGATTGGCACCTCATCAGGTGGGAATTGCTATGAGGTAGAGTGTGAATGGTGAAGAGGGATTTAATCCACCCAGCAGAGACGATGGTGGTATAACAGGGATGGGATCAGAACCTCCCCACCGACCCAGCCAGGCCACACCAGCCACAGGCCTGTGTGTCCCGGTCACATCTGAGGGGACCGGGGTTCCTTTCACTGTGTTCTAAATTGGACACTGTTACCAGCACTTTGTATTGTGCAGTTCACACACAGGCCTGCAGGAGGCGCACTGGCTTGGCCCTCTTTGTGGCAGAGGAGTTGGGGGGCCAGTAGTCCCTTATCCCGGAGGAGTAGAGTTATCAGTGGAGTGTTGCAGAGGAAAACGGAAAGAAAGAAAGAAAGCCCTTGTGCTGTGGGGTGGGAGAGCGTCAGAAAGGGCTTCTTTGCACGGCTGCCTTTACTTTTTCAAGAGTGTTTTCTCTCCCACTCCCTCTCTCTCTCCCCCTCTGTCTCTCTCTCAGTTGTCTGAGGGTTCTGGGTCCTGAAAGGACACCCTAGTGGACTCTCGGAAGTCGGGGTGCTGCAGGTCCATTAGAAATTTGGTGGGGGTGAGCGTGTGGGTGGAACCTGCGGAGGAACAGAGGCGGCTTCACGCTCACTTTTCATGGCATTCCACAACGTTCACCCCCCCCACTCCTGCTCCCCACCTTCCATTTTACCCGAATCCCCCAGGAACAGCTGGGGGTGGGAAGGAGACAGCCACTGGGGCATCTCCAGGGAGACGAACACTGCAAACCCCACCCTCTGACCCACGTGCCCACATGTGATCTCCTCTTCCTCTTACCAACGCCCTCCAAGCTGAGCTCCACAGAAACCTTAGCCGCCGTGCCACGCGTCTCCAAGGAGAGATCCGGTCCAGTAAAAACATTCGGCTGATTCTGTTTACTGCGATTTTCTAACAATAGTGCCTCTTACCATGGGTGATAAAATAACTGCTCTCAGGTGGCAGTTTATTTAAAGCCCCCGAAAGCTCTAAGCCTCCAGTAAATTTCTGCATCTGTGACTCTGGGCTGCCACATGCGCCATTTGTGTCAGGAACCCTGAAGTGTGGATGTAGGATTTACAGATCAACCTCCTTTCTACTGTGAGACCTAAAGGGGCTGTATCGTTATACATGTGTATATGGTAACCATATCCAATTTTTATAATATCTCCAAGCAGTTTGTGTTTTGTTTTTTTGTTTTTACATAATTGGTGTGGCTCCTATTGAGTTAGCAGGCAAGAATAAGGCTTTAAACACAGGAGAGCCCAGTGACTGTGAACTGAACAGAGCTTAGTTTGGGGGGGGGACCTCAACGTTATAAGATTTACTGCCTGGATGGAGCTGGGCTTGAATCTGGGGCTCTAGCGGAGCCTGCAACACAAGTGAATAGACACAGAAAGAGACACACACACACACATATAAACACACATACACACGCGCACACACACGTGAGACGGACTTACGAAAAGATGCAAAGGCGTGGCTGCAAGTCAAGAACAACAGTTTAAAGGAAACAGAAAAGCAACAGATCCAGGACACGGCAAAGACGAGACAGGCTGCCCCCCTCAGCGAGAAAGCGGAGCTGCAGGCCGTCTTACATGAAGATCAGCAAGGCAATGGGAACACTGGTGCTGGGCTATTGGAATTAGCATATGGCATCATAATGTCACAAAATAATACTTCATGAAGAGAGCAGGAAAGGAAACCATGGTGCTGTTATACCTAAGGAGGGTCTATAGGAAACTGTATGATGGCAATATTTTATAACCAACATAAATTTTGCTGGAAAGGTAAAAGTGATTCCAAGTGGTTGCTTCCCTGAAATGATGCTATAATATCTGTGATAACTGGTTGGAAGATGGATATTAGTATATAGTATATAGCCCTGTCTCAGCAAATATGTTGAAAATTCTGTTTTACTGCTGAGAAGATACTCTACCGTAAAAAAAATATTAATTTCACTCATGTAGAGGACAATAACAATGAAAAATGAAACATGGAACAAAGTTTATAGACTAACAACTGACGGACATGTATAGAACCAAAAAAGTCTAATTTCACGAAGGAGGGGAATGTTTTTGTTCTCCTGCCCCAGCTGAGCAAGATCAATCCCGCACCTTGCAGACGAGCTAATTCTGAGCATCTCGGTCTCCCATGGGAAGCTGAGCGCATGAACTAAAAAGAGGTGGATGCTGAATGCCTGCAACAGCTACCTGCTCACTCAGGACAAAGGCCTTACGGTCCCTGCAGTGTTAACCTGATCCAGTCATCAGGAATGGGGTCACGGCAACAGACACGGGAATGGCCGGTCTGTGGGGAATGGCGGACTGTCACAGTTCCTGCCTGGTTTCTCAGCATGGTCTGCTGCTTTCAGATATTTACTGAGGCAGAAGAATATCACTGCCACTACAAATCTGAATCTCATCAAGAGCTGACCGTCATTTTCAGCAATTCCTTTCTGACTTCATCCTTCGAGCTGGGTATGTCTAACCCTGGTCTACGAGGACCTGCATCGTTTTGGGAGCTTTTTGTAATGAGCACCTGAACTGCCATGTGAGGTGATGTACTATCCAATAAATTACCACAGATCACTTACGAGCTGGGCCTACAGGGTCTAAAGGATCATGACCAAGCAGCCCTGTCTTCAGGTAGATATAAGCTTCCGATTTTCCTCCTATCGGACAATCGTGTTATCCTGCTGCCTATTGGAAATCCTACTCTATTCAAATTTGATTCTGCTGGTCTGCTGGCTCATTGGTTGACTCTCTTCTTCCTCCAGGGCTCAGTAACACCCTAAATAACAGACTCACCGATGATGGCCTCCCACTTGCCATTGGCCTGCGTAACCTCGTAGGCGCAGCGCATCTCGCTGAAGGACACCCCACCGATGATGAAGACAATGACGCGGGGGCCAGTGCGGTACTCGCCGGGGGTCTTGTTCTTGTGCCAGTGGCCGTACCGTGCACTGCAAGAGGTCAGAGGTTCACCAGAGAATGTTTGTCTTCTGCAGTGTTGACCTTATCTGGCCACGTGTCAGGAGAAATGTCTAGTCTTTCTCGCAGGAGATAGCTTAGCTGATGTACTGATTTTCCAGAATGTCTTCACAAAACCCCTTAAACTGTCAAATGGATGTGACAGTCTACATATAGTCTATATATATTCTGTAGTCTATATATCTTCTATAGACACTGTAGACTACCTGATCAGGTCGGCAGCTGGACAACACATCATTTTGTCAGCATTCCCTTCTGTCACCCCAGAATCTGACTCTGCGTCTGATAGCATAGCTGAGCCACCTATGTACGAGAAGAGCTGGCTGCCTCAGGAGGTCTGCTCGGTGTTTCATTAGTCACAGAGGGCTTGCTAGAACCCCCTGGGGTTGCTACATCTCCTATTTTTAGGTCGATACACACACAAACACAAAGTTACCGCCCCTGACTCGCCTCTTCCCAGCCCCCGCCCATCTGAGTTTATTGATCTAGAGCATCCCCCATATCCCCCCAGCTTTCACCCACCCCCAAACGGCCCATAATGACTATTGATTCTGGAACTCATTATAGGAGAACATTCCTCACCTGGATACGGACTGGAAAACGTGAAAGAAGCCACATTTACTCAGGGGGGAAGGGACCGCAGAGAGCATGGGAAGTGAAAGAGGCTTCTGTGACACCCCCAATGGTTTCACTGCGGCTTGATTGGTTTCCGTTTAGATATTCTACACATTTGTGACAGTAGCAGCACTTGAAGGCTTTAGGCTTCCTATTGACCTTAATAGCCATATTGTAATATGTGTAGATTTCTTATATATTCTGTACAATTACTTTGCAGGCTAGATGGTACAATATGTGTAGATATATTCTGTAGATTATATATTCTATAGATACTGTAGACTGCGTAGTTTGTGCATATTAGTACACAAAGTGTCGACTGATGATTTTAGTGAAGCAGTTTCCTGTTTATATTACGTAAAGTACTTGCTGTTCATTTTTTCTTGCATATATATGTGTGTAGGTGTGAGCACATGAGCGGCCCCACCCACCTGACTGCAGTGGTGCTGAAGGAGGCAGAGGAGCGGGTGGAGATGTAAGGGTAATGCTTGGTGTCCAGCTTGTCGTCAATCACATCCTGAAGCAGAACCAGACAGACCCATCAGACAGACAGCCGAGGCACCAGGGTGACCAATAGAGGGGTGAGGAAGGGCCGTGGCTGACCTCCATGATGTCCTTGATCAGAGGGGTCCAGCGAGACAGCTGGTAGGTCTGCTCGCTCACCCGCTCCTTGCGGTCCATCTTCTTGCCCCTGCGCAGGGTTGACTGGGGCGTCAGAGAGGATCAGGTTAAGATCAGACATCATGGAGGAATAGGACAAGATCAGAGAGAAGGTTAAGATTCCGGAAGAACAGGCAGACCAGCAGCATTTTGGGGGTTGGTGTCAACAGCACCTCCACTTAGAAAGTGTCGGAGGTAACGTGCACTTACGTCTGTGATGATGGGCACTCCTAGGTGGGCCATGTTGGTGATGATCTCACTGTCCTCTGGGGGGATCTGGGCATGCTGAATCAGCTTGTTCAGGTTCTCCTCTGTGATCCCTGGGAGAAGGTTGGTGAGCAGAAATCGAGGCGATGAGGGACACCTGAACATGGTCCCTTAGATCAGCGTTCCCCCCCCCCCCGAGCAAAAACGCGGACCGTCTGGGGTTCCCCTAGGACTGGGTTGAGGAACACTGCCGTAGGGGATGTAAGCATGTCGGGGGGGCTCACCGTTCTTGAGGAAGATGTAGAGCAGGATGATGCGGATCTTGTCGTAGGTGCTGACGTTGCCATCCAGCAGAATGGGCACGATGGCTCTCATAGGGTCCTTGATCTTCTCACCCTCAGCATCGGTGCCCATAGCTAAATCCTGGAACACCCAATAGGAGGGGAATCAATTGGAGGAGGGGTATGAGGAGATCTCAGATCTTTGTCCTGAATCACATTACATTGTCTCATATGCCCCTCCGCCTCTACTTCCTGATATCCTTGGAGAGCGGCTGACTTGCCTGCTCCACGCGGCACAGCTTGTCCACGGTGCCCTGGTAGTGCTTCATGCAGTCCTCAGCCAGCTGGAGATGGGTGGAGTACTGTGGGGGGACACAAGGGGGTTAGCAATGGTCATGCCAGGCCATGACTCAGGGGGCTGTGATCTCATGACCTTGACTGAACAACACACTGGTTACCGGCTACTAACATACCGCAGTAGTGATTTTCAATCATCTCATTCCTTGCAAAAAAAAAAAACGTCAGATTTCACACATAATCACTGTAATCTCATATCCACTCTAAACTTCAATTCAGGTTTTCCACATTTATGCAATGGAAGCGTCTGGTGCATTACCTTTGCTAATTATAAATTAAGTGATTAGAGGCAAGCAATCCTTTGTAACTGCTCGTTAAAAGAAACTCAATTTTGCTACAGGATCAGAATTTCTGGGAAATCCAGCCACAGGCAGCCATCTTGAGTTTGTCCAGCGTTCGCCCCCAAAAGCTGACGCAGTGTTGGCCTGTCAAGACTGTACATTTATCCACATTTCACACTTAATTGCAATTTGAGCATGTAGGTCCGTACGTGAAGGCTGCGAAACAGCAGAAAAGAAATGAACTGAGATGCTGTGATATTTTAGCGGTTTGTCGGCAGTTCCAGATCGTGCTGCCATTATAAATCATGCCTGTTTCTTCAAAAATGAACAGAAAGGAGGAGAAGTGATATTTTTACCAGCCTGCAGTGTTTCCACATTAAGGTGTCTTGTTTATATCCAGCCGCCACAATCCCGAACGGAATGGGCCCTGTTAGGCTTTGGGTTTTAAATCAGTGTGGTGCCCCCCCTCACCTTGCTCAGCTCCTTCTGGTACTGAGGCATTTTCTTCAGCATCTGGGACAGGTCCCTCATGGTGGTCTGCAGAGCACAGGGAATACAGTGATTTGGGAGGACTGCACCTCCCTAACACAGCTGGCAGGGAGGGTAAAGACCCTCCAGTTCGCCTGATGTCCTGATTTGGTCCTGGCGTTGACTCACAAGCATAATTCTATGGCACATGGCTCCTTCGAGAGTGAGAGCGAGGGTGGGGTGTGTGTATGTGCGGACTGTGTGTGCGCAGAGTGTGTACGTGTGCAACACTAGCTGTACCTTCTCGCCCGTGTTCATCCGTTTGCTGGCAGAGAAGTCCTTCAGGGAGCGAGTGACCTCTCTATGGGACAGTGATGGGACAGAGAGAGAGTGAGAAAGTGTTTGTGAGGGAGAGAGCGAGTGCGAGATTAGGAAGACCTTTTATTATCTAAATTCAATTACATTTTTCAGAAGCTGAGAGCAGACCGTCATGTGACTAGTTTATTCATTTACTTATCTACCATCAGCTGATTAATCCAAGTAAATCTTCTGGCTGATCTATCGATATATCGATTGAATGGTTCAATCCAAACAGTCAGCAATTTCTCTCATTTATCCACAACAGGACTGTGCTGGAAAATGACCCTCATGTGACCTCACGTTTTACAGTAAGACATCTGACATTCTGATGCTTGAAAACCCGCCAACACACAGCCTTTCTGACACCATCGATTGCAATGTAAACCCGTTGGCTGTCAGATGGTGTTGAGTAGTTTCTCACACAGCTGTCTGGTATTTTAAATTTTCCATCTAAGAAAAGTTCAGCTGGTTCAGGGTCCTTTTTCTACGCTAGCTGAATGCAGGCTTAGCAACGGAAGCAAACTTCAGAGTCCATAAATAAAACCTGCGTTTGTACTGCGCACCATGACGCCATAAGACGGCACTGGAGATACAGGGCACGTGCCTGGCAGTAGGTGGCGTAACAAATGAGTAGCGGCATGAAAGGTAGCTGCGGTTAGAGACAGGTGATTGCTACACTATGTGTTTGTGATTTAACACGGATGTCGGCACGGTCGAGGACTCACTGGGACACCTCGGCGATGTGTTTGTGCCGCAGTGACACCCACAGGTCATCGTCCTCGTGTAGCAGCACCTCCTTCTCGCGGGAGTCGCCCATGCCACTTGTCTCGTACCTGCAGGGACACAGAGCGAGCTGAGTGACCCCGAGAGGCACCAAGGAGACAGAGCGAGCACAGCCTGGGTCAGTGGGCACAGCCTGGGTCAGTGGGCACAGCCTGCCAACCCTGCGCCTAGGCTTTCCGGATCCCTTTAAATGGCCTCAGTACTGAGTCAGAAGTCCTAATTGGTTCAATCCATCCATCCAGTCTTCTTCGAAAACTGCTTATCCCATACTGGGTTATGGGGAGCCTCAAACGTATCGCAGCATGCACAGGGGCACAAGACACCCAAGATGGGTCCCTCACAGGATGCACAAAATCACAAAATAAGGGTAATTTAGAGATTACAATTTACCTATTTGCATGTTATTTTTTAATTGCAAAAGAAATGGAGCGAAGGGCAGGAGTCAAACTTATAACCCTTGATTTCTGAGGATATGGTTTTGAGAACCAGCCTGCCTATTTTATTAAGTACTTTAATTGAGATCCTAACTGTAGAAGCATGTTACAGCTTTCCTTTGCCTCAGTTAAGGACAGAGGTGGGTAATTCAGGTCCAGAGAGTAAATGTCCAGGCCAACTGGTTGATTGGAACAAAACCTTGGTCTGTACTTTTACTCTCTGGACACGAACTACCCACCTCTGGTTAAGGATGAACCGCTCACAGTTAAACACAGGCAGTGATACTGAATTCAGGCCCGGTGAGGTGGTGTCGACAGCATTAGGTTACTTGTAGACGTCGTTTTCGATGGGCAGCAGGTCGTAGCTCATGGCCTGGAAGGTCAGCTCGTGCAGGACAGGGGACACCGGGTCGAAGGCTCGGTCCAGGATGATAAGCTGGGACCGGGCCTTGTCTGGGCCCTGTGGAGGGGGGGGGGTTAATAGTGCAGTGTGGGCCATGTCTACGTGATCCCTGCTCACCGTCCTTCATGCTCTGTAACTTCGTTTTATAGCACGTTATTGATTTTAATTATTTTAACAGTCAGTAATACTATTAACGACTGTCACCTCACCCCGTCTGCTGCATCACTCTCTGCTCCCATTGTCTGTTAATTGTCTTACACTGTCACTGTCTTCAACATCCATCTTTCTCCCTGCACCTCTTTTTTTTAACACAAAAAAACAGCCTCCTTCTTCCGCCCCGTCCTGCACCTCACCTCTCCCATGGTGGGGTCGTCGGCCTTGTATGCATCCAGTTTGTCCTGGACCAGCTGGGCCAGAGTGGCGTTGTCCTTGTACTCGCTGGGAAGGGACAGAAGGAAAGTGACGGGGACAGACAGTGACAGACCAGCCAAAGCCTTATTGTCAGGAGAAACACGCAGCTTTTGAGGAACGTTTTTTTCCTTGAGAAATCAGGGTTAGCCAGTCCCTGGTGCAGTTGTGGGTTAAGGGTCTTGATCAGGGGTACAACGGCCTTGGGATTCAAACCGGTGTCCTTCCAATCACAGGCACAGCAGGCTATCCCACAGAGCCTCACTGCGATGCGGCTGCAGTGTCATGGGCAGTGTGTACATATGTCCCCCCGTGGCCTCACCCCCGGTATCGCACGGCAGGGTACTCCTTCAGAGTGGCGCACAGTGTGGCCAGCTGCTCAGCCAGCCTCTCCATCACCGGGTTCTTCAGCTGGGTCTTGTGAGGGCTGTAGAAGCTCTGGAAGGCATCGGGGTTGTCCAGGGAGTACACCTGAAAGGGTGAGGCACACAGGCCAGTTGGCGGGGGGGGGCACCTTCACATTGCAGCGTTTATGACGCGTAAACCGCCCCCGGCCTTGAATGGAGTTTCCAATATAACAAGAAGAGACCCAGATGTAAACAGCAAGGCAGCCAATCATTGGCTACACTGGATGACACTGCAGTGGTTACTGGCGTAGATCTAAACGTGTTTCTTTATGCTTATTTACTGCGTAGGTGTGTGTCCTTTCACTATTACAGGCACACAGCACTGTTTAATGTATTTTGAAATGAATAATGACAGCCCTCTCTTCCTTCCTACCATTGTCTCCCAAACCTTCCTCTCCTTCCCGAGATAATTCGCCCTCTGCCTCTTACTTCCATTCTCTTCCAACAGGACGCAGCGTTGCTGACCCCCTCCCTGGCCCATCTGTCCAAAATCACATGATGCCCTTCTGCTACACAGAAGGGCCCCTCCCATCATCACCCGGTCCTTTTGCTCCATTCCCATTGGCTGCCGGGGAGAATGCTGGCCAATGGCTTGCATTTAAGGGCCAGGGAACAATCTGTCAGAGCCAGCCTTTCCCCGGGAGCAATTATGTGACTTGTATATTAATTATTCAGGACAGGAGGAGCGCACCCCTTTCCCCAGGTTAAAAAAAAGGTTCATAAAACCTTTACGAATGAACAAACTGCTGTTACTGACTACCTTGTTTTAGGACACCCTCACTGATGTTTTTAAAGCTTGATCTTGTCATTAACTCCCTCCTTTATGTCTTTCCATACAGGCATTCACAGCAGAGCCCACTGGGCATGTGCGGCACTGACATCCCTGCTGGATTATGTCAAATATGTAGGTGAGCAGACGGCGGGCATTTTGGCTATTCTAAGTCTGACTAGCTCCTGCTCACTGTTACGTCTCCGAACAAATTAGCCATTTTCTGCTTTTTTCCACTCTTCACAGCTGTTTTGACAATGCTGGTGTGTCATGGAGAGGTGGCGTCCTAGCCAGTGACCTTGGTCTGCAAAGTCACCAAGCAGGACAGCTGTACCGCCGTACTAAGACCCTTAACGCTTATTTTTTCAAAATTTAATGACAAAATCAGGTCTCCTAGGATCTGTTTTATCTTGTGACAAAAGATCTTAGTTCGGATATGCTCCGCTTTGAAGAAAACGCTATCATTTACCGACCAGCTATACATACAGGCAGATAGAAAAAGAAGTAAAAAAAACTTTGAAGCCCTTTTTCTCAGTTTCATTGTCAGCGTTGTTACTGTTTTGCCTTTGTAGAGTCCCAAAAGCATCCTCACAGACAGCCTGAATAGTCTCCTGCTTGGGACTGATCTGTCTAGCCTGGTCTCTCAAGGTCGACATTGGACCATCTGGACTGGAGTGCCCTTCCTCCGTTCCCCATTCTCACTCTCCTTTTTCTCCACACAATGCCTTGAAGGAGATTCTCATTTCCCATTTGCTGTGCTCCAGCTCTTGCTTCCTGAGGAAGTTCCTCTGT
>JAODKC010000117.1:6638500-6650248 GCA_026777985.1 Mormyrops attenuatus | reverse complement strand
ACCCGCTGCTGTGCCACACCCTGCATTTGCTTTATATTATTACTCTTAGCTGTAGCAGTAGGATAATGTCCTGGGCATAGCAGGAAAACTGGACACTTTGAACGTTTCCATACCTTAATTGTAACATTCGGTAAACGTCCCTAGTACGAAAAATTGTTAGCTGAGGAGTACCCCCCCCCCCCAATTTCAGTTACTATGTTTGTAAGCAGTAGCAGAAGTAGTTGCCAATGATGTACAGGAGGGATTATCTGTATGGTTAAAATTTGTACTTTCACACACACAGAGATGAAAATAAGGAAAATCAAGAGTTTGTACATATTGGCTTGTCCTGCACTTTTGTATAAAAAAACCTGCTCTTATTGTTTCAGAACAAAGAAATCATTATTAAATAGAGCAGAAAGGCAGGAAGGTCTAATGCTACAAGAAAACCCCTTCCTAGGTCAAAGGCCGACACCGGAAGGGGAGATTTGCATAACCGCCGGTTTGTGTCATGGCCTGGATGCAGGGTCGCGGCTGTTGGAATGCGCCTCCCGGCTGGTCGTGTGTGCAAAGCGACGCTGTCATCCCACGCTGAGTCAGAGGGAAGCACTCCCAATGAGCTGTCAGCCACACGGGAGCCGGGAGGACACGAGGAGAGACGCCCGACGCGGTGGCTCCGTCGACTTTGTGGTTCGATCACTTTTAATTTAGTTGAAGCTGGGTGTCTGCAGCTGCGGAGCCAGAAACGGCACTCGGCGGTGACAGTCCCTGTCAGCCTTCCCGCCGGCCCCAAGTCAACGCGGCACGAGAGCTTTGCCTGCATATCGATGCATTTTTTTCCTGTGAGGAAACCTCACAGGTGACACTAATTAGGAACAACGAGACCCACAGCCCTCATATTCTCTGACAGGAACTCTTAACTACAAGATGGCACCATGACTTAGTTGGAGGGTGTGAAGTTTCTCTGTATAACTGACAGCCATAACCCGAGACCTGGGCTGGCGTGACATGTGACCTGGGAGAGATCCAATCAGAATCCACCCTGCAGTATACGAAAGCTGTGGATAGGGGGTGTTTCTCATTATGCATACTTGACCATACTTGTGTTCTCGTGTCCCCGTTTTACGTCGTCTTCCATTGCCGAAGACCAGTTCCAATGCTCAAGAGCAGAGGACGGTAAAAATCCCCAAATGGTGTTCTTGCCCCGCCCCAAATATCAAGGATACTTTGGTTGCATTCTCGCCGAACAAAAACAATCTCATAATTCACTGTGTCTGAAGTCTGTTCTTGGGAGGCAAATTAGCAAGACCCAGTCTTGCCAAGACCGCAAGTCCAATCGTTGCATCCTAGGTATTGAGAAACACCCCTGTTCAAGCGGTGATGAAGGCGTTTCAAGGCACTCGCACACGATTTTCATTTACTTCCCCGCCCACATAAGTTCAAAGCATAAACAAAAATATCACACCTCCCACCTGCAACCAACATAACTGTTGCCCAATGCTGCTGCCCCCTGCTGGTCATACCTCCCTGACTGGTGTGCCTGTCTTGACTTCCAAGGCCCTGTTATGAACAAATAATTACAGGAGCTGGTTTATACACTTTTGACATTATAAAGATATCTAGTCAGCAGTTCATTATGACGCTGGATAGAAGCCAAAGCAAAACAATTTTTGAAGCGTCACCTATGGATATGAATCTGTACCATTCTGAACACCAATACAAATATTTACTGTATATAGTAATTCTGCAGTACAGGGGTTTTATATTTTTATAATTGTAAGGGTCATCCGATGTATAAAAAACATTATGGAAAAATATATTGCACGTCTCCGTTTTAACCCGTTTTAAACTGACTGCGACTGTCAGTTTGTGCGAAGTGCACAGTTTGGCTCTTGGGTTTCTTGTGTGGTGAAAACTTGCAGACGACTTTTCCTCCGTACTGCTGCATATTTATCGTGTGAACTGTCCAGTAGGAGCCCTCCAGAAAAGTGTCAGCGGCAGACATGCAGAGAGTGATTCGTGTGGGGGAGGGACGGTGCAATAAAAGCCGAGAGCGATGTCATCACTGCGCTCACAACCCCAGCAAACAGGCTTAGCACAGCCACGGACGTGTCGCTACAGGCAACGCCCACCAGCTGCTTCTGAGGTCATCTAAAGCAAACGGTCCTTCGGTAACTGTGGACAGAGAATTTCAGATTTGGGCTGTCCGTCCTTTCTTAAAGAAGGGAAACTAAAATGAAAACAGACCACAGCTATAGGAACCCCTTACCACTAATGTGCGACCACATAATTAGCTAAAACCTGTGGACCAGGGGGGACCTAATATTTAATTCTCTGGGGCGGGGTCCTCTAATATTTTTTGTGACGCAGGAACTGGGTGTTGATACTAACATTTCATAAATTTAAGGGATGCTTTTCTGGACCCATCAGGGGGACGTGATCAGGGCTGGACTGGGATTAAAAATCAGCCCTTGGCTTTGGTGGGTCACCATGAAATGCCCATCAACCCACTGGGGAAAATACCCGGTTTGCCAGATGGCAGTATATCCCCGGGTTGAAGTCCTTTAGTGATTATCCCTCAGTTTCACTTCTCAAACAGCCCACAGTAATCAGACACGACTCCCCGAGAGTGTAGCGTAGTCCTGTGTGCCTCAGTGACTCACGCCTCACTCAGGAAATCATGCATCTTCGTCGGTGCATCCTTTGATGTGCGTGACAGTTGTTTTGGGTGAAACCGTCAACCCGGGTTCTTGGTGTTGGAGAGACACTGTAAATTTTAGACGCATTGATACTAGTCATCTTCGGAAGAAAAACAAACGGCTGAACCAAGCTCAGGCTGGGGCGTGAGTATTATAGCTCATGTACTGCACGCCGTGATGTAAGTTATGCAGGCTGACACTGACTGCGTTTCAAAGTCTGCTTTAAGTACGCTTACCAATAGTATCTAAAAGAGAAATGCTGTGAGTGTACATGTGCCCCTAATAAGTATTTTGGCGTCCTCACAAGGCTGCATGCTGGTAACCCTGGCAACACAGCATCCAAACGTCTGTTCACTCCAGAGGTGCGAATGTTTCAGCATCGAGGCAGTGAACTCTGTACCCCGTCCTCTCCCCGGGCCTGGCTGCTTCACCAAACAAGCTACCATTAAGTCTACCAGTCCTCATAACCCCACTGCATGTTTATTATGGTGGTGAGGGCTCCGTCGGGGCACTTGACATTGGACTGAAAAAAGCTACAAGTTTACGACATTCTGTCTGCATTGCCAAATTCCCATTTTTCCTTCTTCCACAGGTTGATTGGGAGGTTCTAGAGAGCCACTAAGTAAACGGGATACGCTGCAATACTGGGGGGGGGGCATTCTCAAAGTGTACTGGGGGGGGAGGGTGACCAGGACAAACAGAAGCACAACTGCAGACAGGAAGCGTTTGCATTATCCGCCACATGGGCAGCCTTGGGGTGTGGGTCAGCAAGGGGTCTCTTGGGAGTTCTTGGGAAATGGACCAAACCCTGGACGGAGTATTTCCTTACTCCAACATACCACGTTGGTGTCACTCACCCACTGGCAGCGTATGTCATCATCAGTATCCACTCAAAATATATCACATCCCCCAGAGCGTAAGTCCTGCACCCCTGAAGAGGCTTACACACTCTATGGCACCCATAATCTACTCCTTCTTCGATACTCCAAGTTTCACTGCAGTTTTATTTATTTTACCGTAATACTTCTAAAAGGAGGGCACATGAAAATGATGGAGTATTGATTCTGTTGACATTATTCATGTAAAATGAACAGGATTGCTCTGAGGGAGCACAGCTGAAGCTGGCCTCAGGATGCTGGCTTAGCTGCCCAAACATCTCCTATGGAGCGATGGAATCCTTGCCTGGCTGTTGGCAGTAAGAGGCCGGCCACTCCTCCTGGCAAAACAAGCGTGCCAATACCGCCGTACATGCAGGTGGACAAGGTGCTCTCCATTGGGTATTGGGAAGTTGTTAATATGTTAATTTAGGAACATGGAGACTCGATCAGACACCAAAGTGTGTAGTGCCTCCTTCTGTCACAGGACCCGTTCCGAAAGCCATTTCCTGTTCCACAGCAATTCGGACATGCGAGATTTATCCCAGGGAAAGAAAA
This sequence comes from Mormyrops attenuatus, assembly GCA_026777985.1. Lineage (NCBI taxonomy): Eukaryota > Metazoa > Chordata > Actinopteri > Osteoglossiformes > Mormyridae > Mormyrops > Mormyrops attenuatus. The sequence continues at coordinate 6,646,137 of JAODKC010000117.1, read as the reverse complement.
AAACTCGGATGGAATCTGGCATAAAATCAATCAATTTTCTGGCAGATTTAAGTACAGTTTTAACCACAAAACACCTATGCAGTTAGGAATTGACACCTTTCTGTAATTCCTCAAAATGACCAGTTGCGGTAATGAAAAAAGAAAGTGGAGTGAAGAGGATTCAGCTCACTGGTGCCACAGTTAATGACACCAGCGGTTACCTGAAGCCTTCAGTCCAAGGGGGACCCCCTGTCATACCCTGAGGGAGCCTAATGTCACCTGATGGGGTCACCCAGAGCAAAGCTACCTACAGCCGATAAACACACCCGCTACACCGAAGACTTCTGTCCATTATAGCTAAGTATTATAATATTATCACCTTTACATGCTGGTTGATTATATATGTTACAGAATTATCCCAAGTATTCTGTAATTAGTACTGTTTGAACAAACAGAACCACATGTATAAACCACAACCCTGTGCTGGACCAGCAGTTAGTAAGACTTATAGATGCCTGTTAAGTAAGACTTATAGATGCCTGTTATGTGTCATATACACTGGCCGTCTATCTAACAGTATATCTCACATGAGGTAAAAGCACAGAATCTCCATGCTCTAATACAATTGCTTCAGTATAGAAAATAATACATGTACAATGGAACTCTACGGGGGGCCTGGAAGTAGCCTGACACTCGCCCCCCATTTGCAGTCCACCCCAGTTCCCCGCCCCCCTACATTCATGGCCCAGTTTCCATCCTGATATGAGCACCGACAGTCAGCATCGCCCATCCTCCACTTTAAACAGCGCTCTTTAAAAACTAATCAGATACATCAATTGCTATTCTCATGTGGGGGAGGGGGTACTGTGGTATGAGGCAGAGAGCACCAGAAATACCTCAGAGATACGGAAGTTAAGTACTGTAAAAACACAGTCGGTGGGCTTCAGTGCTCCCTGCTGGCTTCCTGTCGTGAGCTAATTTTAGTTGTTACTGAGGCCTTGCCTAAAACTGCCTTTAAGCAAATTACTACTTCTACTGTGCTTTGATCGCTGTGTCGCAATAACACACCTTATTGTGTTTTTATGTTCTTTTTTTTTAAGGTGGAATAATTCACATTGTTTTGAGAGCTGCGCACCCAGAACTGGATGCATGAGTATGCAGAAAACGCTGCAAGGTTACCGTCGGAATTTTGGATTAGAGGTGACCGCGATAGCAGACGTGGGCTGCCGTGAATGGCTAGGGGGGGTACTGACGGAGGCTCGTGGAGGTAGCACATCCGCTCCCTAGGGATGCCGTGACCCTTAGTTTACCCCCCCTAGTGTCCTGTAGCCCAAGCAAAAGTGAAATGTGCTCTTAGAAAGGATTGTATCAGTGCCTAATCAGGACCCTTTGGGAGGGGCGTCGGAAATAGGAGGGCGGGGGGGATGCATCCCCCCAGTATTAAAAACATATACCTAAAGAACATTGCAGTCCTGTATCAGACAATCACTTCCTCATATGAATCAGGTTTTTTATGGTTTGTTGTGAGACTGCATGCTAAACAGTGTTAGTTAAATTTTAAATGATAAAGTCTTTATTGTCCCAAAATTATTTTTAAATCCTTCTTACGTCACATCCTTTCACAATGTGAGTAATACATGTGTGCCCATTGCGATGTCAAAATATACACTGCACTCCCCCCCCCGCCGGAGTAAATTCAGTCGCCCCCCTCATGTCACATCCGCCTGATGCCACTGTCCATTGGCCAGGTTGTATTTTCTGAGAGCTGCCCACCCCCATGTAGGGTCACTGGGGCACGTAGGCAGGATGACTTTGTGGGGGGAACCTGCAGTATCAGCATAATCGAACCCACAACCATGGCGACCACGATGCTACTGGCCCGCCTCACAGTGATGCTTCACAACATGCAAGACAAGTCATATATATGTCACTGTCCAATGAAACTCGAGTATGTCATCTGGGGAAGTTAAACATGTGACATCTGACTGACCAATTAGAAGATGTTTTATGAAATCAGGTAGTATTTATATTTGTACTAGTTGGGATAGCTAGATGACCAGCTAACTAACATCGCAGGATTACTTTGTGTCTCGTTGACGCTGACATATGTGCCTCGCTGACAACAATCCACGTAAGTCCATTTAAAACATTAAACCATGCACTGACAGCTGTGTATAGATATCTTCCTGTTAGTAATGCTAAGGATGTCTCATTAAATTTCTGTGAAAATGTTTTTCCACACTTCTGATGGATTTTTGCAGATTAGTCTGTTTCATCAATCACCAACAATATATATTATACATATAATACTGTGTGTGTGTGTATATATATATATCACACATACATCCATTCATTTATTCACCTGTCTGTTTACTTATTTATTTCTCGCATAGGATATACCAGGACACACCCCCACCTCGTGCCCCGCCCTGCCTGGCATAGGCTCTAGGCCTCCGCTGGATAAAGGAATAACTTTATTTTATACATAATAAAATTCTGCAATAACTCTTCGATTAATAGTCCCTCCCAGCCACACGGAGGAACACTGAGGAGCTTAAATCTGTGTATCTCACAGAAGCTGAGCAGGACGCATCAGCGAGGAGCCCCGTCGTCTCTCTGCAGGACCGACACCGACTCATGGCCTCTGCCTGTGCACCAAGCTTTAAGCAGGACCCCACATGTCCCACCATCCTTGCCTCACAGCACCTCAACCGCCAGGCATCACTAGTGAGTAACTAAACACCCCGGGAAGGTGTAATTCAATGTCACGCCCATCTCACCCATTCACTACAGAGAGAGAGACACACTTGTACATATCTGTGCAAATCTGAACAGTGGTTGCAGCCATACAACCTTAAAATCCACAGCAAGGTTCCCCACTTCCGGTCCTGAATGGCCAGCCTGCAAGTTTCCACAGGTTCCATGTTTCCCTGCTCAAAAACATTTTACTCAGCTCGCCAGCTAACTGCCAGGTTTAATAGGCATGTTTCTGCAGGGAAATCTGCAAACTGTGTTGCAGGCTGGTCCTCTAGGACTGGAATTGGGGAACTCTAGTCTACAGCAAGCATATGCACTGTAGGCGATTGGACGACGCTCTTTTCCCTCGGCCCTCTGGGGGATGTAGTCCTGAGAGCGGCGGCCATTTTCCCTGATGGCTTCCACTGTGCCATGGATTCCCTGCCATGCTGGACTTCGCTTTCGCACTGAAATTTTGAGAGCTCTCAGGTGGGTGGGGCTTGGGGGTGGAATAGGACTCCGACTGAAGTATTTACAAAAATGCAGTGTTCAGTGACCCTGTCGGCTGCAGCATCACTGAGAATGTTTCCCCAGCCTGTCAGATTAGTGAGTTAGCACTGATATCTGCCGCTCCACCTCCACCTCCCTCCTCTCACTCCATTCCACCCCCATCTCTCCACTTCCCTCTCACCCCTTTTCTTGAGCAGCATCTCCTTCTTATTGTCCTTGGTAAAGATCTCCGCTGCTATTCCGGTTCACTGTCCTTCTCCTACTCCAGGCTGGAGTAAAATGACACCTTCGTTCGGGCCTGTATCTCTGATGGCTCCGCTCTGCCCTGTCACGGCTGTCACTGTAAATACACTTTGAGCCGAAGAGGAGGTCAGTCAGCAGCCTGGGAGGGGCCCGACCAACAGCAGCCCCTCAGCTATAGGAGAAAGAAACACCCTTAAAGAGATTTGGCCAGGAGGCATTAATCTTGTGGCTGGCCAGTCCTGCTGCTGTAAGCTGCTGTATTTGATTGCGGTTTGCAGCCCCCGCCTGCACTGATGCAGCTCTCAGACAGAAGGTGCTCATTTAATTTTCGAAAACTGCTGAACGGTGAAACAGAACAGTAAGATTTACACTGAAGATTAACTGTCCGAGCGGCCTGTCCGCCGAGGGTCAGAGCGATCCGGGGGGGGAGGGGGGTGACCTGATCCAAGGTTGCAGAGACACCCCACCTCCTGGTCGATTTTGGCTGGAAGCTGCAGTCTACGTCCCCTAGGCTCTCTGCAAGTCTGAGGACCTTTGGTGGAGGAATGGCTTGCAGGAGGGCGATAATGCAGCTGCAGAGGGTGATACGTACAGGGCTAACAGAGAGACTACCTTCTCATTCCTGCATCTTCTCATTCATCCCAATGTCTGCCTCTAGGCCCAACAAGGTCCCAACCCGTTCGGGTAAAAAAGAGTTTGGTGACCGGTGTGGCAATCAGCTGATCAGCCTTTCCTGCTCCTTCCTATGTGAATTGTATATATTATATTTAAACACAATATACTTGAATGGAGTACCATGCTTGTAGCGTGGGGGGGGCAGACCACATAAAAATGTCAGTCATTCATCTCTCAGCCTTCAAGGGCCCCCCCGCACAGCCCCCAGGTCACCCTGGCAATTATTCAGACTTGCACATGAGAATAGATACAACTGTGTTATCTTAACTGCAGAATTAGTTTATCTCCTTGTGCCAGGTGACACCCCCATTTCTATTATGGGGAAACGTAAGACAGCATTGTACATGAAACGTGGCTTTTCAGTATAATTATATTAACTGATTCTACTTTGAATATATCTTACTGTACTGCTTATGACTGCATAATCAGTACCCATGTTTACAACCGTTTTTAAAAATACCCAACAACTGGGTTGTTCACAAAAGTCATGGACATACGTGTTAAAAATATATTTTAACATCCCAATATGCTTATATAAGATAATCCAGAAATCTAATTTCTAAATTATTTCTAAAACACAGTACGAAATAACATGCTAAGGTTAATTGGAGTTAGCAAATTGCCTGTAGGTGTGCATGTGTGAATGGTGTGCCCTGAAATGGGTTCAAGTCCCATCCAGTATTACTCCCTGCCTTGCACCCATAACCTTCTGAATAGGCTCCGGACCCCCGGCCACCCTGAATAGGATAACTAGTTATAGAAAATGGATGGATAGATAGATAGATGGATATTATCCACAAGGCTTTTCCTCTGGTATGGACTCGCCACCGCATAACGTGCGGAGACCATTTTTGCACTTACATATGAAATACTGCTCAAGTCAAATTTTAAATTCAAGAGTGAATCAGAATCATCTGAAATCACGGGGAACTGCGAGCGCTCTAAGAAGCGCCACCTGGCTTTCATCATTTAAACTAGACATTAATATCGGGAAACTTATTTAAAAAATACTGCATACATGCAAACCGTTTATTTATGTCCAATCTAATAAGTGGGCTTGATGACCGTCAGCATCTTCACGTGTTTTGCGCAATACGGTGGCGTGAAAGGGAGCTCAGTTTTTATTTTCTTCTGTTTGCACGTTTCCACAAGGCAAACCGTGAACGGCGGCTATTTATTCGCTCTGCACCGTAGCCCACCGCACGCAGTCAATGGTCGTATTACAGCCGCTTTTAAAACAAGCACCTGCCGCCGTGACAACAATACGCAGCCCGCAGCTGCTCGGGGGCTGAGGCCGAAGCCCAGGTGCTGCTTCCCGGCTCAAGCTGCTCCGTCGCCGTATACGTCGCCCTGCATGGTATCGCTCCAATACGAAACGCTTCCGGTTAATTTTTAAACCGGTCTGCGTCGGGGAGGGATGCTTCGGTTCTCCTTCACACCGCCTACATCCTCACTGTTTTTTATTTGTTTTATTTGTGCTCTTTTGTAGGTCGGCAAAATGTGAGATGTTCGCCTTCTCGCATATTCGACGTCTGGGTCAGTACATCCCAGCAGATGTCCGTTGTTTTCCAGCGCTTTTTGAGGCCCCATGGTTTCATATAGACAAACACTTCAAATACATTTATTAACGTCGACCGATCATCAAGAAATACCTACTGCAGAACGTGGCATATAGGCCTACACTTAATTTACATAGCAAGTATATAGTTTCTAATATTATTGATATTTTTTATATGCGACTATATTCTGTCAGTGCCTTCATAACAGTTCATAACACCAAAGAGGGAATCTGCGTCTAATCTGTAGGAGGAAATATATACACTGGTCATATTTTGGAACTAGGCTGTATGTTAATTATAAGCAATGGGCTGTAACACCATTTGACCAAGTCTAAAATTCTGAAGAATAGCTGCACTTAGAAGTACGGCTCCATTTTCCCTACCCCGTAAAATTAGCGTTTTTACTCGGCATGATTTAATCCTTTTTCTTAAGCCAAATATTTGCTGTTTGTTGCCACCGAGCCCAGTAGGATGATCCGCATTTAACAAGGCGTATTTTCGTTTGATAATTATTAACATTATCATTTAAACCAAAATAGAGGATAACTATATACGAAATCTCACAAATAATGGGTGTATAGCGAGGCTCCTAAGCCGTACCGATAACAGTCACCCATAAATCAAACTGAAACTATGACTGTACACACCGAGGCGCTGCCCATGAACCGAGCTCCCTATAACCAAAACCGATAAAGGGGATCAAAACGTGCTCTTCATCCCGTTTTTCTTTTTCCATTAATTGTCTTTCACAGCCGATCAATCAGTTGGGTCTGCATCTGTGAACCGGGGGAGGCTGTACGTGTGCTTCATGCTGAAGCGAAGTGCAACTGAACTACGCATTTCACGCTTATTATTTATACCTGTCGGGTAGCGCTTTCGTACACTTCGCCATTAGCTGAGGCGTTTCTCTGGGAGAAATAAGTGTTTCGATTATAAGGTCAAAACAATATAGCAATTTAGGGAGCAAACGTACGCGCATATTCCAGGTTTATATATATATATATATATATATGTGCGCTATAAGGGGACCGTGTGTGTGTGTGAAATAAGAATGTGTGCATATACATGTATGTTTAAAGTATGGTGGTGATCATTCTGGTGATGTTTCACAACCTCAGGGCAATTAAATGTAATTTTTAATTTTAATCAACTAAATAATGTGCGTCAGAAAAAAGACATCGTCTATAAAATCTGCCGCCGGTGTCCTATAGGCTGGCAACACAACGCCGCATAAATCGTTTTTTTTTTTTTTAATTGAAAAGATGGGCGTACCTGGGTTTTTCGATTCGGCCAAGCTTTTTTTCCGCACGACTGTCAGACAGCATTTGCCCGGCAGCCAAATAAAATGAGAAATAAACAAATACACGCAAAATCATCTAACAGTCACGCTACCGTCCGCATCGTTAGAGCCCACGATGAAGAAATATAGCGTGATGCGCCTCGTCCCAGCGGTGATCACAGCCGCACAATGCATCTAAATTACCCGCATCCGCATCCGACTGGAGCGGATACGCGTATAAACGGACAGATTCCTCCCCGGTCAGAATAACGCAGAGCATCACCCTTCGGAATCACACCGATAAACATGAAGGACACCGAGACTGCTGCCACACACGATGCGGAAAAGACAATGCAGCATTCTTACTTTCGCCGACCACCGCCTTCAGACCGATGGGTGCCATGATGCCTCTCTTTTCTCGAAGCTGCCTGTGTGGTTTTTTCTCCTCTCCGTCCCTCTCAGTCTCCCACCCCGTCTCTGCAAGAGCGAGAGTGCAAACCTCACATCGCAGCTGACTGCGGAGATTCGAGCGGAGGGGCAACGTCACTGCGTCGCCGCACAAACCTCCTCCTCTGGGCGCCCCCCCCGCCCCCCCCCCCCCCCCCCCCCCCCCCCCCGGGCCCCCCGGGCCGGTGGACACAACACACCCCACTAGG
>JAODKC010000117.1:6616138-6628554 GCA_026777985.1 Mormyrops attenuatus | reverse complement strand
GGCATCCTTTCATCCCTGTGACTTAGGAGAAAGAGAAAATAATGAGACTTCGGTGAGAATTGGCTCCAGTCATTTCCTGGTTTTTGTTTTAATTCCCTGCCCCTGCTTTGCCTATCTGCTTCCTTATAGGTGCTCATATTTCTGTATTCAGTAATGAATTTCATCGGTCTGTTTGGAAAACATGTTTCTCCTCCTGACAAATGCATGGTCAGATTAGAGACTCCCAGTCCCTCATTTCCCGCCAGAGGTCTCTCCTGGGATCTGCAGATGTTCACCTGATCCAGAAATCCGCTATCGCCAGTGTTGAGAAGGTTACTTTAGCCCACTGTAACAAAATGCATTTCAATTTACACTGTTAAAAATGTAATGAGCAGTGTAACCATTGTGATTACATCATCAAAGCAGTGTAGCTTATTATGTTTGATTATGCTTTGATTATTTTTCTAAGAAATATATTGAATTGGGACTTTTCAACTTTATAGCCCAACAACTTTGTGGCAGGGTGTTGCTGTACTGCACACCCGTCCTCCCTGTACTTTTGTCGTCTGGTTCTTCTGCATCTTGGATCCATCTTTGGCCATTTCCTGGGGAGTGTGTTATGGTAGTGTGAATGAATTATTCACATTTTAACATTTGAATTGATAGTTCAATTAGCTGTCATTTTTGCATACTTTGGTTGAATGCTCTTGCCATGCTCGTCGTTTTTCATCCACGGCTCGATCCGCACGATGTCCAGCTTGGAGTTGGACTGCTGACGTTGTGTTTCGGCTACATGCTGACAAACACTCGTGGGAGAGTTTCGAGGACAGATGGGGGCTGTAATCCCACTGTGCTGAACAGGCTGGGTTACTGACCTTGGCTATGTCTGTCGTGTCTTTGTGTGCTGGCGGGGGTGCAGTTCCCCCCCAAATAAAGCCCCTGACTCTTTCTTCCATCCATGTTTCACATGGTTTTGTACTCTAAGTCTTGCAAAGACACCAGAGGCACTAATAGGTTAACGATCCTGTCCTACGTTCGCATTAGCGGGTGTGGTTTGTCCACATATGTGACGAGATATGTGTGTCCCTTCCGTGTTCCTGCCGTTATGCCTGTTCTCCTGAGCTCTGGTTCCTGTGGACTGCACAACTCACACTTCTGTAAGTAGCAGGTCCTTTGAGCGCTCCTGTATGGCAGAGGTGGGCAATTCAGGTCTAGAGACTAAAAGTCCAGACCAAGATTTTGTTTCAACCAACCAGCTGAGTTCTCTGTTGGTCTGGATGTTTTCTATCTGAACCTGAACTACCCAGCTGTGCTGTTTGGGTTATGCAGGGTGGGTGAAACGCGCCTGAAGTCGCTGGGGGTGGGAGCATTAAGAGCAGTGTGATCTCTGCAAGCCCCCATTTCTCTTTTAGAAGGCAGATGTTCTGATGGGTCTAAGGAACTTTCACAAGGGAAGATGTTGGCTGAAAGAAGCATGAAAAATAATACCGGTGTAGTTAAAGGCTACATTGAGGGGTGTGAGAGTAATGATGACCCTCCGCCCCATGCTGTTTGGCTGAGTTATGTGCCGAGATCCTGAAGAAGGTAGGCTGCGGGTTAATTAACGTCACTCCTGTTCCGGCATTATCCGCTGTGATACCCAGCATCCCCCGTGTTTTTCCTGATTGGTCCTCTCTATACAGCCTCCTGCTTCAGCCCTGTGTGTTTTGTGAATGAATGTTAGTATATTCCCCTGCCCATTACACTCCCTGTGCCAGTCAGCACCCCCGTACTGCACCCCCCTGCAGCTGACACGGCGCTTACTCCTACAGTTTAGAGTGTGTTTTGGTGCCTCATCTGCTGGTCACATGATCACCTCACAGCCTATAGCTACACTGATTGCATATCTGCTCTGGTAAGGAGCGTAGGCCAGCTGGTAATGGAGAGTCCAATGTCCCTTGTTGGGGGGGCAGGACATCCCAGTGGGCTGCGGTCCTGTGTTGCAGGGACCATAGGTAGTGTCTGCTCGTGATCGGAAGGCCCATCACTGAGCCCTGGTCTGGTTGTGAGAAAATGATTGGCATACCAACTGTAGAATTCCGATATGATGGGCATGCCTATGTCAGCCAGTCAGATGCAAGAAAAATGGTTTCCGCTCATTAAGGACTCCGTACAGGCACTCGGTGATAAACTTTGTTTGGCCAGGTCCGCTTGAGCAGAAGTTTGAGCTCAATGGCTCTTAGGTGCCTAATCGTTTGCCCTTGACCTCTTAACCTGAAACAGACAGCTTAGGTTTTTTTGTCCTCTTCTGTGAACACTGGCTGAATGCCTGCCTCTCCTTTGTAATGCTCCTGACATGCCCAGAATAAGTTTGTCGGAACACTGAGGGGTTGTTATCACCGTGACCGTGAAGGCCAGAGAGGCTGTAGAGCAGATCTGGGCTGTCGTCCAGCCGGCTCTGTGTAGCAACGTCGGTGGCGATGTCCCGGGGATCTGTTGCCGTTCACAGCTTTTAGCGGTGCTCACGAGTGGTGCTGGGGGTGTGTAGAACACCAAGCTCCAGCGAAGAACAACAGTGAGGACCTGGACCATGTAGGACGCCAAGCTCTAGTGAACAGTGCCAGCTTCAGTGGAGCTTCCTGGTGCCACCAAACTCTCCGATGGAAGCTGGCTGTGGATCATTGGATCCATTAGTCTCTCTCTGGTACAGAGATCTGGAATATTACTCCTGCAGTTTTGCTTGCTCGGAAAACCTGAGAGAATTAAACTAACCATCCGCAAAGCTGATGGCATTACATCCAGGTGCCATGAATCAGGGCTTGCCAGGTCATGTCCTCCACTACATGGGGAGGGAGGGGGTCGGGGTGATTTTTGCTGCCTCTCTATCTTCTGAATCCTGGAGGCTTTCTGAGTGGAGTGGACATGATGTCCTCTGGGAGCCGCAGCCACGTCACAGTGCCAATTAAAAGTGATGTGCTGTCTGTTCTTTCTGAGAATAATGCGCTAAGTGGAGATAGAGACACCGCCAGCATGGCGGAGCTTGGCCAGTCATGGTTGGTTGGAGTTTCTGATTTAAAAAGAAAAATAAAACAAATGACACCTTCAGGGCAGACTGTCAAAGGAGCTCGGAATTGGGTGTGGGTGAGTATTGTCTTTGACCATTAGGTGTCCTGAAAACCTCATTTAGCAGCCATATAAACCCATTATTGTAACGTCCTTGTACTTTCCCTGTTTCCTGCTTTTGCTGTCAATAGCAGGAGATGTCTTATTTACTCTGCGTAAAGCAGCCGTGAGGCGTCACGGCTCTGCTCCGGAGGTGACATTCTGAGTTTTGTCCTTCTGAAGGATGTCCTGGGCACCTGGTCAGGCAGGGAGGTGTGGGGCTGGTCTGCTGGTTTTGCTTGTGCCCCACCCATGCTTTTCCCATCATCTTTCACCCTCCCGTAATCTGATAATATGCAGCTTTGCGTTTTGACCGGATCGATATTTCACCAAAGCGGTTTGCATATGGAAAATCTCTTCCTTCCAGAGCGTTTAACCTGCGACCTTTCCTTGTCCTCGTTAAATCAGACCCCTTTACTTGCAGATGCTTGCACATTAAGTCCTTCCCCTCTTTTCCTTCTCTTGTTCCACATCCAAAAGTCTCTGCACATGGCCAATAACTTGCAGGTTGCTCTAAGTTCTTGAAACGCGAAAATTTTTGAAGAGCGTTCCAGCATAAATGATGAAATTTACTTTATTCCAGGGTCTCAGTTAATTTAAAATCAGAGGTGTGGAATTAGGTAGTTGGTGTTCTGGAATTCCAATGTGAATATTTATATTAGAGACAGTAAAACGTTGAGCACTGTGCAGCCCTGAGGTGTAAATATTGACAAATGGGTATGAACGTCTCAGGATGAAAGTGGGGAGCAACTGGAGAAGGTGACGAAGAGAGCACTAATTAGTTGACCACTAGTTACCCTTAACCAGTCTGTAAGGTCTGTCTAAAAAGTTGCAGAATGATGTCACCACAGTAACAAAAATGGCCGGCTTGGCTTCAGCCCGCAGTGGGGAGTCGAGCTGTCTGCTTGTGGGAGTCGCTGGAAGCCCTAATTACACAGTACCTGATCATCTGGAGAGGTCTGTCTCTGTCTGCCCTTCCACTCTCTCCCCCCCCCCCCCGCAAAAAAAATACACCCACCCACAAGGAATAGAAGTAGCCTGTCAAAACAGCACAGTGCTGGGTTTAGGTGGAGCTAGCAAATCTTATTTCACTTTATTATTTCAAAACCGAAATTAAGACATTAACATGCTGGAATCCATTATTTTTTAAAGCCAGTTAAAGAGCCACGGAGATGTGTGCAGTTTACATCAGAATTGTTGCATGGAACCTCTGCTACATCCATCCATTCATTTTCCATAGTCACAGGGACACTGACCCCCAGCAGAAAGCTGATTGGACCCCAGATGCCCCTCCCATCAAATTCAAAGCGTATCATTGGCTACTGATAAGGTTCGGCTCTCTCTATGAGTTATGACCCCTCTTATTCCCCATACCTTAAAAAATCCTCCAGTAGCCCCCAGGTGTTGAGTTTGAAGACTGTCCCTGGAAGCATAAGGAATAAAGCGGGAGACGACTTGGTGTCAGTCCATCGCAGGCTTCTGTAACATTACTAATGTATGATGCAGTAAATGAATCGTCTTTTAATGCTTTTTGCCTTCTCTAGATCATGCTAACAAAGACGTAATTTGATTTTTGGCCCATTCTCGTATTTAAATTTCATTAGCTAGAGTTTGCCTTTTGGATTTAAAGTGGGAGTGGGTGGGGGTTGTGGGGGGGCCCATGCATTCCGTGTATGGGCCCACGGGAGCATTGTGTGTGCACATGGCGTGACGGCGACCCTTGGGAAACCGACAGGAAATGACTGGGGGAGGTCGTCTCGGGGCAGAAAAGTCTGCAGATCTGTTACACAAACATCCCTTTATCGCTTTTCACGAGGCCGTCATGCCGTGCGTGTAAGTACATCCGTTTATGTTGCAATGATATCCATTTAAAAAGGTTTTGGTCGAGATAAAGCTTAATCTCAGAGTCTTTGTGAGGGCTACTTAAGCTAGGTCGCTTCGTCTGCACTGGGGCTGCTGTAGATGGGTGAGATATGGAGGTTACTAATACTGTGTGTGTGTGTGTGTGTGTGTGTGTGTGTGTGTATACATTCATGTAAAATAATAGGGTTTAAACAAATCTCTAGTCTATTTTGTGGTGTTACTTTCAAGGAATCTGAATGCATTGGCATTGGAACCCACTGAGTAGAGGAGTGAACAGTGTCTCCCCCCTGTCCTCCCAGCTCCAGATACTCAATCAGGCTCCTCTAACTCCCACTGTGGTCTCATATTAGCCCCAACAAAGAAAACATACAAGACAGTTGGGTTTCTGGGATGACTGTTTCTTTAAAACCTGGACTGTTACCATCCGTAGCTTTGCAGACGAGTCCCTCTATGGCTGGCTGCTGTGTGTGTGAAAGCCTCCCTCCAGCAATAAGCGTTTTCCTGTCGTGACTTATACCTGCTGGATTCTTGCCCCTTAAGGTAGACCTTCTTTAGGATGGTGTTTCTCAAGTCCTTGGGGACAGTCCTCGTTTTTGCTCCCTCTCAGCTCCAAATGTACCCGTACCTGGTAATCAGTGTTCTGGATTGGCTGGGAGAGAGCCAAAACGTGGACTGTCTGGAGGTCCCCAAGGACTGAGTTAAGAAACACCAGGTTTTGGACATTAAGAGAATGGGAAGCAGCGGGGTTAGGGTCAGATGTTTTATAAGCACCAGAAGGTCTGTTGGCTGCACGGGTTACCAAGAAGCGTCACTGAGAGTTGCAATGAGATTGAAATGAGAGCCTTCTGGACCCCTTGCTCCCGCATCCGCTCTCTTCTCACACCCCCACCTCTGTCTCTCCCCCCAGCACACACGCGAGACATATTGGCTGACTTCGGACGCCTGTACGATCAGCAGTATAAGGTGGCGCTGTTCAACAAGGTGCGCTTCGAGCTCGAGGGTGGCGGGGGCCCCCAGTCTCAGCTCCTCCACCGCAAGGCAAGAGCCACCGTCCCCCCTCCTCCCCATCCCACCACAACGTAATGTACGTACGTGACCGACGTGCACACACACACACTTGCGCACACGCATGACTGTGAGATTGTGAGGAAGGCCCTATGACCAGGTTAGAAATCCCAGGACATCTTCCTGCCTTAAACAGAGGTTGCACAATTTACCTCTTGGAAGCAGCCAAAGAGAGTAAGTTATGAAGTAGGGTTGGGGTCATGCTGCACTTTGTTGAACACCATGCACCCAAGCTGATGAGTGTTGTGAAGGTAATGGTACGTCTGGCCGTTCAGGCCCTTTGTAATCTGCACGGAGGCGGCCCGGAGCCATGTCAGAGAAGCCTTGCGTCTGGGTGGTCTGTTTGCGACGTGGTCTGTTGTTGAGATTCTATGACATTCACACAGGCTTCCGTCTCTATCGCCAACACCTACATTTGCATTTTGTGACATCTCTCATAACATCCCCTGATATTCCTGACCTCCTCACTTAGTTATCTGATATCAAGACAGCAAGACAGCCTTCCTCCTGGTCTTTTCATCTTCTTTGTTGTGGTTTGGCTTCCCTTAACACCATGTCCATCTGTGCTTGGACATTACAGGTCCCCTTGGAAGACAAATCCATTTTTTCCGGTGGGCTGTACCAGTACCTGGAGGACAGCAAGAAATGGCGCGTTCGGTACTACTTCATTCCTGACTCCTACAACGTCGACTGCTATGAGAACAAGATGGTGAGGCAGCCTCACGAGGTCCTGGTCTTCTGGGTGTCCTTTGCCGTTGGTGTTAGACCTGTGGTTTCCGCCCATAATGAATGAACATTCGGGCGAGCAGTCAGAATCCACCCCAACCGAGTGTCACTGGTAGTGATCTTTGCCGTCTGTCTTTCTCTCTATGCCATCCGTCACTCCAACATTCTTTACTAGGCTCATGAAAAAGGCCTCAGCCCCAAGGGAACCATCAACTGTGCTGGGTACAAAGTGCTGTTTTCAATGGACCAGTATCTGGAGCTGCTGAATAACAGTTTACCAGGTGAGGGCGGGTGTTGGACTGGCAATAGCATGATTGGCATGGTTAGGGGCCAGAGGCGTGAGGGATATGTCTAGCGGGGGACGGAGGGGATTTAGGGGGGTTCCCATAGTCACGGAATCTGTCTGCACATACTCCTCAGGTGTGAAAGCCAAGGCGGGTGGTGCCCCCTTCTTGAAATGTGCCACAGAGTTCCCCCTGGTACTGTGGCACCCCTATGCCCGGCATCACTACTTCTGTGTGATGACAGAGAAAGAGCACAAGAAGTGGCTGGCCGTCTTCCAGGACTGCATCCGGCACGCCAATAACGGTAAGGCTCATGGGCGGGAGAGGGGCCCACGTGGGGCTGCGTCTCCATGGCAAGTGCAAGCTGCAGATTGTCGAACACGGGCTCTGCTAACGTCATGAGCGGGAGACATTGTGATCTAGGCGTGGTTCTGGGTGCGTATTAACACACGCCTCAGTGACTACCCCTCCCCCACATCAACGGTCTGCTCGGCGTTAACGAGCCATGTGTGTTTGCGTCTACGGCTTTTCCAGCCCGAATTTTCTTAGAAGCGTACGATTTAACAACGCTCGTTTTGTTGCAAGGGAATGTTGATTATTTTTATTGTTATCTTTATGGAGATCTTGAAGGTTAAGCCTCGGGTGTTTTGGACTTTTTGCTAGTCCTTAAGAACCAACCCTAGTTATCGCTGATATTTTACCAGGAGTGGGTTGGCGTAGCCCACCCTGCGACGTTAACAGTGTGTTTTCCGCGGCGTGTTGCATGGAAACGCAGACAAAAGCCGAGACTGTAACTGGAGAACCCTGAATCGCTCACGCTGGGCCTGGAACAGCCCCGCTGGATGAGAGGTCTTTTAATTTGCTTTCGTTTTGTCTGGAACTGTTTAAGCCAATAAATGGGAAGTTTTCAAAGGGGCCTGTTGGGTTAATACTGACATGGGGGTGGGTGGGGCGTGTCAAAGAAATGCCTCAGGGCAGCAAACAGGAGGCTGTGGGGGGGGTTGCCTGTATGAGCAGCATGCAGGGTGACAGGAACGGGCTCCTTCAGGGGTTCTGCTGGCGAAAGACCTGCCTAAGGGCAAGCAGGGTTCCAGGCATCGCTGAACCGCGGCACAGGTGTGCTGTAGCTCTAGGATAATTCTCTGATCAGGTGATCAGTAGTCATCCACCATGGAATGGTGGGTTCGGGTTACGGAATGCGGTGACTGGTCACCACTGGTAACTGGTGAGCAGAAGCTTCATTGACGAGAATCCAGCCTTACTGGCCGAGATACCGCTGACGTTAGCGTGTGCTCGCTATCCGGCCGGCTGGCTGGAGTCACGAGCCGATGCTTGCCTCGCTGTCTGCATTTCCCGGTGTGCTGATCCGAGTGACCGCTTTCTGTGTGCACGTGACGGATGACACCATTGACAAAGAATCTGCCCTGGGTTTTTAATGATCTGCTTCACCTTTTTGCGATTTCTGAACCAGAACTTTCAGAGAAGCCCTTTGATGCCGCTGAAGTATTCCTTTGTAGTATGATGTAAGGTTGTTTCTGTGGTCCGGCTTCTCTGCTGCGGGGAGGCCATACTCATACCCCACGCCATTAACATCAGGATGACCTGATGCAGCACCGTCGGAAAACGTTCGCCATCCCACCATCATCTAAACCAGTGTGTCTCGACCCAGTCCATGGGGACTCCCAGACAGTCCACATTTTTGCTCCCTCACAGTTCCTAGCTAATCAAGAATGCAGAATACCTGGGACAGATGTGTGGGAGCTGGGAAGGAGCAAAAATGTGTCTGCAGGTCCCCTTGGACTGGGTTGAGAAACACTGCTGTGGCGGCAGGGGTATTTCCAGCACCTATACATATGAAGTTTGAGTAAAGCACAACCAGTCCCACAATGTGGTCTGGCACATTAGTCAGGACCAGTCTGAAGCCCTCTGTCGCGTTTTCCAGACAGTCTGAGCGCCGAGTTTGGTTGGGGCGCGGCGGTTTGTTTGGTTTCCCAAAGACTGCAGCTATTTGGCCTGATGTGGTTGGTCTGTGGTAACCTGCCTTATAAGTGCCAGTCCTCGAAACACACGCACATCCACACACACGCTAACGTCAAGACATCAGCTCCACTGAAATAGTATATCACCTCAGACGCACAAACGGCAGCGTCGGAAAATATAAAATACCGACAGACGGCAGAGTGTACAGACCTCTCATTGCTCTTAAGCTCCCAGGTGCGGTTCCACTGTCATTACCGTAAATACTTTCGTTTTGCATTGAACTACAGTACAGGCTGGGTGTGTCAAACAAAACGAGATCTATTACATTTGCTATTCAAAATGAAAGTGAAGCAAGGGTTTTTTTTGCCCTGTATCAGTATAGAGAGGTGTTGCATCTGTTGTCTCTGTGAGGTTTGGAGCTATAGTAGATTCTGGAATAGCCACATTGTCACAGGGTTAATGATGGTGTTGACCTCTTCAAGTGACACATGACTAGATTGCGATTTGATTTAAATGGCTCTGTGGAAGGTGGTTCCAGGTTTGGGAGGAGGTGTCAATAAAAGGTCTCCAGGATTCATGACATTAGTGCCTTTTTTTGGAGCACCTAACCATTTCAGCAGTACTGGTAGTACGAAAAATGGTAATTAACTGAGGCCTGCTGTAGTTGGAGATGAATTGAGTCTTATAACCTGTGGTTTGACGTAGCTGTGCTGATTATCACCCGCGCGGTTCAGCTGGCGGCTTCCCAGGCAGTGTTTTCCAAAAGATGCATAGTAGGACGTCCACATCACAACCATTCATCTACAAAGAACCAGCGTGAGTTTTAGTCATCCGTCCCAAAGATCCGCCCCCTCTCAGCCCAGACTGGGGGCCCATCAGACCCCTCATTTGTTGCTATGCTGGTTCTTTGTGGGGGGTGATTTACACACGGGTGAGTCTGGAGATCTCAGCGTCCCGAGGAGCTTGGTGTAGCTGAAGCTGTGGGGTCTTAACGGCCGTGCCGGGCCCTCGAGAGGCACCTGGAAAGCTGGAGGCCCCCACGACCGGCCATGTGGGAGAATGGCCCTTTCCCGCAATGCATGCTGGGACAGAAGCACTGTGGAGGACTATGATTAGCTGTTCCATGGTCTTGCTGAATCCCACAAGCTGACGCTCCTAACGACGCATGCTGCCCTGCTCCTGATCTCTTCTCACTTCAGTATGTGCTTAGATGCCGTTTTTTATGGCAGATTTTTTTCTGATCCGGTGTCATCCTTCTGCCGAATCTGTGTTGTTTTTTTTTTTCCTTTTAAGCATTTCTTGCATTAAATACTTCCCATATATGTCTTGACAAACGATCCAGAAATGTCTGATACTACCTGTGTTCAGCTAGAAACAGACGTTGCCAGAAATAGCTACAGCGTGTGCAGCCTTCAGCTGGAGGTCAGCACGGCCCACCAGACGGCACAAAACTACGGTGCCGGAAACAGTGATTCACACAGAAATGGATCCTATTTTTTCCCCAAGGTTCAGTTCACAGTACAGTGTGCAGTGCAGTACTTCACTCTTGAACCCCTGGCAGCAGGCTGATGGCACGTCCGCTGTGGTCTCACGCAGCTCAGAGCTGGCATTCGCTGTCTTATTCTTGTAACCTTTTCTGTGCTGGCCCGCCCCTCAGCCACAGAATGTTGTGTTTTTGCTCTTTGGTAATGGGGCAGTGGGTTTCCTATCTCCACCTCTGATCAGGTGTGAGGCGTGACCCCCCCCACACACACACACGTGCCTCTCCAGCTCATTTCCTGTCTTTGTCATGCCCCGAGCTGCCCCACCCCGTCGCCTTGGTAACTGCCCGGAATGCAGGCGTGCGGGCGGGTGTGCACTTTGGTGGGGGGGGGCTGCTTTTCCTTGATTTTCCCCTGGTCGTTTTGACCCATTGTTGTCACCACCATCCTCACTGGATCGGGGAAGCGGCCCTCTCGCTATAGCGGTGGGCTCCACGCTGGCCAAACCGTCCATCAGTTCTGCTGTCGTCCATTTATTACATTTAGCCATCGCCTCAGTACATCTATCTAGGACTCTGCTGGGTCAAACATGAGCCAAATCTCCCATGTGCACCATAAACCTTTGGAACACCCTCCCCTGTTCAGCTATGAATTAATCATCACATTAAATTATTCATAAATCAGCATAAGTGTACAACTGGTGTATGATGAGTGTTTTTCGTTTGCTTGCTTCTACTAACATTACAAGCAAATCCAATAGTTACAGCTTTTCGGTGCCCTTCTATTTAGGTTAGGGGTCCCCAGATCTCTCCTTAAGTTTTGCTGCCATTGTACTAATGTAAGCTGGGTGGCTACTGGTCTAACCCTCAGCTGACTGAGGGTTACTGTTGTGGACGCTGAAACCTCCAAGGGAAAGACTGGACAAACTGCCGTTTCATCAGGTTATCTGGGCTCTTGCAGTCTAGCCTGTTGGCGACTAAATTTGTAGCACACGCTACCACTTTCTGTTCAGGGAGGCCTCAGTGGATCAGTCGGTGTTTCATCACAGTGAAAATATCTGCAGCCATAAAGGGTCACCAAAGATGGCCTTGATGGAACGTTGATGCCACAGGCAAGACAACGGTAGTGTGGGAAAAGTGTTTTTTGTACTATTTTGGAAAAATAATTCGGTGTTTAATTGGACTGTTGAACAGAAGCGCTTTGTGGTCTGACCCACAAATCCAGATAAGGACAAATCGCGAGAGGAGGATCCATCAACATCTGGTTGAACTTCCTAGCTTTTAGAAAAAACAGCATCCTGACCACCTGCAGGCTGAATGACATCTCCAGTCAGGAAAATATCCCACCAAGCCCATGACAGTCCAGTCCAGTAGATCAGCTTGTTTTGATCATTTATGAGGGAATATTTTGTTTTGATAGCTTTGTTTGTACAACAGATCATTCTGACTTTTTTTTTTTTTTTTAAATCTACTGCCTCCTGTAGGTCTGTCAGAGGAGTGCAAGGTCCAGACGCCGGCCTTCACGGACTCTGTGAGGCTGTATCGACAGGCGCAGGGGCAGTACGGCACCTGGGACATGATGTGTGGTGTGCCCCCGCAGGTGAGTTTAAAAAGAAAAAATCGCCCAAAGCCCAGAGTTGCTCTCCACAGCCAGTCATAAGAACGCAACTTTTGGTACAACTATTTCCAGACTTTTTTGGGAGGGGGATTTGCAGTCTGAATTGTTGCCTTTTTTGGTCAGAAACACACTTTCTGTCTGGGTGCCGTGCCAGCCCAAGCACAGTAAGGAACCACCGTAAATACCACTGGGATTGGTCACAGTCGCTGGAAGAACGGCAGCATCCAACTTGGGGTGGGAGGAGGGGGGGGGGTTGGTGTGGGGAACGCCTGCCAAGAAA
>JAODKC010000117.1:6605144-6616038 GCA_026777985.1 Mormyrops attenuatus | reverse complement strand
ACCCCCGCGGCGCGCCCCCCCCCCCCCCCCCCCCCCCCCCCCCCCCCGGGGGGGGGGGGGGGGGGGGGGGGCGGGGGGGGGGCCAACGCCTGCCAAGAAAATTAGTATCGTTAAAAAGAGGTAGATTATCCCTTCTGTGCAGCTGGTTACGTACTGGAGTCCGCTGGGTTTATAACTACTATATTGGGAGGTGAATCAAACCAGCAGTCACCCTGTCCCCCCCACACCCCATGTGAAAATGGTCTCCCCCCACAGCTGGCTGAGTGGCAGTGATGCCGGCACATAGCATGGCAGGTCGGGGAGGGCGTGTGTCCTTAAACGATGGTGTCTTGTGGTGACAGGCTGTGATAATGGCATCTTATACATATGTTATATATAAATAAATATATAAAATATACAAACATGTATATATTGTGTGTGTGTGTGTGGCCTCTGAAGCATGTCCAATGAGTGGTACCAACAAAAACAAACGATACCCATACTACTGCCAAGAGCAATGGAAAATCTTTCTAATTTAAGTGATGGAGGGTGGAACGGTGTGTTTGAGGGTGGAAGCCGCCCGCAGACCGGTGCCGGTCACATGACCCACGGGGGTTTTGCCGTGTGGGAGTGGTCAGATCAGCAACGATGAGCTGTTCGCTTTGCTTTCCTTCAGCTAAATGGGGTTTGCTGCAACATCTGACGTCCGTTGCTAGGTGGAACACTATGACTGCTCACCAGAACGTTGCCAGGTCAAATCTCCAGAACAGCGATATGTTCAGTACTTAACCTCAGTTGGTCCTGAAAATATTTTGCTATGCATGTAAACATTTGCAGTTCAGGCTGCTAAATGTCCTTGGAAGTGTGCGTGCGTGCGTGTGTGTCCATGCACTCGCTCATTGAGGAGGATTTTATGCATTTCACATTTCACTGCGGAGGAGTCGATTAAAAGTATAGAAGGTGGGTCAGCTTGATGGTGGGGGGGTTCTGTTTTTTCCTAATTAATGACAAACCCTGCCGGTCTGGG
Organism: Mormyrops attenuatus; assembly: GCA_026777985.1. NCBI lineage: Eukaryota > Metazoa > Chordata > Actinopteri > Osteoglossiformes > Mormyridae > Mormyrops > Mormyrops attenuatus. The sequence goes on along the minus strand of JAODKC010000117.1, from coordinate 6,615,032 downwards.
TCAGCTAAGAAACTATTGGCAAATGCTGCCGGAGTTCTGCAGCCCAGATCACTGGCCCTGTGTTTTCAGTGGCTTTAAGCAGGGGACCCCAGCAGTGAAGCAAACTGGCTTCCTCTTACCGAGAGGGAGAGAATGGGAGTAGATGTTCCACGGGAGGCTATGATTGTGCTGTTTTTGCAAGTTATTGCCCACCAATGGTGAGGGTCATATCATTCATCCAATCAGCATCTGGGCCCTCCCACCAGGTGCCAACGGATTTGCTGATTATCGTAAATGACAGACATGGAGGCCTTTCAGCAGCCACGCCTGGGTGACAAATTGGATGTGGCTATATTGTGAGAGAACAAAACGTCATAAATCTAATGCTGTTGCTCATCAGCATCCATCAAGTTGTCACCAAACGATCCTAGTGCAGAGTTACCAAACCCTCCCTCCCTCATTTGTGCGGCTGGTCACAAGAATACAGCCTTTTTCAGTGTGTTTCTCTGTGGCTGGGAGCCCCTGCGACTATGTGCTGGCCTCGGACATCCTGTCATGATAGATGAGCACAGAACCGGTGTGTTCATCTCCAGCTCCCCCCTTTGGGCCGAGGGCTGCCTTTTGGGGCAAACGGCTGGGAGTTTAGGGTGGTTCTTCAGTTCCTTTGGAGCCACTGCGAACGAATGACCTGGAAGATGAAGATCTGGCCTGTGAGCACTCTCCCCCGCCACTGGATTGAACACCCGAATAAGGATGTATAGAGTTCACCCCCTGAGTGGCCCGGGAATAAGCTTTCTCTTTGTGATGGATCATTCCTCCTCAGTGTGACCCTGCAGCCTCCCAGGACCCTGACTGACACACTGGGGATGAGTAGAGGCCTCCTGGCTAATTTTCCACACCAGTCACTGACCCACTGATCCAGCACATGGAACCGCTGTTCCCGACAGCCCCCCCCCCCTTCACACTGTCCATCTGCCCCATGTGCTTTTCTGCCCTCCCTCTAGGGGGCGCTTCAGGCCATTGCCGGTATCCTGCTCCATCTCACATGGTGTGCTGGTTTGTTTTGATGGTGCCTGCCGTGTGAGGGGCCTTGCGTATCTGTGGTGCGCGCTCTTTAACACTGACAGACCGTGTTCTATGTTCAGGATGAATAGCTCATTGAGTGGGGTGGGGGCCAACACCAAGGCATGGTTACCCAGCCACCTCCCCCCCCCCAGTACTCCCTCCACCCTCCTGAAATGAAATGGCCCTCTGTATGAAAAGGAGCGGTCCCATATTAATGTTATTCTAGCCGGGGAGTGGACACCGCTGCTGTTTTCCTTTGGTGCTCTGGGCAACGTCAGCACACACCTGGTGCTCATCTGCAGGAAACTGGCATTGCATGGTCAAGCTGGACAGTGACATCTCAGATAGCAGGGCCCTGGGCATTATGGGAAAAAAATGACATTCCACTGGACAGGAGTTTTTGTGTCGTGGTGCCGTTTGTGATTAAAGATCTAATATTAGCTGAAAGTAACAGCCCATCCTTACTCTGAGGACTTAGCTGGCTGTAAAAACATGCTGACGATCAGCTCCGCGATGTCACCTTATGACGTGCATCTCCGCAGATCCTGGCCAACCTGGTGATGGAGAGCCTAGTGCCTGAGCTCCAGAACCTGATTGGGCCACGACTGAAAGGCAAACCCCAGCAGAGACAGAGGAACTGGATGCTGGTGAGCTCTGGGAGCATGTCATAGGTCTGAGAGATAGTAAACCGTACCGTAAACCGCCGCCTCTGTGTTAAATACTGATAATTCGTGGTGAACCATACCTTTCTGGAATGGATTTCTGTAGAAAGCTAAGTAGCATTTAGTGGCCTTGAGTTTGACTTTTAGCCCAAACAAGGTACATGAAAGCAAAGTTAGCATAATAGTAAACAAAACTTGTGTCTTCCACCCGCAGATCCTGGATGCTGTGTACCAGCAGGTGCTGAGTCAAACCCGCAGCCAGTATGAGGCTCTGGTGCAGGTCAATGAGTCAGGCCGGCCTACCCTGGAGGCCTCGTTACGCACCGACATGGACCAGATCATCACCTCCAAAGAGCATGTGACCGGCAAGATCCGGGGTAAGCCCCTTGCCCCCGCCCGTCGACTTGGGTCACTCGCAAATCGGTATGTTGTGCTTTTTAAAAATGTATAATATGCCATTTTTATATTTCTCTTCCGTAAACTCCACCCCCCCCCCCCCCCCATCTGTGGTCTGTTTTAATTTGCAGCAGTAAAATACCAGTTTGAACTTCGTACCCTTGTCAAAGTGATCCATATGCTTTTTTTGTGCGTTTTCCAAAACCGAACAAATGTGGATCATCCGCATTCCTCTGTCTGCCTTAAAGGCAAATTTCTAAACAAATAAACACCCAACAATTTTGCTTTCCCACCCTCAAACCTGTTTCAAGGAAGTAAGGGATGGCATGGTGAAGGGAGGGGTGAATTCTTAATGTGGGCCACTCGCCTTCATGGCTGACGTGTGATGACCTTAGCGTGGGTGCAGCCCGGTGACTGTAACCTGCTATAATCCGCAGGCATAGCCAGCCTTGTACCGCTGCTCAACTCTGTGTGTGTGTGTGTGTGTGTGTGTGTGTGTGTGTGTGCGCACGCAGCCCTGGTCCTGCCCAAGGCAGAGGAACTCCTGAGAAGCAACATTGAGCCCTACATCGGTTCCATCTTGGAGGCCGTGATGGAGCCCACCAGCCGCGGCTTCGCGGAGGTCCGCGACGTCTTCTTCCGCGAGACGGTGGACATGAGCCGGAACTTGGGGAATGATGACAGCAGAGAGAAGCTGGCAGAGGTGAGAGACATGTTCCTGGGCTCTTCTTCAAGGACTCTGTAGATGTCCTGAGTGTCTCCCCCTGCTTCGGGTTTGTGGGGTAATGGTCAGGGTCTAGCCGTCACTCTGTCATATTGTCATTTCTGGATTCATGGGTGTGAAAGCTTTGTGTGTGCGGAGTCATAATGAAAATGATTTAAGAGTTGAGGGCGATCCCAGTTTAATTGTAATGCTTTCTTGGCCTGAATTACAGGACTGTAGGTGCTGCCAACGCTTAGAAGTATAGAAGCAAAAGTCTAAAATAACAAAATGTTGCATAAGAAACTGGAAAAATTTGTAAAAAATTCATACTGTCTTTATGAGGAGGAATGCATCTGTGTGGTTTCTTTTAAGTGGGTTGGTTTTTCAGAATAGATATGGGGTGATGAATATGTCTGGGACTGGGCTGCATCTTTGCTGTCCTTGGAAACGCAGCATCCGGTGTTCTGTGTGGTCCTAGTGTGCAGATCTAAGAGTGATTTTTATATGCATGTGGTCAGTATGTCGGGACCACAGAAGATCTCAGGGCTCCACGTTGCAGGTGCCGATCACCCCCACACTCCTCTCTCACTCTCTCCTCGTCCATGACGGCACGCCCGGCTCCCACAGCACATGGAGAAGGTGTCCTTGCTGGCCTATCACCCCGTGAAGATGCAGCGGTGCTATGAGAAGGTAGAGCAGCTGCAGCTGGAGGGTCTTCAGCAGCGCTTCGACGTCTGCAGCCCGTCCGTCTTCATCCAGCGGGCACAGATCCTCATGCGGGAGGTGAGAGCAGCCAGTGAGGGGTGCTGCAGGCCAGGCCTACCTCAAGGGTCACCCTTCATCCAGTAGCGACGGGGGAACCTGGTTCTTATATTGACTGAAGAAATGAAATCTGAACTGAAGTGGACCAAAGTTCCTTCCACCTATAGTCATGGGATCAGTATAGTAAACTTATCTCATTACTTTTTCATTATTTCAAGTATTTGCTTAGCAGATGTTTTATAAGAAAAAATACCTGCATGCAGCTTACAGAAGGCATAATAATTGAGATTAGCTCACTTAAGAATGGAACATCAATCCATAAGATTGTGAACTTGCCCACTTTCGGTCATGTCCATCCCCTAAACGGCACCACCTGCTGGAGGAAATGAGTCTGTGTGCAACACCTAGGGGGGTATTTCCTCAGCCTTCGAGGATTGAAACGGGAATGTTAAATACCAGTAGCGAATCCCTCGGTTTTTGTGGATTGGAATGGGATCTTCTGACAAGCACTTGTAGCAAATCCCCCGGTCTTTGTGGATCGGAATGGGATCTTCTGACAAGCACTTGTAGCGAATCCCTCGGTTTTTGTGGATCGGAATGGGATATTTTGAGAAGCACCCGTTGGGATCCCTCTTTCTTTGCGGATCGGAAAATGATCATTTGTCAAGCACGTGTAGGGAATACCTCAGTCCTTCTGAACTAGGATGGGATGTCCTCCAGGGATACACATTGTTTTGTCTTGTCTTTCAAAGCAGCATTTAGTCAAGCAGGAAATATTTGCATCTAGCCAAACACTGAGAGGAATTTCCTCCAGGCAGGGGTGAGTGACAGGGGTGCCGCATGCCTCGCACAATGAATAGAAAAGCACTGGTATGTGCATTGTCGAAATCTGCACCTTTCCCCTCTGGAAGGTGTTCTTGTCCCATCTGGTGTTACAGCAGGGTTTGGTCTGAAGGAGGACAAGGACAGAGAGACCACCTTAGGCACAGAGTGACATTTTGTCAAAAGTGATCGGTATTGTTGACATCACCACTAGACCTGGAGTTTAAGGATAGTTGATTGGGAGACCAGGGTCAGTTCCTGAGTCAAAGGTACAACCTCTAGACTCCAACTGAGACCTTGGCTACGTGTGTGGTCATTTGTCTCCATCAGATCACAGTTAGGGGGCATTGTGCGGCTGTGTGTGCCTGTGATTAGAAGGTCACTGGTTGAAATCCCAGAAGTGACAGAGTGATTTCACTCTTGGGATTTTGAGTAAGACCCTTAACTTTCAGTTGCTCCAGGGACTCTGACTGCTCCGTCTGACTCTGCTTTTAGTCGTACATCTATTTGGATGAAAGTCTCTGCTCAATACAGAAATGTTTTAATGTTTTAATGCTAGAATTTTTAGTTAGTTGACAGCGCCCACTTGTGGCGGATTTTAATACCAGCGATAATGCTTATAAGACTCGCTACGTTAGCGGTGCCTTTTGTTGTAGTTTGTCTGCATTGTCATTAATGTTAAATTCACTCGGGTGTAACTACTGTTTTGTTGGGCCCACAGCAAATGGACAATGCAGTCTTCACCTTCGAGCAGCTCCTCAACCAGAATCTGGATGGACCGGAGGGAGACGATCTGTCTAAGATCATCAATCGCTGCCAGGAAAGAGTCATCAAGGTGATGGCACAGAGGGCTTAGGGAGTTTAAGTACATGGGGGTAGGAGCAGGTGAATTGTGGGATACATGCAGTCCCATCATGTTTGCAGAGGACCTTTTGTTCAATGGTCAACCTTTTGTCCAAGGCCTAACCAGTTATCTAAATGGCTCTCTCTCTCTTTGTCCCCCAGAAATATGACTATGACAGCAGCAGTGTACGGAAGCGTTTCTTCAAAGAAGCTCTGCTACAGATAATCATTCCCTACATGCTGAAACAGCTGAGTCCTTCCTGCTCCGAGGTGCGGCACCACCCATCCTTCACCTCATTCTTACTGCAGGCCCTGCCTTAGACACATGGCTGGAATATGGCGAAGTTTATGGTTGTTTGAACTAGGCATGACCACACAGTTTGTTCCATCCCTGGAGGCTTTCTTGACCATTGGAGACCCCCTTCCCTTTCCCCAGGAGCTGCCTCGATTCCAGGAACTGATCTTTGAGGATTTCTCTCGCTTCATCCTGGTGGAGAACATCTTTGAGGAGGTGGTGCTGCAGTCTGTCATGAAAGACATTATAACAGGTAAGGCTGAAACAAAGGCATGTGGAACCATCTGGTTGTGGGCATAGAATTCATAAATTGTGGGTCAGAATGAACTCAAGTCACCCCACCCCCTATGCAGCGGTCCATGAGGCAGCAGTCCAGAGGCGGCACAACCTTTTCCGAGACAGCATGATCCTGACCAACAGCGACCCCAACCTTCAACTGCTTGGGGAGAACCCATCTATTGACTGGGGAGCCCGGAGAGGGAGCGGTGGTGCAGAGTCCACTGAGCTGTTCAAGAGACGGTTCCAAGTGGTATCTATGGTAAAACTGGATGACACGGATCCCAGCTTACAGGTACCTGGTCGGGATTGGATTCCAGAAGAGGAGGGTGAGGAGGATGGGGATGAGGCCAGTCCGAGTTCCGCCTCTAGTCCGAGTTCCGCCTCCAGTCCTGGCCCTGCCTCCAGTCCTGGCCCTGCCTCCAGTCCTGGCCCTGCCTCCAGTCCTGGCCCTGGCCCTGCCTCCAGTCCTGGCCCTGGCCCTGCCTCCACTCTGATCTCTGCCTCCAACCTAATTCCTGCCTTCAGCTCAGCCCCCGTCTCCATCCCGGTCCCTGCTTCCAGTGTAGACACTGCCCCTAACCTGGATCCTGCCTCTAGTCCAGACTCCACTGCAACATTGGACCCCGTATCTAGCCTGGATCCCACCTCTAGCCCAGACCCCAACAACCAAATGTCTCCAGACAGTGTGCATGAGATCCGTCATCTCATTAACCCCTTCGTGGAGGTGCTTGTGCCCGCTTCGGAGCTAGATGGATCACTGCTGCCCAGTGGGATCGTTCCAAGTGGAGACGGTGAGGACAGTGTGACAAAGGTGTGCTCCACAGAGTGGAGCCCCCTACAGGAAGCTAAAGGTGTGCTTCCTGGAAGAAGTGGAAAAATAAACGAGGATGAGAGCAAGAATTTTACCAAGGCTGATGTACAGCTGGAAACCCCCATGTCTGGCACAGAGTTGGTACAGCCCACTGTGAATCACCAAAACGACAGCGGCTTTCAGTCCCCAGCCAGTGAGGCGCTGGACGAGGAAGACCGTCAGCCAGTCTCTGAAGTTTTGAAAGCGGAAGAGTCCACTATTTGTCCAGAGATGGTGAAGGTGATGTTTGAGAGTGGTGATGCGGCTCCTCCCATGGAGTCAGTGGCCTGATCCTCTTAGCAACTTCTGAGTTTTTTTTTTTCTCCTTAAGAATTGCATATGATTCCCTCCTTCCTATGTAGTTGCCTTTTTTTATGAAACAAGGTTGAGCTTGTGGAGCTCAGACTCTGGAGTCAGTCTACGTTGCAGTTTTTGTCCTTGTTGCCCGTGATAATGACATCTTTTACTCCCTGGATTGTTTTAAAGTTTTTTGTTTATGGATTCTGGGAATAACCTGTTTATAGTTAACTGCCATAGTTTACCCACTAACATCACAGTGTATATGATTTTCTGAATGGCTGTTGACCTCTGCTCAGTCACAAGGTGGGAGATTTCGCAATGCTGCAAAAGCAACACTAGGAGGCAGCATGCTTGCACTCTCATAGTCACGTCCTCTGGAAATTGACAGTGGTATTTCGCGATGGTCACTAGGTTCACGAAGGAATGGTGGAGGTAGCCTGTTTTGTCACCTCATCAAGGTGAAAGGTCAGCTGTGAACTGGTGATTTTTCATGCATGTTTTTCTCTCACATTCAACTGAAACCCCGTCGAAATGATGCACAAAAACACCCTTAACATTGCAGCTATAGATTCTGTTCATAACCTACAGATGTCACATTTGTTTCAGTCCCAAGTGGGTAGCTTTCACTTGATGTGATGGGCAGGCTGGCTTAGTGGCAGTGACCTGTGCCACTAGTTAACCATTTAATCATTTTGGTGTTCTGTCACATCGCAGTTACGCAGTGCTTGTGATAATGAATGAATCGGTGGCTAGCGAAGGACTTTTGGGGGAATGCTGAGAGATTAGCATGTAGCGGCACAACATACCATCGGTCCCACTGATACTATTCATTTCAGTTTTAAGTGACTAACATGCCTTGCCGCTGTGGCCACGGAGCGAATCCACAGTCTACATTTCTCTCCCTCATCATAAAGGAGCAGGTGTCTGTGAAGAACGATCAGTTTCACATCCATGTTAGGTGTCAGGTCACTTTGGCATCCTGAGATTTTCTGTATGAAGAGATTTACACTCTGATAAACACTACAGCCAGAATTCTGCATCATTGTTTTGTTTGCAAAGACAGTTAGTGATATTTATTCATCTGTTAACTTTCAACTATAATCCTTCCTGAGCAGTTTGCCCGAAACACAAACAAAACAACAGACAAACCGCAGCCCCTCTTCTGCTCAGTGATCCCAGCTCTAAGTCTGTGGCATGTGACTGCTGTCGAGTGGTTGAACACTAGCAAGCTAATCCTCCCGTCTGCATTCGTGCCCCCGGGGCTGCGAAGGGGTCTCCGACTGGGCGGAGGAAGGAAGGCAAGAAGGTGAGCTGGCAGACGAGAGCCATGTGGCCAGGTGGAAAGCCCATAGGACTGAGAGGGGTCCTGGGATAGAATCTGGTTGAGCGCTGATTGGCATTGTTACCAAATTTTTGTTTCTCGAAATACTCTGACCTGAGTTTACTTGGCATTCAGGAGAATGCCGTCTGCCTTATCGGACGGCTTCCAAATGGCCCGGGTCAACTGGTCCACTGCTAACGAATCCACTGAAACCAATTAGACTATGCACTTGCTAAGAGACAACCATGTTTGTTGATTGTATACATTCCCAATATACATAGATGTTTCTTTTAACTCCAGAGGGGGTTTTTGTTTACTTAGTATTTTATTATTGTGAGGGTACAGTACCCAGGCATTTCTGAGGAGGCAGACTGTTGGGCACCTATGAGAAATCTGGCTTGTGTAAGGAAGTGCCTGTATATTCTCTGCTACTCTTTTATTTATTAAAGGTGAAGTGCCGCTTTCACCATTTCTGCCTTACTCCCAACCTCCTTTCACCTTTGTGCCTGATTTATAGGAGTGCTATAATAGTGCTTTATTAAAACTAATATTAAATAAGATTTTTGAGTTAATTTTGTCTTTTTTGGGGGCAGAGTATTAGGGAGGAACTTTGAACTAATTAATCTATTATCAATAAAACGTGTTCTATACTGTCTGTGGCTGTTATTGACTAACTGTTGTAATTTGAATGTCTTTTTTAAATTGATGGTATTCATTTTGCTGAGGATAATGACACGCGTACATCTGCTACCTTCTAAAAAATAGCTGGAGTTAAAAACCAACAGCGATGCAGCTCAGTCATTCAAGCAGGTATCTTGTTGGTGGCTAAAGGGGACGAGCGCGCTGGCGATGCAGGGGAGGGGTTCCGCTTTCTGAGTCGCCGACTCGCATGACACCAGGGCCGAGTCTTATAATTCTTGAGACAAACTGGAATTTGACCTTGTGTAATGTGGGCAAACAATATTTGATTGTCTTTTTCCCCTTCAAAGCATGCATTTTCGACCGCAAACTTAGCAATGCTAGAAAAACAGAAGTGAAAGTGACTTTCTATGTTTGTATAAACCCCAAAAGTTAGATTTTTTTTTGGTTTATTGCATGTCAGATATAACCACACAATCTGCAGGGTGTAATCTAAGCAGTTTTCATTGGGCTGATGTAATACGCTTTGCTTGACAGGTGACAATGTTGAAAAGTTTCTAACACTGGAAGGTCTGCATAGAGCAGGGGAGCTGAGACATCCCTTTAAGGCTGTTGAAGGACAGCAGGCAGACAAAACTCCTCAATCAGCTGAGCAGCATCTTAACCATATTTACAAATGCCTGGAAACGCCCAGCAGAGCCACATTGGTCATCGGGTCAGAAGCAGCTGGCGCAGTCTGCCTGAAAGCCGTAATATTTCTACTATAAATACACACACACTTTGTAGGCTGGTGCAAGATCTTTGGAAGTGATTTTTACCAGACTTTAAACGACTTTTAAGCGCCTTGGCCGCTACATACCCCCAGCGTGGACAGGCGGGTCTGCGACCAGCGCCTCGTACGGCTGCAGGACCGGATGGCTGTTTGTCTATGCTGGACTACCTCCACCTCCCCATTCCCTCCCCTGTTGCTAG
>JAODKC010000117.1:6579133-6593008 GCA_026777985.1 Mormyrops attenuatus | reverse complement strand
CCGCCCCCCCCCCCCCCCCCCCCGCCCCGCCGCCCCCCCCCCCCCCCCCCCCCCCCCCCCCCCCCGCCCCCCCCCCCCCCCCGCCCCCGCGCCCCCCCCCCCCCGCGCGGTTGCTGGCATGAGAATGTGAGGCGACCATGAAACCAGCTGCATGCTGTGTTTGGCGCACGGCTCCATAAAATCCGCTGACATCTTCCTGCCGAATGGTTCCTGATCAACAGGATGCCCCCCCCCCGGCCCTGGGGCAATTTGGGCCTCTAATGCGAGGATTTTGCTCCAACTTGGGACTAAACTCTTGAACTTATGTTCATTTTGTGTGTTCATACTCATATCTCTGGAAAAATTGTTTTCCTTCAGCCGCTTTCAGACAGTTTTAACATCATCGGGCCAGTCATGGAGTTCCCAGTATCCCGCTGGGAGCCCGACACACCCCTGTCTTTCACCTCTGACTCGTTGCTTCAGCTTCACGCTTATGCATAACCTTACCCTTCTACATTGCTACTACATCTATGCATTCCTATATCTTCACATACTTTCCACAGACTTGATCAGAATTTATTCAGTGGGTGTATTTGTCCAAGCAGCCAGATACCTAGGTTTGCTAGGTTTGCTGAACTTTCACAATAGTACTGTTAGTTGTTTTACTGAATTTACCACCTACAGTTTTGTTTTTAGAAAAAAAAATCACTTACTGTGTGCATTCTTCCTTCCCGAGGTTCTCCCTCACGCTGATTGACACCTTAGACACTCTTGTGGTAAGTTGTCTCTGAATCTCTGTAGTACTTTATGGTCGATCTGAGATTTCTGCCGATTTGTTTTAGTGAGGTATCTGGTATGAAGTACGCATGCAAACTTGGCCAGTGCTGCTTAATAAATTGTGAAAATTCATCCGAATAATAATAATGAAAGTGCCCCCCCCCACCACTAAGCCTCCGGGAAAGGGCGTCGGGGTGGAGGCGGGGTTTGAGAGTTGTCGTTTGGCCTCTGGATACGCCTCTTTGGAGATGTTGGGTTGTGTTTAACCCCCTTGGTATTTGTTGGCACATGCAGGTGCTGAACAAGCTGGAGGAGTTTGAGGAAGCAGTGAAAATGGCGGTGAAGGACGTCAAGCTAGATAACGACATCGTCGTGTCTGTGTTCGAGACCAACATCCGGGTGCTAGGGTAGGCTTGGGTGACCCACTTTTTAAAAAAAAAATTGATTTATTTACATTGCGCCTTGACTTTGAGCTCTTAGACTTATTGTGTCTGCAGAGGCCTGTTGGGGGCGCACGTGATGGCTGACCTGCTGCGTGGGCAGGGGGAGCGGATGCAGTGGTACAGGGATGAGCTGCTGCACATGGCCAAGGAGCTGGGTCACCGACTGCTACCCGCATTCAACACCACCAGCGGGCTGCCTTATCCCCGGGTACCCACGGCCTTGCCGGCGCCCCTTGTAGCTGCCTCTCCTGGACTTGTCCACCCACAGCTGTCCTGAGCGGAGCATGCGCACTGACCCGACTCTTCCGAATCTCTCCCCAGGTGAACCTGCGCTATGGGGTCCTGAATCCGCTGTCACGCACCGGCACCGAGTCAGACACCTGCACAGCATGCGCGGGAACGATGATCCTGGAGTTTGCGGCACTGAGCCGGCTGTCGGGGGACACTGTGTTCGAGGTGCGAGCACCGAGACCTTGGGACTCTATTTAAAGTGATTTATAGGTCACTAAGGCTGCAGTATGGAAATGAAGCAGAACTGACGGATATTCAGCATTCTGAATCTCGGGCTGGATTAGAGGGTGGCAGCCCTAACCCCTGACTGGCAGCGGGAAACGTCCCATAAACGCCTCTCAGCAAAGTGTTTTTGGCTGAATATTACCATGAAAGAACTCTGCTCACAGTCCCTGTTTTAAAATCCTGATAAAAATATGGGTGAGTAAGTGCTGTCTGGCCTGAGCATTTAGCGGTTAGAGGCATGAGCTAATGTCCCCGCCGCTGACGGACACTGTCTCAGAGACGGGTGACGAAAGCCTTGTTTTGCTGTCGCACAGTGGGGGGGGGGCTGTTTTCTCACAGAGCGTCAGCTTCCCCATCTGAAGGCAGGACTGAGCATGCATGCATGTATGGGGCTGATGGCCAGGTCTCTGCTGTCGCAGGAACACGCCAGGAAGGCGCTGGACGTGCTCTGGGACAAGAGGCAGAGAGGAAGTGACCTCGTGGGCACTGTCATCAACATCCACAACGGGGACTGGGTGCGCAGGGGTGAGGACCTGCCTTTCTTCTCCCCCACAGTGCCTTTGGTCGTCTCTGCCTGCCTGCCTGTCTTATTGTTTTTTTTTTGGTTATTGCCCCGTGATGCATTTCGGTATCTCTTGTTAAGCCATGGGCTACAGAACTGGGCTGCACTGACTGTCCCTGCCCATCCCTCATAGATAGCGGTGTGGGGGCTGGTATCGACTCATACTACGAGTACCTGATGAAGGCCTACATCTTGCTGGGAGATAACGTCTACCTGGAGAGGTTCAACGCGGTACGGGTCCTGCCCTGCTCTGCCGGATTACCCTTGTTCACACGCAAAACATTCATCTGTAGTGTCCCTGCGAACCGTATTTTCAAAATTCCATGTCTGGTTATTCTGCAGTGGTAATCAACGGGAATGGTTTGAAAAATGCATCACTTCAGGGAAGGAAAGACGTTTGCTATATTTAGAAATATTGATGCTCCTTGCTTTATGATGGGTCAACTTCACTTAATATTTTTTTATATTTCAACTTTAGCGATGCACATTCAGTAGTCGTAATATGCAGTCCTTTTTTGTGTGTGTGCTTATTCATTGGCAGTAGCCATTTACTTATTGTATTCATATTTGACTTGCAACTTACGGTGGGTTAATTGGAACGTAGCCCTATCGCATGTGTAATAATGAGCTGGAATTGTTTGATATTAAGGAAAATATGTTTTTCCCCTTGCATAAAGGTACTTGACATTTGGGAAATGATTCTGATTCCATAGAAGCTTGACCTTGACGGTTCACCAGTGAAATTAATGATTTGGCGCGGTTTAGAATCAGCTGCGGTGGGGTTCTCCGTGAGAGCGACTCTGGGCAGCGGATCAGGCAGGGTGAATGTGAGGGTCGCGTCCCGCATGCGAGTGTGCTTACCTGCCGCTATGTCCACACAGCACTACAGCGCCATCATGAAGTACATAAGCCAGCCGCCGCTGCTGCTCAATGTACACATGCATAACCCCACCGTGAGCGTGCGTGGCTGGATGGATTCCCTGCTGGCCTTCTTCCCCGGGCTGCAGGTCAGGCTCCCGGCCCTTCCTTTCTCGGTCCTCCCCTTAGGGCCCTTACTTCTTACTTGTTGTAAAAGCCACCTGACACAGTAGACCTGGGGGAGTAATCCACAAAGTAGGATTTCTTGCTTAGCCAGATAACTTCTCAGGTTTAAGGTGGTCTGGGCTAAATGGACTTCATCTTTGTTTTGTTACATTTAGCCCAGGCTACCTTAAATCCAACAAGTTATCCAGCTAAGCAAGAAATCCTCCTTCATGGACCACCACCCTGGTAACGGCTAGTGTAAATAAAACCTTTAACCAATGACCTCAAAATTTGATTGGCTGAAAGATCACTGAGTGAGTATCCGTCCTCTGTTCGGTGACCTGGGGTAACCCTGACTGCTGTTCTCTCACGGTGACCCGTGGAAAACCCCTTCTCATCCCCAGGTGCTGAGAGGAGATCTGAAGCCAGCCATCGAGACGCACGAGATGCTCTACCAAGTGACGCAGCAGCACAAGTTCTTACCAGAGGTGACTGGTCTGCGGTGGGGCACACAGCCCACACTGTCCTGTGATCCAGGGTCAGGCTGTTTGAGTCTGAGTCTCTGCTTGACTATCTCTCTAGGCATTCACCACCGAGTTCAAAGTTCATTGGGGTCAGCACCTGCTGCGTCCTGAGTTCGCAGAGAGCACCTACTTCCTGTACAAGGTACTGAGCTCGTGGCCTGTACTGATAGGACATGAGTTTGAATGTTTGCTTGCATTTGGTCTGATCATCCAAACTTGTATGCCTGCCCCTAATTACCCCATGATCTGATCTCAGTCCCCATACCTCCAAGGTCGTGGGTTCAAATCACACCTTCATCGGGATGACAAACAAAAGCTCATATAATAATGTAGAACTGTGTGGATTTCCTCTCATAGTTCAAAAACATACAGTTAGGCTAACTGGCATGTCTCAGTTGCTTGTGGCGTTTGACTGTATGTCAGTGTGTGCGTGTAAGTGCCCTGCGAGACACTGGCATCCTGCCCAGGGTGTACCCCAGCCCTGTGCCCTGCGATACACTGGCATCCTGCCCAGGGTGTACCCCAGCCCTGTGCCCTGCGATACACTGGCATCCTGCCCTGGGTGTACCCCAGCTTCATGCTGCTTGGAATCGATTCCAGGATGTAGGTGCACTGGTGTGTACTTAGCAAATGGCCACATTGAATGTGAATGTGGCTGTAATCCCAGTAACTTCCTACTTTTCGTGTCCTCGTTTAACCACTGTACTGCACCCGTAGGTGGTATGGTTTGCCTATTAAGTTCCCCATTATGCTTCCCTATCAGGCCACAGGGGACCCCTACTACCTTAAGGTGGGCCAGTCCATCGTGGAGAAGCTCAACACTCACACCCGAGTGCCTTGCGGGTTTGCCGCCATGCAGGATGTCCGAACTGGGACCCATGAGGACAGGTACCAGAGAAACGGCCCGTTGTTGGTCGTACTTTGTTCTCCGCCTCCTCAAACCAATTTTCCCAGAAGGGCTGACACTGTTGTATAATCTGAGGTTCTTTGACTATTGTTTGAGACTGGTGTCCTTCTGACCAAACAAAGCCCAGCTGACAGGGAGCAGATCTTGAGAAAGACAGAAACCTTCTCAGTCCAATGAAAGTTTCTCCAGCCCAGTGCTTGAGAGACTGGGCAGGACAAATACGCTTGTATTGTCCCAGTGAGGGAAGGCTGATCACTGCATTAGGGTAGGGTCTATCCACATAGCCACTTTAAGCGGGGGGGTTTCTGCTTGTGTTTACAGAATGGATTCCTTCTTCCTGGCGGAGATGTTCAAGTATCTGTACCTCTTGTTCTCGGAAAAAAGTCAGCTACCTTTCGACATCGACGACTACATCTTCACCACGGAGGCTCACCTTTTGCCCATGTCCTTGTCCAGCACACAACCCCCCTGCCAAGACAACAGAATGGTATGTCCCATACTGCTCTCCCAAGCTAGGCTTTGATTGGACTGAAGGCCTAATCTGAAAAAACTTGTTGGCATCACAAAGCACAAAAGTTTTCCAGGGGTATCGAATGCAGCCGGTCTGGGGGGTTCTGTTCTCTCCTTGCTTGTACCTAAGTTAGGACATTGTTCCAAACATTACTCTGAAATTGTAAACAATTTGAGTCAGCCATGTTAGGAAGGGTGTGACTTTTAAAGAAGGTTCCGCAATGTGCCTGATTGCTGCATTCTCCTCCAGTTGCATAAAGATCTCCTGTCTTCCTCACGATCAGTGTTTTTACTCAGCTGTCACATGCTTTTAGTCCAGGCACACTCATGTTGGTCCTTTTATACAGGCGTACATACACTGGGTCATTCGAACCCGCAGCCTTTATAAAATGTGCCGACACCCGTCCTGTGGTCTAGGTGCAGGAATCCCCGACAGCGGAGGACCTGTTCACCTACTCCTGTCCCAGCACTCAGACCCTCTTCCCCAACAACCCGTCGTTCGCCAGGACCATCCGGGATGGATACAAGTATCTCACGGGGGTGGGCAGGGCGCATCACCATGCCACGTCCTTCAGGTAACATCCCGTCCCTTCGTCCGTTTGACGGTGGAGCCTGATCAGTCAGTGCTTATGGACGCCCTGCCATCCACATGCCACAGGGGCATCGAGCTGCCTCTGCACGACAGCGGCATGGAGTCCGTGGAGTTCCTCAGGAGCATGGGTATCTCTCTCGCCAAGCTGCACGACGTGGCGGCCGGCCTCAGCAATGCGGGGGCCACAGCGGTGAGCCGGCGGGGCCCAGAAGTAGAAGGATGCCTTAGGAAATGTGGATGTTCACATGGCTGATGGATCCTTCTTGCAGTAACCCTTTCAATTACCCCCCTGCCCTCCCCCCCCCACATATATATTGTGTTGTATTCCCTGCCCATTCCCAGGATGATGCAGGGCCCAAGGGCACGTACACAGTCAAGCTGATAGCAGAGGTGAGCCAGGCCACGGAGGAGGAGGAGGTGGTGCCGCTGGTCGTGCAGCTGATCTCCCCGCCATTCCTGGGCAGGACGGTGCTGATGGCTGGGCCGGCCAAGTTCGGGATGGATCTCACGAAGCAGGAGCACGGGGTATGCTGGCTCTGACCCCTTCGGGTCGTCCTGTAACGTGGCGATCCCTGTTGGACTGGTTGTAACCGGATCTCAGTATTGTACGTTAAAGACGTCCTTCCTACAGCTCATGCCCCAAATAGGTATGGCAGAATGAAAAGGGCCAATATTGGATTACAGCCATCGACTTTTTAGTCTTTTGTTATCTGTGGGAAAGTTTGGGCTGCGCCACATGTCGGTCGGTCTCTCGGCTCACGCGCTCCGCACTCCTCCTTGTGTCTCTGCTGTGGCAGGTGAAGGGCAGCATAGTAAAGAGCGCCCCCTACAGCGCGTGTGAGCCCATTGAGAACGCAGAGGAGCTGCGGGGCAACATTGCTGTAGCGCTGCGTGGGGATTGCATGTTTGCGTCCAAGGCCCGGAGGCTGCAGGAAGCGGGCGCCATTGGGGTCATCTTCATTGGTGAGAGACACCCCCCCCCCCCAACCCATTAAATCCTCTCTCTTTTATGTCTTATAGAGTAAATGCCCAAGGTAGGGGTGGCATAATTTTGGCTTTTTAATAAGATTAATTATAAGTGATGAAAAGGAAACTGCTCCGTTTTGGGGTGACTGATCCCACCCCCATCTCCCCAGACCACCGGGAGGGGAGCAGCAGTGAGGAAACACCCCTGTTTCAGATGGTGGGTGACGGCGGCTCCGTGGCAGACATCACCATACCGCTGGTCTTCCTGTTCAGTCGCGAGGGAGCCATTCTGAGCGCCGCCCTGGAGGAGCACCGCAACGTGGACGTGCTGCTGCTACCTCGAGACCGGCAGCTGGGCCGAGGTGCAGCAAAGCCACTGGAACGCCCTCCACTTCCTGAGCTAATTAATAAACCAGCGTGTGTCGTGTTTTTGGGCCGTTATTTTCCTGTGATATGTACAGGCCCCGTTGTAGTATCCTTAAGCGAGGCGCATAGTTGCAGAACACCGGAATCCAGTATGATTTCATTCTTCCAGAGGTAGGAAGTTGACGTCTAGAAAGTGCAAATCCAGACCAATGTTTTGTTTCAACCAACTAGATAAGTACTCTGTGACTGTGACTCTTTATGCTCAATTGGTTGGTGGAAACAAAACCTTGGTCTGGATTAGTACTTTCTGGACCTCAGCTTTCCACCTCTGCATTTTTCCCAGTTTTGACCTTAGCAAGAAACTTTGGATAAGTCAGCTTATCCATCCATCCATCCATCCATCCATCTTCTATCCACCTATCCTGGTTAGCAGGGGTGACGCTAGAGATTTTGCCCTATGAAAGCATATATTGCGCCCCCCACCCAGATTAATCCAGTTATGTTCAAGATTTTTTATGCCACTCACTCAGCAGCCCTTGCAGTCCCCCTGACTTTCCACTCCTTTACGGTGTCCCCTGCTGGTCAGGGTCTTGCAGACGGCTGAACCTCTGAAATGAAATATGAGTGACTTGTTGCCCCATCCGTCGTGTTCCCCCACCTTGTGTCATGTGATGCTTGGGATAAGCTCCACGCCCACTGCTGTCCTGTCCTGGATGGTTGGAAGGTGGATGGATTCCTTATGTAATCCTTTTTGTTTTAGCCCTGTACTTTGTGCTGGAGTCCTGTAGGGGGCATTATGCAGGCAGATGGTGGGAATGTGGTGATCTCTATAGCAGCATCTTTCCCTTGCAGAAAAGGCGAGCCAGCCGCTTGGGGTCAATATCAAGATCCGTTTATCCGGGGGTGGGGAGCTGCTGAGCGGAGAGGCCAAAGACGCCACCATCCAGCTGCTGTTGGAACCGGGCGAGGAGGATGAGGAGGATGGGGAAGACCGAAGCCCCAGCAGCCAGTGCCATGTCTCGGACCTGCCTCCGCACACGGACAAGCAGGCCAGCGGGGCCGGGCCCCAGTCCACAGCGTGCCCGTCCCACACCGACTCACAGAGCAGCCCCTGACCTTCTGGAAAGCGCCACACCGCACCCTGAAGTGCTGACCAATGGGCCGGGTTTTCCCAGCATGCCGTGCTGTGGGAAGCGGAGTCACAGCCCCCCTGTTTGAGAGCTTGTAACCTCTGGACCAGGACTAAGTTACTGATGCGTCCTAAGAGCACAAGAGACACTGGGAAGTCGGACTCCTGTTGACCTGGATTTCCTAAGATTTATCCCGTACTGTTATAGTAAATGAAATCATGAAATAATATATTAAATAATGGGGGGTATCAGATCAGTACATGCAAGGGGACTTGCTACAGTTATTTAGGGATGCTAATTAGCCTAATGTCAGCTAAGAATAACAAAGGTGGGACCTGAGTTGGGGGGGTAAGGCCTATATGAGCTACATTTCTTAGCCATGGAGTGCTTCTCCACTTAAAATGCCAAAAGGGGGCGGTTGCTGCGATGGCAGCTGCAGACGGTTTCGGGATAATGCTGGGCGCCATTTATAATAAGTGGTAGACAATGGCTGGTACTGTATTAGGTCGTGTTATAACGTGGGGCCAGTGCGGTGAACCGCAGCGTTCATGCTTATCGTGTACTTGAACATCGGCAATTTTTTGTTTAATCCCGTGAGTGTGACTGATGGGAACAGAGGTCTTAGTTTGCGTTACACTACAGAGGCGCACTCGGCACGCCGCCTTCTGTGGGCGGGGCCTGAGTTTCACTTATGATTCTAGTTTTCACTATTATAAAGAACCTATCCAGCAAGACCAGCATACCTCATGTTGCGCCTGCAGAACGGGCACCGGGGTCTCGTCCGGCTCGGATGTCGCGGTAGTGGGCAGTCTTACAGCCCATACCCACCTGCTACGCAAGGCGCGGGAACGGGAGACTGCAGCCTGCCTGCCTTCCGGCTCCTTCATATCACCCTTTAGAGAATAACGCTGAGTTAGCAAGCTTCAGAAATGTGTAAAATTATTGGTGAGGACAAAAAATGGGTCCTTTTGTGCGCATCCTGCAGCAGATGAGCTGAAGCTTGGTCAGCAATGCCATCTATAGCCATATTATATGTATTTAATTTAAATTTGGGTATTAAAATTATGCGCACTTAACGGGGTTCTTTTCACTGTGATTTGTTTTCACTTAAAACCTACGACCTCATGGGTGGCGGCGGGAATCATTAACCTGTCTAAAAATGCCTTGTGGGTTTTTTTTTAAAAGACGTCTTGCAGGATATCTCTTCACAGCTGGTAACGCTTGGCAGCGCCGCACTTTATGAGATACGCGCTGCAAAGTGCGTTGAGAAAGTCTTAATCTTACCTGCCAGGCCGTGTTAAAGCGGTGTTTTATCGAGCACATCCATTTGATGCGTTTTCTCAAGGGCTCACTTGTGTTTCACTAGCGAAGGGCCACCTACTACGAACTAAGGTCGTGTGTGTGTTTTGTGGTATTTATTCTTAATTGCAGTACCATCCGGAAATATTGATGGCAAAGCAGGCGAACGTAAGTGCCAAAGTCTTTTAGTCCTTTTGCTGTAACAGTAATGCTTTCCACTGTGTGGTTTTTGATAAGTGTTCTTATAAAAGAGACCTGAATTAGTCAATAAACTACACTTACGAACGCAGTAATCGAAGTCGTTTTCCTTTGGTTTTGCATTCCGTATGTGGTATTTTTGTGTGAATACTTGATTAGCGTGATTACTCGAATAGGTCCTATTTGCACTACTACCACTACTTTTATTATATTAATTATTTGTAAACATTACCATTGCACATGCAGAGGATGCCGGCTGCGGACAATATTTAGACTGTAGAAAGATAAACCGCGAGCCAAGGCTCAGATAAAATCATCAGTTAAACCTTTATTAAACAACAGTAAAGCGAAATAATGTAAACTTATGTTAGGTTTTGCCAAACTTTGTTTTTCTCGCTAGCCTTTTAGACACGTTCGTCTCTTATTTCTGTATTGTAATTGGATTATACATGGAATAAATGTGCCATTTGCAGCTGGAAATTCCAGTAGCTGCCAGCAGGGGTCTCTGCTTCCTTATTTCTATTCTCCCCATTTATCACCTTTCCTTTGCCTGTATTATAACGATTTAAAAAGCTACTCCCACGTAAGCTACTTTAAAATGACAAGGTTAAGCATAGATGCAAAATTTTACTATAAAGGGAATAAAACAATGATACTGAAAATTTAATGTGTCAATTTTTTCTCTGTTATCCTGCTCTTTTTTTAAAGTCAATCAAATACATATTTTTTAATTAATACCCTTAGTTCTGTGTTTTGGCGCTATTATTAAATGGCGGCTGAATGTTTTGCGTAAATGAATTAGATGGCCTCCTCACGGAACATAACTAAGTTTCGCCGTCCGGCTTTTTAAGAAACCATTTCCAAACGTCTCTCTCCATTATCGCCACTTTTATTACGTTGTGTTCTGCAGAATCCTTTATAATCTGAGTATAACATCTAAATTAAAGCACGTAATCATTCTAAAATTACAACATACCGAAGATTGTAAATATAAATAGAATTTTGACAAAGTATAGGTTTAAAATGTTTTTGATCTGGGGAAAAAAAACAAACAGGCTAACAAAGATAACCATAGAAATAATAGTGGCCCACTGGACTACGTGCTTTGGACCCCTAATTATTTACCCGACAGCGCACCTGTCAGGCAGGTGCACTACAGTAGCGTACGCAGGAATTGTATTTTTCATCTCTGAATCAACATCAAGCCTCCCCGAGACCGATAATGGACTAAGGGATCTGTCATCCGCCTGTGCTTACGGACCGGTACGTCATGACGGTGCACCCGCGCGCTGCCGCCCCCCTCCACCCCCGGCGCTTTCGCTCCAGCTGATCTCTCCTCTCCGCCTGCCCCCGCCTCCTCCCTTCCCTCCACTACAGCTCAGCCATCGTCAGCACGGCCTCATACCGCCAGCGCCACCGTCCTCTGCTCGGACGGCATCCCACCAGGGCTAGAACAAAAGGTGGCCTCCGAAATCCGCGCACCTGCCGCGTTTGTGCTTCTTCCCCGGTAAAGGGACCGGGGGGCTGGGGGGAATGAGAAGCCCCCACTCCCCGTGCCAGACCGATTATCCGTAAGGATCACCGTCCAGGATGCTTCTGCTTCGGAGATCCAGCGAACGGCGAGCCGGGGCCTCGCTGCTCCCCGGGCTTCTCTGCGCGCTTCTCGCCGTATCCAGCGCCAGTGCGCGAGGTCAGCGATCCCGCCTATGCATTTATTTATTCTTATTTATAAGCCTACTTGTCTTGTCTGCGTTTAATGCGTTTCTAGCAAAAGAAACATTCACAAAATCTTAACACTTTTTCTTATTCACGAAGTATATTATACTTCTTCCCGCCGTCTAGGTTATCATTCATCGCTCGAAGTGTGGATACTTTTTAAATTATTATTATTGTAACATTAAATAATACTGAATCACACAGCCAGCTGGCACCGTGAATATAGAGAAGTGCAGGAGCTGTTTTCCGTGCGCGAATAGCGCGTTTATGTAACAGCTGCTAGGTGTGTTTACGGCGAAATTGCGCTTTTCGGGTTATGGGATTTACTGCATTTAACGTATAATTCAAAATATTACGGGAGATATTTGGGTGCTGTTAATTTCTACTCTAAAATCGCAAACGGGAGACTGTTTTGTCCGCTATTGGTGATGTGGGGTTAAACCTGCGCTGGTACAAAACATGGACGAGTCTGAAAAGGCTGCGTCTCGCGTGTCGTACACGGGACGGGTTATTTTCCAGGGTGACCTTCTTCATCTTTTAAAACACCCTTTCTGGTGATCGATCCGCCACGGATGGACGATACATTTACTTAATTTCGCATGAGTGGGATAGGTTTTAATGTGTTGGTCGCGCACCAGCATGGCGTGGTTACAGATAAGCCCGATTCTGCCGTTAATATAAGGAAATAGGTAGTATAATTTTTACGGGTCCTAAGGGGACGATGCGCTTCATATTCCGCAATTGATGATGGTAATGGGAGATTTTTTTTCTCTCTTTTTTTCCTCTTTTTAATTTTCTTTTTCTATTGTCAATTTATTATTGGACCTCCACTCTTCCCACCCTAGTGTGCATGGTGTAGATCATCCTAACCTGTTGGCTGTGAGTCTGTGTGGTTCCTGGCCAAGCAAAGAGCTCATACCATATTTCGGGGGTATCCTGCGGTTCCCCGTGTCTGTGTCACCTGTGTGTGTCTTAGTCGTGTGGCAGATATGGGTATATGGTGGCGGAACTGCAGGGTTTATCTGGAATCGCACTAAGCGACGTGCAGAGAGAGGGTCCCTGGGTGGGACAGGGCTGTCATGTGGGGGATGGACAGACTCCTAGAGATTAGCGTTGGAGGGAGAGATTATCCCCTCTGATCCAACATCACACTGGCCCCGTGGGAGATGCAGGACTTGCAGAACGATCTGTTGTGTTGCTGGTCAAGCACCCGCAAGTAACCACACACACAAGCATTATTTAACCTGTGAAAACAGTGGCCAGATGTCTACAGACGGACAAACACACCCTGTCCATGTAGCTTAATGTTGATTTCCAGACATCCAAACACAAACTCCACACTCGGGTTGCCGTGGCTGGAGTCTCTCCTCGTACATGCTCTGTACACCCCGATGCTCTTATACTGGACGTCGAAACCGCCCTGCTTGTCAAGTTGGCTCGTAGACACACACACACACTCACCACTCCATTAAACAGGACCCAACTGACAGGTCCTTGACCAGCTGAGAAAGGGCTCACTGTTAATTATAAAATTATTGCTAAATAAATAATGCTGCAATGGGAATACCAAACGAAACTCCCTTTCCGCCAGCTACAAGCCTCCGCCGTTCTCGCTCGGTGACGTCATTTGTACAGATAATATAATTAGAATTCAGTATTGTAATATTTATCATAGGAAATGAGCACTATTAATATCCCCCCATTTTTCATCTCGTGATCATGCTGGGAGCTGTGGAAAGGTTAAATACACTTTGTTATAATCATTAATAATCAGCGTTTTCATATGTTATTCTGGTTGACCTGTGATTTATGATATATATTATATAACTTCTGGTACCGTAATTCCTTTCTTGTGAGTGATTTAAGCGCCATAAGGAAGCTGGTAAGTGGGAGCCATTGTGGGCAATAGGGACCAAAGAGTTATCTTGGGGCAGAATGAGTTAGGGATGCATAAACTTATCTGGTGCCCCTAGGCTGACAACGGCAAGGACACTCAGGTGTTGCCAGATTAACCGTTCCATTTTCCTTGAGGTGGGGCGGGACCTCTGGTTTTTGTTGGGCCCTTAGGCCGGTGTTTCACAATCCAGTCTTGGGGGGCCCACAGGCAGTCCCCGGTCCCGGTAGGGAGCTGGGAGGGAGCAAAAATGTGGACTGTCTGTGGCTCCCTGTAGGCCGGATTGGGAAAGGCGTGCATGAGCTATCGCCTATGCATTAGTTTACCCCTGAATGGGTTAATGAGTGCACTTCAGTTCTATCTGCCGTGGCCTTGGAAGGGACTTTACAAGGTTTGGGAACCAGTGCAGCTGGCTGTTAAACGTGTGCAGCCCCCCCCCCCCCCCCCCCCCCCGGCGGGGGTGTGGTGGGGGT
>JAODKC010000117.1:6547288-6557418 GCA_026777985.1 Mormyrops attenuatus | reverse complement strand
GCTCCCGACTGCAGGCGATCTGAATAAACTGGTGACTTGCGACTACCCCTCGTCTTAGCTGTGAGTCTCTTCTCATCCACGGACCCGGCGGAGCGGTGCACCCAACAATTCATCTAAAAAAATCACATTTTTACCTTTAAAAATCATGTATATAATTCAGGCTTTTATTAATAAAGGGTTTGCATTAAATCATTTGTTGGTAATTCTTCAGTGATTCTTCATCACTGTATTCTTAACAAAGCTGGGCTTTGACTCCAGTGGCCCCTGGATTTGTGGTCCGTGACATGAAGGAAAGAATTAATGCAAATTGTTCTTAATTCACACTTTTATAATTGTGTTATTGGGATTGATTATTTATCTTGTATAATTTCTGATGTTTGATAGGAGGACTTAGATTTCCACTCAGTGACAGGTGCGTAGCCAGGTTGGAACCCTCCCAAATTCATTTGAATCCCTCCCCGGACGGCAGGATTGCCGCACATCCCATGAAAGTTTTTTCTGGCCTGGTGGGTGTGTGGATGCTTTCAGTCATTGCATGGTTCAACCCAGTGTGTGAAACACCCGTCAATATTCGGCGGGGGGGGTCCCCATCTACTTATTGTGGTGCAGTACTAATCTTGAGACCCCCTTAAAATTTTGCTTTTGAGGCTTTCGGAGGGTCTCATGGATTAATCGGGCGTGTCGGACCCCCCCATATTTCGCACACTGGTTCAGCCCAATGGAACCAATAAAATAAATCCATGAAAGTGGGTTACGGTGCACAGTAACCATATCGCAGTGTGGATTTAAAGACTCATTTCTCATCACCAGATGAACATATCTATTGCTAAATAATTGCATTTTAAAGATCCCTATTACTAATACCGTCCCAGTCATGGTGATTACAGCTCCCGTTCAGAATTATAAACTTTCCTCTAGACCACGTAAAAGATTCCCTGTAGGTCGCCATCCCGGGTCAGTTTATGACCCTTGCAGGTTGCCTTTGGCCATGGGCGGGGTTTGGACAGCTAGGTTATTGCTCACTAGTGTCTATGTGTCTAGCCTTTTTATTGGCTACGTGTCATGTGACCCGGCAGTTCACCCTGCACCCATCAAAACACACACAGACCCCAAGAATGCTGGAACAGTCCAAATCATTTCAAAGTTTCTGTAGCATATCTTCTAGGAGGGAGTATCTCCTTCTTTACAATCTCAGTGATTACTTTCAACAGTCAAGCTCACTCTTACATTCACATTTAATGGATTCATAAATTAAAATGTATACCCTTGTCCCCCAATTCCATGCTATGAGTAGCCATTTTCTCAAATTTATGGGCAACCTAACAGGGAACCGACCTGCAAATACAAATTTTTATCATCTTTCTGTAGTGTGGAGGCTTCATCTAGGGAATGAAGCGATTCTTTTCATGCTGTGGCTACATCCACCTGCACATCCATCTTACTCACAAGTTCAGTCTGAAGGACGTTGCGTGAGACTGCAAATTATGCTCTCGAACCCATCTTCACCTCACCTGCGATGCGTAGGCGAAGCTCTGCCGCCTATCTGTGGCACCACCCAGCTGGCGAGAGCTACCCTCACGCTGATCTGAGAACAGTTTGATAGATCGTGAGCAAGCTGAAGCAGATGGGCAGATGGGACCTCCTGCTGATAACTGAGCCGGTGGACGCACGATTAGCGCTACAGCTCTGACTTCTGTGGTAATGGCAGGATTGTCTAATCCAACATGCTGGACTAAGGTAGTGGTGGTAGTTTTGGGGAGGGGGGGGGGTGCTTTCTTACACCATGGAGAAGATAGTTAGATAAAAGGGGAAAGCAGGGGTGTACTCCAGAGACAAGATCTAAAGACATCTGGCTTTTTTGGGGCTAATCTTCTAAGTCCACCCCCCTCCACCTCAAACGGTCCATTCTCCCCCGTCTCCCTTGAAGCCTTGCACTCGGTTCCTTCTGAAACCCGTCAGTACACTTTCTACCCCAAGTCCCATTGCTTTGCATGACAATCCCCAAGTCCACAGCACAACACAATCCCCCGATCTCCAGGTTTGATGTCTTTAAAGCCTTTCACAGACATTTCTGGCCTCCTGGGTCCACTGCTGGCTTTGTAACTGGGGGAGAAGTGGTGCAAGCGGGCCACCTTAATTTGCACCGGGTTCGGCAAGTGTCCTGGGTGGCAGGGGGTAGATTGTTTTCAAGTGGCCTTGTGTGACTGTGTAGCTTTTGTAGATGGTATTACATGACTCAGAAACAAAATCAGCACACATCACATATCATTTACGTATAGAAATATTGCCATCGGGTTATGCGTTCGCGTTAAATGCACCACAGTTTCCTACATTTTCTGAGAAAACAACAATCATATTAAATCGCGGCCGCTCTAGAGTTTGCGACAAATGCAATTTATTGAGTGAGTACAAAACGGTGGTGAGAATACAGGTATTTCGGAAAAAATGTGTTTCACTTTGTCGGGGATGGGTTGGGGGGGGGGGGGGTTGCAATCAAAGGGTTGCGACTCATTGTTCGATCCTGAAAAGCCGCTAATGGCCGACCATCGCGACTCGGGCTCTCGGAGCTGCAGGGCGCCCCGGGGCGCAGAGACACAATGGGCCCGGCACCCTCCCCGCCGCGCGTCTTCCTGCCGCAATCTGCAACGAGCGCCGAGTACGTGGGGGCACGCAGATATACTTACACACCACGGCCAGAGCTCTTAAAAATACCCTGTTTTAAAGTTGCATTACAGAACGTATGGGAATTATTTAAAATTCTGTTGACGAAGAGCCTGATCTTAAATTATAGATAGAGTACTAAGTACCAAGTAATATTGCATCTGATTTTAAATCACTGGCTATTTCCTCAATATCTCTAAGGTGTTTTAGAGGCGATATTGTGGGATTATCTGATATTACAGTTTATTTCCAGGGTTGTTCCCCGCTGGTTCCTTGGCACTCTCCTCGCCGAAACACGGTCTGTGTAAAGACAACGCAATCAGGTCCTTCTTTCAAGTTGCTGGAGAAATTCTGTGTAGTCTGACTATCGGGAAACCTGACACATTATTGTAACCTAATTATTTTCGGGTTTTGCTCACATTTGCCGAGTCAAGACAAACATATCACCATCGACTCTGCTCTTCACTGCAGCCGTTCTTAAACATGCAATAGCAGGCCCTCTTGCAAGATAGAGGTTAAGTGCGGGATTAATTCTATTTTTCTGAAAACCGTTTTAACTTAAATTTAGCTTCGTCTGCATTCAGTGACACATTTATCCGAGGAATAAGGAACAGTGAGTGTGAATTGCCGGTGTTTGTTTTGACATCTATTTTATTTCCCTTAAAAAAAGAAATTAATTAGAAGGTGCTGGTAGTTTCAGTAAATGCAGAACTTACTATCAGGAAGCTAGTCTACAACGGTATTTATTGATGTCATCGTCCTGTGAATGCGTCATGCTAACAGCAAATGAAAATATTACATAGGCTATTAGTGTAATTTCCACAAAGAATATAATTTAATTTGTATATTCCAACGTGAATCTCAAATAAAAGATCCACTCCGTTTTTACTTTTATGCCCAATTAAATTTGCAATTGAGATGCTGTAATTTCATACATATCCAGATGTTTTTGGTTGTTGTTCATGTAAATCACACTGGATTTTAATATAAAGGACAGGTCGTTGAAAATGAATTATTCCAACAAACCGACCGTAATTGTCTTTGCATATTAAATGGAAGCTACTGCTCGTCCCATGTATTTTCAACTACCCTATTTAGCAATGTAAATATAATGCACGGATCAACGCAGGTTGTATTAAAGAAGAACCGGCTACACGCATTTGACGCATCGTCGTGATTTTTTTCTTTTTACTGGCGAGGCTGCATGTGTGGATGATCTGAGAAATTAACACTTTTAACAATTTTAGCCATATCAGCCCAAACACATAAAGTCAGCGCCGCGGGTAATAACATCGCCTCCCATTGAAATAACGCCGAGGCTGTAAACAAACAGCCCGCGTCCTGTGACTTAACCACGCCCATGGAAAAGAATCAAGTTCATTCACAAATTCACCGTCAGCTGCGTCCCATTGTGCTCGCTGGCCAATGGGGAAGCGGATCATTTACATGCCGGCCTTTCGCACCAATTGATTAAGCAACGCCGCGTAATTCATGGCTTAAGTTTTCCCGGCGTGTTCGGTAGTGCGCTTACTGCTGCCGATGAACCTTTCTTGAAATGGATTAAACTAATGGTCATCTCACACCGAGTCGATAACTGCTCGTATTTCTTCACAATTGTGTTTTGTGAAGACGGGATAGGTGACAAGGCAGGTTCTGGACTGATTCTGACGCCTCTGAAGGTATTTTTCCCCAATTACGGAGTCGGGACCCAATTTAGCAGGCAAGTTTTATTAATTGCACGTCGCTTGCTTTTCGTGGGTTTTAATTCTAGCACGCGAATGGAGTAGACGACACCCATAACCGGCTGGTTTTTTTAGCGGTTTTTAGTAGTTTGAGAGCTGTTGATCTGAATTTTTTTTTATCATGTCAGATCGGTCACAGAGTCCTAACTCGGAATGCACAAGTCGGTCGTATGAGCCCGGCAGGGCCATGTACGCCCAGGTCTTGGGGCAGGAAGGGCTCGGTGGCGCCGCCCTACAGTTTTCTCATGGTATGCTGCAGGACCCGAGCATACTGTTCAACAAGACGTCGTACAATGGGATAACGCCATCGCAAGCATTTTTCCCGTTTGCGGCAGTCGGGGGCGAATACAGGCATCCGGAGGTGCAGGCGGCCGACCTGGGCCAACCCAGGCCTTGGTACCCCTTCGCCCCGCCGGAGTACACGGGCCAGGTAGCTGGAGCCACCGCTGCCACTCAGCCCGCAAACTTAAGTCCTCCGATCGCCGAAACGAGGGAGCAGATAAAAATGCCCGAAATAAAAACTGAGAAGGACATCGGGGAGTACGGGACCGAGACGAAGGTCCAGCCCCAGTTTCACCCTCCACCAACCTCCACCGTTGCCCCTGGCATGTATTATTCCACTGCCTGGAACCCGTCGTTCTGGCCTGGCCTGACTCACATCGCGGCTGCCAGTAACTCGGCTCCCGCCGCTGCACCCGCATCATCCTCGCCCTCCCTCTCGCCATCGCCCGCCGACCCCAGCTATGCCGGGGCTGCCTTTTACGGTGGGGGGTCGACCCAAGCCATGTCCACTCCTCCGCTTCCGAGCTCCAACGCGCGAAGCAGCGGCTCTTCGAGCGGCGGGTGCAGTGACTCCGAGGAAGAGGTAAGGAGAAATGCCTGCGTGCGGCATAGAGGTGTGAATAAACGCCATGTACAACTTCTATTCCTGGTTGCGCACTACAGGAGAACCTCTCCACGGAGGAGCTGGAGCAGTTTGCCAAGGAGCTGAAGCACAAGCGCATCACGCTGGGCTTCACCCAGGCGGACGTGGGCCTGGCCCTTGGGAACCTCTACGGTAAGTCTCAGTGCATTGCGGTGCTTGGATATTAACAATGTCATTGCACTTTGCAGCAATGGTGTGTAAATACGGTAACTGAACATGGTTTGACCTGTGTTTCTGTGCACAGGGAAGATGTTCAGCCAAACCACAATCTGTCGCTTCGAGGCCTTGCAGCTGAGCTTCAAGAACATGTGCAAGCTGAAACCTCTGCTGCAGAGGTGGCTAAACGAGGCAGAAGCATCGGACAACCCACAGGATGTGAGTGAATACCCGGACGCATGTACCGTACAGGAAAGCATTTGCGGTTTGTCAACGGTGCCCTCTTGCGGCCAAAATATGTAGTGCAGGCGATGGTAATGCTTAGGATATGGTGACCGGAAGCTAACATGCCCTGAGGATGAACTATCAGAGTTCAGACGTTTGTTTCTCCGGAGGACCTGCTTATAATATAGGGCTTACCATGCTGGGTCCTTTGTCTCCTCCCCCAGATGTACAAAATTGAGCGTGTGTTTGTGGACACGAGGAAGAGGAAGCGGCGGACCAGCCTGGAGGGTACCGTGCGCAGTGCCCTCGAGTCCTACTTCATCAAGTGTCCCAAGCCCAACACACAGGAGATCACGCACATCTCTGATGATCTGGGTCTGGAGAGAGACGTGAGTTGTTTTAGTAGCTTGAGGTAACTGGTATAGTTAACCCTGGCATTTCTGTACACCGGTGCTGCCCAGTCCGATATAGCAGGGGTAGTGGTGCAGCTGGATGGATTCAGTTTCCTGTATTTGTGAGGCATGGATTTTTGCTCCAGTGCGTTGGAATTTTTTTTTTTGTTTTTTTTTTTTTAGGGGCACCTAAAAAAGACAGACAGACAGGCTGTCAAATCAGATTTAATAGTGGAATAGCCCTCACTGTTTCATGCATGGTTTGGTGTCTGAGTGTTCAGGAGGGGTGAGATTCTCCAACACTCCTAGGAGCAGCTAAGAAGTTCCTCTGTTAATCTTCCTCTGTGCCTGTAGCTTGGGTGTTGTGTAACGGACCTGTGCTACTTTTCACAGGTGGTGCGTGTCTGGTTCTGCAATCGCCGGCAGAAGGGGAAACGATTGGCATTGCCCTTTGATGACGAGTGTGCCGAAGGCCAATACTTCGAGCAGAGCATGCAGGCGCCCCACATGGGGGGCACGGCCCTCCCCGGCCAGGGTTACCCCGGACCAACCCATCCTGGTGCCCCTGCCCTTTACATGCCCCCCCTTCACAGACCAGAGGTTTTTAAACAGGCTTTACACCCAGGACTGGTGAGTCATCTAACCAGTTAAGCCCCCACCCCTGACACACCTGTAACGAGGACTTTCCTGCGGTTCCGTTTCTTGTTTGCGGGTGTGACCGCTTGGACATGAAGGCCCATCACCCGAGGACCCTGGGTATAGCGATTTACGGTCGGGATCGAAAGCTTGACTTATGCTCCGACTAAAGCTGTATGGACTCTGACATGCAGGCTGCCAACCCCTGTAGTTCATCAACCCCCCTGCACATTAGGTAGTGTGTTTTCTCAGAAGTGAACTGCTGATTAAGTGAACTTTTATTTCCTGGCAGGTCATACGGTGTTCTCATCTTTTTTTTTGGGCGGGGCAACTTGCAATATCTAAATAATGAAAGGTCAGGGTACTTGTGTGAAATTCAGACCTGTACACCTGGTAAATGCCTTTTGAGTAAGTTAATTTCATTAAAGGTTTGTGTGTTTCCCTATTCATGAAATCGTGTACTGCTAACTGGTGTATGTATATGCTAAGTTTGATAGCGATTCACTTAGTTGGTGTCTCATATTTTTTATTTTTTTTTTGGAATGACCGAACCTAAGGATTGCCAAAGTTCCTCACAGGAGAGCTTGAC
Organism: Mormyrops attenuatus; assembly: GCA_026777985.1. NCBI lineage: Eukaryota > Metazoa > Chordata > Actinopteri > Osteoglossiformes > Mormyridae > Mormyrops > Mormyrops attenuatus. The sequence continues at coordinate 6,550,092 of JAODKC010000117.1, read as the reverse complement.
AATTTTGTCGTTCACCTGACCCTATTGGTAGCCATTCCTCGGCGAGTTTTGCTTAAAGCTGTTTTAAAGCCTCAAACGTTGTGCCTTTTTACCTTCGTGTTTCCTGTCTGGAGACACAGGTTGAATTTAGCCCTTGGTTTGTAACCGGAACCCTTTTTTTAATTTTTAATTTTTTCTTGTGCTACAGCGTCACCTTTGAATGTTTGTGTCCTTGGCGACAGGCCCTGGGGCCTGATTCTTGATTCTGTCTCCATTAAAAATGTATGTGAATTTCACTTGTAACACTGGACAGCAGCAGTCTGTCACAGTACTGGATGCGCGCAGACTGACCTGAGACCCCCCCCATTACCCACCTACAATCTCTGTACTCAGCCATTTGAATTAAATGATCAATCATTCCTCTTCACTCCTGCATTCTCTTAATTTTTCTCTTTCCCCTCTGGGTTGTCTAGATATGATTAATCCCCATAACTGTTCACCGCGTACAATGGGCTGTTTTGGTTTCACCCTAATCCAAGAAATTATGGCCGAACTACTTTGGTGTTGAATTTCCATTCAGCTCTACTCCTTAGCAGGTCTGCTCCTCCATACTGCCTGGTTATGAAAAGACTGCGAGTGGTCTGTGTCCTGAGCTGGGAGCTGCTGCTCTTACACAGGGCTCTGACCAGAAAAAGCCTCTTGGTGGTATTTGAGTGCTGTGCTGAGTGATTCTGAAAGTCTTGTGTAAATGAAAACAGGATGTGCTGCACCTACAGCGGTTGTGGCATTGTGTGCATGATGGTTTAATGCAATGATACAAAAATCTGACCGCATGGTGTGAATGAGAGGAGTGTGAAATGGCCAGCAGAAATTCTTTAGAAAAATATCATCCACCCTTCTAGCCTCCACCCAGCCGAATCTGTCTGTGTGGGTTGTGTGGATGGTGGATGGATTCGTGATGGTGACTTGGCCGTCTGTGTGATGCTGTTGGACCTTTTGTTGCCACTTGCTATGGAGGTGGTAGCTTTGAAAGACGAGTAGCGCAAAAGTGCCTCCTTGTCGGGGGGCAATGAGGCTGTCCTGCATCCAGAGTATGCGGCCTTTGGGAAGGTGTAAATGAGACTAAGGAATCTTGTTAGTGTTGCTCTTTGGTCTGCTTATGTGATGGTGTGTGTGTGTGTGTGTGTGTGTGTGTGTGTGTGTACTTTATCACCATGGGTAATATACATACACATTGTATTTTACAGCTTTCTGGCTCTTTGTAAGGTGTTTGGTTTTGAGTTATGGATGGTTTTGGATCCGGGCTGAGCAATATGGACCACAAACCATATCTTGGTATTTTTAGGCAGAATACAGCTCATTGATGTATACGTCTCTCTTCTAAAAAGTAGGATAAATGTTCAGTTGTGACTCACATGTAAGATGTCACAGATGCTTCTATCAAATATGGTCAAGATGCAAATATAGGGTTTCCTTCCCTCTTCGTAAATATACAATTATTCCGCTGTCGGGTGGCTCAGAAAAAGCCGTGACACTGACCGGCGACAGCCTTTTTTTTTTTTTTTGTCCTCAGTTTCACATTGCTTTCAAAACGAGGTACGTGAATAGACGAGGAACTCAACATGCAGCTCATTGTCATTGCAAATGGCCCTATAAGCGGATACTTAACACAAGACATAAGTGGAAAGTCTCACCAGTGCCTGTTCCTGATTTTAATTCTTTCGAATTTACGGTGTGTCAACTGCATGTACCTACTCCAACTATTATTGCAATTGTCTATCGCCCTCCAAAACTGAATACTGATTTTAAAAATGATTTTGCTGCCCTGTTAGCGCACCTCTCCACTCTCTCACCTAACATTTTACTGCTGGGAGATTTTAACATTCATATTGATAACGTTAACAATCCTTTTACCAAAGACTTTATATCCTGTCTCTAGAGCTTTGGTCTCCAGCAGTATACTAAAGTGCTCACTCATTCTAAGGGTCATGTTTTGGACCTAATCTGCTGTTCTGGAATTTTTCCTACTGTTTGTGCAGCAGATCCACTCCCTATTATGGATCACTTCCTCCTTTCATTTAATCTCAGACTTTCCCTTTCCAAAGTAAAGCTCTCCCGTTTAATTTCTTTCCGTAACATTAAAGATATTAATCTTGACGTCCTCTCCTCTACTATTAACTCCTTCATTGAGACACATAATTTAACCGCAGTGGAAGAGCTGGTCTCACCCTATAACAGTAGCCTTCAATATATTCTTAACTCTCTTGCTCCATTAAAAACCAGATCAGTTTCTTTCTCCCATTCCGCCCCCTGGTTTACACATGAACTTCGACTTATGAAAGCCAAAGGACGGCAACTCGAGTGCCTATACAGAAAGACTGGACTACTCTCTCACAAAGACATGTACGACAGCCACATATTACTTTATAAGGACTGTATCACTCAGGCTAAAACCAACTATCACTCTAGAATTATCTGTTCAAATGTAGGTAATACTAGGTCACTGTTTTCATTGGTTACGAATAGCATTAAGCCTCTGGATTCTCTACCACTTGACTTACAATCACCTGCTTTCTGTAATTCTCTCGTCATTTTTTGTAGAAAAAATTCAGAATACTCATGAGGGCCTTGGTCCACAGTTCACTCTTAGTAACCTACCTGAACTTTCTCCACCATCCCACACTCTTTCATCCTTTCAGCTTCCTACCATGTCAGAAATCACAGATTTTATATGTAAGTCTAAGTCATCTACCTGTAGGCTCGGGCCCCCCCCCCCCCCCCGGGGGGGGGGGGGGTGGGGGGGGGGGGGGGGGGGGGGGGGGGGG
>JAODKC010000117.1:6506294-6537602 GCA_026777985.1 Mormyrops attenuatus | reverse complement strand
CGAGGCTAAACAGATTCAGCTCAGCTAACCTCTCCTCATACGACATTCCTCTAAGACCAGGAATCATTCTTGTAGCCGTAGGTTCCAATAGCTGAAGTGACGCATGCCTAATTTGTTTATTTCAGCAGTTTTGAGAAGCCCACAAACATCTCCATTTTCCTGCCCTTGTACAAATTTCTTGCCTCACCTTTCAGGTTATTGGTCATTGATTTCAGTGATTTGCACTTCACCGTCTACTCTAAGCCCCTCTTCATCAGTGAGCGCCCCCCCCCAGCCGTTCGTGGGAGTCTGAGGGCAGAATGAAAAATTATGGGTTCAGAGAGAGAACCAAAATCAGATGGTAGAGGAGGTGGATCCAAGCAACTAGAGGAGGGGGGGACCAAGACCTCAGATTGGTTGATTTTTTTTCTACTGTTTTTCTCCATCCCAGAGTCCCTGCCAGTTTCACAAGGTTTCACTTGTTTACAATTACTGTGACATGACAGTTTCCTGTTTCATTCAGGATGATATCACCACAGGGTGTGCACTTCTGCCACTTGATTGAGGACTGTACAATCACCCATCCGAGTTATGAAACTCCTGTCAGTATGATAAGTCATTGGTCTCTGTCATTGTTCCCACTGCATGTATTTCCACCCAAAATGGGACCCAAATTGTTGTAATTCCTCCTTTTTCCTCCAGGGGATATTTAGGTTAAATCCATCCATGAAAATACACCCCATGGAAAATGTTTGATATTTTATATTTAGACATGAAGATCCTGATCATCTTTTATATGCTGTGGTTAACGTGACACCATATAACAAAAACAATAGAAAATTTGCAAACACAACTTCGTAGAATGGAATGTAATCTGTGGCTATGGGTCCGAATGAAACACCTGAATTTAACAATTAAGAGGTGTGTCCCAATACTTTTTTCCACACAGTATATTTTGCCTCTGCCATGTGGAAAAAAACTGCAAATTATTTGAAAGTTAGTTGAACAGCTTTTAAGACCCAGGTTTGCACAAACATGAGAAAATTGGATTAATTTTGTGACCTTATGGCAAATCCGTAACTGTCGATCCATGTTTATCTGTTTGATGCCACAAAGAATGAAGCTATATATGTTACATCGCTGTCACCAATTAGAAAGATGCCCAGTATAAAGGAGGCTTCACCTCACCAAAATGGAAGATGAAAGTACATCTGAAAGTTGCCAGAGATCGCATGTTTTTTCAAACATTACTTCAGGATCAATGTTCCTTGGACAAGTGAGTGGAATGGTGGAGTGGTTTGGTTTCGAAACCAGATGCATTGTTTGACACAAAACAGAAAAAAAAGCCACTGAACATAAGAACATCATACTACTGAACATGGAGTATTGAATCAACTACAAATTCCACAATGTACCAGACACTTACAGAATCAGAATGTGTGAGGTCACCTTTCAAAAAACTATGACTGAAAATGAGTGATCTGAAACGCTCAAGCAAATTCACAAATCATTGGCTTTAAAAGAAGATGTGGAATGATGTGGAGTAGACTTTAATGTAGGGGGACCTGAAGCAGGCTCTGTCTAGACAAGCCTTTAATGCACAATTTTACCATGTGGGCTGTGACAGATGAAGCTTTTTCGGAGTTTGAATAGTACTTTGCTTGTATTATACATATGCTGGAGAATAGAGTGTGTCGGTTGTTTACTATTGAAAAATACTGTCTGACATTTCTGCAGAGGTAAACCTGAGCACTAGGGGGAGCACTTGCGTAACAAAATCCTGTTAAAACACGGTAGCCTCCTGTCTAAATGATGGCCATGGTATTTATTACAGGTGAACTCCGAGCCGAAGTAGACCATATGTTGTCGTGAGGATGCCACTTTGATCCCACCGTGTTCCGATGCGGTGATTATAAAAATATTTGCGAGAGACATCACAGAATATTCAGTCACAGATGTCCTGGATTTTTTGGCTTCCTAAGTCATTGCACATAAGTATCTACATACGGAAGTTAGTAATACAAAAAAAAAAAGAACTCATTACTCAAAGCGCTCCAAGCATGCAGTCTTTATCCATGTATATTGCAAACCAGGTAACGGAATTTTTCTTCTAAACTCTTCCAGAAATCTGCTGATGTGTTTGAGGGCAACGTGCATTAATGCAACTTGTCCCATGTGACCGAACTGGAAATTTTCTCAATTGCATTCGTCTGCATTTGTCTCCTGAGACTACAGACAAGCTTTCTCAGGGGTATCCTACTTATGGACAACTTGTGCCATGTGCAACAAAAGTGACTGGCCTCAACAGTACTGGAATTAGCACGCAGGCCTATATGCGGAATATTACCTACAGTGGTGCTAGATTTATTTTTACTTCCTGTTGTTCTTAAGAACATAATCTTATCGTATTTATTTGTCCAAATGATTCATGCAAGTAAGAATTTCGAAACTTTGGTCAATTCACTTTGCTTGTAGCAGTGTTTCCCGTGCTGGTCTCCTGCTGCTAATTATAATCGCAGTGTTTCTTAAAACAACAGGACTGTTTACGGAAAACCTTCTAATAAGACAAAATGACAATGGTTTTTCACTTGTGAATATGCTGATGTGTTATGGGCCAATAATGTGACTAACATTTGTAGTAAAGTTGCATGGTTGTCACACTTCTTTTGAATTTTCTTGGAAACCTGTTTTTACAACTTTGCACTCGTGCGACTGTGATGCCACTTAAACACGTTTTTCTTGTATATCTGGTTGTTATAACCCTGGTATATTGGTCAGAAAAAAAAAATACAGATTACTGCATTCTCACGGTCGCGGGCCTCTGCAAATTCTGCAAGGGATACAGGCAGCTGAGATCTGTGAGAAGAATGTCGAAAGTGAAATTTTATTTTATAAAATACACTTGGACAAATATGGCAATGAACCCTTTTTGCCATGCGCTGTACCCACATGTTCAGCATAGCGATTAGACAAAGAAACAACTAGAAAGGCAAGTCTGTATTTTGACAGATTAGTAAAAAGTGTATCACAAAGAACTAGTATTATTAGTGGTCTATTGTTTGCCTGACACGTAAATTTACCACACTGACATTCAGGATGATTTTGGGAATTAAAATTTCTTGCTATTGCTTGTATTTTGGACTGAAACAAACAGTTCCTGTATGGATTCCATTGTCTTTTGTGAAAAGGGGCCTGTTTAACTGTTTTTTTTGTGGTGTATGTTCTGCTTTTCCTGTGAAAGGCAGCCTCTTTTGATCAAGGTACGATGCATGATGTCACTATATATGTAAGGCTAGACAGAATAGCAATTCTATGGTCTATTCTTGTCTGGCAGTAAGAAAAACACCCAGAAGGAGCCTTTCGTTTCAGTGCTGACAACATTAAAGGCAGTGTGATAACAAAGTTACCGATCCACTCCCGGGTGCAGTCGGCTGTGTGGATCATGCAGCGACCGCAAAGTTTGTGCTCAGGCTTGACTTTCTTAAAGGTTCCAGTCAATCTCATGTGCTGGAAAAATGTGATATTTGCAGCCTTGGCCTCCAATGGACCCTTGTGTCTTTTAGCTTGAGAAATTCCCCAGTACTGGGAGGTTAAGACGGCTGTGAATCCTGCTACATGGGTCAGTAATGTTCACCACCTCTTGGAGGTTCTTTCTACAGAAATTCCACCTGGAAAATGTGCTACATCATCACAGAAAGTCTTTGCATGGAAAATGTCGCCTGTTACTGTAACAGCGGTGAGCATTTTAAATTTTGTTTCATCTCTGAATTTATGATCCATCATGTTTATGGAACATTGTTTGTTCTTTGGTTAATTTTAATAGGATCTATGTGTGTGGGGGTACAGTTAGATACTTCTGAAAAGTTTACTAGGTAAAATACCTTATGATGATACATTTCAGAACATGATTTCACTATGTTTGTACTTAATATGTAACACTTTCCATTCAACTCTAACTTTATTTGATCATGTATAGAACTAACATTCTGGATTGAGAGTTCGATTGCCAAAGCCCATTCCACTTTAATGTAGCACAGGGAAGATTCAAGTCCCTTAAGAGATGTCAAACTTAATCACTTAATCCTTGTTCGCCACATCTATTTTGGATTCTATTATGATCCCAGCTATGCGTAATAAGTAGAATTTTACTTTGCTATCCAAAACAAAGGAGAGGATACCAAACTATTGCAGGGAACACACTGAGGGCAATTTAGAGACACTAGTTCATCTAAGCTACACACACACACACACACACACACACACACACACACGCACGCAATATACGCACGTGAGAGAGGGAACACTTGAGTAATGAGGCCACTGCACAACCCTGGTACAACATTATTGTTGTTATTTGTTGTAATAATGCTAGTTATCAAACAACAATAAAAAAATCAGTATTTATAACCCAACAGCAACTTGGATGAGACCAGAACAAACAACTGGGACCAGAACTTATTTAAGAATAGGTTCTTTGTCAGCACGTAGGACTTGTACACATTTCCCAGGGGATTCTGGAGAAGACAAGTAGCCTTCAGAATGGAGAACTGGACTGCACTAGGCAAGTTCACTGCAAGGAGCAGAATGTCTCTAGAAAGCTTTTACCCTTGTGTTCCGAAATCAAAAAAGAAAAAAAACATTCCTGGTCTATATCCAGCAGGTTTCTGCTGGTCCTTTCATCAGTGTATTCCTCTTTTAGCCGTGTTTGTTTTGAATGGAGAACAGAGAGGCTGTTGGTGTTGTTTACTGAAGCGGATGAAGTATTTTGCCTCTTGAGTCCAAAGGAAAAGAGCACAAAATATCATTATGTAGAAGGATGAAAAGGGGACAGACAGACCTCCTGTCTCCTACTTAAAATGCATAACAACAAACAAAAATAAAAGCATAGTAGAACATAATTTGATGTGTAAAGCTATAATATGCAGTGGGTGTACAAATATATTATTCTCTAAGTACTGTTAATGGTTAATGTATATATGAGCCTTATTTAATTTTGATTATAAATGTCTCTGTGTCTATACAATGTGCAGAATTTCTTTAAAGGAAAGTGCATAATCGTATCCCATCCATTTTCTATGGTCGCTTGTTCTATTCAGGGTCACAGGGACCCAAAGCCTATCGCCAAAGCTAATAGAACAAGGCAAGGAATAACCCACAGTGTCAGAAAAAGGCTACAGCCTTGATACAGTTTTGTTCCTCCACATTAACGCACTCCCAATGCCACAAAAATGTTCCTCAGAGTCCATTTCTGTACCTTAAGTTAGACTGAAGGCTACATTTACCTACAGCTATGGTACAATTGGCAGGTCCTTGAAGGTACAGCCCTAGTGACTGCAACCAGGAACCGAGCCGAACCCAACCCCTTCCTCGAAATGATGGAACTGACAGTTTTTCATTGTAAAGTATGCGAGCCAAACCCATGCTAAGCAGGGCCGAAAGCGAGCCTAGCCAAGGTAATTGCATCACCGCCATCTGATTGGTCGAAATGCACGGGTATACCTGTGTTCTGTGTATGGATTATCGGAAGGGTAAAGGGTAAGTTCTATACAGTGTTTATTAGTAGTAGTATTACACATTTCAGTGTACCGTTGTGTTCCCTATAACTCAGTATGCTTAAATTTCCAACCTCCTACTGGATTGGTAATGCAAATTTATGCAAGCGTTAGCATTTGATGCTATCATAACAGAGTGATTCTCATAGATGTGCTAGAAAATTAAGAAATTAGCACACGGTAAATCACGATGTGCACCGTGTGAAGAGTAAATTAGCATCTCTTTGGTTTTCCGTCACTGTCGCTCTCCAACCCGGCCACCCCTATACTGAGCCGACCCTTCTACAGTGGAAAACCGAAGGGAGCTGGAACCGTCCTGTTAATTAGTCTCTCTTTGCGGTATGGCCAAGTTCCTGTATGCCGGTGGAAAAGCACCATATGTATACTCTCAAAGTTACAATTAGTACTTTTTTCCGACAGTGCAGGATGGGGTGACAACACACACACAGTTTAGCATGTTTTTAGACTGTGAGGAAAGGATATACACAGACATGGAGCAACTACGGAGACTCGAACCCAGTCCCAACGGTGTGGAGCAATACTGCTAACCACCGCACCACCGTACTGCCCCCACTCTGGTAATGTTTCCCTGAAATAATAGGCGTGATGTTTACCTTATCATCACGTCTCGTAACTCACTTGCGAAAACGTTTTGCTGTCTCTTACCTAATGGAATTACAACAGACATATGGCGATAGATGTCTAGTTTAGTGATCTTTTATCCATAGTGAAATAAAAAAGTTCAACCAACAAATTGCAAAAAATGTCTTAGTTAAGTATTTCAGTCCTTGACGATAGAATAAATTGTTAAAATAGACACGGCTTGGAATTATACATTATGGTAAGCCTACGTCATATTATTGTTGTTCTTTTGTTAGAATTACTTAATACAATCTGAAATCTGCAATTATACTCATTGACAAAAAAAGTTACACACCCAGAGGGAGTGGTGTAAATAAAATGAATCTGCACATGGTGAAAGGTCGTGACTGTATCGCAATGATTATAATATCAGATCAAACAGACACCAGAGTTGGCAGTATGGGCACACTGCTGGTCCCATGTCAGTAAGGTGTGGATGCATGCGGTGGTACAGTGCGGAAGGGAGTCGTACAGCCGTTGTAGCCTCTCCTGCGGCAAGTCGGCCCACAGCTGTTGTTACTGGCCCTCGAGATCCTGCAGATTGGCACTGGGTCTGAGTTGACATCCGAGCTGATCCCACACATGTTTGATTGGGGAAAGATCAAGGGACCTGGCTGGCCACAGGAGGACCTCAACATGATGCAGGCAGTCCATAGAAATAGTCCATTGTCTTGTTGAAAGACTGTATCAGGGTGCTGTCTCAAGAGGGGTAAGACATGCGGACGCAGGATGTCACTCACGTAGCGCTGTGCCATCAGGGACCCCTGAATCACTACAAGAGATGACTTGAAGTCATACCCTATGGCTCCCTACACCATGATGCCAGGAGTAACACCAGTGTATCTCTCCACAACATTGGCAGGATTGGTTCTCTTCCCTTGGCCGTCATATGTGCACATGACGGTCATCCATGTTAAGTCAGAACCAAGATCCATCCCTGAACATGGTACAACGCCACTCGTCATCAGTCCATGCCTCCTGGTGATGACACCACTCCAAACACAGCCGTCTCTGCGCTGGTGTTAACGGCAGCCTTCACATGGGACGGTGAACCCGTTGTTGTCCGACAGACGCCAGTCATCAACACACGGTGCAGGATGACATGGGGTGTTTTAGAGAGTCCAATACGTGTGTCCGGATGGCAGGCGCAGATGTCATGGGGTTCTGTAATGCTTGGTGCATAATACAACAATCCTCCCTTGGTGTGGTCTGTCTTGGGTGACCAGAATCTTCACAACGTGTGTGGGTGCCCTCTCGTGCCCATTGGTTCCGACATCAGACTGTGACATCTGCATGCCCCACAGGCTGGGCAATTGCATGATAAGATCACCCACCCTCATGAAAACCCACAATAAGACCCCTATTAAACTCCCTCAAGAGCTAGTAATGCCGTCTTATACATCTACGAGGCATCCTCTGCGTCTGGTGACTAGACCTGCCAGCTCCTTGCAAATTGAATCATTTACATACCCATCGCTGGTCTGCATGTGTACGAAATTACATCTAAGTCAGACCGTTACTTCTGAGTACTTAACCTTTTTTCACTGACTGTAATTATTTTCATTTTCCCATCCCTTTCACCATCTTAATTTTGATCCATTTATTCATCACTTTGTTAGTCGTTTGCGTATACCACAAGATGGAGACAGAGAGTCCGCAAATTTCTGCAATACATCGGAAAGCAGGGAAATTAAGACAAAGAATGTCAACTAGTTTTATTTTTATGAAACAGCTGAAATACTTTCTGGATGACACGGTGTGCGTGATAATCGCTTAGTTGATTAACAAAGAAAACTGACATTAGATCTGGGTCTGATTATTCCTTACAAAAATGCAGAAGTCACAAACAATCGCTTACGCCTTTGAATTTTGGTCCGATTTTCGTGCGCATGGGATAGTTCTATAAAACTGAACCCTAGGTATATAGAAATCGCAATTTGGTATAGATTTGTGTAACCACTGTAAGACACATTGAACCTGGAATTAATAGCCTCGCAACACAGCAAATAGCAATTGTAACTATTTCCATGCCGTCTTTATTCTTTCAAAAACTTGCAAACCTACACTTCCATAACGCTATCTCACTGAAGAACGTCAGCAAATCCAGTGTCCAGTTTGTAAATTCTCTTTTGTTCCATGTTTCCGTAAACACCCGAAACAATCCTGATGCTGATTGGGTGAAATTTTAGATGGATAGCCAATAGCGCCGTTAGATACTGGTAGGCGTTTCCCTCACTGTCAAGGCAACGTCCAGGCTGAGTTCGGACCGTGAAGTAGGGTAAGTTCTGCTTTAATTGACATGGGGAATCTGCACTACCAATGGTAGGCTTTAAAAGTTTATTTCTGTACTTAATACTAGTAAAAACACTTGGGCGAATGTCTTCAGCGATCGGCTGTGTTGCAACGGATCGGTGTTGTTTTGTGCCCAGTTTGGGCGGAGTATCTGCACGCAAATACATGTAACTACGGAGTTCAAGATGTTACTTTTACCCTGCAAATTTGGCGTATTTCCCTTTTTCACTTTCTGCATCTCCGGAAGGATCATCCCTTGTGTCTGACCCCAGAGATCATGCCAGACTGCCATGTTGCGCACAGCTGGTTTCCCTACTCAAATAGTTTTTGATCGTCGACAGACTTTATTTATATACACACTACACCGTTCTACCTATGGGGTACTCTGATCAGTTCTTTTTGTTTTGCTACTCAATTATTATCAATAAAAGCTCTCCCATATGTGCCGGATTAAGTTTTATAAGTACGGTATCATTTACAGTCTCAGCGTATATATGCGCAGGAGGGTGTGTTGGCAGTGAAACTGAGCCGATTGCGCCATTAGCAGTACATTTTAACGCTGTAAGCACTGTTGGTGACGAAGGTCACTTACTAGGCTGGCGGCAGATTAGCTGACACACCAGCTCATATGATTCTTGTAACCTTAAACACGCCACCCGTTATTATGCTTTGCTTTTTCTTCATTGCTTTTTCAGCCCGTCAGTTTTCAGATGTGGTGCAGTACTTCAAGTGGTTGAGTTTGTTTTGGTACTAGTGAAGCTTTGCAAGTTCTTGGGAAACAGAGGGAGGCTCAAAGGCCACTTTCACTGTAGTTCAGGTTCAGCACAGTGGTCATCAAGTCTATGCGGTTGTGTGTTCTAATGTTCTAGTTGTTGATGTGGATGTGTGTTTGGGACTCATTTTAACTCTCTGTCTGGCCCCAGAAATGGAAGGTGAAGATGCAGAGAGCTGTGCCACATTCCCGGTAAGGTGCTGGAACACGCCTTGTCTTGTGCTAACTCTCACATCTGCCATCTGGATAGTGTGCTTAGCACTGTGGATTTGGGGCTAAGCATGTGTCCAGAAGGTCATGGGTTCAAATCGCATGGCTGGCAGAGTAATCATGCTACCATTGGGCAAGGCCCTTAACCCCAAGTGCTCCTGGGACACTGGGTGACCCTGCTCTCTGATCCTCAGTTGTATGTCGCTTTGGACAAAAGCGACTGCTGAATAAATCATTGTAAATAAGCATGGCTTATGTATAAAGGCCACCACTGATTCCAGCTGGTCACAGCAACCTTCTGGACGACATCGCCACCCTCCTGGCTTTCTCATTTCTACTACACGTGTTAAATGTGCTTGCATTGTTTTGAGTTATAACACATTTTCTTTGTTCAAATCTTCTTCCATGTCACACAGCATCCAGGACTGTTTCTAGGTCAACGAGGCCAGAAACCTCACTCTCCCTGACCTTTCCGGAAAGTCACGGGGAGACAGAGAAGCAGTGGGGCAGGGTGCTGATCAGCACAAGAGGAGGGAGGGAGGGGGAGAGTGGGCTTTGAGTTGAAATGTGGGTGCTTTACAACCTGCGCAAGGTGCCTCCCGTCTGTGGGGGCAGGGATGGGACATGACCTGGGAAAGCAGTTAATCGACTCATTCTTCTGTCATCAGTTTCTTTTATCTTGACGACTGGTTTCTTTAGTCCTTGCACCCGTCTCCCACCCCATTCCTCACAGAGTGCTTGTCTTTCAGGTCATGCTGGCCGGTGGGATTGACATTCGAACACGGCTGCAGCAGTTTGTGGAAGAGAGGATGCAGACCACCATGGTACACCCACCTCCCAGCTCATCCCCATCCCGCAGCCCTGTGACACGATCACATGGGGATCTGCTCCATAACATTTACATCATAATCATCTGGAAGGGTTTGTTTTCAGGGTCTTGTGGTCAGCTCAGTAGAAGAGTTGGTATTCTAGTAGTAGGCGAGGGTTTCTGCTACGCTTGTTATATGTGTATTTTTTTTGTTCAAATCATCTTCTACGTCACACAACATCCAGGACTGTGTCTAGGTCACCAAGGCCAGAAATCACATTCATTCATGCATGGGCACCCATGCTCTCCCTGACCTTGCCGGAAAGTCACAGGGAGACGACAGTTTGTGGAGGAGAGGATGCAGGCCACCACAGTACACCCACGTTCCAGCTTGCCTCCATCCCACAGCCCTGTCTCGTGATCACACAGGGTCTCGCACCTGCAGGATCGTGGGTTTAATTCCCCATGCACTATGTTTCTGGTTAATGTGGGTTACTGTCAGGCACTCAGGTTTCCTTCTGCACTACAAAGACATACTTTTAGGGTTGGGGTGTCAAACACCAGTCCTGGGGGGCCGGAGCCCTGTGTAGCTTAGCTCTTTCCCTGTTCCACCACAAAGGATTCAGCTCAAGAGCTGTGTGGTAATTAGTACACGGAGTTGCATCAGGTGTGTTAAATGAGGGAAAACTCAGAAATCTGCAGGGCTCCGGCCCTCCAGGACTGGAGTTTGACACCCGTGTTTTAGGGGGCCTATCCTTTGTGTGTGTGTGTGTGTGTGTGTGTGTGTGTGTGTCTGTGCGCGCCCTGCAGTAGACTGGCCTCCTGTCTGCCTGGTTCCTTGCCTAGTTTCCTAGGTTGCCCCAGACTTACTCCAGACTGATTGCAACCCTGTGCTTGCTAAGGGGCCGTGGAAAACGAATGTAGTCTCACATTCAGAGGTGGAGGATGTCGTTATTCTGACTTTTCCCAACCTAAGAGCTTCTTTGGAATATGGGATAGATTCCAGTGAGTGTCTTAGATTAATTTAGTGAGTCGCCATGGAGATGATCACCATGGGATTATGTCTTCCAGTTGACGGGCATGGTGATCGGGGCAGCAGTGGCCGTGTCCCTCATCGGCATCGTGGTACTGTTCCTCTACAGGAAATACAAGCTGTCTGGTTAGTACCTTCCCCACTTTCCAGTTTGGCTTTATTGTTACCTCAGTGCCCTTCTCGCTCATGTCAGTTTCCCAGTACAAGCTATTCAGATATGACATTTAAAAGAGCTTCACAACCGTTGGCTGACATCTCATGTGGAGCAAGTCTGTGTTTATTTGCTACATAAATAGAGTCAGGCACTGCTGTGTGTTTGCATAATTACACTCAATCTTCTGTCAGTTGTCATGGGCTTTGAGCCAAAAAAAATATGGCGAGCGGCAATTTCAGCAAAATAAAGTGGCATTTGATCTGTCTGGCACCTTTACTCGGTATACAGTAGGCGCATTACTGTGTGGTCTTTTTCTGCTTTTATGCCAAAAGTACCCACCTGTGTTGAAGATGACTCAGCTTTTTGGTCCACTTTTTGTGGTAATCAGGGCAGCAGCAGGCTGGCGTTCCTCGATATCGCTTCCGGAAGAGGGATAAGGTGCTATTTTACGGCAGAAAGATCATGAGGAAGGTAGGCCGGGTCCATGCTGAATGCTCCTCGTTGACGCAGCATGTTATTCCGCTGGCATCCTGCAGAGGCAGTGTGGTTCAGTGCTGGACATGCTTATGTCAGCAAGTTATGTAATAACATCCTTTTATGCTTCTCTCTATGCCCTTCCTTTCCTCCCACTGACTCTCAGGTGCAGACTCTTTCTTCCACGCCCTCGTCCACTTCTTTATCCCGCCAGCGTTCCCGGAAAAGAACCAAAGTTCTGACCATAGCTCGCAAGTGAGTCCCCAGACCACAAGGTTCTAGACTCTGTATTAGGTTCTTCATTTGCCCTTTGTACTTCAGTAGCTTCTTTGCACTACCCAGTCAGTGACACATAGCATCCAGTCTTAGCACAAAGAAGACAAAAGCACTAGGTAAACCTCAAAGTAGATGTACAACTAGGTACTGCAGAGGTATGTGTGAAATACATATAAAATGAATGGAGGAAATAATGGAAACTGAAGATAGGGCTAAATAAATAATAAATATGTGAAGATGGCTGCAAATATCAAGAAAGTTATGTGCTCTGAACAGTTTTTATGAACATATATGATGCCCTACAAATTAATTACTAATAAGGGTACAGACAGAAGATGGTAGGAATGTGGAGGAATGGTGACCATCAGTGATGTTGATAGTAGTAATAATATTCAGAAATGAGTCTTTAGCATTTTTGTTCATTTTTCATTGTGCATAATTGCCGATTTCAATGAAAACCTCCAAATTATTGAAACAATGTTGTGATGATGTGTTGTAGAAGGCTGGCTGTTGCTGGGTGTAGCTGTTGTACCCTTGAATGAGGAATACGGCACTCCTGGCTTCTGATTGTTTGGTCTTGACAGTTTTGGGTGGCGCCCAGTAGCTTTGTTGAGCCTGACCTGTGTAGGTACCACCTATGTAAATGTCAGTCACACCCTCTGCAGAAAAAGGTGAATGGATGTGCTCTCCACCCCCACCCCGCTTGTGCTCCCCAGGATACTCCGGATCCGGAAGGAGCCCCCCACCCTGCAGCCGAAGGAGCCGCCCCCCTCGCTGCTGGAAGCCGACCTGACCGAGTTTGACGTGCAGAACTCCCACCTCCCATCCGAGGTGCTCTACATGCTGAAGAACGTCAGGTGACCCCGTGGGGGCAAACCGACATACACCATGTTCCCAGAATGCACTGGGCTATGGAATATACCTCACGATTTGCTTGGAACAGTGTGTGTCCCCAATCATTTAGTGGAATAGTGTATGCTGTACTAAGTATAAAAATTTAATATGGTTAATATAAATATAGTGCAATGTGATATACTTTTATTTGACAGTTTTATAGTACAGGTACAGAAATTGCTTGATTTTTACATATGAGGCACACAGATACAGTACAGATGAAGCTTGGGGTCAGAGTGCAGTATCAGGCATTTTTATGGGCCCCCACAGTTCATACAAGAGTAGTTTTTGGGGTAAAGGCCTAATTCAACAGCCCAACAGTGACATATCTCTTTGGGGATTCAGACAAGGGACCTGTTATCTACAAGCCAAACAATACACTGACCACTGAACCAGTGTAAACGTGAGAGTAATAATGTCTATGAAAAGAAGATTAAGAAACATCTCTCTCTCCCGCTTGTTTGCGTCCCTCCTCAGGGTGCTGGGCCACTTTGAGAAGCCGCTCTTCCTGGAACTGTGTCGTCACATGGTCTTCATCGAGCTGCAGGAGGGCGAGGGCCTCTTTCGGCCCGGGGACCAGGACGACAGCATATACGTGGTGCAGGACGGCCGCCTGGAGCTGTGCGTGCTTGAGAGTGTAAGACCACCAGGGGGTGCTGCTTCTTCCACACTGTCATCATAACATTACCGCTTCTGCATCTGCCTTGGGGCTGCACTGACATCACCTTTCTGTATTTATGCTAATTCTTTTCAGCCAGCACTTTTATCCGAAGGTATGAAACATGATTAGTTCTCCTAATGAAATTAGAGGCAGTGGTGAAGTTTAATGCAGGGTCTACAAGAAAATATGATCTAAGATAATTAATACAGTGACCTTCACATGTATAGATGGCTGGTTGCAGACCTATGCTAGAGCAGTATTGTTTTTGGGCCGTCTGAATAGTGCAGTTTATGATGAATGTGGTTTTTTTTTTGTTTTGAAGAAGGTTTTGCTGTTGCCCCTAATGAATGAGAACCTTGTTTTCCTGGCACCATCCTGATTTCCCACCCAACTGCTTTCGTGTATTGATAACTTGCAAACTGGGGTCAGAAATTTTGTGAAACTGCAGTTTTCATGCTCCTTCCTTGGAGCTCTCCACCCTAGTACCAATGTCCAAAACATAGTCTGGGCATGAAGCTTCTACAAGCTGAGGCAGATCAGAGAGTTTGGAGGCCAGGGCAAGGTTCACTGCAGAAGACTGGCCAGGTTGGAGTTACCAGATTGCAGAAATGGACAGTGCAGCCAGGAAGAACCTCTGGCAGTCAGCCTGAGAGGATTGTAGCCTGGGTAAAGAGAGTAGTGACGCAGGGGCAGGGTCCTCTGCAGGAGCTGCTCTCTGAGCCTCCTTGAGGTTGTCCTTGATGGTGGCACCCTCAGGTTCCGGATGACGCCACAGTCGTTTGGTCTGGAGTTATTATGGGAAGTTGTGACTCTGCTAGGTGAGACTAGGATTGCAAAATTCGGAGAATTTTTCATTAATTCCTGTATATTCCCATTAATTCTCCTGGAAAGTTACCAACTTGGAATATTTCCAAAATTCCTCCCTTTAACTTCCCATGGAATGGAAAGTTTCTGGAAATTTTCCGCCCCTTTGCAACCTTGGTGAGGCCCAGGTAAAGAGGGGGGCTGTCTTCATTTAGGGCAGGTTCAGTTTTGTCCCGAAGATATCAGCAAGTGGGGGACAGTCTGCGTGAGGCTGATCTCCTATATGAAAATGAGAGAACCCACCTCAGGGCTCCATGGGGTTCCAAGGGTTTGAGGCAGCAAGGGCTGCAGTGTCAGCAGGGCACCTGGCTCTGGAGCCATTTGACTTTAGTCCAGCAGTTTTTTTCTGGGAACCAGCGGATGGTGCCATGTTGTGTTGTAGAGAAAGGGAAGAAAACCTCTGTGATTTTTGGGTGGCCTTAAAGAGTGCCAGTGGGCAGAGCTCCAGCAGGCAGGGGAGTGGAGGTGAAGGGGAGGCTGAGAAATGTTCCACGGAGTACAGCACGTGAGGTAAGCTCAAGGGGACGGCGGCCTGTACAGGAGAATATAGATCTTCTGTATCTGTCTGTCAGGGAAACAAAACGACAGAGAGTGTCGGGTCTCTGGAGACCGGAGGGCTGTCACGAGCGATTAACAAGGAGGAACAGCAGCTCGGGTTGGGGTAAGGGGTTTGGCCAAGGTGGTTTTCTGGGTTAATTGTGCGAACAGGAGGTCATTGTGACAGACAGGTACCCTGGCAGATAGCACCATGGAATGCAGAGGGGTGTTTCTGGTGCAAGGCCCGGTGGGGCCCGGTTTTATGGCCTGTGTGCATCTCGCTTCTGTCAGCTGCAGAGTGTTTGTGCCTAATTGCTAATTGCTTTCAACCCTTTTTTTTTTTTTAATCTTTGGGACGTTGTGCCGAATTTCTGACTTCCTGAGTCCATAGTCAGGCCAATAAGTAGATTAAGGCTATCAATATCCATAGTGTTTGCTGAAAAACAAAGTTTTCCGAACATACGGTGAAAATTGAAAGGAGAAAGTATTTAAACAGGGTCTTTAAATTTAATTATGTGGTGAGAGTTGAGCCAGCCTGAAGAAGTGCAGATTTCCCATAGTGTGGGCCTTGCAATGGACTGGCATCCTGTCCAGGGTGTCCCCCAGCCTTATGCCCTGTGCTGCCTGTGATAGGCTCCAGGCCCTACTGTGCCCCAACCAGGGTAAGTGGTTAAAAGATAGGTGGGGGGGAGTGGATGGTTCAAGCAAAATTTGGCGCACAGGAGCTATTACAAATTAAGTTTAACTAGAATCACTGTATCTGTTGGGGCACAGAGAGCCATATAAATGAGCTTTAGCGTTAGGGTTCTGGTCAGCGTTGTGTGGGCACTTGTGAAGCGGGATGCTGGTGTTGTTCACCAGGACGGCACGGAGGCAGTGGTGAAGGAAGTGTTGCCAGGAGACAGCGTACACAGCCTTCTCAGCATCCTGGACGTCATCACTGTGAGTCTCTCCTTGGGCGTCTCTGGTACCCGGGTATTGGTTTTGAGGGGTTACTGTCAGGGCACTGTATTGTCAAATAAAATATTTCTGGCTAAGATTGCATTAGCAGCGTTGTCAGCCATTAGGGGAACAGTGATACGGCCAGTTGTATTCACGTGCACATAGGAACACGTTGGCGTGACCTTTGACCTCTGACCTTTCCCCTCCCTCTTCCTGTGTCAGGGCTACCCGGCTCCCTATAAGACTGTGTCGGCACGGGCAGCCGCCCGTTCTGCCATCTTGCGTCTCCCAGCCTCTGCTTTTCAGTCTGTCTTCAGGAAGTACCCGGAGACGCTTGTCCGAGTTATCCAGGTACGGGTCCACGCACACACACCGTCACGCACTCACTTCAAACATGCTGCCCTTCTTTCCTTTGTCCCCTGAGGAACTCTGTCTGTCAGTCTGTCTGTCCTTCAGGAACCCGCCGATTGATGTGAAATAATGGATCAAAGGGCCCTTTGATCTTTTCATTTTCGGCACTCGACTAAGCGCAGGTGTTCGCATCCCTGTCTGTGCTCCGCCGGGAGCTCCGCCCTCTCTCCCCCGCACCCCCGCTCATGCCTCTCTGCCCATCTCTCCCACCCCCAGATCATCATGGTACGCCTGCAGAGGGTTACCTTTCTGGCTCTGCACAACTACCTGGGTCTGACCACGGAGCTCTTCAGCCCGGTGAGCAGATGGGGGGGCTATTAGGCACTGGGAAACTGAACCTAAACCCCCCCCCCCCCCCACACTATGTGGTTTTGGGGCTCCTGTTACTAATGTGAAGAATTTAACAACTACCTCTACGTAACTCGAATTGCCATTAGAGGATCAATTTGTGTGTGTGTGCGCGCACGCGTCCACGTCTGCCATGCGATGGGCTGGCGCCCTATCCTGGGTTATTCCGGGATAGGCTCTGGGCCTCTGTGACCCTGCATTGTACTAGTGGGTATGGAAAATGGAGAAAGACAGAAAAGTTTGACATTGTGAGACACTAAACAGCTTTAAGGAGGGGCTTCGATGACCAATGACACTTTGGCAGGAAAGCCAAGCCGTGCCCCTGGTGTCAGTGGCCAGCGTCATTGCCGAGGGCAGCCCGGGCAGGACCGTCCGCCGGCTGCACTCCCTCCCTGCCACCGACGACGAGGCTGCCCAGGCGGAAGCAGGTGAGATGCACCCCCGCCCACATGAAAGCCTGCCACCTATGGGTTTAAGTTGCAAAGTGCTCTTAGTTTTCCCAACAGGTATAAATTGCACAAGCATCGTATTTACATTGAGAAAGACTTGATGGGTGCTGGCTTGGATTGTCAAAGTCAAAAATAGCTATTTGAGTTTTGATTAGAGTCTCTGTCTGAAAACTTTCTATCGAGGCATGTTTTTTAGTGTACATGTTTTTTCTGTTATGCCTGTATTAACTGCACCTGCAGTACCTTTCTTTGTTGCTCGAACCCTCCTGTCTCGGCTCTTTATACTGGATGGATGGTACCTTTTGGTTTGGAACCACGAGTTCATCTTGACGATACCGTTCGCTCGACGCATGGTGTGTCAGGCCCTCACTCAGAGTCTGCTTCTCATTCTGGTCGCAGACACGGGAAAACACGCCACATCGGAGAGCTCCCCTGCTCCCCAGCGGAAGGCCCGCTCCGTCTCCATGCCGATTGATTATTCTGGTAGCTTCTGCCATCCTGTTTGCAAGGGCAGAATGGGATGGCGTGATGAAGTGTGTGTATTTGTGAGTGTGAGAGAGAGAGAGAGAGAGGGAAAGAGAGATGTCCTTTTTCCAGTGTTAAATAAAAATGATTTTAATAATTTAAATGTTAAGAATATCTATATTTTGTGAAGTACTCCCCATTGTTCAGAATGCAGTAAAAAATGAACTCATTAGATAATTAAAGGGGTTTGAGTGAAATCATGCACAAAAACAGCCCTTGTGGGGTTTAATGTGACCCCCCCAAGTTGGAGTGGAGCATCCTTTAGCTAATAGATGGCCCAGGGGATCTATGTGACAGTTGTGACAGTTGGGTTTATGGTGGGGCATCTTACTGTGTCTATCACAGCAGGGGTGGCTGGAAAGGACCTCGACATGGCTTATGAGCGTGCCAGGGTCACCATCGATGACCCGCCCTCCAGCCCTGTCATCCAGAAGGTGAGTTTCGTTTCAGGGTGCAGACAGTTCACAAGGGTGGGGGGTGTGGATTCTTTTATTTTGAATTCAGTCCTTATCAGACGAAATGCCTTGCGTCTATCTAATCTGCAATGCTTTCTGACAGTGGTGGTTAATAAAAAACCAAATCATACTCTTAGACTTAAGTTTGTTTATTTCTCTGAAATTCTGATTTAAATTTAAATCGCTTTATTGGCTTGACAGGGTGAGCCTCATTTTACCAAAGTGTTTATATTAATGCATGCAGGCATTGGGTTCATTAAATGTGCTTTTTGATAGACCGCGGATGCAAACTCACCCATCGCCTGTATTCTCTGTCTGTATTCTCTCTCTTCATGTCCCCAGTCGATCTTGAAGAAAAGCGTGACCATGCAGCAGACGCCCTCTGCCGTGTTCCACTATACGGACAGCGGGGGGCGCTCTGACCAAGTCCACCCTAGTAAAGTTAACACGATCTTCCAGGCAGCCAAGAAGGACCTGCTGGGCATTATCCAGTTAAAGGTTAGCGCAAGGGTGCCATGGCTTGAGATCCAGGAGCCATGCTGTTGTACCTTTGAGTGTGTCATTAGCTGTATGCCTAGCTGAGCACAGCAGGCTGTGGTGTGAGTTGTTATTAAATGGGAATGACATCTGCTTTTCTCCCGCGGTCCGTATCTCACTGGGCTCCAGGACCCCAGCCTGCTAGAGGGCAGAGTGACGCTGCACCAGGTCAAAGCCGGATCCGTGGTGGCACAGCAGGGTGATCAGGTGACCTTGCTTCTGAGCTTGGCATGCCGCCCGAGCTGATGTTAAAGTGAGCGTGTTTTTAACAGAGCGTATTGCAGCGATGGCCGAATGAAGCTTCATGAACCACTTGCTGTATTTTCTGACCCCACTAGATGGTGCTCTCTGTTCAAAAAAGGGCTCAAAGCATGCCCCAAAGCAAACCAAGACCGCCATCTAGTGTGGTCAAAAAAATACAGCAAATGGTTCATTAAGCTAGGTGTACATTGTACAAAAATTTCACTGACCGGTAAAAGGGGGGGGGGGAGTTTACGGTGGATTGATTGGCAATTTCATCAATTTTAACCCGTGACACTTTTCAGATGCAAGTAGAGCGGGTGAATGTGAGGGGATGAAAATGTATAATTATTTTTTGGTAATTAACCAACCCCTCCGCAAAACCACCAGCTTTCTTGACCCAGTGGAATACTGCCCATGAACTGGTACCTGCATTTGGACCAGGGGTTGGGAACTCCTAGTATAGATAATTGGCTATCCCATGTTCAGGTTAAGTGGACCATGAAAACGTCAGCTTTCTGATGTGTTTTTAACGTGAATACTGTAGAAGCAGTAGAATGTTGTCCCCCTGCTGTGCTCAGTCCCAGTCTAACGCCCTTGTGTGTCTTTGTGTGTGACCGCCGTGAACGTGCTCTCCAGGACGTAAGCGTGCAGTTCGTGATCTCGGGCCTGCTGCACGTGTACCAGCGCATGATTGACCGTGAGGAGGACACTTGCCTGTTTCACACGCACCCTGGCGAGCTTGTAGGCCAGCTGGCCGTGCTGACGGGCGAGCCGCTCATCTTCACGGTGCGCGCCCACCGCGACTGCACCTTTCTCTCCATCTCCAAGATCCACTTCTACGAGTGCGTATCCATGTCCTTCCACCGTGTTGGACAGGAATCTGTTAGGGGAATCAGCGTCAGGGGAATCTTAGTTCATTTAGTACATTTTAGCCTTCTTTTTTTTTTTTTGTTCATAAGTCCCATGAGTGTATTTATTTCACATGCAGTTCTGCTACTTGGCCAGCAGACAGCGCAGTTCTTAAGGACTTTGTGTTTCACACGTGCCTTTGCAGGATCATGCGTGCAGAGCCCAGCGTGGTGCTGAACGTGGCTCACACCGTGGTGCGCCGGATGTCCCCCTTCGTTCGGCAGATCGACTTCGCCCTTGACTGGATGGCAGTGGAAGCCGGCCGGGCTGTCTACAGGTACGATGGAAACGTGACTAGTTCATAACCTGAGTCAGTCACGGCTTTTCAGATGTGTCCAAACACTTCTTCCCCAGATGGCTGTTTCAGGGCACCGATGGGAAATATTTAAGATTAATCCTCCGAACAGTAGTGCAATAATATACTTATTTCAGGCTGCATAGTCTGATTGTGTCTCAGTTTATGAGGCTGATACTGACCATGGACGCGCCCCCTGTGGACGCACCTGAGCGAGGCAGCTTCGACATTGACTCACTTCTCCTGAGAGCTGAGTTCGGTTTCAGCCCCCACATCTCCCTGTCAGGCAGGGGGACAAATCGGACAGCACCTTCATCGTCTTGAGCGGCCGTCTGCGCTCCGTCATCCTCAAGGAGGATGGCAAGAAGGAACTGACGGGGGAGTACGGTCGTGGCGACCTCATCGGAGTGGTGAGAGCCTCGGGTTCGAGGGGAGGGGCGCAGCATTGGTGCGTGTGCTGGGAGGACAGGTCGCAATTGCATCAGGCGGTCAATACGCGCAGCCTCCCAGAATAGTCTGTGTCTGTTTATTTCACGATCGCCTTGACATGCGACATCGCCATGGTGACGCCAGCACTGCTAAGAATACCTCCCCGTGCGGGCACCATGGTTACTGACCCCGGAGTTTTAGGATATGGGTCTGGTGTGCCCCCCCCCCCCTTACACTGGTGGTACAAAACAAGCAGGTCTGTCGCACGTCATTCGCGGTACGCCTGATTGCACTTTCGAAACCCTGAGTGGAAACGTCAGTATTAATGGTGGCCTTTAAGAAGAGGAGTTCCTGGAAAAATCTGTGCGTGACCAGCATGACGATGACCGCATTCCCAGCAAAGTCGGTTTTTAGTGCAAACTTATGATAATAATGATGATGATAACGGAAGGAGCGGTTTGTACCTGGCCGCGGTGCGCTAGACCCGCGTCACAGCTGTCATTCTGCATCCTCAGGTGGAGGCTCTGACCCACCAGAACCGGGCCACCACGGTGCACGCGGTCCGCGACTCAGAGCTGGCCAAGCTTCCGGAAGGTGCCCTCAGCTCCATTAAGAGGAGGTACCCGCAGGTGAGCACCACCCCCTGTGTACTGGATGGGACGGGTGTCGTCCCCCCCACACCTCCGGCTCATTCTGCCTCCTGGTCTAGGTGGTGACCAGATTGATCCACCTGCTCGGGCAGAAGATTTTACAGCAGGTTAACGGTCCCCTGACAGGTCTGTGTGTGTCTCCTCTCCTGTGCGCGGGTTATCCTAACCTCATGCGGATCATAGTTCACCCTGAAAAAGAGACTTTTGGCGTGGGGAGTGTTATTCCCTAAAAGTTCAATATCTTATAATATACGTGCCTGACCCCAGTCTGTGTGTGTGTCCCCAGCCCGCAGCCTCACCCTCCACACCCCAGGGAGTAAGTGGGACACGGGAAACCCCGTCTCCAACCTGTCCACCGTCTCCATCCTGCCTGTTTCTGATGAGGTTCCCCTGACCGCCTTCGCCCTGGAGCTGCAGCACGCGCTCAGTGCCGTCGGTCAGCCATGTCACCTCATTATTGTTATCAGTCGCGATCAGACCTGCTTTCCAGAATACGGCCTGGACTGTCAGGAAATGAGCGAAAACCCATCCACTTCTTAGAGACTGAAAAGTTTACAGCTCTGGAAAAAAATCAAGAAACCACAGTAACATTTTCAGTTCCACTCATTTCTCGATTTTTAGTGTGTGTGTAAAATAGAATTTTTTTTTGCACACTACAGTCCGCCTCTTCCCTGCTTCTTATTGATGAAGGGCTTCTTCCTTGCTTCATGGGACTTCAGTCCTGCTTCTAGGAGCCTAATATGAATTGCCCTAGCAGTGCACTTCACACCAGTTAATGTTTCCCATTCACCTGATCATCCTCTGATTTATGAGGCGCTGGCAGATATATTGACGGTCATCTCTAGCATTAGAAAGTTGCTTCTGCCCTCTTCCTGGCTGGTTTTTGGTTGCCAGTTTCTCCTGCTAAATTACAGTACTGTGAAATGTATGCTGTTGATTGCCCCCATAAACATCATTGTGATTTTGCCATCTACCCTCTCCACTCTCCCAGGACCCACCCTGCTCCTGACCAGTGACATCATCAAACAGCGCCTGGGAGCCGCAGCACTAGACAAGTCAGTAATGCGTTCAAAATCCCCCCCACCATCCGCTTAGGGCTCTCATTCAGCTAATGGTGAACCCTGACTGTGAGGATACCCTAACTGATCCCCCCCCACCGGCTCAGTGTGCACGAGTACCGCCTGTCCAGCTGGCTGGGTCAACAGGAGGATATCCACCGCATCGTGCTCTACCAATCAGACAGCTCCCTTACACCTTGGACCCAGCGCTGCATCCGGCAGGCCGACTGCATCATTATCGTGGGCCTCGGCGAGCAGGATCCCACCGTGGGGGAGGTGAGGGAGTATGGGGGGCGGGGTGTGTGCAGGGGGATGGATCGTCCTGCTGTCTATCTTAGAATTAGCGGATGAAGAGGTCTTGTCAGCTTCAGGGCTTGGAGATTATCAGCGTCAATCTGCTGACAGGTGAAGAGTACCTGTATGCTGATTTACCTTACAGAAATTACAGTGTTATGGGCCATCTTTAAGGCTGAGAGAGGATTAATGGCACTCTGGGGGGGAGCATCACATTTAACAAATCACATTTGAGCTTTTATCCAAAGCTACTTAAAGTAGATTGAAGATTTACAGTCTGTGTGCTCGCTGGAATTTGAACCCACAACCTTCCCAAAGTTATCGCAGTGGTCTAGTTGTTGAGCTTCTGGAGCTGTAGGTTGCCAGGGCGTTTCTATGAGAAGCCATAGGTTGTCCTGAAATGTCACGTGGAGGTCTGCATGCATGCTCACGTCCCCCAGAGTTTGGCCATCAAGCGCCTCGGGTTAGGGCAGCTACGGCAGAGTGCGGGGTCCTCTGAGTCCCGTTTGGCGTGCGTCTTCCCCCAGCTGGAGCGCATGCTAGAGGGAAGTGCGGTGAGAGCCCAAAAGCAGCTGGTGTTGCTGCACCGCGAGGATGGGCCTCCCCCCCAGGGCACCGTGGACTGGCTCAACATGCGCAGCTGGATCTCCAGGCACCTGCACCTGTCCTGCCCCCGCAGGGTGTTCACCAAGAGGAGCCTGCCCAAACTGGTACCTTCCCACCGTGACTGGCCACACCCCCAGACCCTTCCTTCTCATTGTGGCCATGCCCATGTCACACCCCTTTCACTATAACCACACCCCACAGCCTCACCCCTCTCAAAATAGCTTTACCCATAGCCCTGCCCCCTCCCACAATAGCCACACCCCAGTCCGTGGCCAGTTGTCTTTATTCCTTATCTTACAACTACAGAATTGTATTTTTATGCTTTATCCTTTTTGATTTTTATCGCTGTGTGTGTTCCTCAGAGGGAGATGTACCAGCGCGTCTTCCAGACGCCCCCCAACCGCCACTCAGACTTCTCCCGGTTGGCTCGAGTCCTGACAGGCAACGTCATTGCCCTGGTGCTGGGGGGGGGCGGGGCCAGGTATGATGTGTCAGCTGTCTGTCTCACCCAGTCCCTGCCAAGTTTCCCCCAATAGGCTACTGCATGGCAACCCATCTTCTAGAACCTTATGTAGATCCTCAGTATTTCTTGTTAAGGGTGTGTGATGGCACTGTTCCAATTTGAGTTATTATATGAGGACCAGAACGGGTCTGCCATGACATTTCCTGGGTCTGGTGCTGGTCCTATGCCGCTTGTACGACCAGTGGTGCTGACCCGGTTGGCAGGCCCTCCCAGAGCTGCTTCTGGCCGGTTCTGTCAGAGGCCCCTCAGCTTTGGGTTGCTCCGACACTCTCCTTCCTCTAACACTCTTCCTCTTCTGCCTTTTTCTTGGTCTTTCTCAGGCAGTTGATCCAGGTGTGTATACTCCTCTCTCTCTCGCTCTCTCTTTCCATCTCCCTCTCTCTCTCTCTCTCTCCCCTGACAGTCCTATTTGACTAAATACATGTGTGACTATGTGTAGATAAGCTGAGCCAAGGCTCTGCAGGTCCAGCTTACAGTGGATAAGAGCAGGACAGTGGCAGTTAACGATTGAACTAGTCTGTTTAAACATGTCTGACATGAAGAATAGGTCTTTATCCTTTGTGTCACGTTATGTTTGTGTGTTTGTGTATGCATCACTGGCCATTTCTAATCTGTCCTGCCCCTCTTTCTTAGGGGCTGTTCCCAGGTGGGCATTATCCGTGCTCTGAAAGAAGCTGGTATCCCCATTGATCTTGTGGGTGGCACTTCCATTGGCTCCCTGATGGGGGCGCTCTATGCAGAAGACCGCAGCTACAGTCGCATGAGGGTCCGGGCACGGGAATGGGCGATGGTATGTGAGTCTCGGGGGGGAGGTGGCATTGGCTGCAGGCAGAGTTCCTGTCAAGCGACCTTTGTCTCCAGTTCAACGTGCCTCCCTCTGTTTCCGCCCTCAGGAAATGACCTCAGTCTTCAAAAAGGTGCTGGACCTCACCTACCCTGTCACCTCTATGTTCTCTGGGGCGGCCTTCAACTCCGGCATCTCAAACGTCTTCCAGAGCAAGCAGATCGAGGTGAAGGCAGTTAGGAACCTGTCTTTGAATCCTTGAGTTGCCCATGGTTCACGCCTCATCTCATTTGCAGGTTTCATAATGAGAAAGTGGATTCTGTACCCACTGTGGTACATTTAATCTGCCTGTAGGTGGCGTCCTCATGGCTTTATTCCTCTCCAGGACCTGTGGATCCCCTACTTCAACATCACCACGGACATCTCGGCATCCACCATGAGGGTGCACACTGATGGTGTGTGTCTCCCTGGCCTGTCTTCCGGGGTGTTACATACCTTCACCGTCTTGCCCGAGGAAGTCTGTTTTTTTTTTTGTGCCGACTAGGAGCAATGTGGTATAGATCTTAATAGGCCCATCTGATCATCCTGTGGCATTTCCAGGGGGTGGAGACTAACAGCATTGTTACAGTCATGTGACTCTGTTTCCCAGGCTCCCTGTGGCGATACGTGCGCGCCAGCATGTCCCTTTCCGGCTACTTGCCTCCCCTTTGTGACCCAAAGGACGGGCACCTGCTCATGGACGGAGGTTATATCAACAACCTGCCAGGTCAGCACACCGCACCCCCCCCCCACCAAGTACCTATAATCTAAATCATAATCAGAGGTGGAAAGTTCAGGTCCAGAAAGTACAAATGCAGACCAAGATTTAGTTTCAACCAACCAGCTGAGTACTCTGTGAATGTGACTCTTCGTATTCAACTGGTTGGTTGAAACAAGATCTTGGTCTGGATTTGTACTTCCTGGACCTGAACTTTCCACCTCTGATTATGATTATGATTCCACCTCTGCTCATAATCATGCCGTAAGATGTGAAGTGTGTGTAAAAGTAAATAAATAATAAATAACCTGTGAAAGAACTCAAGGTTAAGTAACCAGGGCTTCTGGGCTGAGGCTGAACACAACCAAAACAAATTGTCTTGCACCCTTCCGCTATGCAGCGGACGTGGCGCGGTCCATGGGCGCCAAGGTGGTGATCGCCATCGACGTGGGCAGCCAGGACGAGACACACCTCACCAACTATGGTGACTCTCTGTCAGGCTGGTGGCTCCTTTGGAAACGTTTCAACCCCCTAGCCAAGAAAGTGAAGGTGGGGTGTTGATGTGGGGGAGGTTCTCATCAGTCTTCGGTGTCTGTCGAGGTCTATTAATGAGTGTTATTATATGAAACCCCCTAGCTTATCTGCAAATCGCATTAACGTTAATCAAAGTAACTGGCTCTGGTATGCAGCTTCAGGGTCCCCTGCTGGGACTTGAGTTATCGTTATTATTATTATTGGTGACGAGCCCCCGCTGGTAAATAAACATTAAACCGATCACATGACTGGCAGGTGCTGAACATGGCGGAGATCCAGACACGGCTGGCCTATGTGTGCTGTGTGCGGCAGCTGGAGGTGGTGAAGAACAGCGATTACTGCGAGTATATCCGGCCTCCTATTGACCGCTACCGAACGCTGGAGTTCGGCAAGTTCGACGAGATCGCTGTGCGTGTCCCTGCCTCCGTGCTCCCTGCTGAATATCCACTACAGATAGTAGAAATGGGTCTTCACACCTGGGGTGGGTGGGATTACTGAGTGCTGCTACTCAGCGATTGGTTTAACTGGTTGCCTGTTGTCTTTATATTGAGTCCCATTGGTTTAAATCAGTGATTGATAGCACACGGTAGTCCCACCTTCTGTGGTTTGTGGCACCCCTGGCACTATTTCTGCGGCTCGCCATCGACTCCTCATGACGACACCCGACCTGCTTGCTCCGCAGGAGGTGGGCTACCAGCACGGCAAGACCGTGTTTGACGTGTGGTGCCGCAGCGGCGTGGTAGAGAAGATGCTGAAGGACAGGCACCAGGAGGATTTCCGCAACACCAAGAGTAACAACGTGAGTGCGGAGGGGCGGGAATGGGGGCGCAAGTCCGCACTGCTGCCATGACAATGTCGGGGTCACATGCCTGGGGCTGTTTCGCCAGCTCTGCCAGCTGTCTGATTGACAGGTGTTTGATTGACCTGGGTCGGTGAATATTATGGGGTGTCTCTCTTTGCCCTGCAGGTGGTAACTTGTCCCAACGCCTCCTTCACTGACCTGGCGGAGATCGTGTCCCGCATTGAACCAGTGAAACAGGTGGTCGTAGATGGTGAGTGGAGCACAGGCGCAGAAGAATTTTGGGGTCTTTTATTCGTGTTGCATCTCCCTCCTGTTCTCTGTCATGCTCCCCTCATTTTCTCCCTCTTTTCCTTTGTTTTTGCCTGTTACTCTCTAATCCCTCACCCCCCCCCAGAAGAGTCAGATTACCAGACTGACTATGAGGAAGAAGCCGTGGAGAGCGCCCTCTCTGATATAGAGCTTCCCAATCACCACAGTGACCACACAGAGGGGGAGGAGACCATAGACTCAGTAAGCCACTCCCCTTGCCCCACCCCAGACTCCTAAATTAAACTTATCTTGAGCACTAAGTTACTTTATTCATGCAGGTAAACATGAGAATGGTTCAACGCTGAATAACACAGTGATACCGAAACACTCATGTTGTTTCTAGGATGATGAATCGGAAATTCGACAGAGACGGAAGCCTAACCAGTCCACAAGAAACGTCACCCTGTAGCCCCCGCCTCCCTACCGGCCTCACCTGTTGGCCACTGCCCGGACGGAGGGGAATGAAGCCACGAATTTCATCTTAGAGCGGCCCAGAGCTGAGAGCCTTATGACATAGGCCGGACTCTGGAACCTTCTCTCACAGGTCTTCTTCTGCATTTTTTTTCTGGTTTCTGTGATGATTCTCATGTTATTTCATCCATCATTATATATTTCATAGCTAGCGAAGCGGAACATGAATTTTGATCCCTCCAAGGAATTGTGGCTGTCCGGATGTGGACCATCTTACCCAAAAAACAAACAAAAGAAACAGCCTTCCAAATGTGGTCACGGCTGCAGATCGCCGTTGCGAGGTTCGCCCGCTGACGCCCCGCCATCTGCTCTGTGGCTCTGTGAGTTTGTCAGGGACAAGGCGCTTTACACTGGATGGGTGTGTTGTTTGGAAAGCACAGTTAGATACTCCAGTGTCTCTTGCATACATTTTGTGTTCTTTCTTCATGTGACGCGTCAATCTTACCTGAAGCCAAGAAGTTCTCCTAAATGAAGTTTGTTTATTTTTTTTATACATGTTAAGATTATCAATGCAAGACCTTTTTTACATTTGTTTTTGTAAATGAAATTCATTGGTGCCTTTGGCCAGGACAATTTGGACCCAAGCTCTGCTTTTAACAGTACTAATACCATTGTTAGCGCACCTGTGCCTCTCCAACATCTCCGATCACCTCTTCTGCGACGAGACGACATTTCTGCTCAGCCTTTATGTGTATTAGTGTCGGGGAGACTGATTATTCTGGTCCATATTATCCCTCTTGGAGATTAAGTGTTGTTTCGAACTTTGAGTCTTCCCCGCGTCTTCTCAGAACACTGCCTCAAGCTGGGTTTGTTATTTGTGACTGTGCTGTCACTTTTCAGGATACCTGTTCATATTTGTGATACCTTCAAAATCCAGTACATTGGTGTTTTTTTTTTTTTTATTTGAAGACTTCTACAGGAAAGGAAATATCATCTCTATCCTTAAATCTGTTTACAGGGCGAACGTGCACAGAAATGTGTAGAAACATTTCAAAGCGTGTCAACCACTCAATTACCTATTGCCGCACAGCTTAAAAGGAGCAGGTGAATGTGACAGTGGGTTTATGTTGATTTGGGGAGAGGACTGTGAATCTTCTTGAGTAAATAATAAGCTGCTGTTTGAGGAACATTTGCCGGAAAAAAATCCACAGTATTATTGTGAGTGTGAATAACTAATAATAATAACAGAAATAAGTAATAAACTGCATAAGATTTTTTGGGAACACCGTGTGCGTGACATTTATGGGATGGAGGATTAGATGACAGAGAAAATGGGCGGAGTTTCACAGTTTTATTGTACATGTACAATGACAAAAAATGATGTTATATATGAGGCGATGGTGACGTTGTGTCGATGATTGGAAGGTCGCCGGTAGTGCTATCGTTCAGCAATCGGAGGGTTGCAGGTTCGAGCCCCAGTTCCTCCTGAACCCATCGAAGTGTCCTAGAGCAAGACACTGAACCCGAAATTGCTCCCGGTGGGCAGATTGGCGCCTTGCATGGCAGCCTTCACCATCGGTGTATGAGCGCGCGTGTGTGTGTGTGTGTGTGTGTGTGTGTGTGTGTGTGTGTGTGAATGTGAGGCAAGAATTGTAAAGCGCTTTGAGTACTCGTAGGAGTAAAAAAGTACTATATAAATGCAGTCCATTTACCATATAAGAACAGTTAATATATAGGTGTTTCCTGTTCTTCACAGTAGAGATGTACTGGCGTGAAAGGCAGACACCTGCACCCCATCTATTTTCTGTAACTGCTTGTCCTGTTTAGGGTTGTGGGGGATCTGGAACCTTTGGGAATGTAAGGCAGGGAACGACCTAGGATGGGGGCGCCAACCCATCACAGGACACCCTCACATCCCATTTACTCATAGTATGTTTTCAGACTGTGGGGGGGAACCAGAGAACATTCCAAGATGACATAAGGGGAACATGCAAACTCTACACATGTGGAACCATGGTGGACACTCAAACCCTGGTCCTAGTGCTAACTACTGCACCCCCTTGCTCCGCCAGTATGCCCCCCCATCTCACCATCAAATAAGGTAAAAAGCAACAGTATGTGAAAACAAACAAGTGTCTCAAGCAGAGAATGGAGTCAGTAGGTAGTCGTGGGTGCTCAGCAGGCTAAGACGCTGTGTCTATGATTGGAAGGTCGCTGGTTCAGATCCTGTAGTTGGCCGCGTGATGTCACTGTTTGGCCCCGGAGCGAGACCCGTAACCTCCGATTGCTCCAGGGACTGGCTGACCCCGCTCTCTCACTTGTGCATTGCTCTGGATAAAAGCATCTGTTAAATAAATAAATAGAGATACTGACAAGAGTGTAATAGCTGGAGGAAGAGTGCTGCATAGGGGATAGGAGATACTCACACGGCGAACATGCTGTGCTGATGCAGGAGCCTGGTTCAAACAGGCCCCCCGGGTCTTCATGGGCCCGGGATGAAATATCGCATGACATGTAAAGTGTAGATGGGTGTCACTACAGCTGATGTGTGACTGGTGCGGGGAGAAGAGGCGTGTTTTTGTAAGATAGTCTGGAGGAGTCAGAAACACATTATTGCTTTTTTTGATGCCTTTCTCTAGAGCTGTGTATCAAATGGGGCGCCTCACTTATCCATAAAATCCTCCCTCTGGTTATCTGGAGTCAATATAGCGTAAACAGTTATTGACTCCCCAAGGGAGAGACAGGCTATGCCACCTATAGTGTGTGTCATGCAGGGAATTAGGACTGAAATGAGAGCTTAGTTCTGGAAATAAGCACGAGCTTGGGCTCAGTGTGAAGGTCATAATTACCTTTTTTGAGTGCCTGGATAATGTTGCTCTGTGTGGTCCAGAGAGATGTCCCAGGCTATAGTTGACTAACACTTTTAATGTGTGTTTTGTGGCATCTCTTCCATCCTCCTCGCACCTCCTGCCTGTAAGTCCTTTCCTTTGAAGACCTCCTGCAGCACCACCGTGAGACACATGGATCAGTATCCAGATTAATCCTAAAATCTGCTCCACGTGGGGGGCTTGTGTCTGGTGAGTCAGGGTGGCTAAACGGATTATAGATCTGGCCAGTGGTTTATAAAGTGGTGCTTTTGTTTTGCTGTGTTCTGCATCTAGTGGGTGTAGCTCTGATATTTGTTTAATAGGGTGTGGAAGATCACTACAGTAGGACATAAAATCCCATCCCTTAATTGTATCTTGGTTTTGGAGTGTCGAGTTTTGTGGTCAAGAGCTTCTGCCGTTCGTTGTTTCATTCACTTCATATGCTCCCCAAAAGCAAGGTCAAATTAGACATGCATTAGTACTCGATTGATGACCCTTGCAGAGGAGCTATGGAGTTTAACATTGAAAGGAGTCATTTTTTAACTTTATCTGATGTCTTGTTACGCTTTGTTCTTTCCAAGTTATCCATCACTTGAAAATGCTCACAGATTACAAAAGGTGAGGACGTCATTGGAGAAGGAAGAGGAATCGTTATCCACTGGAAGTTCTTGCACCACTCACCAGGTGGCACCATTGTGCAGCTCATTTAGGACTTGCAACATGATAGGATGGCATAGTGAGTGAAGTGGAGTGAAGCCAGCCTTGCAGTTCTTGGCTCTGGTAGCCAAACTGTGGTGTTGGTCACAAGTGGATGGGCCAGTGAAAGGGGGAAAAGTCTAGCCCCCTGTCATTTGGACTGGTCCTGACTCAACAGAGCCTTTTAATTAGATGCTTCGTGCTCCCGATGTCTCCTGCGGCACGCAGCTGATTAAGGAGCTGTTATACCGACATCAGGTCAGGGAGAGAGCACAATGACCCACTGGCGGGCGTGGGGGGGGGGCGGACTGGATTGATTGAGACTA
>JAODKC010000117.1:6495110-6506194 GCA_026777985.1 Mormyrops attenuatus | reverse complement strand
CAGCTGATTAACGAGCTGCTATACAGCACCCAGGTCCGGGAGAGAGCACACCGAGCCACGGGCTGGAGTGGGGGGGGGGCGGACCGGATCGATTGAGACTAAAGATGGGGAGATCGATAGGATATGAAAGTGAGTTGATTAAAAGGGAAAGTGGGCTAGTTTGAAAATGGGGGCCAGGCTGGTGGCAGGGGTAAGGGGGGGGGGGGGGTAGGGCCAGACGGCAGGCAGATGATGGAGAGAACAGGGAGCCGGGTCAGGTTGCCAGACTGGACCTCATGGACAAGGAAGAGAGCCAGGCAGGGATTCCAAAGAGACAAGGGATGGAGATCAGATTATGGAGACTGGGGTCAGTTTTAGTTGACATCAGGATTTCGTCATGTCCGCCCGCTATCTGCTACTATCCCTTCATGTGAAATATGACTGAATTCCAAACATTCGCCACCCTCTCTTCGTTCTTCCTTTTGAGCCCCCCCCCCCATGAGCGTCCAGGATGCTTGCGCAGGTACTTGGGTCATACAAACCTTGGCTGGAAATGAGTTTTTGACAAGCTGGGCTCCCATTGGTCAGGAAGGCACAGGAAAAGCAGCCAGTCGGGCATCTATTATGAGCTTCTGTAGATTGTAGTGTTACTGGGACGATCTGGCTGATCAGGCTGGCAGGTCAACTTTGTGAGGAAACCAATGCAGCAACTTGGCATTTTAATCTGAAATTTGTTCTTCATGCTAAAATTCTGCTTTTGAACAATTTGAACAACCAGGCTTCATGCACAAAGTGTTTCTAATTTCATATAATCAGATCTGTAGTCAAGGAACACAAAAAATTATTCGTCGGTGCATGGTGAAATGTTAACGCTAATAGATGATTGGTTGGAGTGATCAGGCTTCACGTTGGAGCTGCTTTGTTGAGGAACCGTGTTGCAAATGAAGTGATTTAGCATGAAGTCTTAGTGTTTCCCAACCTCATCCTCAGGGACCCGCAGATAGTTCACGTTTTAGCTCCCTCCGGCAGGGGGCTGGGAAGGAGCAAAAATGTGGACTGTCTGGCAGGGAGCAGGGAGGTTGCAAAAACGTGGACCATCTGTGGGTTCCTGAGGACCGGATTGGAAGGACCCTGCCACCAGAAATGCTGACTCCACGGCCCACTGGTATCACTTGGTCTGCTGCACCCTTCTGCCAGTTCGGGCCTCCTCCAGCAACCGTGCGATGGTGAAAGCTGTGGGCTCTGGTATGTGGGGGACCCAGAGGTGCAATAGCTCTGTAAGATCTGCCTCTGCTTTGTTCCTGATGATGAGGACAGATACAGCTCCCACCTCCTGCTCTCTGCCTTCATTGTCTCTTTGTTTCCTTTTCCCGCTCTGATGTCTCAGTTACACATTCTGCTTTGCATTATAATTTGGCCCTGCTGCCACGCTGTGTTTTGCTCAACAGGTATTTCTGTCCAGAGCCGCTTGCAGCCTTTCCTGTTTGAGATGGCTGGTCTCATTCGGGTGGAGGCTGGTCTCGTTGTTACCCTCTGTGCAACCTTGCATTTTTCATCATGCTTCATTCCCACATTATGCTGCTGGCTGATTGCCAGGGGGTGTTTTTAAGGGATTCACCAGGCTCTCCCTAATTTCTAAAATGTTGCAGCAGTCTGAATGTCATTCAGTACCAAGAACAGTATTTGTCTACACAGGCAAGCTTATGCACGCATCACAGAAACAGTGGGCGGCAAATTGATTTGTGGCAGTAAGTTTGACTCTTAGGAGGTAATAATAATAATAATAATAATAATAATAATAATAATAATAATAATTAATAATAATAATTAATAATTCACTTTTCTCACAATCAAGGATACAAGTATGGGAGGGTCCAGCTGGATATAGGGCCAAAACTGTAAACCACTTGTCTTGCTTTGATTAAAAGTGCCTTATGAATTAACATTTTTCCAGCAAAAAACTGATATGAGAAATTGAGATGGCTAAAAAGAATATAATTTGTCAAAATGCTTCAAGGTGAGACTGCACTCAGTAATGTATTATAGCTTATGGGTAAACTGGTGAGTGAGACTGAACTTAATGTCCTTGCTGTCCAGTATACATTAATGGGTCAGCATTCTGTCTGAGATCTACCCTGCATTTGTGCCCGGTGCATCCTGTGACCTGGCTTGCGAGGGAACAGCCCGTTCATGAATAAAGGAGATGGTGTATGACTGACTCCTCACTGGCTCTGTGAAGCTTTTCCACACTGATGGATCCAAGCATTGCATAAATCCCACAAGGCAGCTGGGTTTATGCAGCGGTAACTCGCAGTTTCAGTGCCTTACACCTAAAAAATTGATCACGTTTCTTTCTCTTTGGGGAACAAAATAGCCCCCAGTTCTCGTAATTTTTAACAAGGAAGTCTTTCTGTCTCTTTTATGGCTCATTCCAGAAGGTCAGGCTTCCAGGATACAATGCAGGACCCGGGTAATGACAAGCCCCTGGAGTGAGTCATATGTGGGTGTCAAGGGGCGTTAATCACACCCCGGATGATGAAGGGGGACTCGGTGATGCTGTTATTGGGGGGGGGGGATCTGATCCCTACTTTCAGCACCGAGCCAGTCAGCTGAACCCTACAATCTGAACGGCAGGAGCCTTGGA
This sequence comes from Mormyrops attenuatus, assembly GCA_026777985.1. Classification (NCBI taxonomy): domain Eukaryota; kingdom Metazoa; phylum Chordata; class Actinopteri; order Osteoglossiformes; family Mormyridae; genus Mormyrops; species Mormyrops attenuatus. The sequence continues at coordinate 6,503,571 of JAODKC010000117.1, read as the reverse complement.
AGGTAAACTGACAACAGCTAGCTTGGCTAACAATGGGCAGCTCTGGGTCGTCACATCAACCAATCAGCTTTCTTGCCAAGGTGCAGCTGTAGCCCTGGTGACCTGTCCGGGTGGAAATTCTACAACAGCCGTGAATTGTGAAATTACATGCTCTTTTCCCTGTTTTCATTTCTTTCACATTACAAAAAGCATAGTCTTTCTACTGAATTTAAGGACTCTTTAATTATGGAAACACATTGTGCCTGTTAAACTAAAACCTGGACTCAAACGGTTCCACTAATCAGCTTTTGTTCTGATTCTCCAGCCTGTGGCTTACTTTCCCCTCATAATGCGCTATGCTAAAGAATACCCACGCGTTGCTGCATCCACTCTCTCCACGGTACGGTTAGTTTCGCAGCAGGAGCTGCTCCATGAAAACCTGAACGCCTATTTAGACGGCCATACATATTTAGTTTAATTGCCGTATTCAGCGAGACATGAGGAGTCAGCCCGAGTTTATGCTCTCCGATGTTTATATTATAGACCTCAGATTGTATCTGAACCTACGCCTATCGTGTCTGAGTTCAGCATTTACTCAATAAAAGTATTAATCCAGTCGTTCTCATCTCAGTGCTCCTGTCCCAAATAAAGTCCATATTTGTTATAGTTCACGACCTGCATGCCCCAGCGTTCAGTAGAATAGAATAGAATAAAATAGTGTTACTTTGTTAATCCCCGTGCAAATAAATTCTTTCTTCACCTACTCCATCTTCTTCTCCATGAGACGCTCAGACACACATGCAGTTTGGAGGGTGGGGGTCACAGTGCAGAGTCGGACACAATGTCTTTTAAATGGCTTTTGTGATGACCAGAAAAATAGTAACAAACCAGCAAATAAACAAACAATAGGTTCATTTACTTATTTGTTCTTTTGTTTATTCAGCTAATTTAACATTTAATTTTTATCCATGATAAGAAAATGCTTAATTTCTAATGTCGTTCAACTGATTAAGACACCTACTCATTTATCTCATACTAATCTCAGCTGGCAACTCGTTCTTTTGTTCCTAAAAGACTAACTACTACTAAAAAAGGAACTCATTCTCTAGAGTGCATCTTAGCAATTAGTTTACTTGATAGCTTGTGACGCTGGTGTCCAGAATCCAGCGGAGGATGCACTAATGCGCATCCTGATGTAAACGCTGTGATTTGTACTGGGGCATGTCGGCTCAATTGGGGGGGGGGGTGTAAATGCTTTTTTAAAAGTGTCATTTATTTTTCCAGTGACATTGCAGTTTGCTGACACTGTTTATTCATGCAAAGCAGGTTGCTCAGTGTGTGTGTGTGTGTGTGTGTGTGTGTGTGTGCGTGTGTTCAGGTATACATTACATTGTAGGGACCAAAAGTCCCCACAGTGTGATTAAAAACCTATTATTTTGACATTGTGGGGACCATGTTTTTCAGTCCCCACAAGGGGAAATTCTGTGACTGCAATCAAAAGACAAAAAATGCCAAAAGAATTGTATTTTGTTTGGTTACTTATGGTTAAGGTTAGGGCTGGGTAGGGGTTATGGTTAAGGTTAGGGCAGGGTAGGGGTTAAGGTTATGGTTAAGGTTAGGGCAGGGTAGGGGTTAATAAAATGCTGTGCTGAACAATTTGTTATAAGTGGATCCATTGCAAAAAGAGCTATGCAAGTCGGTTCGCAGACGTGTTTCACGTAAATGTGACAAACAAATGATGCTGTAAAGTGTTTTCCTCACGGCAGACACGACTGCCTGATCTGTAAGCAGAGCGGCTACCGAAGCCTGGTGTGGTCAGTGACTCAGCACCCGCTTCCTCATGACATGGCCCCGTCGCAGCCTGAACATTGTTAAAAATGTGACAGTCAGGCGACTTCCTGGAATTTGGATTCATCACGAGGAACAGCTCCGTGCACCGGATCAAAAATAACAACGCAGGGGCTCTGAGGTTGAGTTTTAGCCCCCACCCCTCTGATTACCTTTCACAGGCCAGAATTAGAAGAGAATTTGCAGGTGGGGGGGGCGCTAAACTTGCTATTTCTGGAGGCTGCTGTTGCAGTGTGGGCTGAGACCCCTCCCTGTCCACGTGCGTCACTGACTGCTGAGCCCCCCCATGCGTGAACACACACACTGTCACATGCCGTGACCTCACACACACACACACACAGACACGGTAGGCAGAAGGACCTCCAGGCACAGTGTCCAGAACATGTTGGAGTCCATGTGGCCAGAGCAGATCGAGGTGGATACCATGCCTGTCCCCAAGGACGGACGCACGTGACCTGGACAGCCACAGGGGATGAGCCACCATGACCCTTAACTTCTATATCCAGCACGGTTTGTAATGTGTGTTAGCATAACCCCAGTAATGTGCTTAGCAAAGCTGGGGTGTGGGTACTGATGCGTGTGTGTGTGTGTGTTTGTGTGTGTGGGCCATTGTGGGGACCAAATGTCCCCACGAAATTATAAAAACTTCTCATTTTGATGTTGTGGGGACCATTTTTTTCAGTCCCCACAAGGGGAAACTCAATTCTATAAAAAAAATCTGTGACTGCAATCAAAAGACTAAAAAAATGCCAAAAGTCTTGTATTTCGTTTGGTTACTTATGGTTAAGGTTGTCATTGTTGGGATTAGGGTTTCTCCCATTAGACGGTAAACACATATGAATATACAAAGATATGGATACAAATGTGTTATGTTTGTGGCAGAGAGAGTGTGAAGGAGCACCGCAGTTTGGGCCAGTAGAGCTGAACCCTGTTCTTGAACCTGCAGCTGTCTGGTCACATGTCCTCTGCCCCCCAACAGACACACATACATTTATCTTCTCTGTAGTGCTCATTAGAGCTTCCGTCTCTTCACACACGGAGCCCGTTGCCAAGGGTACGATGCTCATTTGTCATTCCGCCCCGAAGCTTTGATGGACAAAGGAGAGAAATCATCTAGCTGAATTAGCTGCGAAGTGGTTAAGGGCCGTGGTGTTTTTTTCCGGAGTGCTCTTGAATGAATGGCTGAAACGCAAAGCGGAAAGCTGTCCAGATAAGGCAGCGTGAGCGACACGGGGATGGGATCCTCACGCGGTGAGGAACCTGGCCGAGAGGCTGCAGCCCCACCGAGCTCTTATCAGCTTCTCTGGAACATCTGCATGTTATGCAGTTTCTTTTGATTTTCTATTTTTAATCTGCTTAATTGGCTGCATATCTGCATGAATATGCAAAGCTACAATAGCAGCCTTTTCCCCTTGTGATCTCAACCTTGCGACTGGAACTGGATGTGGACACTTCCTGTTTTAACCAGGACATTAACCGTGAACTTCCTCTGCGATGAAATCAAGTGATGTGTAACTGGTATAGTAATAACTGGTATGTAAAGTCTCCACTTGATACATGGACCAGCAGCTGTAACACATTTATACATCCCCTCCTGCATATTTGCTGATCTTCACAAGGCCACCGCTCTCCATTCATATTCCTCCCAGTCGTCCATCTCTCTCCACTCCTTCCATAATCTCGCCGTCACTCCCTCTATTCGCTGATCGCTTGACATGTCGCCGGGAATGCGGCTCCTTTGAGGAGCTCCTGTCGTCGCTCTCTTTTCCAGCCACAGCGTTCCTGACAGGACGCTGCCTTCCGCCATGCCGCCTGACCCCCCCTGCTTGTGGGGCCCCTGTGCCTGTGGGCTGTGAGGTGAACGCGGTCGATTTGTGCTGCGGAGAGATCGCTAATGTGTGCTGACTGCCTCTTGACATTTCTCCGTTCCTTGCAGCTTTCTTTTACTCTGCCCTTTCACACACACTCTTCTTTCTTCCCTTCTCCACAATCCCTGCCTCCTTTTCTCTTCCCTCAGTCACTTTCCCATTGACTTCCCATCGACTCTTTCACTCCACAGTCATTGACCATGGTGCTTTTTGGGCAGGTTCTGTCTGTTCTCATGAAGACAAGGAAAGTGGCTGTCCTTAGAGATGCCTGTTTTTCCTTCCGGTCAAGTTCTTCTCTGTCATCTTAGTTCTTGCCAATTACCCTTCATACATTTTGAATCCCATTACTTCCAAAATAATGCTTAAATTTGGTATTTTTTCAGTGGTCATTGACACACAACAACAAAATGAGTCATTTAACCCCTATGTGACATAGGGGGGACAGCTAATTCAGTGCCCAGGGAGCAGTACCTTGGTAGTGGTGTCTCGCTGGTCGGGGATTTGAACCTGCAGTCTTTCAATAACAAGTGCACTTCCCTAACCAATAAGCCACCACTGCCCACAACCAACAAAAATTAAAAAAATAAATAACAATATATATATATTTTAAGGAAGTTCCTAGTAATACTTTTAGATTAAAACATGCACTGATCACACAATCTTAAAACCACATGGTTAATATTGTGTAGGACCCCATTGTGCCGCCAAAACAGCTCTGACTCACTGAGGCATGGACTCGAAGACGAGATCTGAAGGTGTCCTGTTGTATCTGGCACCAAGACATTAGCAGCAGGTCCTTAAAGTCCCGTAAGTTGCGAAGTGGAGCCTCCATGGGTCGGACTTGTTTGTCCAGCACATCATACAGATGCTTGACTGGATTGAGCTCTGAGGAATTTTCTGTTGTAACTACCCCCCCATAATAATCAAAACTGGCTAATACAACCCCTCCAATAATCATTTCTCCCCCTAAATGGGTGGAGGCCCCCAGTGTTCTAAACAACATTATGCTCTTGCCAGAGCATCGCACTGTCGGCGCGCCTCCTTCCCATAATGCATCCTGGTGCCGTCTCTTCCCCAGGTAAACGACACACACACCTGGCCATCCACATAATGTAATGACGAAGTGACTCATCAGACCAGGCCTCCTTCTTCTATTGCTCCATTGTCCAGTTCTTATACTCATGTGCCCATTGTAGGTGCTTTTGGCGGTGGACAGGGGTCAGCACAGGTATTTTGACCATCCTGCAGCCACGCGGCCCCACAGAGCAAACTGCAATGCATTGTGTGCTCTGACACCTTCCTATCACAGCCAGCATTAACTATTTCAGCAATTTGTGCTACAGTAGCTCTCCTGTGGGATCAGACCAGACGGATTAGCCTTCACTCCCCATGTGCATCAATGACCCTTGTAAGCCCATGACACCATCACCGGCACTGGTTGGCCTTCCTTGGCCCACTTTTGGTAGTGCCATTTTGGAAATGTTCTGACCCAGTCATCTAGCCATCACAAATTAGTCAAGTCACTCAGATCCATGCGCTTGCACATTTTTCCTGATTCCAACAAATCAACTACAAGAATGGATTGTTCACCTGCCTAATGTATAGTGCTCATAGAAAGGCTTAATTGAGCAACAATGTTGCAAATGTATTGGTTTCATAACAAAAATCCATTGACAAGCAATGTTTAACATATCTGCACATGATTTCCGCACAGACATTTTCTTTTTATAAGTGTCATAATTTTTTTCACTGACTCAGATCAGTTCTTGCCATTTTTCTATGAATTGCAATTGTGGTCACTGGCTCCCAAAAGGATACTAAACACTAATGTTTGGTGTTATATGTTATTGCAAATTGGTTACTAATTAAAAAGCACCCAATGAGAATGTTTGTCAATGAACTTTTAAACTCAGAACAGCTCTTTTAGAACTATTATTTGGGTTTCAACTTATTACTACTTGAAAATGTTTTACTTAGAACTCTCAGAAAAACAGGTAAAAATTTGTCTCTTTGCCTGTCTCTGGGGCTGTAACCCCTGTGATTTTACATTTTAAGGTATAGAAATGGACTATATGGAACATCCCAAAGGGATGTTCAGCATGTACCATCAGGTAATGGGGTGCGCGCTGAATACAGTGCATTGCTGCACCTACTGCACGGTTAACCACATCAGGGATCAGAATCTGAGTGCAGCCATGCAGTAGGTGATACCTCAGCACCACACTAGTCCATGCGATCCAATGTACCATCAGTGGTACAGAAATGTTCCTCAGAGTCCATTTCTGTACCTTATAAGGTACAGTTACCTACAGCTAAGGTACAATTGGCAGACACTTGAGGATACAGCCCCAATGACAAGTAAATGTACAAGTTTTAACCCTTTCTGAGAGTGTACTGGATGTTTCTAATGTGATATATATTTTTGTAAACATATGAATATAGTGATGATTTTTGTTATAAAATCAATACATTTGTAATATTCTAACTGAATTAAGCCAGCTTCGCAAAACTTTCTGTGATCACTGTATAGTAACACCCTCAGCAGATGCCATTGTACTGAGATACTCAATGGTATTCACTTCACCTGTCAGTGGTTTACATGTTAACCCTGATTGGTATATTCTTCGGGTTAAAATTCTCTGTCCACAGTTAGAGTGGCCTGTGAAAGCTGCAGCCAGGGCTAAGAGATCCTGTGGTGTTTCTCAACTTGGTCCTCAGGGACCCCCAGACGGTCCACGTTTTTGATCCTTCCCATGTCCCAGCACACCTGCCCCAGGTATTTGGTGTTCTGGATTGACTGGAAGCTGGGAGGACTCGGTTGAGAAACACTGCATCAAATCCCCTTCAGTATACGTCACTTCGATGTGAAAGCACACCTTTGTTGATTTTCTGCAAAGGGAACAAGGCAGCAGCCTCTGAGGTGTATGGAGGTGGTGTATGGAAGCTTGTCTGTGCTGCGGTTTAGGTAGCGCTCCCCTGTCCTGCTCAGTGATTACTCACTCTCCTTCTCCCTAAAGCCTGCTGTAATCTCGCACTCTCGTACTGACATGTGCTGGTGACACTACACTTTTTCAGCAGTGTGTGTGCCATCCAGTGAGCATTCATCTGCAAGTGCACAGAAATGGATTGTTGCGCAGTCAAGTCCGCCTCTTGTCTTTCGCCATTTGAAGGTGCTCCCCATGTGGCAGTGTCCTCTGCCAGCTGGCTGTGTCTCCGATCCAGCCTCACCCCCCCTCCCCCCATCCCCCCCATCCCCCCCCCCCTCTCCTTTCCCTGCCCTGGCCACTTAGTACAGGTTTGGCAGATGCAGAAAGGCTCTGTCAGGTTGAGTCGAGGTCCACGGTTAATCCGATTACATGGGCCGATCATTTCTTCCACGCCCTGGCCTGTTTGGTTAAATACCTGGAGTGGCTCCTTATTGGCTACTCTCCTGTCTGGCACTGCTCTCCTATTGGTCAGAAACAGTAGACTTTTGAGCTGTTCTAGGTCACCTTGCGGTGAACCTACTGCCTAGGTTGACATTTTATATCCCTTAAAAAAAAGGAACCTTGGGTGTTAGACGGCTTGACCACCCAACCCCTGCCTTTACTGCTGCTTTTGTGTTTCTGTGACTTTGATAGTTGGTAACGCTGTACCTCCACCCCCATGATGCCACTCTTCAGCTCCTCAGCGCCACTTAGAATTAGCATTCTAGCAGGAACGGAGATGGCGTCTGGGGAGGGACGCATCTGGCCTCCATAATTCATCCTCCTTCTCTCCGTGCACATGTGGGAACGCAGCCAGGAGCTACACGGCTGCCAAGGAACCCCTCTGAGATCCAGGTTCCCCCTGCAGTCTCCAATGTGACATTCTTTCATGCATTCGTCCATTTACCCATCCATTTATCATCCATCCATCCCTCCATCCATTTATCCACACATCCATCCATCCATCCATCCAATAAGGTCATAACCATTGAGTACCTTCTTTTGTGGCCAGACCCATTTCCAGGAGTAGAAGCTAGGAGTGACTCCCCGCTGAAAAAGTAGGGGGGTTAGCAAAGGCACAGAGAAGGACAGGCAAGATACAGGGAAGAGGAGAAGGAGTAAGTAGGAGAGAAAAATGGAGAAAGAAGGAGCTGTAAGAGGAGGGAGGGAGATACAGGGCACGAAGGTATACTGTGCTGGCTGTCTTCCCCCCTCCCTCCTTGCCGGACTTCTTCTTTTTCCCATCAACCCTTTTCTTGCCATTCCTCTGCTTTGGAAAACCGGACCCGGGCAGACCATTTCTCTTTCAGTTCCCAGTCCACGTTTCACTCAGCTTGACTGGGAGCAGAGCGACCTCAGCCTCCACTGGAGCTCCTCCTCACCCCCCCGTCACACCAAGGTGAAACAAGGTGGGAGTGGGTATGGGCGTCACGTCCTTTCCCCGCTGCGCCTCCCTCTGCGCCTCCTGCTGCGTTGTGGCGCTACATCACTGTATAATGTCATTAGCTGCGATGACACACGCGTCATGCTTCTGCGCCTTTCAGCGTCCCTTTTAAGGAAATGAGGCGTTTTTGAAATATGTGGTTAAGGAACATGGGTCTGTGGGGAGGTGTCCCTGAGGGGGGGGGGGGGGGCCGGCGGCGCGCGCGGCGGGGGGGGGGGGGGGGGGGGGGGGGGGGGGGAGGGGGGGGGGGGGGGGGCGGGACGCGAGGAAAGAGAAGGAGAAAAACAGAAAAAAAAAAAAAAAACAAAAAAAAAAAAAAAAAAAAAAAAAAACACACAAAAAAAACCACAAAAACA
>JAODKC010000117.1:6482242-6492379 GCA_026777985.1 Mormyrops attenuatus | reverse complement strand
CACACAGCAAGAACTCAGTGCTAAAGTGAAATCCGGGTCCTTTTAATTGAAATGGTAATTTGCAATTCCTGTCCTAGATCAGAATGTCCTCCATGACATGGATTATCTGGTCACCTTAACTATGCAAGTTCGCAGTCTCGTTACCTCCATAGTTTGAACTACGATTTCGGGAAACACCTGCGTCATACTTGGATAGTTCCAACCACTGAAGTTGCTAATGTATTTAGCAACTGTGCTTTTGAGAAATGCATCACAGATTAAGTTAGCCATTAGCAATACCAGTTGATAACTCATTATGCGGTATTTTGCAGATACACAGCAACATGTTCACAGATAGAGGCTGGAAAGTACTGTGTGTACAACCGATTTAACAAGATACAGATAAGGCAGAAGTGCAGTATGAACAGCTATTTACTGCTGATGCACGAAACAGCCATCTTTAATTCTGAGGTTGGGGTTATGTAGATTCTTCCACCTTTTCGAGTCAGAAGACTGACTTCAGGGGGCGTTAAAGTTGAAATCTCTGATGAGGAACTCGGAAATTCTTACTTCCCAGTTCAAATGGAACACACACTATAATAGTTCCAGTGAAGTTCCCAGGCTGTACTGGAAGTCACCATCCATAGCACTGTGTGAGAGAGTTTCTATGTGTTTTTATGTCTCATAGTACTGGAATATGCATGTCGGTTTCTGAATAAGCATTTATAGCACTTTCGTCTGTGTGTGCATGCACAGGTATATGTGCAATCCTGCTGCACTGGCCCCTCCTTTTCCTGATACCTTGGCTCCTCCCACGCTGGCTCCTCCTTTTCCTGCTACATTGGCCCCTCCTTTTCCTGCATCAGGACCCAGGTTGAACTCTGTGTGCCGGCCCATCTGCCATCAAACAGCCATTCCCTTGTTTCCTGGGTGCAGACTGCATTATTTATCGGCGTCTGAGAACTTGGCTCCCCCAGCACCATTCGCTTCATCATTTTCTCCCGCTGTCTTCTGTGGCTCATCTTTTAGACAATTCTCTCTCTCTCTCTCTCTCACTTTCACTATCAGCCCCTCTAGTAAAATTAAATGCATAATTCATTAATGCCAAACACATTACCGGCTCTTCTCTCTTAAAAGTGTACGACGGTATCCGTAATTCCTCACTCCCATGATGTCTCCTCTTAGGTCTTACACCATTTCTTATTCTGTTATTACTGGCATCTACATTTTTAATTTACACATTCATTAATCCCAGTGTCAGCTTGCTCTGGATACAAATGACTAGGAATAAAGTTACTACCAGTTCTGTACCTTTTCCCCCTCCTTTTTAAAATTTATTATGCTTTTGTGTTCCAGTAGCAGGTACTTCAGTACTAGTCGACAATGATTTTATTTGCATCTTTGCAAATCTGTACATGAAAAGAGAGCTGAACCCCACCCACATCCTGTTTTGTCATATCAATGAGCATTATCCGTATTCAAACTATTTCTTCATTATACATGTATGCATTTATTATATTCCTATCTGTGCCGTCATTCTTGCGCGTGCCTGGTTTTGTTCATTTATATAGCTTCTCTAACGTGGAGGTCTGTCTGCTGTTTTCTTCTTTCTATTAGTAACTAATTTGTATATGACCTTAGTGGCACCCCAATATATCCAGCTCACCTTGAAGCCATCCAACCCACGAATGCCATCTCTATACCCATTCTCTGTTTTTCAGTCTTCGTTAATTAGCTTGATCGAGTTGTTGATCGAATGAATCGCATGACTGGAATCAAGTTAAACGAAATGGTGGTAGACTCAGATTAATAACCTCGTAATAATTATAACGACGACGCAATTATTAGACGTTTCTAAGTATCTTTGGCTTTGGGTCTTTTGTTAAATAACCAAAATTTAATCGTTCGTAGCTCTTTGTTTTATAAATGTTAAAATTATTGTTTTAACATTTTAATAATCGATATGTAAAAACGTTATATAGGCTTATAGTATATTTGCTTTAACGATATTAAAATTTGTAACATGTTCTCACGTAACATTTTGCAATGCTGGTGTCTTGCAAGGCATTAAATTTAACATCGTAATGATGCCTAATTAATTAAGACTTGAGCTGCTCCGAATATCAGCCCACAAAGGTTAGGGAAAGAACTCAGTCCTCCCGCTTGGCTTCCTCGGCCATTCCGTGCGTTTGTTCTGCTCCGCCACCAGCGCACCTGATTCTCTCCATTAACTACTCATCAAGACCGATGGTTGATGCGCTGGTGATAGGGGCACAGCCAATATATGCAGTGTTGGTTGAGGCCTATGGTGGCGCTCTAGGCAAATTTAACCGCCCGCAATCACTTTGGCTTGTACCTTGATGCGGTGCTCTACATGCTCATCGCGCAAGGAGTGAAGCTTGGCCTGGGGATGGCGCCCTAAGTTGGCGCCCCAGACCAATACCAAGTGTAAAATTGGTATTATAGCGAAACAGGGGTTGGGGAGCTGCACGCGCAATCTCACTGGTCATGGTCCTTCTCTCTGACATCCTTTCCGACCCAGACCATCTTTACGTGTTTCTTGAAATTCACGCTTGAATTGTGAGCCCTGCTGAGGACCTACGCGGACCCATGCATAGACATCAAGGGGAGACACTTCATCCATCCATCCATCGATCCATTCCTTATTCCCGTATTCAGGTTCGCGCGGGTCCGGAGCCTATCCCGTAGGCTACGGGCGCTAAATAAATCAGTACCTCAAATTAATAAAACATACACATATAATATATACTGAGAGAATATACAGCTGTATACAATTCTGCCATGGACGCCTGGGACAGCTTCGTATCACTTAGGCCACTGATTTCCAGTTTTGCCTTTTTGACAGCTTTACTAACTAGGGATACACACTATGATGAACGCTGTATCCATTCTCCAAAGCAACAGCAAAATGTGCGTCTCCAGTATCGTCAGTCCATATTGGGTCCCCTTTTCCACATTTCATGGGGGGGTATTTCAATGCAAGCTAATGAGATGCTATATACCTTTCGTAAAAACTCCTACGTTCCAGAGGTCTGTAAAAGGTGAGCATTACACATCGCACCTGTGGCTGCGATCTCCTACTTCGACTGGAGTTGAAGAAATTGAAGGATTAAGGCCCCCCCCGTGCCGTATAATAGGACACCTGCCCCAGCACTGCATGATGATTAACGGGACAGCGCTTTGTATTTTACGCAGGCTGCTGGTCGTATTCAATCTCATTAGGGGGTTTCTGACGATATGTATACCCCGCGTTTTGTTTCGTCCGATCCGCTACGATCGGTTGTGCTTTTTATGTCTATTATTGTGAGCATGACGCGTGTTATGTATTAATTTAGAAGTGCCTGCTTTAGCCCCCTCTCGCAGGCGAGGTCCCTCCTCTGAGCATCTGCACCTGGCTTGGCACCAGCGCTGTCGTATACCGCAGGGTCCCCTCCTGCTTCTCTTTCACCTGCTGTTCACGATGAAGTCACTCCGCCGGGATTGGGCGCCTTTACACACGCCTTTCATGGCCCAAGCAAGTTTGCCGTCCGCTTTGCACTCTAACTCCCCGCCTCCCGCACCAAAGACGGAGTATGGCCACCCCCACGTACCAGGCAGATCAATGAAGGGAGGAGAGACCGGGATGGGAGGGGAGGCTGTGCAATTGAACTATGCGTGTCTGTGTGTATTTTTCCCCTACCGCCTCTGACAGCACGGTTTGAACCAGCAAGTAACACACACAGCACTTCACGATCACAAAGATCAGCGAGCAGGAAACGGAGCGCTTCACTACCTACTGATCATCACCATTCATTTTTATCAGTGACCATCTTAAACCTCCCGTCGGCACACTGAAGCGTCTTAAAAGAGGGTGCGATCTTTAAAAGCTGCGGTGCAAAAACGCATCTTGGAATCTTGGAAACTCTTTTTTTCCCCTTCCTTCCTCCTCCCCCTCTCTCCATTTCTCATTTTCGTCTCCCCACCGCCGCTTTCTGGAATGAGCTGCCTCCCCATCAGCGTGGTTTCCATACCAGCATGGGAACAGCTGTGTCCAAAAGGAAGAATCTGAGAAGCGATGCGATATCCTCGGTGGCGGCCAAAGTTAGGTAAGCGCGCAATGAGCACCGAGACCACGGACCATAGCGGCGCCGCGCAGCGGTGCTTTCCGGCTGGAACTCCCAAATGCGACTGGAGACCTGCGCTGCGTCGTCCCGGACCGGGGTATTCAGATACTTTAGCCTAATACTCAGTGATAAACTCCAGGGGACAGTGCGGCTTAACGGCTCCTTATTAATAATTACCATATAGTGTAATTTCAGGATGTTACTAAAAGGAATCACAGACTGCTGCAGTTCGTCGACTATATTCATGTAACACGTAATCACATTATATTATTTTAAAATAATCTTAATTCTCACCTGAATTAGAGCTATGGGTAACGAGGGGACTTGTCACCCGTCTCGTTTTCGGATAAATTCTGAACTTTTGCAAGCCATGTTAAGATGAATAGCTAAGAAATTAAGAATAGTCTATATAATGTAAACACAGGTAGCTACCTGCAGAATGCGGTATGTTTATCTGTGGTAAATACCAAATATAATGAAAAAATCAAAACTTGTAAAATAGCCTGCTGTCAAAATGATTATGACAGCGGTAATGCGGTTGAATAACCTTGAGCAGACGCGCTTACAGGATTTGAAACACCGTCAAAACATCCGTACTTTTCAGAATAATGGAAGCTAAGACTGCCGTGTTGTTTTCCCTTCCTATACGCAAAATATTATGTTCTACACTTGTCCTTGGGCTTTTATACGCCTTTCTGACCAAATAAAACGTGTGAATATGCATATATCCATATACCCATTTTCTGATTATTATTATTTGTAAACAGGCTGCAAGTCCGCGCAGCTGACTTGCAGACGAACCCCGGGCAGGAGATATAGTCCCTATAGTGATACAGATTAGTACCGGGCGAAGGGATGCACGGCTATTGGGGCTGTCCCTGGGCCCTGGAAGAATAACATAAAACGTGACATATCTAGTTTTTGGCATACCGTCGATAAATTAGACAAAGCACCTTTCGATCTTTTACGACTAATGCGTTTTTCATTTTTAGTGGTCATTATTGATCATAATTTCCTGAATAATGTAGGTACTTGCAAATTCACTATGTTAAAGAAAGCAGAGGTAGTATACTTTTTCCACTAAGCCTGTCCCCGCAATAAAAAAGATAATCGCGTGTAAAAGCCTGTTGTGGTTCCCTCCACGATCACTTCTGCAGACAAACAAGTGAGGAGTTTACTGCAGATTGATTGTAGTTCGTTTAAAAAGGAGGCAGATCAAAATCATAAACGTTTGAATTTGTGGTTTTTTTGTTGCATTCGACATCCATTCTGTTGGAGGACACAGTTGTGACCTTGAGATCAGATTAAGTCTTCTTTTAAGTGCTTTTTTTTGCCTTTGGTTTAGCGCAAGTTCCACATGGGGAGTTTCTGTATGCTGTTCGGTGTCCTTGTGTCCTGGTCTGGGGAAGCGGCTCAATTTAGTGTCGATGACATGCTTTTGAGCACCCTGTGGGAGAGAAACCAAGTGCTCCCCGATGACGGCACCGGCGCTGCAGCGCCAGGTGAGACGAGTTCACACACGTGCTTACACGCTCAATCAGCAGCACACGCGTGCGCCCAGACCGCGCGGTGCATGGCGAAGCGTGCGCGTGCCTCCCGAAACACGGCTCCGCTCAGACATGCGGATGCCGACGCGAGCGCGTGCGCCAGCAGATGATCGTGCATGCGCAGGCTGGCGGCGTTCACTCACTAGAATGTGCGCCTACTGGCGCGCAGGTACACGCGTGCCCGAAAGTGTACATGCCAGGGCGCGGGAATGTTTCAAACGCCTAGTAAAATCCGTATCTACGTGCAACCGCTTATACATATACACACAGACCTTGCGAACTTAATGGTTTAAAGTTATGTATAGCCGTTTGCTGTTCCTGGTGCACAGTGTAATGGAAATCGCGGAGAGTACGTGAGCGTGATCTTGATGTGGAATTGTCCTCGAGATTGTTCTTTGCCTGGGCCGCTAAAAGGGCATGCAGACACGAGAGATTCTGCGTGCTGTCACGCTGGGTCATACTCGCAGGGGCTATCCTGGGGTTGCCGGGACGACTGCCATCCTTAGATATGTCAGGGGCTGTGGGTGAATCCTTGCGAAACATCACATGGCTCCATCGCCCCCAGCCTCATGATACGTAGCCTTAAGCCATCAGTGAGTAAATGCTATTGTTTTTTCATGAGGAATAACGTCTGGACCAAACACCGGATGTCATTGCTAAGAAGGTTAACGCGGGCTGCATAAAGCAACAAAATGTGGCTGTTTTCAGTTTTAAAAAGGATTTATAAGATATTCACGTGCATTAAGTTATGTTTTTTGAGAATAGGACTTGTATGTCAGCGAAGTACAGTGCTGATCAGACCTTTTTTTAAGAGGCAATCGTGATAGCTGAAGGTCAAGGAATGTGGATCGCCTCATTTTGGCATTACTGAGTCATTACTTGTAACTGTACTGCAGTGCATCTCTCACTTGCTCTCTTTCTCGCTCGCTCGTCACTTGCTCTCGCTCTCCCTCTCTCGCGACTTCACGCATGGTGATGTGCACAGATCGGCTGTGCTGTCTGAAAGCTCAGCGAGGTTGTTCCCAGCTCCTGGGAACGTGACAGTTCATATTTCTCGCAATGTGGGTCTGGGCACTGGGTCGTGGCTGGGTGAGGCTGTGGGGGGGCTACGTGCACTCTGAGCGGGATGCGGGACTGCAGTCGGGGTGGCGCATGTGGTAGCCAGTTGCGTTAGTGCCCTCTGAGCATCGGAGAGAATGTCAGTGAGGCACTTAGGGAGAAGTATTAACTGTACATTAGTAGCCTTGTAACAGGGATCTTTGGGATGACTTGAGTTCACAGCAAAGGAGCCCCTCCCTCCTGTTTCAGGAGCCCCCTCACCTCTGGGACATGGTTGTCCTTCTGAAAGCTCAGCCATGTGCTTTGGGGGTGGGAGTCAAAGTGGATAAGAGAAGCTGAGAATTAAAAAGCCCCCCATCCATAATCAGCATGCAGAATCCTTTATTAGTGCTAGATGGGGGGGGGGGGCCTGGGTGTGACCAAAATGGAGAGGCAGGGGTGGAGATGCATATTTATGCCTTTGTGCCCTTGTGTCAGCTGAATATCACTTGTGGTGAAATTCGCTTCAGACTGGCTGTAACCCACTCACACAGACCAAGGCGCCGACCTCAGCACACTCACTTTCATTTATTATGTCTTTAACGTGATTATTGGTATGTTGACTGTCACAGTCAGTCATGGTCCCAACCTGCAAGCTGAAGGGACACCTTTTCTTTTGTTTCACAGACCAGCGGGGGCGGGAGTGGCCTGGGACAGACTATTATGAGTGGAGTGAAGGGTTGCTGGTGGCGGATTGGTGGGTAGAGGGTGGGCGGGCCTCATTGACTCCACCCCTGGTACCACTCACTTGATCTCTAAGAAGGGCAGGCATCTCTGTAAGATCACTGCCTGAAGAGTAAAGGTGGGGGGAATAGGCAGGTCAAGAGTGGAATCTAGCGGTGGAGTGGGTTATCAAATGGAGGGATTAGGTACTAGACTGTAATTATGTTGATGCCACGGGCATTGTGGTATTCACACTTTGTAATTACACCTTTGTCACTGTCACAGTGCTTCAAGGGCTGTGGCTGTAGAATTCGGGTGTTTTCGTCGACCGGCTGTGGCTGTACAATGTGTCCCAGTGTACTACAGCTGGAAGGGTGCAGGGTTATATCAGGTGAATACTATATGGCTAACGAGTAAATTGATCCAATTAGTAGTGATAACAGTGAAATGAATGGGGAGATTGTAGGTGTGGTTTTCCGATGCTCGCAGGGCCGGTTGGAGGGAAATGGTTCTGGGGGGAGAAGAAGAGCAGCTATTTTAGAAATGTCTGGGAACCCAGCCAAGGAAATGTGAGGGACTCTTGGTGGCTCAGGTGCCTCTCCCGTTTTGTCCTTTTAATCAATGATGTAGCTGAAGCCCCGGCTGAAGATGGTGCCATTGATAAGGAGATAGATCAGTGTGAGACTAGAAATGAATGAGGAGCAGCTGGAGCACAAGCAGGAGCACACACACATGCAAACATGCATGCACACACAAACGCATACAACATGCGTGCATGCACACAAATGCGCGCACACACATGGGCACACATGCATGCAAACATGCACGTGTGCACACACATGCACACAAATGTACACACACATGCACGCACAGACACAAAAGCGTGCATGCACATGCATGCACACACAGATTATATATATTTATCTTATCTTATCTATCTATATCTTTGTTGGGACTCTTTATTCCTTTCTAACCCTAATCCCAGCAATGACAACCATAACCCCTACCCAACCCTAACCTTAACCATAAGTAACCAAACAAATTTGGTTTTGACTTCTATTTTTTGAGTTTTTTTTACTTCACCTTGTGGGGATCAAAAAATGTCCCCATAAGGTCAAAATAACAGGTTTTTGTCACATTTTGCGGGCATTTTGGTACCCACAATGTGATCAATGCAAACCGACATACACACACACACACACACACACACACACACACACACACACACACACACACACACACACACACACACACACACACACACTCTCACTCAGGAGGCTCTCTTTGTCCCCTGTTCCATTGCAATTGGATTGAAAGTTTTTGCCATTGTATTTGGTTCCTGTAGTAAAAATGCAGTTTTTATTGTGTGTTTGCATCCGTTTTTCACTCTTTGGCATCTTTTTGGGAGGCAGTCATGCAAACACACGCCTGCGCACTCACTGACACAGATGTTCATTCCCCTGTGAGGCTTCAATTTTCTGTATTAAAAAATGATGATCATTATTCCCTCCCCGAATGGTAGGATCAGTGGTGGTCTAGGGGTTATGCAGAGATGGAAGGGGTGTCTTAGCAAGGGATTGCAGGTGAGAGGCATGTCACTGCACGGGGGGGGGGTTGTGGGTTAAAAAAAAACACAGGGACTGGGGGAAGATAAATGGTGTCAGCGAGTGAGCAGGTGGGCAGGCACTTTGAAATCTGCTGCAGCTCTCGCTTGGATTGACATGCAGCTCGCATGCTTCCCCTTCAGCCTATGGAGGGGTGGGTGCACGGCGAGCTCGCCCGCCGCAGTATTTTTCCATTTCCCGCCGCCCGTCCTGCTCTTTGTGCTGGACTCAGACTCAGTACCGAGGACCGCTTTGGTCTCTGCTGACTTAAAAGCGTCAAAATTTGGCCTCAAGCGAGAGCCCTGCTAGTGCCGATATTTATGATGTTGGTAAACGTAACATCTGCCTGGGAAGTGGGGAGAGGGGCCGCTGGTGAGTTTGCCATGTTCTGGGGGGCTCGTTGATGGAGCGGAAGGGGCTTAAGCCTCCTGGATGCCCCATCGCTGCGGGAGGAACCGGAATGTGAACCGAGGTGTCCCTACTTTGGAGGGTGGAGGGAATGGGGGTGGAGGTGGGTGGTTCTCCATGGGCAGAACCACAGAATGCCCCTTTCCCGCCCCCTACCTATTATTGCACATTGCTGTTGTTTCATTACCCCCCCCCTCCCCACGATCTGCTTGTTTTCCTCTCTCTCCTCCTGTTCCTTGCATCTCCTGCTTTTGTCTCCCGTCTTCACCCCCACCTTCCTCTTCTCCTTGGCACCCCCCTGTGTCACATGGGGGAGAGCACACTGTCACCTCCCCTATGCCTGCCAACAAAGCCACAGCCTCCCCACGTGTGTCACCTACTCTACACCCCTGGCCGGAGGGGGGGGGGGGGGTGGATTCAGCATGGCCATCCTCATGTTTAATTCACGCTTTCTTTCTCCCTCCCTCTCGTGTGTTGTTATTCCTTACTGCTGCCCTCAATCAGTTCTGAGCTTTTTGAAAGGAGCCTGTTGTCCCCAGGAGTGCGGGGGCTAATTACTAATTTCTCCCTCCCTGCAAGCTGTTGCTTTGCACGAGGCACAGAGATATGCATTACTGAGACGAGCTGTTGCGGGGGGCGGGGGGGGGGGGCCAGGCGCCGAAACACTAGTGCCATTGGCCTGGGCTGCGTAGAGAGTACCACCGCAGACAAGCA
>JAODKC010000117.1:6471294-6482142 GCA_026777985.1 Mormyrops attenuatus | reverse complement strand
CCCCCCGCACACCCCCCCCCCCCCCCCCCCCCCCCACCCCCCCGCCCACCCCCCCCCCGGGCCCCCGCCCCCGCCCCCCCCCCCTCCCGCCGCCCCCCCCCCCCGCCCCACCAGTCTCAGAAACAATAGTGCAATTGGCATGGGATGCGTAGAGAGTAACACCTCAGACAAGCAACATCTGCCTGTAAAATAATAATAATTATAATAAATTGGACGGACGTTGGCAGAACTTCTGACAGACAGTAGGTGGTGCTGTGAGTAGGGATCTGTGGCTCTCTGACCAGAGGGTTTCTGGTTCATCTCCCATGAGGGATAACATTGATGACCTCAAAGGTGACCAGAGGGTTTCTGGTTCATATCCCGAGAAGAGAATTACTGATGACCTCAAAGGTAACCAGAAGGTTTCAGGTACAAATCCCAAGAAGAGTTTTACTGATGACCTTGAAGGGGACCAGAAGTCCTGAGATTATCTCAAAAGTAATGCTTTGTCAGGATTTTGAAATATGCCTCCCAAGTGAAGTGTAAGCTAACTGGCATGCAGTGAGTGCAGTGAAAGAGACAGTGTGCATGTAAGAGCTGAAACGATAACAAAGTGCCTCATGTTCCCCCTGTGGGATCAGTGTAGCAGTGATTTATCTGCCAATCCTGGTGCCCGGATGGGGTGGGGGTACGACATGCCATCTTACCTGTAAAAGTGTACACTGATGTTTTTTCGTGTGTGTTTTAGCCCATCCCTCTCCTAAGTGCACACATCCATGAGCGTGCCTCTGTCGGAGGCTGTGTAGGTTTTCTTGCCTCTGTGCGGCGCATGCGTGTGTGTGTGTGTGTGTGTGTGTGTGCGCGTCTTGCGGCTCTGCATCCGCTCTCCTCTGCAGAGGGGAACAGCAGAGTCCCGGTGCATATGCTGTGCTCTGAGTCAGAGCTGGGCCTGCAGGATCGCCTGTAAGTGATGCCTCTTCTCATATGCTCTCTTCGACACCTCCTGGAAGAAACACATTGTCTGTAGGCTGCCCATGGGTTAAAAAAACAAAATAAAAACAAAAGGAATCTCTGTACCAACCATTTCCCGGCGAGGGGGAATTCTTGTCGTCGCGCAGTCTATCTGTGGCTTTCATAGATTATCGCTTTGCTCAGTCGTATATGAAGCTAATAGTTTTAAATCATTTTGCTTTATATTTTGTCGGAAGCTGCAGGATAGTGAATAAGGAGTTTGGGATTAATTGGCTGGATCCTCTCTTCCCAGTCTCTAGCTGCAGATTATTCCAGAATGGCTCCAAAACAGGGGCGGACACCCGTCCCAAATGGAAAGCCAGAGGTGGAAGGTGTGAAGGGTTTGCGGAGACTGACCTGCTGCCTGGAACGTCACCCTCCATCACAGTATTTCTTTTTCATCACTAAAAGGGCTGAAGCATGTTACCTTCTGTCCAGATGATGACTTTAATTAGTCAGTGAGTGCTAGGGGCTGACTGAGCTGCAGGCGCCACAGATTTACCTTCCCAGAGCTTTAACCTGCTGTGTAAGGCTGGTTAGCTCCTTTTCTAGTCATTTAAGGCAGCAATACTCAACCCATGGGTCATGACCCAAATTTGGGTTGTGGCAAGTTCTGAAAGGGTCGTGAGGCAGATTTGGAAATGCATGCATTTTAAAACCAGCAAGGTCTTATGCTGATCCACGATCAGATTTCCCAGCCCCAATCCAAGAATTGCTTAGAACAAAACTAGTGGACACTCAACCAATCCAAGAAGCCAAACCATAAATGCTTAATTTAAAATTCACTGGCACATCCAATCAGATTTGTGCCATAGGCATTGATTGGTGTAAGTTGCAGAGTGCACTGCATTCCTGATCATAGTGTTAATTTAAAGCTATACTGCATACAGGGTCGCGACTGCTCTGGCATGGTAAAGATTGTGTTATGCTGCAAAAAAAGTTAACCACTGGTTTAAGGGAAGGGAAATCGTTAATTACTGTTATAGACAGTGGCCTCTCTGTTCCAGTGAAGCCTTACACATTAGTCACACTGTTTGGCCCTCAACAGAGTTGTGTTGTTGGTGGGGATACAGTACTCAACAGGTGTATTAATACTGAAAGATGTCGGTACAGCCTGGAACAGTGTTTGCACTATAACATGGTGAAAGTGTACACATCCACACTTTAAAAGGGAAGTACCTAACTGATATTTATCACGGTGATGAGTTCGTATCATGATGTAGTGACAGAAAAACATCGATTCGATGGTTCTTTCAAAGTGGAAAGCAGGAATGATATGATGAAATGAGCTGATAGTGACAGTGATACAATGAAACATTGACAGGGTGTGTCAGCTGTACAGCAGTGCAGGGGAAAAACACACATAGAGGCTAAACTGCTGTGTTACAGTATTATATGTAATAATAACACAATAATAATATTAATATTAATAATAATTATATAGTGGTACCACCAGCGGAGCAGTGATGCGTATAACAATGATGAAGTGGTATAATATACAGTATGGAATATAGTGGAACATGGAACCATTAATGCAGTTATATCACTGCATGGCTAGTTCAGTGTAACTTTATAGTATATATAATACTGTAACACTGCATGCAATGAAATACAGTGATGCAATGCTACAGTAAATGAAGTATAATGGAACACAGATCCAGTGGTGCAGTTATATATAGAGAAATAATATAATAATGTTTCTGTCCACTGAAAAACGCATTTCTCCAAAAATCCATTGTTTCAGGAGCATGAAAAAGCAATTTTTTTTCTGAAACCACTTTACAAAATAAACCTAAAATTACATAATGAAACACCCTTAGCATCACAAACAGAAATCGGTCTATACACAGCCATCAGTGAATGCTTGTTTTAAAGGGACTTAAGGTGACTGTTGTCAGTGGGGCAAATATGTCAGTGTAAGCAAGATGCAAACTAATCCCACTATATATTCAGAAGTAACAATGATGTTAGCTAGCTAGCTGTCTAGCTATCAATGTGACTAGATATCAAAATTAGCAACATGAAGTAATCCATACAAATGACCACAATGAACACAAATGCTAACTAGTCCAAAAATAAATACTAAATAGATGACTTCATAAAAATCTTTTCATCGGTCATTTAAATGTAAAATGCTATCAATAGACAGAGGAGGATGGGTGTAGGCCTATTCCTTCTATAGTAAAATGTCACAATCGTCAAAAGGTGGACATTTGCAGTTTTCACTGGACAGTGACAATGTGGTATAATGAAACAATAATCCAGTGGTGCAGTCACACCCACCCACACACACACACACACACATGCAGAAGGTGGTGCTGTAACTGTAGGAATAGAAATATACAATGATTTAGTAGTACAGTGCATATGGTATAATTGCACACTGTTTCAGTGATGCAGTGGAATGGTATATGTAATTAAATGGCACACTGATCCAGTGGTGCAGTGGGATTCTGTATTGTTCTCTTTGCAGAGCAGCACGAGCCTTTGGAGAGTACCTGTCTCAGACTCACCCTGAAACCAGCAGCGGATCAGGTCAGATCGCCTTCCTGCACCCTCCACCCACTGTCTGCATCCGTCCCTGCCCCACACCCCCCCCCCCCGCCACCCACCCACCGACCCAGGCAGGCACATGCTGTTGCTCTCAATCCTGAATCGCTCTCTTCGTCTCTCCCATGTTGCTTCGTCTCGTCACGTTCCTCTGCCATTCTCATTCCCTGAAGAGCTTTGTTGGCGCGCGGGGGCCCACTGACCTCACAAGACGGATGGCCTCTTTCCCCTGCAGATCACCTGCTGTCCGACGCCTTCACCGGCCAGGACTCCGACTCAACGGACACCAGCTGTCCCCACAACAACAACAACAGCCTCCAGCCACGCCTGGGGCCCCCGTCTGCCACGCCTGGCCTGAGCAAGTCCCACCCCAGCCTGCCCCTGCCGGTGCCTCCCTCCAAACGTCGCCTCTCACTGGAGCCTGGCTTCTCGGCCAAGGAGGAGCAGCAGAAGTGTGCAGAGTGCGCCCTGCAGCCGGCCTGTGTCTACACCATAACAGGGGAGGGGGGCATGTTGGGGCCCCGGGGCAGCAAAGAGAGCCTGGAGCTGGAGGTGCTCAAAGGGGCCCGGCAGCAGCCTCAGCTGGGGTCGGCCTCTGCCTTACAGGCATCACCGCCCTCTCATCACCACCGTCACCATGGCAACCAGCAAGGAAGTACCACTGCCCACCACCAGGGCGGTGGTGGTGGGCACCACCACCACCATCACCATGTGCACCAACCGGGCCAGCCCCTGCAGAGCTCTGTCAGCGCCCACAACATCCGCAGCTGGGGTGAGGGGAAAGGCGGCCCCCCGGAGGATTGCACTCTGGGCTGCGAGGCCTGCAGTGGGGCCTCCTCTCAGAGCCAGCGCTCCCTGGACCTCGAGGGCTCTTCCCGGGAAGCAGGCAAGCAGCACCAGAGACTGGAGGGAATGGGAGGCATGGCCTGGGTGGCTGGGGTGGAGAGAGGTGAGGGGAAGAAAGTGGGAACGGGGAGTTAGGGCAGGAGGTGGTAATCATGTTGTTAGTCATCGCTGCAGCCTTTCTGTATCCATTTCATGTGTCTGTGTCACCCGCCTACGCTGCCACCCGCTACCCCTAGTGAAGTCAGTGGATTCCCCCATCCTGCCTGGTCACCAGCGGTTTACCCCCCCACCCCACTGACTACTGCTCTGTTCTCCCCCCTCCTCCAGCAGAGGACGGCGTCAGCAACTGGTTCCCGAAGGAGAACATGTTCAGCTTCCAGACGGCCACCACCACCATGCAGGCGTGAGTGGAGAGCCGTACGCCCCGGGGTGATGCGCCTCAGGGTGGCGGGGATCCTGTGGGGTCGCAGTGACTGTCGGCCATTTTCCCCGCCAGACTACGCGTTCCCATCTCTCCGCCAAACACGCCAGCACTCGTAGTCTCAGTGGCGGTAATTAGCACGCCATCTGTCGTGCGCTGTCTGCATCCATCCCACCGTGTCTCTGTGTCTGGCCGGGCGGCATTCCCAAAGCCGCCCGCATGTTCGCATAGTCGGATCACACCTGCCCCTGCCATCTTCCTCCTCTTCCTCTCTCTCTGTCTGTCGAAGCAACCTCTTGCTTTTTCCTGCCATCACATCCTAGCCTTGTCTATGGGGTACGAATTAAAAGACGAAGACAAAAAACCCAGATGTCTTTCGTGCCGCCGGCCACACCTGTTTATGAGTCACGACATGTGAACAGCTTCTTCTTGATGGCTGATTCCCGGTTCTTATCTCTCCCCCCCCACTGCTCTGCTTCGATGACACAGGATATCGTGAGTACCCCCCGTCTTTGATGTTCAGCCTCTGTTTCCATGTTGGGGGGGGGGGGGGGGGAGTCATCCATGTTCACCCTGTAAAATATAGTGTATAGCTTCTCCCCTCTACCCCTGTGCTGATCCTTCTCTATAACCCTCCTCCGTTCCCCTATGACCCTTAGTCCCAGATGAAAAGTTTGAAGCTATATGGGAAGTTCTATGGAAGTTTATGGGTTTCTTTTGAATGCAGGTGTGTTGCAAGAGAACTGGGGAACAACAAAGGGTTTTAAACATTGTTCCCCCAGTTTGATGCCATATAGATCCCAGTGACAAGGCCCATTCTACCTGCAGGGGTCCTGTCTGCTACAGGATTCATTTTCACATATGTTGAGGATTCCCCCCCCCCCAATTTTTTCCAGTGTACTAACTGACATCACAGCCAGGCTTTGAGGAATGTAGTGTGGGGGCAGTGATCCTTGTAATGTGACAGGGGTTGTGACCAGAAGGTTGTAGGTTCAAATACCTTGGATAAAATGGGCTGTGCGCAAACACAGCGGTCTTCAGCTACGCCAGGGCTAGGCAAGTCTGATGCTGGATTGTTGATATCCAGCAGGTTTTCTGTCCTACCTGATGAGCTACAATCTGCCTTAGGTGCGGTTCATCAGAGACCAGGTAGGATGGAAAACCTGCAGCATACCGGCACTCTAAGTTCTGGGTTACCTACCCCTGAGCTACGCAATTTGCTTTGACCGAAAGTGATTCAGCAACAAGTCAGTGGGGAATGTCTTATTTTAGTATCTTGTAGACAGCATTTGCTATCTTAAAGGGGAAATGCTCAGGCATTCAATTGATTTATCACAATGCTCACGAGAGGTAAACAGTTCAGGTCCAGAAAGTAAAAATCCAGACCAAGATTTTGTTTCAACCACCCAGCTGAGTATAAAGAGTCACAGTCACAGAGTACTTGGTTGGTTGAAACAAAATCTTGGTTTGGATTTTTACTTTCTGGACCTGAACTTTCCACCTCACTGCTCGTGTTTACTGAGCCAAGAATGCTGGCCGCGCGTTGCTTTCTTCATTCATGGACTTAATTTTGAGCTTTTCATGATTTCCTGCTGGGTGGAGAGACTCGATCAGGGACAAATCAATTTTGATGAATTCCTTTTTCCATTGGAAGAATTTCCCTTTAGGGAGCCTGAGGAGATATTGTGTGTGTAACAGATATGATCGGTATTTATCGCGGCAGCCACATTCGGTGTTCCGTTTATTCGTTTTTAATTTTTATGAGCCAGTCGCTTAGCCCAGTTCTGCCTGTGTTTTGGTATCATTAAATTAACCAGCAGGGGAAAGGCGGAAAAACTCAGCAGGGCTCTCCACCGCCTCAGCTAATGTTCTACGTAAACTAATAATCCTATCAGATCGCAGAGACGTCCCGGTGCGGCACCAATTCTGAGGAGACGGCGACTGGAAAGGGATTCAAGACAGAGGGGTAGTGATACTAATGGCAATAGTGACAGAGCCTCTGGGGGCAGAGTGGGCAAATACATTTCCCGGAAGTATGGTAACCATGGTCACGAGAGATGCGTGTGTGTAGCCGGAGAAGAATACCTACTCAGCAAGCATGGAGACGCTATTCGGTGTGCTCTTACCTTGTGTCTTTGTGAGTGCGTGTGTTTGTGTGTGTAACCTGTGCGGTACAACCATGTCACTCCTGACCAAGCGGGTCCTGTCCACCTGTGTCCACCTACCCGCCCCCCAAAACAAACCCTCCCTCAGCTCATACTGTGCCAGCTGCCCCCCCCCCCATACTAACCCCAACCTGGTTTCTAAGGCCCAATCAGTCCCCTGCCTAGCCCGCTCCCCACCCCCCATGGACTGCGTGTCCCCCTTAACGCTGTGCCATCCCGCCAGGGCTTTCCGTGGTCTTGCTGAGCGAAAGCGGCGGAAACGGGAGCTGGAGTCGGCGGCCATCATCCAGAGGTACCGTGTCTCAGCTGTCCTGTTGCCCCTGTGTCTTGGTCCACTTAGTGTCCCTAGCAGTACTTGCAGGGGTGGCACTCGTCCGGCCTGGGCCCCCGTAGGCTAACTGTCTGTCCCCTTGTGCATCTGGACAGACTGCAAACAAGATCCTCCCTTGAGACGTTAACCCGCACCCCCCCCCCCCCAGCCCCACCCGTTATCTCCATGCCAGCTGACAGCTCTCTAATTAAGCTGTGACGGGCACCGTGAACCACAGAACTGTCCTCTGGAAGAGCCACTTGCTCAGATGGCCATTAATTTGAATACTCTGATGACAAAGGAGGGCCGGATTTTGGGTGTGTGTGTGTGGGGGGGGGGGGGGAGGCAGGTCACAGTTCTCTAGTTTAGCTCCTCTCCTGAAACTTCCCTCTAGATCAAGGACAGACAAAAACCAGCTAATCCATTATTTTCCTCTTCCTAGTTATAAAGGTTTGCTTATCCATCTAATGTCCCGTGGAATAAGCCCAGGTTTTGCCGTCGCCTCAGCCCTGCTGGGTTGCAGGCCCCCCCGGGATTCTGTTCCCACCGCCTCCCAGACCACCTGTAATGATTTTGTCTGGAATTCTCATTGAAATTGCATGTGCCCATAAACGTGTTGAATATTTGGAATCGAAATGGAGTTTATGTATGAGTAAACAACGCAGGTGATGCGATCAGATGGAAACTACTGGGCAAGGTGGCGTCTAAAAGGACAATAACCTAATTCAAAGTTCCGTCCTGAAGTATATTAGCTACAGAGACACCACTGGTCCCGTAGTTTTGTATTATTATTCATTTGATATTGTTGTTACAGAAGACTGTAGCTGGATGTTGAGTGTTCTGGATGCCGGATTCAAGACTACTGCCCTTCCTTTCCCGGTTATGCCCTTCCTTTCCCGGGAATTCAAGTTTTATTACTATGTGCCACGCCACCTGGTGGTCTGAGTGTGGCACCTGACACAGGACATCCGCTGTTCGTTGCTTCTTGCCAGCTTGCGTCCATATTGCTGGCTTGTTCCATCCTCCTCATTCTGGTCACTCTGGTATCACATGACCATGACCTGCTCGTGCGTTCAGTTTAATCACTTGTGGTTCTGAATCGTTTGTGTGAGGAGATGGTCCTCGCGCTGGCGTCTCTCCTAAAAGAGCAAACATGTGACACGACTCCTGAGCTCTATATGCAGGAGAGAGTCTGGCGGCTGCTGGCCGCCAATAGGCCCAGTGCATTGTTCTCAATGGGAAATTCAGCCTGCCTGCATCTTATGTAACCATAGTGACAGAAGTGATGCAGCCTGCGGGGCAGCAAACCTACAACATGATTTTCGGCAAGGCCACCGTGGACGTAGGTCGTGTGACCAATGGGGCATACTTAAGCGGTTTTTCAGCAGCGCCTGCTGTGATTGGCTGAGTAAGTGTAGCATCATCAGGAGAGCTAGGATAGGCAGGATTAACCACAGTGGAAGATTAAGAAGAATTATAATGATTAATTAAATTAATAGAAAGATATAGTAAAATGTAGTATATATTGAATGCTTCTGTCACATGGGGGTTAAAAAGGAATTTATAAGCAGGATGCAGCAGATGTGTGACGTCTCATGCAGTGCCTGGCGGGTGGGGGGGGGCACATTGAGACCGGCGTGATAATTGAATATTCCGCCGTGAGTCATGTGTGTGGCCAGGAGTGCCTTGCACCCTATGGAAACTGGCACCTGTGGGGCATCTTAGTTTCACTTATGGCTCCGCTGAATGCTCACAGGTGAGGACATGCACCCCCAGAGCATATGATGACATCCCCCTCCCGGGTCCTGTTTTGGCCCACCCCCATCCGTGGTGCTTTAGATGGATGGCGTGGCGATGGCTGGAATGTATGACATTGGGTCATGGGGAAGGTGGCGATGATGGCACCCTCTAGGGGTGTGAGAGTTGAACGGCTGGCCATTAGCACAGCCAGAGCCTCAGTGCCACAGTTAAGAGCCATTTTCCATCTCCAGTAGGCTAAGGGTACCCTCTCCAGCACTCATTCGCTTACATCCCTCTTTTCCTCACCTTCCCTCCCTGCCCACGCAGCGCTGGCACCTCTTCTCCTTACCCATAGCGTTGCTGTGGTTATGGAATGCGAGGGTCTCCATCCAGCCATGTCCGCCCGCTCTGTGCGTTTGCTCTGCAATCGATGTGCCATGAGAGAATATGACCTGCTTTTGTCAGCAGAGAGCGTAGCACTGCGGGGGAAAATCTGACAGAACAGGTGAGGGAGAGCCTGAGGGCTGGTGACGACGGCTCTGGTCCAGGGAGGTGCGCCAGCAGGATGTTGGCGGGGGATTATCCCTGAAAGTGAAGGAGATTGGGGTTATTCTGGGTAACAGATGCACACAAATCCTATGTAAACACACAAACAAGGGCACACGCTATATAAATTCAGATACAGGGCACAAACGTGCTATATAATCACATAAACAGGGCACACACGTGCTATATAAACATAGATTTAGTGCACATGTGTACTATATAAACATGGATACACAAGGAACACGTGGTATATAAATATAGATACATGTACATGAGTACATGTGCTGTATAAACACATACAAGGCACAAACATGCTATATAAACAGATACAGGGTACATATGTGCTATATAAACACAGATACAAGGCACATACATGTTATATAAACAAAGATACATGGCACACACATGATGCATAAACAGACACAGGGCACATGAGGGCTATACAACCACAAATACAAGGAATATGCATGCCATATAAACACAGATACAAGGCACACAGATGCTATATAAACACAGATGTTTATATAGCATGAAGGCACAGGGATGTTAAATAAACACAGATACGGGGCACAGGGATGTTATATAAATACAGATATAAGGCACACATGCTATATAAACGCAGATATAGGGCACGGGGATGCTGTATAAAAATAGATTCAATACTCCTGCAAGCTACATATTATACATATAATACTAAATGCTGTGTGCTTCCAAATTCTATATCGACACAGATGATGTGGGTCCACAGATACTAGGCGGGCCCATGCACTCTCAGTTGGGGATACTAGTGTGTGCAGTCACCATCTGATTTACGCTGGCAGATGCTGCATACTCACAGATGCTCTAATATTACAGATGCCACGAGGCACTATGTGCTCCCAGACGCTATTAAACAAACTGATATAGGTCACACAAGGTACCATTAGGTTCTGTTACCTTCTGCAACATTGGTCTAGGTGCCCGATCACCATTTGGCATGAGGAGTGAGGTTCTGCATGGATTGAGGTCTTTGGACTTCTTATGAATGTTTGTTGTTGTGTGATGGCTGCAGGACATTGGTAGCCCAGAAATGAGCATTTTCTTGTACCTGATCTGCTGTGAAATAGTAGGAATATCTACATGTTTAACTTTGACTTGGTTAGATTTGTCGTGCTGGTGAAGCTTGGAGACCCATTCCTGGTTTCCACAGACGTCCAGCATGAGGCATCTCCGTTTAGTCCTCAAAATGTGTGTCTTTGATGTAGTGACTTATCTCCCTCTTGCCAGATGCCAAGGTCTTA
>JAODKC010000117.1:6445574-6458762 GCA_026777985.1 Mormyrops attenuatus | reverse complement strand
GGGGGGGGTGGGGTGGGGCGGCGCGTGCTGGAGGCAGACAGAACTGTAGAAGCGGCCGAAGGGCCTGGGATTGGGGAGGAGATTTTAGCGTGAGTTCGCATCCGCCAGGGATTTAAAGGCCATTTAAAATTCAGGTGTCAAAACGAGAACATTAATATGGACTTTGCTTCTTTCTTTGTATGTTACAAACAAAGGAGATGTCAACAAAAACACGTATGTATATATGTAAAGATACACAACATGAGCATATAGCATATCTATAGAAATACTGTGTACAGGACAGACACATTTATTTTGATCTTTATGTCATGGTGGGTCTTAATATTTTTTACAACTCAGGTTTTAGTCATTAACCTCTCTTTCCCTGTTTGGTCTCCTACACAGGAAAATCTCACCCTTGCTATTAAGTAGTATGAATGTCGAAAATAAAAACTATTTCCCAGTATTTAGACTGGCCGGGAGCTGGGGAAGGGGGGCGTTTGTGGGGTGGGTCACCACAAGCGTGACTGTGTCCGTGTGTTTCCGCTTCTTTATGCTACATAATGTGATACCGCACTTAGCCTAGCCTAGCTGCTGGAGCAAGTTTTCATTACTTCAGCATCCCTCGGGACCCATGGGCCCGTTGTGGAGAGGTGCATTATGGAACGCTTTTTGCTGGCCTTTGGTTTCCACCCTCTTCTCATTGGTTTTCATGCAGCGTCATCTATTCTTAGCTGGGTACTGAATTTGCGCTCCCGCAGCCCCCAATACATTGCATCCACCCTCCCCCCACCCCCATCCCACCACTATGGGTCCTGCCTACCCCCATCCCTGACTGTGCTGCCTTTCCTAGCAGCTTCCCAGATTTCCCATGTGATTTTCTACATGGTGCATCATGCTGCCTGTTTAGTACGGTCAACATAATGCTGCCGTCATCAACATCCATGTGTCTGAAGTCCACAGAACAATCTATAAACGAATTGCAGCCATTAGTACAATTAACGTGGTCCAGAGCCCTCCACGGCGTTTTTGAAAGGGGCAAAAATGGGCCTTTCTGACGCACAGAGAGGAATTACGCAGATCATGCTTGTGCCTTAACTCCCCAGCGTGTACCATTCTCTCGGCGGTTGTGTGGTTAACCAAAACATGCTGGACTCTCTCTCTCTCTCTCACACACACACACACACACAAAAACGCTTGCATATTTAAGGACGCACACGTAGCCGACTCTCCAAAATCTCAGCCCGACTAGCAATACGACAAGTGAGACAGTGCCCCAGCCGCAGCAAATAAAATACATACATAAAAATCCTTCTCCATCGTTTTTGTAAGTAGGTGTATATGGGGCTATTATTGTAGCTAAATTATTTGCAAATGTGTATGGAGAGTTGCGTGACTGCATCTCAATCCGTGTGTGCGTAATCAGATTTGTAAATGTGTAAAAGAATTTGTAAATGCGTACTGAGATTACAGGAATCTGTAAATCTGCATTCATAATTCGTGTGCGTAATGATGCCAAATCCTGTAAAAGAATCTCTAAATGTGTAATGAGATTTGCAAGTGTACTGAGATTTGTACGTGTGTAGACAAATCTGTAAATGCGTGCATAGATCTGTGAATGTGTAGACAAATCTGTAAATCCGTACAAAACTATTAATGGCTAAGAAGTCTAAATATTTTGCTCCAAGAGCTGGAAATACAGACAAGTCATAAGTTACAGCTGGGGCGGACCTCTCAATTGGCTCTTTTTACATGTGATGGCGTTCCACACTTAAGCCCTCAAAAGCTTGCCATTGGGACAGCGCTAAGCCCTGAGCCCTCAAAACCTCCACACACAGACAAATCTCCACATGCATTTGCAGATCTGCCACGGCAGAAGTGTAGCAAAAATCACACAACTCCCCATACACATTTGTAAGTAATTTTGCTACCCCAGAGGTGCAGTGGGATCTCTCGTCCAGAACGTGAATCGGAGCTTTGTTGAATCTAACGCTGCGTGGATTTTTAAATGAAATTACAGAGCTTTGTCAGGATAGGGCTCTGATTTTCCTGGTTTTAACATTATCTATACGAGCACAGACCCTGACGGAAAAAAACAGAGGTGACTAATTTTGATGCATGTGCTGCCTTTTTCCATGGGCTGTGTCTGTGACTGTTTGGATACCTAATAAGGTGAAAGCCATCCACTGCTGCGTGTTCAGCAAGAGTCCTCACCGACTGCCGATTGGCTCTCTGGATTTCTTTCCAGGGAGTTGTTTTCGATACGTTTACATGTCAGTTGTCGGGTGCTGGGGGCTACAGCTGAAACGTGTTATGACCTGATGTGTTTGCTGGGGATATGGTGTCAGTGTGCATCATTTTCTAATTGTTCCCGCCATTACGGTTCCTGCCTTTGACTTTATAATCCTAGGACAGGCAGTTCTGAGCACCATGTTAGCCCAAACCTCAGATTATCCTTCACCTGCTATCCTACCCGCGCCTGCTTTTTTTTTTTCTGGTGACCCCCCCCACTTTATTCACAGAGCTCAGCTTTTGGAGCAGAGGGGAATGAACATCTACCGTTCCAGTGTATGTGGCCCTAGAGCGCCGCCCAAGTGGTGACCTGTTACGGTGCTTTTGCCCCCAAGGGTAGATAAGGGAATCCCTGTGACAGAGAGGCATGCCACAGTAACTGTGGCTATGTCCTGCTTTGGTGCTGATCTAAATTCCATGTTGACAGAATGCCTTTCTCCATTTTTTGTTCAGAGCCATCCTTAGGTAACAATATGTATTATGACATCATCCATGTTGTTGCTAGGTGTGGTCCTTTGGCCTTTTTTGTGTTTTAATAGGGGTGGTCTTCTGATCCATTTCCTGAAACAATACCCTTTCAACTGAATGCAGAGTCAGGAAGTAGGACTGCAGCCAGACCACTACTCCAGAGGTCAGACTGGACCCAGACCATTATAACCCACATCTCTCAAATCTCTTTGACATTTTTTTACTGATCTCATGATGACCTATAAAGTATGGTCATTGTTTTTTTTTGACTGTAACAAACTCTACAGGTTATATTAGCAGCAAAGATGTTGTTAAGCCTCTAAAAAACAATATAAAGTCACCGGGGATTTTCTGCATTAACACGCTGCTGCTACTCGGT
The DNA here is from genome assembly GCA_026777985.1 of Mormyrops attenuatus. NCBI lineage: Eukaryota > Metazoa > Chordata > Actinopteri > Osteoglossiformes > Mormyridae > Mormyrops > Mormyrops attenuatus. The sequence continues at coordinate 6,455,644 of JAODKC010000117.1, read as the reverse complement.
GGGTCTTAAAGAGTTGCCGCATAAGAATCTGTTGCAAGCACTAAGTCTTGAGTATTGACTGAGCTGGAGGTATGAGTGTAAATTCCCAAAGACCGCTTAGTTGGCACCTCCTCGAAGACTCTAGGGACACAAATAGAACATGGAGGTTTCGATTAAGCCTCAGTCATATAGCGGAAACCCAGTTTCATTCAAGTCAACACAACTGCACAGGTTATTAAGGAATGTCTGCAAAATGGCCAAATTGTCTTCTGTCTCTTTCATAATACGACTCACGTTGCCACTTCATCCTTCCAGTATGCTTACCTTTCTCTGCTTATGATTGCTAAGGCCACTGATCCTGTGACCCCATCAGGAGGAAATAAAATAGAAACATTATGTATTTCTTGTCTTTCCTGGAGGTGGAATTTCGTTAGTGTAGCATTAATAATGAACTGGACAGCAGGAAGCTGACTGGTTCAGATCTCAGGTGGGCGACAGTTCTAACTGTGAACAAGGTCTCTTATTGCATATTATTGTGTAGAATTGTATGAGGTGTTCTTTAAGAAACCCTGCACAGTAACAAAATATGTAGTGTAATTGGATAATTGAAGGACAGGTATTACAGAAATGAGATGCCGGTGAATGTGGCATACAGGGATACAGGAAGTTAAGCCGCTTGTTAAGTCTGACATAACGCATGACATTAAAACTGTTTCCGGGGGCCAAAAAACCATAGTGGTTGAACCAGTAACATTATTCACCATAACTTCTTGTAACAATGCATTGTGTAATATTGCCACATTATGTAACAAAATGACAATGCTGACATCCATTTTGGCTGTTTATTACATAATGCATAGCATTACATTTTCAACTCCAGCATTTTGTAATAACCACCGCAATATGTAATAATTTATTACAAAATGCAAGGAAATGTATTTCATATTGCATTCAAGCAATAGTGATGATTGTAGATGTTCTCCCAGTAGGAACTATCAGTACATTGGCACACTATTTTCGGTTTTGTACACACAATGAAACAAATTAATGCATTTCTTGACATGGGGGGGGACCTAAATTCACAGGCAGATGTTCAACACAGAAAATATGATGCTAATTATGGCTGTGAGTTTGTTGCTGCTAATCCTGGTTATTGTCAGTCATGATTGGTAGTTTTGGAACATTTCGGTTTCCCAATAAATTACACTAACACTGGAGAGGGTAGCCGATAAGACTGTCCGTCGGCTCTGATATACCAGACTCGAAAACGCTGCTGAAAATACATCCAATTTGCTCATCTGTTTGAGATGACATCATCTGAGTGTGTGAAGGACCGGAGCAAGGCAGAAACAGTCGTGGTGCTTTCCCACTGCCACCAAGAACCGGGCCGTACCCAAGCCGTACCACAAACTGACAGTTTTCCATGGTAAATTATGCAAGCTGTACCCACATGACATGGCCCTGCTTACTAGCCGAAAGTGTGACTAGACCGAGCTGGTTTCGTTTATTACAAAAATGACACGATACTCAAAATTTTTTTAAATATGTATTTTAAATACGTTTATCTAATTAAAACAGAGGCGTAGAACACCATGTCATATTGGCTTGTACCCAGGTTGGCCCCAGATACAGTACTGTCACATGGTTCAAACGTCATGACTTAACAAGTGGAGGGTGTTTCTCAGTATGTGTACTTGGCTGTACTTGTGTTCTCATGTACCCATTTTACGTCACCTTCCATTGCTGAAGACCAGTTCCAATACTCAAGAACAGAAGTTCAGAAGGTGGTAAAATCCCCAGAAGTCATTCCTGCCCCACCTCATATATCAAGCATACATCAGTTGCATCCTCGCCAAACGAGACCAATCCCATGATTCAATGCACCCCAAGTTCATTCTTGGAAGGCAAGTTAGCAAGGCTGGTCTTGCCAAAAAAAACAAGTACAATCTTCGCATTCTTGGTATTGAGAAACACTCTGATTATCTCAGACATATGAGCTCACTTCCTGAAGCTTGAAGTGTTTCCTGGGGCATCTTTTTGACAGGATGTGTGAAGCTTCAGGTGTGAAGCTCAACATTTAGGTTTCGCACCACATTCTACCCCAAAAGATTTTTTTCAAGACTTCTGGTGCACCTTGTCAGATTGCCTGGAAGCTGTCCAGAAAGCTGTTTGGGTCGGATGATGACGATGACTGATTGAGAGACGCCATTACCTGCTTTTATGTCCAACTGATCTGCTTTTGGCAGGGGGAGGAGGAGTGGTTGGGTGGTCTGACGTGTTCAATTGAATTGTGCAATCAATGGCCACGGTCAAATTCTGGAATACATCGTTCTGAATTTTTTAGTACTGAACATTTTTAGTAGTGAGTAGACTACCTTAAGATCATAGAAACAAGCTTCCAAGTACAAGGAATACGACAGATTTAAAGCAAACCTCTTTATAATACAACTAAATACAACCAATATCACCAATGGTTGCATTTATGGTCCTATTTTAAACCATTGCTAATCAACAAAGAACTGTAGCCAATCATTAATTAGTGCTAGTATTGTCTTAGAGTGACTTAAAAGGGTCAATCTTGCCGTTGCTTCTCGCCTTCTTCAATGTGCTTCATACTACACCACTGACACAGACCAGTGTTCATTGTTTTTAAAGCATTCTTTTTTTTTCCCAATAAAATGTACCTAGTTTTAAATGAAAGTGTGTGTCTATGTTGCTTCTTACCTTCCAATTGTGTGTGTTTTCAGCTGTACAAATGCTTACATAATATGCAGATGACCACAGCGAATACCCTGCAATACCATCGCTGAACAACCTTTTAAAACAGTCACGTATTGGAAAGCGGGCGCAGTTGTGGGTCCCGAGATGACCGATACGTTTGATCGTCATAGTCCTCAAATCTTTTAGAAAGGATCAACCAGATCCTCTTTACCGTTAGCAGGGTAGAAGAGAAGGGATCCATTACTGGATCATGGGAGACATCATAGAGTAGAGGGCAGTCAGCTATGGAAGTAAATCTGTGCCGTCACAATTTGAATTTTATATGCCACTGAAATTCTAACATTGAATATTTATTTTTTGGATCAAAAGATAGCTGCCAGGAAAAAGATCAAATACATGTATTTCAAGGAATCAAAGTTTTTATTGTCATGTACAGAATACAATGCAATTCTTACTTGAATGCCGTCTTCACAGACTGGACGATTAAACAAAGCAGCGCAACATTACAGTAACTAACAATAAATAAACCACTAACTTACGTGAACTATTACAGCATTTATGTCATTTATTTAAACTTCATTTTACCAGGTAGATTAACTGAAAACCAGTTCTCACTGCTTTATGTGATATTCGGGAGAAATAGCAGATAACGCATCGGAACTTACTGGGATACAAACGTCGGGACCTGAATGCGTTGCTTTAAGCCAGCGCTGTAAGCGGCTGCATCACGTCGAACGCACCCACAGATTCGATTGCTTAGCCTTGGTATCCCGGATGTATAGCTCGTATTTTTAACCTCTTTTTTGCATGTGAGTTCAGACCATCGAATTGGAGCAACTTCGAAATGTGGTCTTTGTATTTTTAACCTCGTATTTTTGGATGCGAATTCGGACCATCGAATTTCCGATGCAGAAATATTCAATGTTAGAATTTCAGCGGCATATAAAATTCAAATTGTGATGAGACAGATTTACTTCCATAGTCAGCAGACAGCCAGACCAGAGATCTTGTTTAGAGAACTGGGCTGTGTCAGTGCTCTTCCCCAAATTAACTTTTCCCCAAATGAGCCTGATGGGCTGAATGGCCTCCACTCGTTTGTAAACTTCTTATATTCTTCTACTTCCCCTGAAGTCAGTAATGGAAGGAGTCTATGGTCCTTATAGGGTTTTGGTTAACATGCACTCTAGGGTACTGAGAGCATTTTTCTGCAATAATGCCTGCAGTACAGTTGGTGGTCTTCCTGATAAAATTGCAGATATTCATTTACATGAAGATAGGCGTTTAAATGAGGTTCAATCTAACAGTCATCATGCCAGGATGTTTAAGCTAACAGGCTCCATTTTCAGCTTAACAAAGGTTGGCACCGTCCTGTTTTTTCTCCCTATAGTGAGAAACGGCACGGCCACGCATCCATTCGGACTCGAGCGCCAACGGGCCATCACTATCAACGGGCCAGACTATGGGAAGGGTCCCACCTCAAGGTCACCCGTCCTTTTCCGCAGTGGCCGTATATTCTTGGTTTTACGGACTGGGGCGGCGATGCGGGAGGATGAGGATGAATGCGTGGTGAGAGAGAGCTGGACCACGAGACGTGCGACGAGCGTCGAGATGACGATCGCAAATGACGACGATGCGCCTTTCTCTGTTCTTGGGGGCACCGTGCTTCCTGCGCTGCCGATAATCTTTCCATCCTGTCACCCTGGGATAATAAACTGCCTACACCTGTCACACTGCATTTTCTGCCCTCTGTGCAACAACCCCCGCCCCCCCAATGCACCTTGAGGCTATGAGCTAAAATCTGATTCCCTCCTATCTCTCGCGTAGATGTGAGATTTACCACGTCACTGCAGATGAGAGTGTAGGGGGGGCAGCCTCTTCACAGAGTAAGGCTAGGTGAGTCTTCTTACCATTTTTAGCATAACCTCATCGTGCTACAACAGCAAGAACCCGCACTGCTACTCTCTGTAAAATATTAGCGCAGGCTATGCTAGGGTCTAACTAGGTGGTCCCGAGAAATGTAAATCAAACAAGCCATGATGAAATTACTTCAATTATTAACACTAAAATTAGACACTAATAATATAAACAGAATAGAAAAAAACACAGCACTGGCTTGGGTACAAAAGGTCAACAAAACATTAGAGATATAAATCTAGGTCAAGCTTCTCTAATCCTTAATTCCAAAAAGTCGTGATACAAAATTGCTTTAAATATTCAAATGTTTTGTGTATTAATTGGTACTGGGTATTTCTCAAGGAGCAATTAAAGACTCCCTGAACAGATACTCGTTAAAAATGAGTCAGATAACTTAATTAGAAACGCAATTGTATATGAGGTCATTACGCCCAGGATTATTACTAATGAAGTGTTTCGGAAACAGGCTGTGACTGAAAGCAGGGCAATGTGGGTCTTAATACGGAATTAAAAACTGGAAACTTCTCATACGTGTTGCTGTGTATTTGGCAGTCGTTGTACTGGACCACTTCGTTTTGCCACTTTGTGACAACAATCCGTGATAAAAATCACTATAGTTACGAGAGGAAGAGAGACATCGCAGTTACTTAGAGAACGTCCTAAAAATGTCCGATCCTATTAACAAGATGTGTCTGGGGAGTGGAGAAAGAGGACTGTTCAGCACTGGTAAACACCAAGACACACAATTTATACGAAAACAAATATGGAAAAACAAACAAGGCCTGGTTTGCAAAAAGATGGTTCCATTGTGAGCTCAAACATGACACAGTTCCACCTGCAGAGTGATCAATTATTCGCAGGCATGATGAAAACTTTGTATACTCCCTCCACATCAGGCTGCTTTCTTCCTCTGCTCCCATGTAACAGTGGATGCCAGGTCTATTCTAACCCCAAAATTCCAAGGATGACACAAGGGTACAAACCCAGTTACTCACACACACGTACATGTGGATAATTCATAGACATCACTTCAACTGATTGTATGAGTTTGGACTGCAGGAGGGATGCAGTGCAAGCACAGGGAGAACAGGCCAACTCTGTACATACAAAAAGCCAGGAAACCAACGCATGAACCCATGACTGCAGTGTAATCTGTAAGATACTGTACTGCATTGTCAGATGGGCTTAAAAACAAGAAACTGTGAGGCAATAACAGAGAAACTGAATATCTGGTCTGAATGTGGAAATTTCATAGTTTTTCCTCTTTCATGGTAATTTTTTTTGGCCCATTTTCAGAGGTGAAAAGTCCTGGTTCAGAAAGTACAAATCCAGACCAAGATTTTGTTTTAACCAAACAGTTGAGTGAATGTGACTCTTTATACTCTGACCTGGTTGGTTGAAACAAAATCTTGGTCTGGATTTGTACTTTGGGAACGTGAACTTTCCACCTCTGCCCAGTCGTGTGGCTCGTACCCTTTCCTCCTCTGCCCAGTCATGTGGCTCGTACCCTTTCCTCCTCTGCCCAGTCATGTGGCTCGTACCCTTTCCTCTCCTCTGCCCAGTCGTGTGGCTCATACCCTTTCCTCTCCTCTGCTCTACCTGTCTCACATTTGAATATAAATGAGCCTGAACTCAGGCATGTTCAGGTCACTCACCTCAGTTTGGGTTTAAGATGGGATCAGAGAGGAAAACTGCAACATGACCTGATTTGCCAAATGCGATGTGTATGTGTACTGCCTGTCGCATGATTCGGGTTGATCAAACCCACACTTCAATAACACTTCTTTCAGAAGCCTGTCCCAGTTAACAGATTATCCGCACACAGATGCGCTTTTGTAAACACTGTAAAACTCTCCAGATTTCAGCCAATGGACTCCTGGTTCCTTCTCTTGGGCTATTTCTGTCCCATTTATAAATTGCACTTTTGCTATGCCTTGCCAACGCTTTTACTGGATCCAAGATTAGAGGACGATGATATAACAAAGAAAAGGTCATCTTTTTCAGGGTATTTTAATCAGAAGGAAGGCCACACTCATTTCTCTCAAGATGAGGGATAATATACAATAAAAGTCACGGCTGTGAACTAAGATTCAATAAAAAAAACGTAGTACTCTGTTCTGCTAATTCATATCTCAGATGGTGCAAGGGTAAATTCGGCATCGTTAAACTTTACCAAAGAGGGTGGCCGGTTACAGGTTAGCCAGGCTCATCAGAAGTTCTGTGTTTTTCCTGACGACGCGTTGCTATAGCGCGTAAGGGCTGTTTCGCCATTACACCACAAAATTGTCTATGTGCCTCTGTGCTGCTTATCTGACGAGACAGACATGAAGAAGCAGGAAGCAGGCCCCCAGCCTGATGGCCCCCCTGATATTTACTTCAGCTCATGCTGGGGGTAAATCAATCTGCTTTCAGGTTCTGAGGAAGTTTCAGTGCCACTGGCTCCGTTCGTAATGGATTCCCAGAATCCGAAAGACCCAATCCGAGCCGGACCTGCCACTCACTCTGCTCCGGATTATCGGTTCCTTAGCAACCACTAAAGTGAATCGATTTTATTTTTTAAAGCTTCACATGCAGTACCTTACCCCCTGTTTTATGTCGTTCATCTTTCCTTCTCTCACCATCATTCAGACATTTTTATAAAAGTTCTTTTTTTAAAAAAAATTGTTATTACAAAAATCCTTTAGCTTTGAATAATAGCAGGTTTGTACAAATAGCACTTCCCAGCTGTGTCACGGTTGATGGATTATTGGTATTATGGATCATGAAGCTGGTTTCTGTACATCAGGACTTTGGGTCTAGTTTACTTTTCCCTACTCATTATGTTCCCATCTTTCACAAAACAAGATTATTTCCCGCGTAGTGCGTTTCTCATTCTTGTTATGGTGCTAATGACTCCTTGCACTGTAATTCATTTATTGCAGATGCTTTGAAAAATGAGATTATAATTACACACGTCGCACATGTGTAATGATTAGTCAATATAACGCTTGGAGTCTATTAAAATAACACTATAATTATGTATTTCCAACAGGCAAGTAGGAAACAGTAAATGTCCAGAATTAGTGTTTTTTTAAACCTCTCTATTACATCAAAGCATTGAGAATCAACTCCTCTTATACTGTACTAGCAGTGATGTGCTTTCCCTCAATAAAATCTATTGGGCAGTCTATACATTAGAATAGATAGATATATAGGATAGAGAAGACAGATAGATCATCTCTCCAGCTGATTCACAGGTGGCTTTTCCTACTTGCGGCACCCGGGACAGCAGCCACCTGTCAACCTCAGGATCGATGTGCTGGACAGCTGGCCAACATGGTGGCGTGGGGGCCCCACCCTCATTTACGCATGGCTGGAGACAGCTCATCCAGCTGCCAGGTTCTGCTACCTCCTGGATCGTGCGAGGGGGTCGAACCTGACATCACTGACTGTGAGGATGTCCGCACTACCTCCAGTCACTGACACCTCGGCAGAGTTAGGATGCCGATAGTCGTCTTTAAATCACCGGGATTCCCATGCTGCATCATTCGGTCCCGACCACCTCACCTCCCGTTACCTCCCCCCCCCGTCCAAATTTCACCCGGGTGTTTTTTCATGATAAAAACTGCCTATCTGGGCTATGCGCTCATCCACCCACTACTGCCCCCTTGTGGTCATGCACACACCTCACCACACTATCTAACATTTTTCCCAGTTTTCATTCTCCATCCATTCTAAAGATTTGTTACATTTTTCCACCAGCACACTTGCCTGAGGGAATGAAACACTCAAGCCAATTGGCTACTCATCACACCCTTTATTGGCTACGATGGTGTGCTGATGGGGAATATCTGGGACTCCCCAAAACACGTTGGCCTTGATCTATACCAGGGTTCTCAAACTCCAGTCCTGGCGGGCTGGAGCCCTGCACAGTTTTTGGTTTACCCTCATTAAAAACACCTGACTCAACTACTTACCTAATTACCACACAGCTCCTGAGTTGAATCATTTCTGTTGGAACAGGGAAAGAACTAAGCTACGCAGGGCTCCGGCCAGCCAGGACTGCAGTTTGAGAACCCTGCCATAACGCATCATGCCACATAATTTCTGATGAGGTCTGCATTACTGCTGATAGCCTCTCTGATGGAAAAGACTGGGGTCCCTCAAGCCTGAATCATCACGGGACTACCAAAACGTTTCCCAGGGGTGTGGGAATCCATTACCAAGCATGAAGACGCTGAGAACATGGTGATGACCTGTGACTGTACAGACCCTACCATGGTGAAGCGATGTCTTTTTGCATCAATGGACAGTTGTATTTTTGTTGAATTTAAAATGTATTTCCAACAGTGACCACCTTGCCTCAAGCTATGATGAATATCTAGGTGAAATATTTCACCCAGACGTGTCGTCTTACTGATATTTTATGTCACATGATTGTAGACGTCCTGGGACCTGTTTAAATATTGCATATATCATGACAGGATCAGACACATGCTTAGCATGCCTGTCGGTTGGCCCATCTATGCTAATATTTTTGCTTTTCTATGTTTTTATTTACAGTTCTTCTGTCTCTCTGTCTGTCTTCTCAGCTTAGCAGCATTCCTGTGGAGAGCTTTGACAGGTCTTTCTGCATTTTTCCCCTCAGTAGGGCCGGGCCCGCAGTGTTATCGACTCCCAAACAAGTCCTGTAATCACCCCAACCATGAACCCGGCCTCACACCAGTCAGTGAGGGGCCCAGCGTAATTAACATTCCTACATGGCAATAAAGCCAAACAAAAAGGGAGGCAGGAGGGAAACAGGTGTGTTACCAGCACGTTCTCTCGTCATCGTACCTCTTTGAGGTGTTGGGAGCAGTTGACTTAAAACTGGGCAGTTTCTGCTTCGAATTGAATGTGATACCAGTTTGCTTCTTCTGAAAGCACCATTGAAGCTTGGCTGTTGGAGAAACATTAAAGTCAGCTTAGGCTGCTCAGGGTGATAGGGAGGGGGCTTCTTTAATCTTTACTCCTCCTGCTTCCTGTACCCAGGGGACGTCCACATTTCACCTTTGAGAAGTATTTGTGGGAAACGTTCTGAAATGTAATATCCGTGGGGGATTCACCAGCCCTGTGAGTGTTGTTTCATGTACTGGAGATCGCTGTGCTCTCCAGGACAGCAGGCTGTTGGGGTTGTTCCGGCATTCCCATCGAGGTTGAAGACAGACTCGTCCTTACCCGCTGTCATTTGACAGTGTGTGAGTCTCATTCCTAGATGGCTTCAAGATTAAACGGGAGGTAGCCTAGACTGTTGGATCTCTTGCTATCATAGACAGCTGAAGGCAGGCCATTCCAAAGGCAGGCCATGATTAAAATATAGGAATGACACAGCTGGGGGGGGGGGGTGACACGGAGCCGGGGAGTGGCATGGAGCAAGGGGTGGCATTAGGTTAAAATCAGACCAAGATTGTTACACTGTAATTACCTTGTCTTGTGTT
>JAODKC010000117.1:6421239-6443564 GCA_026777985.1 Mormyrops attenuatus | reverse complement strand
CATAAACAACAACTTTTAACTAACCCCCCCCCCCCCCCTTTATAGTGCATGAATTGTACAGCCTAACAGATCAAAATTTTCAAGTTTCCCCTTGGGATCAACATATCATCCAATGTCCATAGATAAAACTACATTCAATGTAATTAAACTGGTGTTATCTACCTGCTCACAGAAACAGGTAAACAATCAAGGTGCCCATTATCTAAATAAAAAAGTAAAATATAGCTAAACTGCACCCAGCTTTTGTTATTCACTCCTAGATGTTACTTATGTATGCATTTTAATTTAACTTGGCAATTTTCTGGATGCCTGACAGAAAGAAAAAACTATTTAGTACACCTAGTGAAAAGTGACTATATTAAAATTAAATATTTAGAAGACTTGCCCTCCCCCCCAGTCCATTTCTCTGGCTCCCCCCATTATCCGCCATGGGCAGGCAGTAAGTGACAGGACAGACTGTCAGTCCCAAAGCCTCATTCTCCATTTACCAGGACCTACTACTCGATTCGTGCTCCAGATGTTCACTTCCATGTGTCACATCTTTAATTCCCACCCCTCCTCCCTTTAATTTCATTAATTTCTGTAATCGCTGCCACCTAATTTCCCTCCCGTTAACACATCCACACAGAGGCAGCCTGGCCAAGGAATGAATTACCAAAGATCTGTGCTTTTCCCAGACTATTTCTACCAGATGTCTAAACTTTTCTGAAAACCTACATTTTTAAAAAACACTTCCTTGGTGTCACAGAACAGTGAAAGCAGCACTGGATTTTCAAGTCTGGCGTCTGGGTCACATGACGACGTGCCAGCTTCGACGTCTCCATCTGCTCCTCTCTACGCCCTCAGCATGCTAGTCCACAGATGGTGTGAGATGTCAGTCCAAAGCAGTATACGAGAAGGAGTGAGCGCAAATCGACTGACCGCACCATCGACTCAGGCCCCATTTGACCTTTTAGATAATGTCAGCTCGCACTGGACATCAGGACCGCAGACACAGAGGTTGACAGAGGCCAGACTGACTAAAGCCGTATCAAACGTGCAGAACACCGCCATACTTACCGTCAGATACACACAGCCTGATATTCCCGAATAACAGCCAGCAACCAGATGTAAAGAATAACATTTAAAATGTATTACTATATATTTAGTTATAATTTCAGTTTTTAGCCATTATATTCATCCAACCTAGTTATTCTGCTACTATCTTTCTTATTGTTTACATACATACCCATTGCACCAAGTATAAACCCTGATGTCCAACCCCCCTGTTTCATACAGTTCTGTGTTTTTGTATTTTAAGTACAGTGAAAACCTTCCCCCTGTCAATGATGTCTGTGTGTTACATTGTGGTTCTGGGGGAACATTAATTATCTCGCTGTATACCTGTATGTGGATGGTAAGACAATAATGCACACTTGACTTGACTAGAAATTAAAATCAATTCCATCAAGGACTCCAATTCTGCTCTTACTTGTGCAGCTTAACAATAACTACTAGAACCTTTAATGAACGTCCCCTCCCTCCATGCACTCACCAACCCTAAACTGCAGCAGGGTAATATCAGAGGCATCGTGCCATGAAGTACATTATTTGTGCTTCATGAAAGCTGGCGTGATGGACACAGCCCTCGTCCGTATCGATCAGCGGTGGAAGGCCGGCAGGATCGAGTCAATAAGAGTCACTCTCCATACCTCGGCCAGCATTCCAAGCGTAACGCTTTAAATTTATGCATCATTAGTGGCAACATAGTATTTTCTGCGCCCAATCACCTTGAGGCTCCTCTCAGACCGCGAACCACCACGGCAAGGAAGCCCCTCTGATGGGATTTTTCTGGTAAAGGGCCTTTTATGAATGATTACTGTATTAGCTTTTGACCGCAAGCCCGTTCCGTTATCAGCGAGCTGGAAAATAAGAAGCCGGCGCCAACGTCTGCTGCGTCTAATGCTCAGCTCCCCACGTCCACGCCATTAATCATCTTCGTAATTCATGTCAGAGAACCAAAACCCCAGTGAGAAAAGGGGGAAACTGTTGCTTGTAGGGGTTTCAGAAGACACTTTCGGCCAACACACACCAGTAAACAAGGGCACACCAACTCCTGTGGGAGCCCTAGGTTGACAAGGGTATGCGCCCCCCTCTAAGTGGGCCATCTGTGGTTAGTCTTGATTTTTTGTTCATACGTCTGTTCACAATTTGTCTACCACTCTAGCAAGACAGTATCAAAGACACAGGAGAAGTGATGTCTGTACCGTTTTCTTCTTCTGTTAGACTACTTTATGCCAGCTTGCTTGGCAGTGAAACAACGGGAAGACTACCACTTGACTTCCAGTGTGAAAAGAAAGCTGGGTAGCGTTAAAGTCTCAAAGTCAGAATAGTCCATTACAGCTGGGACGGGGGGGGATTTTGTCTCTCCTGAAAGCTGTCGCTAAAAATGCAAATAATAGACAAGTCACTATCATAAAAATTATCGTATTATCTTATATCCATAAATGTAACTTCTGGAAATTCTGTCCTCATGGGGAGCCCCACGCTACTATCTGTATTTAACATATGGTAAGTCCACACCTACCAACAACTCAATTAAACTGCAGGATCTGGCAGCCTATACATTATATAAGTAATTTATAGCTCCATTCTGTGCCAGATGAAAAATACAGGATTAGGCAAAGTGCCAGGTATACAATGTTCTGACATCCCATATAAGGTATTCTGAGGCTCAAGCCCTGTGGCAACAGGCTCAGTACGACCTTTTTCATAAAAAGTGGTATTGAAAATGCATGGATATATGGAAAAAAAATTAACAGCAACTCCTGCATCAACTACACCAGTTAAGTCGTCATATTTGCATCTTTATGAGGTTCCACCACTAGGTGGCATCCAGTCTTGTTCCGCACTTTTAGACAACATATTGTTTTTACTTATTTATTTTTACATTTGAACGATATTCAGCGGCGGGTATTAAGAATGCATAAGAATCAAGAGGATTAGGGACTGTCACCTGCAGCGAGTCAGCAGTTTTCAGAGCTGCGTTTCACCGTTCCAATGACTCACCGGGGCAGGAAATTCCGGTGTCACCTTGGGGGAGGAGACACTGACGGAGTAGCACACCATGAAAAAGGGGGTATTCTTGGCCATCCATAAACCATCAATCGGGGGAGGGGAGCAGGGAGACCGGACCGTGGCAGTGAAGTGTGATGCCGTTGACATTTAACTGGCTGGAAACGTCTTCCATAACGAGCAGCCTGAGGGGTCATGGAAGCGGTGCTGGAAGCGGGCAGCTAGTCCGAGCTGTGCGCGGTGCGCGGCTGCCGCTTGACAAAGGCCAAAGTGGACGTGCAGAGCATGCATGCAAATTGCAGTGCAGCACTACACAACTACTGCTCTACACCTGAGTCTGTAGGAACCAGATGGGCTTTGCAGACTCCAGGGAACAGGCTGCAACAAAATCTCAACATCTCAGCTTTGCAATCTTTTCCTTTCGATTTCTGTAGCTTCTTCCCTCCAGAACTCTCCCTGATGCTATTTCTCAGACGCACGCATCTGTCGAGCAGCCACAGTCCTCCTGGTATTCAGCACGTACTGTATTCTACACGACGAGCCTGCATGGAAAAACTATGACAAGCAGCCATCACCATCTTTTGCTTGAATATGCACCACTGGAGATTGCAGACTCCAATCATCCTATCCTTTTAATCCTAGGGGGTGCAAGCACCCCCTCTCATTGCCTCATGTCCTTCCTGATAAAAGGCGAGCTTATTCTGCCATATTTACCTTTTCTATTTTACCTTCAAGTACCTTTGAGTTACTAGAAAATGATCCATCTCCCTTTATTGACCTGACAGTGAATGAAACCTCCACCAGCAGAAATACCAACACTCATCTGTCCACTGTTTCCACTTTCAATACAGTAATGGCATCAGGCTTCCCAGTCTACCTCTGAACAGCTCACAGATTCCGAGGAACAAGAATCATGTGGGCAAGGTGAGGAAACGTTCTGAATATTTATTATTTAATCACCTCACTGTCAGGCTTGCCTGCCATTTCAGCTGCACGGTATCATTCCTTGTGGGGTCTTACCAGTGACGCGCATTGTGATCCAATTAAGCCTAATCCTAGTCTAGCGTAACTCAAAAATGGATAATGAGTAATACCTACAATAAATAAGGTCCATTAAAGTCTTGGAGGGAAAAAGCCCCCAAAAAGACAGCAAAACATATCTTCTCTCACTCATACAGAATAACAGGCTAACAGTTATAAATTGGTGCAGGATCTGAGCATGCGCACACCACCCCCCATTTATCATACCGTTCCCTGTTTTTTTCCTGCTGTGGTGCGGATTGAAAAATACGGTTCCAGTACATCTCCGGCTCTCCTGCCACTTGTTTCTTCAGCCTTGCTTGTGTCAGCTTGATTTACTACATTAAATTCTCCTCACACAAAGTTATTACATTCCCAAAGGAGCAGGACTGGCTGAAGGACCTCAATCACGTTTTTTTTTTAACATTTCATTTTTTGGCTTGCTGTGTTTGTAGTTTTTATTTTTTTTTGGCTGTTTCCCAGGATTTATCTCTTACCCAATTCCCTACAGCAGCTTCTTGCCCACCCTGTGACATCAAACGCCTTCCCAACACTTTAGAACATGATCGCCTTGCCTATCCTCCTTATCTCTGTGAAATTCACACACCAGTGACCTTGCTATCGCAATATAATATGTCGGACATCAGCACATTTCACATCTGTAAACAAACTGTAAAACCATTAACGGCAATTGCATTAAGTCTGTGAATCGAGTGACTTAAAAAGACTTACAATTAAATCCAGCACAGGGACACCTTTTGTTAACTGGGATTAGAATCAAAAGTTTTAGATCTTAAGAGAACACTTGCTGTAGTACGTCTGGGAAATTTAACAGTAATTGTTACGCTAATCAAGCATGGTTTACCTGTGTGTTTTTCCTCCTATTGACATTGTGGTTGTCTGCTACCCCCAGTGGGCAGAAGTGGCACTGAGTGCTGGTAGAGAAGTTACCTAACATGAAAATTCAATAATCAATCAATAAATCAATCAATCGATTTATTGGTTCAGGAGATAAACTTTATGTGAGTCTATCACTGCTATCACTACCCGCCATCAGTATTCAAAAAGGTTAACATTTCTGTAATGTTTTCCATCCGCCACGCCCTGCTTCTCTGCCCCTCCGATTTCTAATGAGCCACGCTTGACGCCCGATACGTCTTACCTTTCGTTCCTGCTCTCTTGTTAATGAACTCCCTTATGTTTGTCAATCCCGCTTGTTAGGGCACCACTTTTGCATGGCATCCATCATAAAAAACACTGGCAAAATTAACTGGAATTGAGGGTAAGGTTGAACGCACCTACAGCTTTGCCTTCTGTATCTATTTATACTTTTGTTTCAAAACATCCATCCATTAAATTTCCTGACGGCATCGAAACAAAACAATAGGCGCCATGCCGATCGCTGCATAGGCCGTTATCTAGTGAGCATCTGAACTGAAACGCATTCTGAACTCGGCATGTTATAGCCTACTTAAAATAATTGCGTAGTAGTGCAATTAGAATTTGAATAATAAAATGGTCGTCGGGTCGTATTTATTTTAACTTCCCGTTTGTTAACAAATTTGCATTTCTCGACTTGATGCTGCAGATTTAAGGGAACATTTAAAATTGAAACAGGTCATACTCCTTTGATTCATGAAGAGGCCGCGATAATTATTTTTTCGGTAAAGCAGACAGCTTCTAAATTACCACTAATTACTGTCAACTTTGAAAGAAATAACATATGTCATTTAATGATTTTCGATAATATCATAAAATCTAAGGCTTTTCGTTTATGTGGTATTTTAGAACCTCCTACACTGACTTGTAAATATATTTATCCATAAGCTTATCATAACATATTTATTAATAATGCATAATGTATAGATTTAATCTTCGCGAGTACACTGAGGTATGCTTTGGCACGTAGTACTGCACTCTTGCATGCTTTGCGGCCACCAGAGACTTAATGGATTTTGGTGTCATCAATTAACAAACTGCGTCACGCACCACCCCCCGCACCCCCCGCATTCCAACCGGTCCGGGGGCATCGATCCGGCTATAAAACGGCCTCTGTTAGCGAAGCCGTAAATCCACGGCCACAATAAGTAACTGAAAAGCGCGGCGAGTGAAACCTGGAATACAAATTATAAAGCACAGGGACCGGGGGTGTCCCAGATCTTCGTATAGTGAGATTAACCTTCAATTCAAAGCTTTTAAAAAATTATAACTCGTGAATGATTCATAGAGAGGTGGTAACAGCTACGATGATTTAATGCACTTCTTGTTGAATGTAAAAGCGAAAGTGGCACATTGTCACCCAGGACTGGGGGAGGGGGGCGACAGCTATAACTATAAGGCGACCCGCGCTGCTCAGCCTGAAGGGCAGATTTATAGATAGGAAAACGGCATAAAAAGCGGAGGGAGACACCGGTCAATGACACAAACCTTAACAATGAAAAACGTACGCGATGCACGGCGCGTCGGCTTTGAGTTACAGCAGGACACCATGAATCCCGTGTGATGCCCGCGCGGCGCTCGAACCTGCGGCAGCTGGCGCTCCGCTCATCATTAGTGGACCGTTATTATAGGAGGGGGCGCCGCTGCATTAAATCGCCTGCCTGCCCCCGTTAAGTGACATTTTACTATGGTTTTATAATGACGTTTTTATTAAGTGATCCGTTTAAGAACAGTCGGTCTCATTTTTAATTAATGTCCTCGGTTTGTATGAAATTCAGCTCCAGAATTATGGAATTTTAACGTAACATTATTACTATTTAAAAGTTAATTTAGATCTTTCACACTGTTTTATTCTTCCACTGGAACTGAATTATAAGGCAAAACAGTATCATTTGTGTTAAGTGTTAAATTATATGTCCAGGTAAATAAGAGACAGACCTATACAAATCCCAGTGATTATATATTTATATGTTATAAATAAATATAATATGTTATATTGTGATTGGACACAATACATAACCTGACCACAATCACACCCAAAAAATCCCCAATGTAGGTCACGGCATCCGAATAACGTAAGTGGTTATCAAAACCTACTGAAAAATTCAGTTTGAAGACTTACCACTGGGTGGCAGTAATGCAGAAAACCCTCCGAGAGAACCATGGCGCTATACGTGGAGCAACGTTTCTACTGTTAGACGCACGGAAATTGGTAAGAAACAAAGACTGCGTGCTTCCCGTGCCACTACAGAATAACCCATTCACAGAATATGTGTAACATTTGAAACCATAGTACTCTGCGCCTACCCCGATATTTGTTACTTACACAGTTGGCAGTTACATTCAGAGGCACAGTAGGGGCATGGATACCCTGACAGACTCAGAGGGCCCAACACTTTACAGAGGCCCTTGAATATGTCAAATTATCAAATTATATAATTTCAGGGGACCCCAGGGTGACATTTTGCCAGGGCCCCCAGAATATATAGGTACTCCCCTCGTTAAATATGTTATGAACTCAAAAGCTACATGCAAGTCATCTTGTCCGACTGACACATTTTCAAAAGTGTGAAGATTAGGAAAATGCCATCTAGGCTTTATCAATTAACAGTATTCTTCTCCAACAAGATACAAAACTCCTACTTATGCAACATAAAGCACATGCTGACACGAGAAAAAGAAGAAGAAGAGAGGAAAAAAATCCAAGTTCTGACGATTTGCTCCGTGCATAAATTTAACTCCATTGACTTTGAATACGAAACGGAAAACAATGTCTCCTGATATTGAGAGAGGGTGACTTTTTTTCATGAAATCAAAAGTCCTGCTTCTCTGTTCACAGTGCATGTAGTGCATTCAGATACATTGACAATCACATGTTGGTGAACAAAGTGACCTAGCACTGCAAATCCCTGTGTCTCCAGTCTTTTCAGACCTCTGAAACTCCCTACACCAGCGTTTCAAGGCAAAACCAAAACCTCCCGTTTATAGAGCCAGTTCCAAAGTCCTCTTCTGTCCATACATTTGATATACTCCATTTCCCCTGTTCTTAAAAGACAATAAGGGGAAAACAAATATTTATTTTCATGTGCCCAACATCTGCATTTGCACCTCTCAAACCCCAGGGTTTGTATAATGATTTTTTTTTTTTTATAAATACAAAGTATTATAATAGAGTGTTACATAATCTTCTCATGAAGGAGTTGGGCATTGACGTACATGTTTGGAGCTCAGGTCACAGAATGAGCTTGGCCAGGAACAAATATCCCCCTTGACCCAGATTTCCACACCGCACAGCAAAACACCAGAGAATCTATTTGGCCCCTGGACACCAATTTGTCAGTGTACTTTGGCGCCCTCTCTGGTTAGCTGCACAACAAGAGCAGCCAATCGGGTAGCTAAATGACTAAAATAACAAAAAAGATTGCCACTTACAATAAGATTAAAGAATGACTATAATGATCACAGAAGAAAGCACCAAATGGGGGAAAATTTATGTACGAAAAAACCTTTAGCCATAAGGGTTATTTTGTCTTAAGGTTGGAAAGGAATAGACCTAAAAATCAGGCTTATCAAGACTCTTACCAATATTAACCAGATGCACAGAACAACAACAGAGTAGTGCAGTGAAACTCAGAGGTCTTTTTGTCCCTTAGGCCATAGATCGTAGCATGAAATGTGCTATACAATGTGGCAGTTATTAGTATTACTGTTATTATGGTTATTACTGTAATTAGCCAATACTTTTGCCCGAAGCGTCACCCGTGGTTATTTGCGGGGGTCCCTTCCCCTATTCTTACGAGGATGCAGTGTTGCATAGGAGACAAATTACCATCTCATGCTTATCTCCTTTTCCCTTGTGTGAAAGTGAAATTTTGAGATGGGGGGGATATGGGTCGCCTCCCACCTGCGACGGCCCCCACTCCAAAAGGGACTAATCCTAGTAAAATTTCCCACAGTTCATCACCTTGTAGCAGCTACACAGGCTCAGCAGATGCAAGAAAGACTGTTCCAGAAAGACTGCAGAGGCTCCAACTCAGCCAGGTGTGGGTGCAAACAATTTGTTGTGATTAAGGGCTGCTGACAGGGGGGCATTTCCGTCAGCTGAAAACCTCACCCTACACACAACCAATCACACTGTACTGTTAAAAAAAAACAGTCACAACCTCGGTGCAGAAAAAAAAAAATAAAAAATCAGAGGCCAAAAGTGAAATAAGTCAATCCAGATTTTACACTTGAAAACAAATAATTTTATATTTAGGCTCTTCCCAGGTCAGTTTGGATATAAACGTAGCAAATGTCACAACACCTCTGACAGCAATCAGAAAGAGAGAGGAGTACACTCAAGATATGCAGGTGGCACCTTCCTAAAGCAAAAATATATGTTTATCTGTACGAGGACAAAATAACTGTGGTATGCAGAACCAGGAACGTACAGAAAGACGGGATTTAATTCCAGATTGAAAAAGCAGATAAAGATCATCTGACCGCCCGAACACGGTGTCATTTCCTCATCACTTTCCGCTAAGCGAATCAAAGCATAAACAGCGAAACTTTCACAGATGCGTGGACTGACGCAGACACGGAGGGGGCAGGTTTCTCCTCCACCCGTCTAACCCGAAAGCATGCGTGTCCTACTGCATCACGTTGCGTCAGGTGGCTACAAAGTGGCGCAGGACACTGTATTTCCTGGTGCACCATACCGGGAGTCCGCATAAAGACATTGGACGGCTTAAAAAAAACCACCATGACCAAACCCGAAAAGTGGATGGAAACTGTCAAGGAAAAACATTTACAATCACAGCCAGTTTAAACTGAGACTAGACCCTTTAAGAACGTTTTTCTTTTTTAATCCGCATTTGAGGTTGACTCTTTTATAAAATTCTCATAATGAAAAATCATTCTGTATACAGGTAAAGACATACCAAAAATTCATTAATAACAGCCGACACTGCTGCTGTCTGTTACGGGCAGTCAGGCACACTGGTCACCTCTTCTCTCTCCTGATCCATTAGGTCTTAAGGTCACTATGGGGTTTATTTTATATTATGGAGGTAATTACCCTATAATGGGAGTGCACAGCTCAGAGCGCCGCATGGTAGGCACATGGCAACGGTGGCGACAGACCACTGTGTCTGTATTTAAAAAAAAAACAGGAAGTGATGAAAGGTAACAAAGTGAGAATTTTCTGTATTTGGAGTCAAAACCTTTACCACAGAAATAAAGCTCAGTTTTTGGGTTCCGGGTTTGAATGCCTGCTACAGAAGGTTGCCCTTGCGCTCCTGAGCGGTCAGCAGTTCGGCTCATTTTAAAAGGAGTTCGACTGCTCCAACGCAGACAGGAAGGACGGTCTCAGGCTTGCCGACCTCCAGCTTGTGGTCTTCATTTTTCCACTTGAGACACATGTCCCTGAAGTCACAGGAAAACACACCTGTCCCATCTTTGGAAGATCCTTGTGCCTCACCGGTGTCTAAGAACCTTCCGGCAGCCCACAAAGCCTGAAATACGCTCCCCTGCGGAGAGGCCAGACTTGGTGAGGTCCAGGTCTGCACATCTCCTCTCCTGACTCCCCCTTCACCCACTTGTCAGCTCGGAGTCGGGAGGCCCAAGGGCCTCCGCGGTGTCTTCCAGCTTCTCCAGCAGCTCCGTGAAGGAAGGTCTCTGGAAGGCCTCCATCTATCCCAAAAAGACAAGATCAGAGGTTGATGCTTCTCTGGCTTCTGCCCAACCAACCAGATTCAGTAAGCCACTCTAAACCAAATGCAACTCAAGAGAAGTTAAAAGGGAAGGTTCTGTACCAGCTCTGTATTCTACGCTCTTATGGACGTTTTATTGACAATTAACACAATACAAAAGACAAATGATGATTATGAGAATGACGATCATCACTATAATTCTCATTGGGTTTATAGTTGTACCCATGTCAAAAAAACACTTAGCAGCCAGCTAATTAAGGTGCACCTGCTTGTTAAGGCAAACAGCTCCTCCAATCAGCCAATCATGTGACTACAGCTGAACACATACAGCATGCAGAGATCCGGTCAAGAGGTCCAGTCACCATGCAGCTTCAAAACAGTTACACCATTTGGTTTAAGTAATTTTGAATGTTATGTGATTGCTGGTGCAAGACACAATGGTTCTAGCATCTCAGGAACAGCTGCCCCCCCTGGGATTTTAATGCACTGCAGTATTTAGAGTGTATAGCACAATAAACAGTGGGGGGTCCTACCTGGTACTACCAGGTATGTGTAATCAAGTGGCCACTGTGGGGGGTGGCCAGGTAACGTTTTGTCAGTGGGCCCACAATTGAAACAAAAATTAATAAACGAGTGCAAGTAAAAATTATTCTTAACGTTTTAAAGGTCGAAAAAAAAGAAAATGATTCAGTTCCCCGTCAGCACTGTTTCGTGGCATTATTAAGGGCAGCTTTATTACTCTTTATAATATTATTATCTCTGAAAAATTAGCACTTAGACAATGTGTTATGTCATGGGGTCCCAAACTTCTCAGGCCACGACTCCCAAAATAGCAGTGCCAGAGATGGGTAGAGAGAGGGGAGATTCCACCAAGGAGTGGGAGGGTGGGGGTACCCCCACAATAGATTTACTGCAATCAACCAGCCCCAGTAACAATGGATTTTAATTTTTTTCACTTTTTATCAACATACTCCGGAAATTGTCTTACAACCCCCACTTTGGGAACAATATATAAACATGAAAGAGAAGCCGGTACACTCACCAGGCAACACCAGGCAGCCAGGTGCAGCAGGCACTGCGGACAGTCCTGGACCATCCCCCGGAATGCGGTCACGTCCAGGCCATAATCCTGATGGATACAAGCACTACATCAGGGAGAAAGCTGCTGGCAGGGGACTGTAGGGATCACGGTGCCGGCTTGGCACCGGCCGACCACGCCGGCTGTGTGAATTAGGGAAGATGTGCAGATAATCACCCCTCCCCCCCCCCCAACTGCGGCACACACCGGAATGACGCCAGTTTTCCAGGGTGGAAGCACCGTGTTTCATCAAATTTGTCACACAAGCACCCAGCGTCCAGAATCCCCTTACACCAAGGGGGCTGTGTCATCACACACCCCCCGCAAATTCTGAGAAAAAGCCCCACCCTGGTCATAACCAAAAAACCGACTGTTTATCTGCAACGTAATCCCAAACATCAATTCACCACTCTACTGTAATATGCCACACTAATTTTCAGTTCTTCTGAAACCAACGCATAAAATGTTGTGGTTTTCTGTCTTATAGTTCCTAGGAAAGAAAACCAATTCCACTGAATATTTGCTTAATAGCTGCCTCTCTCCAAAGCAATTTGGATGGCGAACAGTTTTAATTATTTACATAGATGACTATAATTGAAATAATGTTTGCTCCACTGCTCAAGGAAAATAGTTTATTCTATTATTACAATACAGGTGTCTCTGGACAATAATTTGACTACATTTGAAAATAATTTTAGAAAGAAAAATATTCTGCTCCATTGAAATGAATCGCTGTATTTATTAAACTAGGTGATTAAAATTCTGATGCTTTCACAGACACACGAGTGACACGGCAAAGATTAATCGATGCGGTTTTTGAAATCCTGGGTTAAGCCCTCTCTTTTTCTTCTTGAAGGGTAACCCATGCCTGTTTTCAGTTGCACTGATGCATCCATTCACATACATTAAACCACTGGATGATTTACTTAAAGTAACTAAGTAAAGCTTCAAAATCGGCCTCTTCGCCAGGCCAAATGACTCATTGATTGTGAGCTTGGTGTGATGGGGGAGGAGAGCGACAAGATTCTACAGGTCACAGAGATTCAGCCACATAATTATACATTATTTTAAAAGACTTTTAAATTTAAGCTCCATACGTAGTCCAGTCAACTGAAACCACATGTCTCAGTCTTCATTCAGGCTACAAATGTGTTTTTATTTACGCTCATCTTTATTTAGACTGAATGGCTGTCATTCCTCGACATTTTCTGAAACACTAAGGTCTACAGATTAAGTTTTGTGCTGAAATGGTTAACAGTTCATGAAATAGTTGAAGTGTTCTATATGTAGTTTGGTCCTGTGGTTTCAGAGATACAAGTAATTTTTCTGTAGCAAAATCAATACACAAACATGAGGGATTTCATTGTTGGAAAGTTGACAGCCACTCTACCTCCAAATTAAGTGATTACATTTTTTTAGCTTAATTAAAAATCAACAGCAGAACAGCAATAACACATGCAACACTTGGCTATATTCATAACTTCCATTCTAATTCAATTCATTTATTAATGTTCTTTCTTTGCATTTCACAGGAAGAGGGCTTATCCAGCGAACAATTCAGTTAATAGCATCGCCAAGGGGGCAGGAGGAAACTGCATTTTAATTAATTTTTCATTCTGCTCACGCAGCAAGTTTCAGAGAATTCCAGCATTCTAGGACTGCTTCCCTCTAGTGACCAATCTGTGTAAAATTCACCGTGCAAAAGGACTAGTGGCCCCAGAGTGCTGGACAAATGCATACAAAACAGGAGGGCTGTGCATTGGGAAGACTGTGATTGTTTCATATTGGAAAATGGCAAAAGGCAAGGCGTACGCTCAGGAGAGTGAGTGAGAGTGATGCACAGTAATTGTTTCTGACAGGTGTCCTTTGACACCTTAATTGTATCATAAACAAAGACAGGCAATACCTCTGGAGCTGAATAAGGGATAAAAAAAAGGAATAAGAAATTTAATTTAAAAATCTAATACAATTTAAACTGCTGACAAATGTTGTATTGTTTAACTTGTTGTATTGTTTGAATTATGATTTTGGAAATGAAAATGGTTTTAGGGATTCATGTTGAACATCTGGACCAAATGTCAGATATCAGATATTTGCCCAATAGTCCAGTCAAAACTGGATTTTTTTTTTTTTTTTAATTGAAAGAAAATGCACAAAAAAAGAAGTGTCAAAATGTTTACTTTCAGTAACAATAGCACCCCCTATTGGTCAACATAAAGAAAAATCGGTATGCGTATACGCAGCATTGCCCTTCACATATAAAATAATTTACAAAAAGGGTCAGGCCGTTTTGGAGATGAATAATAATAAGGAAAACGGCTATGAGAAGCCCGATTCTTTAACCTGCAGCCATTTGTTTACCTGTGTTCTTGGAAGGACTTCTGGGTCTGCTGGGATTCTGCCCAGAATCTCACACAGCATGATGCCAAAGGAGAAAACGTCCACCTAGAAGGAGCAAAGGGGACAGAGAGGCAGCTGTCACTACATTCAGGGGCTGCCCTTACCTGTGCTGGAGTTAATTTATTTCATAGTTTTACAAGACAATATTATTAGGGTGACCAGATAATCCATGTCATCCCGTACACTCTGATCTAGGACAGGAACTGTAAATTACCATTTCAATTAAAAGGACCCGGATTTCACTTTAGCACTGAGTTCTTGCTGTGTGCTTAATGGTCAGTCTCCTATAATCATGAATGTGTCACTAATGTTAATGTGAAACAGCTGGATGAGTCTTTCAATCAAGGAAACGAACCAGTCAAAGCGCAAGAAGAGCTGAACTATTTAGCCGAGCACAGGAGCCTTTCAGTTTGAAGGTAGTTTGTAAAACCCGAAGTAGCTCTAAGTGTCCGGGATGACATGGATTATCTGGTCACCCTAATATTACTTAAAATGAGCTGATGGATCACCTTGCGGTCGTAAAGCTCCCCTCTCAGCATTTCCGGGGCCATCCAGAAGGCGGAGCCCACCAGAGACAACTTCCTGCCTGGGTCCTTAGATGGGAGCTCCACCACTTCCCGGGCCAAACCGAAGTCTGTCACCAGGGCCTCTCTGCCCCGTGCAGTCACCCTGATCAGGCAGTTCTGCTCAGGGAGAAAAGGTCACCAGATGATTAATTTCCATGGGATGGGAGTCAATATCCCCTGGTTTTTACTCTGTTAATAGCATATTTGATTTATATTTTACAATACAATCCTGCTTGTCGACAATACTTACACATGCATATAATCACTGCGGATATTCACATCTGAGTACATTTACAGGCAAGTGTTTTTTTTTCCTCAGGAGGAACAAGAAATGGAACCACGACGACGCCTCGGCGGCCGTTTTGTTTTATTTTATTTTCCCAAATTGAACAGAAGTGGGCGCTGTAAGGCAGTGTGGGGGACAGGGAGCCAGCAGAATATAAGGCACAATAACAAGCATTAAATATTTATCCAGTCATCCTACCGATTAGACAACAGAACACAAGACGAATGAAGATTACGTTTAAAAGGAGAATGGTTAAATTTAGATAACTTGACCCACACAATACTTGTTTAATTCAGCCAATTTTATTAATTGACAGACATACTATAGACTAATTTTAGATACCCCATGACATCTCAACATTGTAAAATTAAACATAAAACTTAATAATGCTTTAAGCTTGATCTGCATGTAGGCACACCTATTCTTCAAATTCACCAAAAAAAGCGAGTGCCCAAAAAGTAGTTTGATTTTAGCTAATCTGGTTAGCCAATATTAGTTACACAGGGTAGAAATCATGGTGAGGTTGTAACTGCAACAGGAAAGTCCAGAATAGAACTGGATGCAGGAGCTGCCATGTGTTTCGCGTTAAGCGCGCAAAGCGCCGCCTCAATCCGCGCTCTCCACGGGGTAGCCTGTAATTTCCCCGGGTGTGAGCGCTCCTTCGGCGCCGTGGCTCCCGCTTTGAAAGCTGCAACTGCGCGACGGCCCTGGTGCAGTATGCGTGTGTTTCCTCGCTTTCACAATT
Source organism: Mormyrops attenuatus (assembly GCA_026777985.1). Classification (NCBI taxonomy): domain Eukaryota; kingdom Metazoa; phylum Chordata; class Actinopteri; order Osteoglossiformes; family Mormyridae; genus Mormyrops; species Mormyrops attenuatus. The sequence continues at coordinate 6,427,783 of JAODKC010000117.1, read as the reverse complement.
CATAAAAAATGCACCGCACCGGCATTGACTTTCAGCATCCATAAAGACATCTGGCAGACGCTGAAGTAGACCGCGTGGGATAAAGGTCTCGTGCATGCACCATAAGGACACCTTCGTTACACAAACAAAAACTGAAAAAACCCCGCAATTTAAAAGGTATACCACCGTATAATGTTGTATTTAATATATTCTTTATATTATTTCATAGTACGTACTGCGCAAGTTTTACTAAAGCAAGTCTTCGTATTCATTGGCAGTAACGTTCGAGCACGACGGCAGCACGCAATCCAGGATTTCCTCAGCTTTCCGTCACAGCCGCTTAACCACTAGCGATTACCTCATTGGCTCATTTATTTTTACCAGAAGCAGTCAAAAGCCACGTTAGATGTGGGTTCTGGCAAGATTAATACTTTTTTTAGGAAGGTTTAAAGCTTTTGGATGTCCACACTCTATTTATGTGGGGCAATTTATTTTACAAGTTTCACTTTTAAGTTAAAAGAACAAAATTAAACCACTACAGCTTCCCTGAGGTCCATTGTTGTAGGTTTGGAATCAGGACACGAAGGGTTTCTCTGACCGGAAGCCAAACATGATCTGCGTTTGGCTCACATCATGCCTTCGTGCTTCTGCCACCTCCTCACCTTGGAGTTGAGGTCCCTGTGGTAGATGTTCTTGTAGTGCAGGTAGCTCATTCCCCTGGCTATATCACAGGCCAGCTCCACCTTCTCCCTCCAGCTGAGAGGTACATCCTTCCGAGCCAGGAGTTCCTCCAGGGATCCACCATTCACGTACTGCAGGACAGACCAGTCCCATAACGTGCCTGGCATCACCGAAGCCCCCCCCATCAAAGTGTCTCACATCAAAGCTCCTCAAGTCATGGCTCGCTGAGGCAAGACCGGAATAAGCAAACTCACCTCTAGGATCGGGTACAGCTTGTCTTCCTTCACGCAAATTCCAAGATACCTGGAGCAGGTAAACCAAGTTTCTGTGAGCGTCAACTTCAAACCAGAACACAGGGATGCCGCTAAAGATTTTCAGGCCCCATGAAAGCACATTATATTGGGCCCCCAACCCAGATCAATTGGATTATGTTTCAAATTTTTTAGGACCGCAGTCACTCAGGGGTCCTTGGAATCTTCCTCACTTTCCCCACTTCATGGTGCCCCTGCCAGAACTTATTCATTAAACACTCTAAACCAGTTACTCCAACATGCAGGACCATACAGGCCATAGAAATAATGACGGACATATGAGTAAGACGTCGGTTTTAATGATACAGATAGAGTTGCTGCTTGCAGTTTTGAAAGGAGTCCCACATCAGGAGATCTTTAGTCACCTGTAGAGCTCAATATACAACTTGGAAAACAACACGAATACCTTGTTCTAAGGTAAACACCCCCCTCCCCCAGGTACTCAAGTTCTTTGCATCAATGCCATTATTTGCATGGTAGCATTAAGTCTTTATCTCACACAATTCTTTTCTTCATAATCTGCTCTTGATGCACACAGTTTGATAAGGATACCGTCACCTTGTGCAATGGGAGCCAAGCGGGAGGAATGTCAGATCGGATAGATAAACAGAAAGGTGTGAAGGAGCGCGCAGCTGGAACCCCATTATCTGATAACGCAGCTTTTGTGAAAGATGAGTGAAGGGTTTCGCATTCATTATGTGTAGCCCGTGAATTGCCATGTTATTAAAAAAAAAATCCTCTCGGGTTACATTCCTCAACGCAAGCGCACTTTCTTCATTTTTGTGTCGTGAAACGAGGATTATGAACACTGGGCCACAAAGGCATCGTCTTTTGTGCCCCGTGAAGAGGTCAAAGGGTTGAAGTTGTTTCAGCATGAAGCTCAGACTGAAGTTAAACTTTAATGAGGGTGGACAGTTACGGTTAAAAGGCTGAACAGCGGAGTAATTTCTTTATCGGAGATGGTACAGGGAGTACCACAGAAGTAGCTACAGGGTTGCATGAGCGAGGGCTGTTGGAGGCTGACCTCACAATGTTGGGATGGGAGAGCTTTTGCAGGAGGGTGATCTCACGCACGATGCTATCCTGGTCCACGTCGTTCCTGTAGATTTTCACCACCATCACCTTCCGCGATGAGTTGTGCACAACCTGACCAACAGAGGGTGACATTGGGATCTCAGGCAGTAGCAATGTTTGTGCATTGTTGGGAAGCTCATTTTCTAGTCCATGCAAGTCCAATAATCTTGTGAACTAGAGTTGTAGGAGTTTCAAGCTGTCATCTCCATACTCCTTGCCTTCTACCAGAAGGACATTTGGGTATAGGCCTTACCACAATCAGGGATTTTGATCAGCTGGGTGCTGTTTAGAGTGTCAGGTCTGTAACCAAATCACTAAGGATGCATCTGAAATTAGTGAGGAGGCACAATCCCTGCAGCCACGTCACAATCATGGACTGACTGACTTCCACCTGAAGGTGTATATAATTAATTTGAGGCTGCTCTGTTCTTTTGTAAACCTGAGTCTCTCTCAGCACCAAAACTCAACCAATCCATTTTTTCTTTTTCAGATCATGACTAGAGGCCCCATGGTTTCAAATGTTCCTTTGATAATCACGTCGCCTTGGCAGACACTGTGGAAAATACTGTAAATAGACCATGTTATCGGGGTTGACTATCTCTGCATGAGATCAAATCAGGGCTCCAGCTCAATGCAAATGTGTTAACAGAAGGGGTGGAACTGGCATTTGTGCTGCCTTAAAACACAACCCAACATGGCCCCCGGATCTCAAAGCTCCCCCACCCCATATGCAGTATCAAAGACCTGACTTGCCCCTTAACACACAGACGCTTCTCTAGAAGATCAAGACAACAACTGTCCTCTCATGCTCCAGTAGGACGACTAAAGGGATCCTTCCTCAACTAAAGCCTAAATTAGCAATTACAATGAAAACAAGCTCACACCCGTAACAGGATGCAGCCATGCTCTCGTGGTGCTAGTTAAGGACCACAGGACATCACAATTTCAGGAAAACACTTGTGTCACATGTTACTCCTACGCTTGTATGGCGATTCAAATGTGCAGCAGTTACAAAAGAAACAAACTGCTGACACCAAGTCTGATTCAGGCATTTTAAATACTTCACATTTATACCATTTGTTTCTGCCTCACCTCCTGCAGGCCCCCCCCCCCATAACACGTTCCTGTCGTTCCTTAATCCCACAACTGGCTACATTTTCTGCTCACACTTCAGCACTACATATTCAACCTCTTCCATACAGCACAGTTTGCACATCTGCGCTGTGGGGGGATGAATGTAAAAACGAGAGGCGCTGAAGGAATATCAGCCTGTACCATCGTATGCTAAACAGGCTCGGTTTGAAGATGCCTGCTGCCAAATATGAATAACAACAATAATGGTAATAAAAGCATAGAGAAACTGTGGCTGTCCATTTGATTCCTCATTGCTAGGCCAAACAGCATGGAACATACAGGAATTAAAGTGTCGTTGTGCGACATAACTAATATATATATATATATAATTAATCGTTTTGGAAAATGGATAACCCAGGAATAGCTAATGTGCTAGCTTAACTACAACAACCAACACTGCCCTAATGACGAGTTCTCCTAATAACATTCCCATCTGAGACAAACACTCGTGGAAGTTTTACGTACACAAAAATGTTTTGAGGGCAGAAAGAAAAATGACTGGCTCAGAGAGATAACCAATCAGATTGCAGAGGAGGTAGGACCAACCAATCAGATGTCTTAGTCCCATCTCCTTCAGTTGCTTGGGCCCATGAGCAATATGAACACCCTCCTCTCGCATCCCCCCATCGGCAGAGTAGACCCTGGGCACGTGAGGCGAGGCGACGGACCTTGTAGACCTTTGAGAAGAAGCCAGTGCCCACCAGCTCAGCACTGAAGCCCTCCCAGAACTCCAGGCGCCTCACAGTGGCACGAAGCCGCTGCCAGCGGTCCGCGTGGTCATAGCAATCGGAGGACTCAGCTTGGAGCGTGGGGCTGGTGGGCTCCGGGGTCACGTCCACCTCACACATACCGGGAATCTCAACTGGCATGGGAAACAGGGGTATGGTTAGCCATGTTTTAAGGTACTGCTTTCTGTTAGGAAAGTCCTAAGCTGCACTGTACAGTGTATTATACACTGTAAATAAAATGACAATTTTCTCAACATACCATATTGTGGAAAAAGTCTTAGGCAGTCAAAGAAAAAATGTTCAAAGCTATTTATCTTGGTAGGAAGTGTATATTTGCTCAGGAAAAAAACACTAACATTGAAACATTTGCAAATTAAGAGTAACACAATAGAGACTAACAAGAATTTCTTCTGTCCTCTAAAAAGTTACTATATCTTGCTGGATAGCTAGAACAACACCGCCTCAGTTCCCAAACCTCTCCTCAGGGGCACCCCAGCCATTCCATGTATTCGTTAAATTTCAGCACCAGCTCACTTACTGTAATTTGTTTTTTTTAAAAGTCGATGACTTATTGATTACCCATACAAGGTGTGCTTGTGGTCGAGTGAGAAAACAAAAAAACGAATGGGTGAACTGGATGGTAAGAGCAAACACTGGGGTGACTTTAGGAGAGGTTCTGAAATGGCACACTTTGCAAAACATAATATCATAGTCTTGCTCCAACATGAAGTACCTAAGACTTGCGAACGGCACTGTAAATATTGGAGTCCATCCATCCATTTTCTGTAACTGCTTGTCCTGTTCAGGGTCGCTGAGGCCCCGGAGCCTATCCCGGAGTCTACAGGTGCAAGACATGGTCAATTTTGGAATCTTTATAGGAAATAAAGGACTCCTGGTAGTTTGGGTGGCTAGGGTTAGAGGGGAGCACTGCTGCCTAATGCCATTAGGGTTTGGGGTTTGAGTCCCACCGCTGTTCTGTGTCTGGAATTTGTATGTTGACCCAGTGTAATGTGGGCTTCCTCCCACAGTCCAAAGACATGCAGTTAGGCTAACTCACTCCTTGAAATTTCCCACAGTGTGTGAGTGTATTCTCCAGGGTATACTGTTTCCTTGTACCCTATGCTGCCTAGGACAGGCTCCAGGATACCCCCCCCCCCCGAGAAGAATAAGCAGCTGGAAGATGGATAGATGTTAATTTCAAGGCTAAAGGCATGGCCTCGCCTTCACCTGTACCCCAGAAAGAGTCAGGGAAGCGGAAATGAACGAGTATGACAATAGATAACCATGTTCTCAGCAAACCGCTTTCCCCTCTGTGTGAATATTGAGTTTTTAATGAGAGGGTGACAGAGGGGTGCTACCAGCCTGAATTCGAAAAGTCCCATTTCATTTTTGGACAGAACAGAATGTATGCGATTTGAAAGAACAACATCTACAAAAGGCTTGAATTCTGGCATACTTTGCCTCCCACGTGACCTCCAAACAGCGATGGGGACTCGCTTTAGCGGCCGCTAAGCGGCGATGGGACTCGCTTTAGCGGCCGCTAAGCGGCGATGGGGACTCGCTTTTACACTTCAACTTTGCCGGAATCAGCTGGGAGCCACCATAAGCGTCCCACAGCATATCGCCACCAGTGAAGACACTGATTAAAAATTACACTGCTGCAGCCAAGGGGATTAAAATTCCATAATACCACATGAGAAGTCCTTCTTTTTATATGAAGTGAGCTTCGAATAAAAAAGAAACAGACTGTCATAAATGGCTATAATTGAAAGGTTCAAAATAGTACTCTTTTTGTTCCAAGTTTCTAGTTTCAAAAGTGAAATCAAGTATCTTTAATCCTCATGGTGTGTTTTTCAAAAGCCTTTATTTATTTATTCACGTTCCAATGAGACACTGACTTTTAATGTTCGGTCCCTTCAAAAAGCCCCTCAGGTACAGCTGGGCCATCAAGTCCACACCCCCAGTCCAGCTTATATTCACTGGCTGCTTGAGGCTTTCTTCCCTGTCACATGGTCTGACCAACTCTCAACAAGGCACTGAACTCACACCCAAGCTGTGTTCCCCGTTACTATTGTCCCGGAGAGCCAATCTGGGCTGCCTCAACCATGTAAATCGGCCTCCAGGGCCAGAGACCCACTGTGGGCCCAAAACACTTTCCAAGCCCCTGGTCCAAAGTGCCAACCTTGCATTGTAACATCAACTCCTTTACACACCCCCAGCAGAATAAACATCTTCAAGGGAAAAAGGAAATCTTCAAGTTAAAGAAACACTGCAACTGAAAAATAAACTCTCCATCAGACATCTTACAATGTGAAGGCCTTAGACCCCAAAGGCTTTGACCTTTGGCTCACCAGAAAAGAAAACACAAGTGCACACATAAGGCCCATGCATCAGCCACTTAAATGAGTATAAAGTGTTTTCCACTCTCAACATGCTTATTTTCTCATGTGCTCTTATTTTCTCATGCCAGACATGAGTTTCCTTTGCAACGACGATGAATTCCTAAGTGGATTTCCCATAAGCGCCAGCCTTAGTTCACCCCACCCACAGGAGTGCGCTGCCAACTCTGCAGCCTTCGTAGCTATTATTCAAGTTCACACAGGGGTGCGGTTATTTCCTATCCAGGGACATGGGGGG
>JAODKC010000117.1:6375682-6404690 GCA_026777985.1 Mormyrops attenuatus | reverse complement strand
CGCCCCCCCCCCCCCCCCCCCCCCCGCCCCCCCGCCCCCCCCCCCCCCCCCCCCCCCCCCCCCCCCCCCCACAAAAATATGGCAAAATCAGAAATGATAATGGTGATTTTGAACGTGGATGTCCATCAATATTCGCTTCTCCAGACAGGTTTTCGCTTCGCTGTGTGATTGTTTTCTGAATACCGCACAAACCATGACACATCAACAAAATACGGAGCAACATAACCAAACACGTCTGACGGCGACTTAGAACTGGGGTTAGTTTTTAGGTCCGGAACAACAACAACCACAAAACAAAAAAAAAAGGAGGCGGTGATTATAGCAAGGCCACAGAAAAAACACAATGCAAAGGAAAACAGGTAAGTTGCTGGACTTCATCTAGTCTACAGCTGTTGCTACTTAGAGACGATGTCATGCTACTATCAAAGAAGTCACCTGACCCAATTGGGGGACCAAGGAGCAGTCAAAACAAACCTTGGACAATGCAGGACATATGGAATTTGTGCAAATGCACAGAAACACTCCATTAGCACAAGTCAATAGCATGCGGATAGAGAAATAAAGTCAACAAGTCCTTCGAATGAATGTGACGACACAGTAGCGACCGATGCAAAACCCTTCGTGCCACAAACAAACGAAATACAAATTAATGACACGCTGTCACTTCTGGGTAAAATATGCCGAATATATGTACACGCAGTTTATTGTGGATTGATAACAGTATGACTTTGCTCACACACATGCAACTGATTTTCAGGCAAGCAAACACAAGTCAAGCAAAACCGCTTTTTTAAGAAGTTAAACGGTAACGAAATGAAGCAATATGAAGGTTCAACAGTCGTCCCCTTTTCTTCACTCCCATTTTCTAGCCCCAAAAAGATACCTGTTCTAGAGACACCGGTTATGGGCTGGGAGCGCCGCTCCAGAGTTACCCCGTACAGCTCAATTTCGTACTCCGTGCCCCCGGCGAGACCTTTTAAGACCTTGGTCCTCTCTTGGCCGGAGACGCTGACCTCTTTCGGGTGTGCAAGTTTTTTCGAGTCTCTCACTTTAATCACGAATCTGTCGAAGATGTCGTCTTCGGCGGTCCAGGCCAGGCGGAAACTTTCGGAGGTAATGTCCGAAACAAAAAGGTGTTCCACCTCAGGTTCAGCCTCTGCGTGACAAGGAGGGGACAACTTTCTGTCTTTTTTTTGGTCCCATAAAAAAAAGTTACATTTTTGAACATTATTGCATGAAGATGATGAGGATGATGATGAAGATGATGATGATTGTTATAACGGTTAGATGAATGAAAACTCAGCGCTCCCAAACAAACAGTGGTTGCGTTGATTAATGAACCGTGTCAATCTTGATGACTCCACCATGCTTTCGGAGGTTAGGGTATGCGTTAGTCGAGACACAGTGAGACAGAAGCAGAGCTACTGCAGTTGTATCGTTTCAATGGGCAAATTGTGCGATATTGTGTGTGGTTTTTAAATTGCAGCTAAAGATCTGTGGCCCAGAATATTCACAAAGACTGCAGCAGGTGCTCCACTGATGTCATCGCCGTGTCTTTGCATGAAAGCGGAATCCACGGGGAGAGGATCTCTGTTCACTCATTGCCTTCTAACTTCATGCATCGGTCTGACACATCGACCGGCATTCAGTAGCGGCAAATTACTAAATCAACTGACATTTCATGCTGAAAATGCCTCGTTGATGCCGCTGTGTTTTCCAGATGGCAGCATTGTGCCGTGAGGTAGTAACGGCTCAGTCATCTTTGGGTTCAACGGCAAAAGGGTCCTTAGAAACACGAACAGTACCACAAAGCGTTACTTAACGCTTGCGCGTTACGTCACAGTAAATAACCACAGCTACCGATTGTTTTGCTAGAAGGCTCAGGGAGACTTTGGTTGAACGTACAGAACGTTCAGTCCAGCCAGAGGTGACTGACAGCTAGTTTTCTACTTTCAACCAAATGCAGGCCCTGGTGTTTAATCGTGTTAAAAAGGAAACAGACGCTTTATAGCATTGAAGAGGACATTTACTTTGGTTATTTAACTCAACAATTCACGAAGCATGGCTTGTAACGTAGAGGGCCAGGAAACCAGGTCATACAACAGAGAGATTGGAAAACACAGTTGAAAATACGGCAAACTGGCGGCTTGCCGATATTTTTCTAGTGAAACATAAAAAGGAGAGTGGCCATGGGTGAAGAAGACGAGGAAGAAGGGGGTAGATGGGTACTGTTGAGGTTTCTCTACCAAAGCATTCAATGCCAGATATATTTGTTTCACATCTGAACATTTCCAACAGAGTAAACTGCACCTCTAATCCACGCGAAAAGACCGGCCCCGAAGCTCCCCATTTTTTGTTTGAGGAACAGAAATGGGAAGCTCAGCTCAGAAGAGGCGGGTCCTTTGACGTGCGCCAGTGGGATGATTTCCTCTGGAGTTTTTGTTCTTTTAAAAATGGGATACTTGCGTTTAGAACCTAAAACGATCACAGGAATTCAGCAGCCTGACTGATGAGGATACTGACCAGCATTCGCTGTTTTCCTGACGAGGGGGTCAGCTCAGTCCCCTGTGACTCAGCCCCCTTTCTAATGTCCCAGTGCGTTGGTGGAGAGCCCTCTGTTTGTCAGGGATGATGGTACCTGTCACGGCCACCGTGGTCAGGGGCCGGGACCGCAGTCCCGACTTAGTGACCCCGGTCAGCTGGACCTCATAGCCTATGCCTGTTATCAGGCCCCGGATGTCCAGCGAGGTCTGGTTGCCCGTCACCGTGAACTCCTGAGGTTCCAGAAGCCAGCCGGAGTCTGTCACCACTAAGTGAAAGTGGTCAAAAACGCCAGGCTGGTCGCCGTGCCGCGCCGTCCAGGAAACCCGAAAACCGAACGGGCTCACATCCGAAATATTTAGGTTTTCCACCCTGGGCAACTCGGCTGGAGGAAAAAGTGGGGGGGGGGGGGGGTTTATTGCATATTACGAGGGGAGCAGCAGGAAAGGGGGCACTGAGGATTCGGGGGTCACAGGTGTGAATGGGAGGTTAATGCATGGTCTGCTAAATATTTACACCAACAAACCATCAAGCTCCATTTAAGTCCTCAGAAGACTAAACATCAGCACGTATCTAACACCTAAAGACATACCAGCATGACTTAAGAGTGCTTATGCAAACAATACAGAGTGCACACTTTTTAAATAGGGCTGTCTTTTATCAAGATAAAAGATCAATTAATTATAGAGTTTTGGCTTCTAAATCAATTCCAGTATGAATCTACTATTGGCTCAATCCCTGTAGCCTAAATACCCAGCTTCCATACAAGAAATGCAGTTAGAAGCCGTTAAATATTAAATTACAACAGCAGTTGTTTTAAAAAAATATATATTCAAGGCATAAGATGGAAGTATTTTCTATAAACTTGGAAGAATCCAGTCTTGATAATTGCATGCATGGAAGCTTATGAATGGTTAGCATGACATTCAGGCTTTAGGTAAATAGTGCAGGAGTTCACTTTGCCATTTATCCACGTTCAGTGGTGAAAAACATACTCTTATCTGCCTCTGTGCTAAATTTGGGTTCTGACCATAGGGTAACAAGGTATATACACCCAAGTGGGGTTCTTTGGACAATGCAGGAGAACCCGAGCAAAGAGTTAGCGCCAGGGTTGGCGCTGCAAGCAGAATGACAGGCAGACATTCATCTGTTAGTGGGACAAAGTGCTGTATAATCATGCCAATGTAATCGGGTAAAGGTGCTACGCGATAGATTTTGGGGAATGGTTGACAGGCTGGCCAGAACACTTTCAAAGAGACAAAACGGTGGACAGCTGGGAGATGGTGGTATGGGGGGAAGGGAGTATGCAGTGGGGGGGAGGTGGCAAAAAAATCCAGACGCACAGTTCAAAGGAATTGAGCAGCCATCCTGCTAAGTCTCCCCGGAACATCGGGATGGATTATTCAATCTGGATCTCAGTGGCCAGCCATTGATCTTCCTCCCCAGACAAGTTCAAAAGAAAGACTGATCCAAACCTCCCAGACAGGTCAGAATCCTAATTGTTTTTCGCCTTTCTACTCCCAAGCCCAGAATTCCCACTGCCAAGACGCCACAGAATCGGAGCAGAATCTCTGCTGTGCTCAAAGCCGTGCTCGGGAATTCTCCACACACAGCAGCCTTTACCTCAGTAGGCTTCAACATTATTGGGATTATGATCCTACAGGAGGAGGTCGTCTGAAATGCAGCGTCACCTCAAAGGCTTGTTTGACACCCACCAAGGTCAAACAAGCACACGGATTGGACCGGAGTCAATAGCAGCAGTGCTAGGAAAATGCTTCAAAGGACTGGGATTGAGCCAAATGTTACTCACCAGACAGCCAGCCCTGTAAGAATCAGCATGCAAGGTGGTGCTATTTGGATTTTAGTCTGTCGCCTTCGTTACTGTGGTTACTCCAGGGCAAGGGAAAATGTCAGAAAGCAGGCAAGGGCATGCAGGGGTGTTCAGGGGTGTGCCAGAAAGAGCTCCCCTAAAAAGAAGCTGTCGCATGGCAGTCTGGATATCATTCAAGCTTGCTGCTTTTATAGCTTAATCCGCTATAAGAGCTAGAAATAATCTGACCAATAGGTGGCAGTGCCGAGTCACGGGGAAGGTTAATCAAATCCCCATATCAATGCTTCCTGCACTGTCTGATGGGGCAAGTATAAATGGTGGTGATGGTGGTGGGTACCTGTGACGGCATTGGTGGTGAGCGAGGGGGTGCGAAGCCCGTGGGAGATGCCGTACAGCTCGATGTCGTAGGGGGTGGCATCCACCAGGCCTGCGACGCTGCCGTGCCGAGCCCCCCCAGGGAGCCAAAGCTCCAGGGCATCGTACAGCTGCTCCGAGTCACTGACCCGGACCATGAAGCCATCAAAGTGACCTGCCACTGTGCTCCAAGACAGCGTGAAGTTATCTGGGCCTACGTCAGACACCTTTACAGAGCCCAGCTGAGGATCAGCCTCTGAACAGAGAAACAGTTGGTGTTGGCCTGTTTACACAAATACTCTGATAAAACAGGTTTGATCTTTCATTATGGTAGTGCTGTCTGTCTTTTAGGCTTGGAGCTTATCCCAGCCAGCATAGGGCACAAGACAGGGGTATGTCAGACCTTCCCTGTCCGCACACATGTACACGCTCATGCGTTATGGGGAATTCAGAGATGCCACTTAGCCTAACTGCTCGTCTTTGGATTGCGGCAGGCAACTGGTGTCCCCGCATAACACGGGGAAAACATGCAAACTGTACACATAGACCAGAGACAGGTTACAGTGCTACTTCAGAGCCACTGTGCAGTCCCTTAGTGTGTCCTCCCGAGATCCAGGGAGCACAAGGTTTTTTAATATTGATTAAAGTATTGATTTGGCAGGAAGAGGTTGTTGCTTGCATGGGCAGGGTCACACCCCCATACATGGGATGTCATCGTGAAGCCCTAATGATCTTCTTAAAGGAACAACAGGACCTAATAAAGTGGCATGTTTAATATGAGAGATCCGAGCAAAAACATAAATGTCCTCTTCAGAGGACACAAATGAAATGCTGAACGTAGCTAACAAAAGTGCAGGGCAGAAGGAGTTATATCCTACGTAGCACACATACGTCTAGCCAGTGGATAATTTAAAGTAATTGCTATCTTGTTTTTGATCTTTCACCTGTATTTGTGAAGTAATTACCTCAGATTAGTGTTGGCTGCAAGTCAGAAACTGTCTTTGCATAGACATCTTGTCAGTTATCAAACCACTTGAATGCTACATGTTTAGACATAACTTGTGTATGTTGGGCAGACACTGACTACATGTGTGCTATGTGGAATGTTATATCCTGATATGTTTCCGTATCTGTTTTTGGAACCACTGATCCAGGTAGGATTATGGGGATCTCCGAATAAATGTACAAATCCACATGTTGCATGGTTACCATGACTTCTTACTCACAACTCACAGTCATGGCACCTGCATAATTCATAATCCAGATCATACAAGCACCATGCTTGCTGACTAAACTGTCAGGAAAGGGATGCTTAATCACCATTATGATTCCCCCACAAAGTCGCAAATACATTTTATTAAGATGGTCGAGCGCAGAGATGAAACCAAACGAATGTAGCTACAGATGTAGCTGGGAGGGAAAGTGGACAGGAAGTACCTGTGGTCGCTACAGCCGTTAGTGGTGGCGTATTGAGTCCACCGATGTTGCCATACAGCTTGATGTCATATTGTGTGTCCCCGCGCAGCCCTGAGATCTCCGTGGAGCGGGCCGACGCAGGGAGCGTGCGGCCCATCGCCCGAGATGGCACCGCCGACTCCCTGACCTCCACGACAAAGTTGTCGAAGGACTTGGTGCTCGTCCGCCAGGAGAGCGAGAGTCTGTCTGAGGTAACGTTAAAAACAACTAGCCTGGCCAAGTGAGGTTCTGTAGCTATGGAGGAGAAGAGAGTCAGCGTCTGTTCATTAAAAACAAAATAGCCCATTTGTTTGCTTTCTGTTTAGGATATCTCACTCCATCAGGCTACGCACTTCTCTCTTCCATCTGCCTAGTGCAGGACACCAGGAAGATATACGACGAAAGTAATTATCGCAAGTACTCATGGATTTCCCTCCAAAGGCATCTTCTTATATATTTGAATACTCCCAGGGCACAGCAGGAACATGGATACAGAGAAGTCGCTACAGATTTTGAGCCCTGTGAAGGCATATGATATTGGACTCCCAACCAGACCAGTCCAATTATGTTCGGGGCCATTGGAATTGTCTTGATTTCCCTCCCTTTCAGCACCCCTGCACGGATACGTTGGCAGATTCAAGGGGCCCTTGAATACATAAAATTATTGTACAAGGGAAGTGGTGTAGGGTAGGGGGCTCAAGGTGACATTTTGTCTGGGGGGCCAAAATTAACAGCTATGCCCCCGATTATATCTACATGCCACAAGACATAAAATGCAGAGGTCAGAATACCAATGACATTCAAAGCATGGTGAGTAGTGACTAAAATATTACAGGAAATGCATTTATGACATTATAAAATGGGAAGGAGCAACAGTACCTGTCGTCGCGACTGCACTGACAGCCTGCGTTCTCACCCCCTTTACAACCCCATAGAGGTAGGCTACATAGTCAGTACTGGGGCTCAGACCAGTGATCTCATGGGACAGTGCATTGTGGGATAGGTTGTACTCCATTGGTTCGAACAGCCAGTTGGAGTCAATGATCTCCAGGACATAGCCCTCAAAGATTCCCTCTGTGCCGTTCCAGGAAACGCTGAAGCTTTCTGACGTCACGTTAGACACGAGCAGCGTGCCAACTTCGGGCTCTGACACTGAAGGAAGGAATGATTATTGGCTTTCTGAACACAGTGGTAGAAGAAGAATACTTAGCCTCAGAAGGTGCCTAGCCTCACATATGTATGGTTCATAACTCAACACACCAGGACAATCATAGCAAACGTAACACTACATGAACTTCATGATTTCTGTTCTGTCTGTATCACTTGAATTTACATAATTTTCCACTGCAAATATTACCGCTTTTGATCATTCTACCCATGCTGTTTCAGAAGTGTGACATCATTTCAATGTCATGTCTGAATCATGCACTCATCTACTCACTCATTATACTGTAGTCATACACCATACAAGCAATCAGACCAAAGCCAAAAAATTCACAGTTCAGCTCCTTTTTTCGTAATGAAGCTAATGCTAACTCAAAGGTGTGCTATTAAAGGCTAACCCCAATGAATAATTTCTGAAGAACATATTTTCAGTCTAGACTCATTTTGAGGGAGGTTATAAAGAGTCACAGTAAAAGCACTAGTTCAACAAAACATTAGCAAAACGTTCTGCATTCTACATACATCTGAACTGTGCAACGTCAAGGGTTACGATAATCCTGGGAGTACAGCCATCGGTACAGTACCAGACAGGGATTATGGTATAAATACTCTTTAAATTGTAACCTTTTGTCAAGTGACATTATAAACTATTTATAGTTTACAATGTGAGTATTATTTTAGTATAAGAAAATGTGATTAAAACCATAATCCAGCTAAACTGTCAGGTTAATACAACTGCGCATAAACATAACTGATATTCACAAGCCTTAATCTGGCAGTTTCACTGGAGATGGCAGTTTGAAGCACTGGGAAAGCTGCAGTAAAATGCAGGGCCTAAATAACTTCATAAAATCCACTTTAATAGTGGGTTTAATTAAACATTAAAATGCACAAAAGAGAATGGAAGACACATGCCAACATTCATAGGGTGAGGTTAGAAGATATGGAACAAGGGAAAGGAGAAGGAAGAGTTTGTTACTAACATGAAAAGCTTTCCCTGCCTTTATTTGTCAGAGTTTAATGGTGATGTGTAGATACTTGTTTGCACTGTAATATGATAACAGATGGCTTGCGAAGAGACCAGATTAGTCAGCCAGACACACTGCAAGTGAGTCTTTCTCCTGAATGGAAGATGTAATTTTATGTTACATTTTTTAAATCAATTTAGTCAAGTATTTAATTGCTCCTTTCATATCCCTCCGTTCATTTTCCCAACAATGACAACATTAACCCCTAACCCAGCCCTAACCTTAAGTTACCTTGTGAGTAACCAAACACAATATAAGACTTTTTGTATTTTTTGTTTTTTGATTGCAGTGACAGATTTTTATAAAATTGAGTCTCCCCTTTTGGGAACCGAAAGAATGGTCCCCACAACATAAAAATAACAGATTTGTACCACATTGTGGGGACATAAGTCACACACACACAAACACACACACATTTACTGTATACGTCCTCTAGAATCAAACAGTTTGGCTTAATGAACAAATTCTGCATGTAGAGAAATCCATGAGGAGAAGGTTCTACAGAACCTTCTGAAGTTCTTCCACCCAGGACTGACATCACATCACAGTGACTAGAGCTGGCATGCAGATGATGACACCAAAGAAGCATTGTCATGGCAACGAAAAGGGCAAGTTGAGAAGCACTCGGCGAGTAAGGGAGACACACACTCCAGGGAGGATGGAACAGCAGATGCCCTCAGCTAATGCTCGCGTGCAGTGGATGTACATAGCCAGGATCAGAAGTCAGAATAATATATATAAACTCACTCACTGGCAAATATATCAGTAGCAATAATTATTTCTGTATATATTACTGTCTATTTTTGTTCTGTCCACTAGAGGCAGTGTTACGGAAATAGGTCAAGGCGCACGGTATAAAGAATTCAAGGTAAACTGCATGTATAAGCTGTCAGATCACCAAGAGCATTTTAAGTATAGTCATTAGGAGACATATGATTGAAAACTGAGGAAACAAACACCAGCTTGTGAACCTAACTGGCGCTGGGGATGAATCACAAGCACGTGAGCATTAATCAGGAGACACGACTGTTTACGCACAATTAGCAAACAAGAAAAATAGTTCTAGATTATGCTCATCTCATGGTTAAGGTATGTTCATGCATGCAAATCTATGGTCTACCTGGTTCATTTACTACGCATTAAGATGGAATGACGTCAACAGATGTGGTTTGGTCTGGTGGATGCAAGAAGCCCAAACTGGTGTTGTGTGGTCCAGTATTGGATGGACGGGAACCAGACAGACATGCAGGGGCACTGGGGACATGAGCTGCACTGGAGACAGGTTGTTGAGGGGGTGGGAGGTGCTAAGGCGAGTATAGAAGATGGTTGTTAAAATGGCAATGATGGGACATGATTCAATGCATTGCAGTTTCGTTCTCTTCATTTGCTCATGCTTCATGCTGAACAGACTGACATGGGACGTGAAAGAGGTCTCCACTGAAGAGAACAAAACTCTGTTCCGATGACGTGTGGCGAGCAACCATGGGGCAGGGGAAGAAGTGTGAGAAGGAGACATGAAGAGAGAAATACCTGTGGTGACTTCGGCAAGGGCCGTCTCTAAGAGCAACCCCCGGTGGAACCCACGCACTGAAACCACATATGAAGAGTTGGGGCTCAGCTGGGCGATGCCCACACTCCGGGCGTCACCGGGGAGCGTGTGGTTCTGGCCGTTGGCCCAACCATCTGAATCTGTAACCTCAATCAGAAAGCCATTGAAGGCTACCTCGCCTGATGTGTCCCAGGACAAGCGGAAGCTGTTCCACAGCACGTCAGACACAGTGAGGTTCACCACTCGGGGCTCCGCCTCCTCTGGTTGGCAAAACAGACCGGAAATGTATCTAAGCGGCAGGGGATGACTTTATCTGCAGGGTGCAGCTTCAGAACCTCAGTGCAGTGTTTCTATTGGTCTTCCCCCAAGAAAATCAATATCACTTTCAACAAATGAGCTGCTTTAACTGTGGTCATTTTTTTTAAGACAAGCCAAGGTATGCACGAGCAGATGTCAAGAGAAAATGCATTTATCAAATTTGAATACATTCATGTAACCCATGCATTCAGGCTACGATGTCTAAGGAACTGAACTGTACAAAGGGTGTGGATTCAGTGATCTCTGGAAGAGAGCTGCCGATGGCGTCACCTTGATTCCTTCAGAAAGGTAAACAAGGTACGACATAATATACGATAAATACAAAAATACAGCGACATGATATTACAGTAAGATACTTGGTGGGAAAATAGTTTTGAAAATGAACATTTCTTTATGCCAGTCATCACATGTAGTTATTTTACATGAACATGCAGATCTTAGGCTGCATAGAAATGATTGCTGATTTTCATCAGGAATGCTATAGTGTGTTGCATTACGAGAGATGGTTGTGATCTTGATGTGCGCAGAAGATCTCTAGCAATCCAAGTGAGCTTTTGCTTGCAATATTTGGGGACTTTGCTGAAATTTTACAGTGCAGCATGGACTGTTTGTGGAGCTAGAATCACCACTGGCTTAGGAGGTTGATGTTACAGCTAGTTGACATGATAGTTTGTGGTCAAACTGTAGATCTTTCATGTTAAACGTGCCTCCCGGGCACACAATACCACAATATGCAATACCGTGCAGAAGTCTTAGGCTGCCAAAGAAAATGACCATTTCAAAACCTCTCCTCAAGTGACCATAATATTTGTAGTTACTGTCCAAAATACCCACGTCTTTGCTGTAATCACCAGCACACCCTGTATGACTAATATTTTAAGAAATTAGTGAATTTGGTTAATCAAGTGAGACAGTGGTCAAATATAACAAAGCCATTAATTAAGTGACCGCTGATGGGGATTTTTGGGAATCAAAGGTTAGGTCTTCCAGCCATCAAACAAGATAAGAAGGAGAAATTCTTGTTATTTCTTGTTATATTGCTATTTGTATATATTCTAATGTTAGATATTTCTTTTGCGAATTCACACATGTACAGCCTAAGACTTTTGCACAGTACTGTTTAGCAAGATGACGAGGATGAGTGTAATGAGGAAGATGACAAAGATGAAAATAATGATGAGGAAGAGGATGATGCTCAAGATGTTTGCTTCATGGTGTGTGTTCAGCATAAATGACACCAATGGATGAGTCTTAAACATAAGGACAGAGCTGTGGGTGGGAGAAATGCTACTTGGCTTAGGTGTCAGGGTCAGTGCCTATCTGATCCTGCCCTTCATGTCTTTCCAATGTTTGGCCAGCAGGTGTTGCTGGCCATCCTGTCTTGTCACTCCTTGTCTGATAATCCTTGTGTGTGTTCTCTGTTCCCTGGCCTGCTGCTTAGCTCACTGGGTTGAGTGTGTCACTGTCACTGATTCCCTCCAGTGATACATTTAAAGCTGGCCAGTGACCAGCCTCACCGGTTATTTGTATTTGTTATTTTTCTGTTCCTTGGTGTTTATTTTGTGTCTTAATTCCTGTGCTTAGTTCACCCTACTTCTGCTCTATTCTGGTTTTGTTTTGTACTTTTTGATTTTGTAATTGATTAGCTTTGCTTTGTATTCCCAGTGCCAGAGTATGTCGAAGCCTCCTAGTTCTGTGTTCATCTTGGTTAAGTAGTTCCACCTGTTTGTCATTCCTGTGTCTCCCCTGATTGGTTAATTGATTATTGAGTTACACCTGTCCCTTGTCTGCCCTGATTCCCTGTGTGTAAGTGTGTGTGTCCACTCTGTTCTCTAGTCAGTCATTCTATTTGCATGTTAGTGTTCAGAAGTGTTTGTTACGGTGTGTTATTTACATTGCTTTTTTGTGCCTGATCTTGTTCCCTGTGGCTTCTTAGTTCTCTAGTTGTGTTCTTTCCTATTTGTTTCCTGTTTGTCTGATCCCTTGTCCCCCCCTACATAAACTATGTACTCTGAGATAAAATGAAAGCTAAATAGTAAATAGTCAGTTTTCTTGGAATTAGTTTAGATAAAAACCTGGTGCGGAGGTACATAAGAATACATTATTTTCTGTAGGATTTTGGTGAAAGGATAATTCTAATCACTATGAACAGGGGTTGACATAACTGGTACGCAGGTACGCATTCACCTTTAAAAGCGATATGTGCAGCAATCGATTGTTGTAACACCGTGAATGCGTAGGTATTTTATGTGCATTTGCGCAGATATGACAAGAAATTATCGTGCATTTTAACCTTTACATGCTAATTCGTACTTCACTTGTGGTATAGAGGTTAAAATGCATGATAATTTCTCGTCAATCCCTGACTATGAACCTATATTTTCCCCAATATTGACTTTTTATTCTGTCAAAAATGATGTCATGACATTCTCCTGCAATCCCTGCAGAATGCCCCTTCAAACCCCTCAAGTATTAATCGTTATCTTGTCCTATGAAGTGCAGGATGGAAAGCAGGAAAAAGAGATCAGACTGATGAATGATGGAGGAAGAGTGATGAAGTTGGGGTGGATGGATAATGATGAAGGTTTGGATTATGGATGAAGTCACTTGAAAAAGTACCTGTATTGGCAGGACCCTGTTGAGTTGGAGGTGGCTCCCCCTCTGAAAAGCTGTGCGGAGAAATCTCATAAGGAGTGCCAAGCGACCGGTCATCTACAACAGGTGTCCCAGTGGCCCCAGTAGCCTTGGTGGCCCCAGGGACCGTGATCTCATGAGCCCACGTTGGCTTTGTCAAAGCATCCAGCTCTACCAAGAGATTGTTTAACGACCTTTTGGGTGCTACCTGGGTCACACCCGTCGTCATCTGGGTCACGCTGGTGATGTTGAGCCCTCCCGGTAGTTCTGAAGTGGATGCTTCAGGTTCCAGTACAGAGACCCCTGACAGGAAATGTGTCACGGGGACTTTTGTCCTAAAGGAAGTGGTGGGAACCACTGTAGAGTCTGGAGCCCGGCTTGGGATAGGAGTGGGTGTGATTTTGATACTCAAAGCAACTACATCTGGACTTGGGGCAGACTTGGGCGCTAGATAAAACACATTTGAACAATTAATGGGTGACTTCTGGCAGGATAAAAATAACAGAGAAGGAACAGAAATAAAAATTCTGCAGCAGTACAGACCTGTGAAGATACCTTTAGTGAAAGACAAAGAAAAAAACGACAAACCTATGAAATGCATGGACACTTCAAGGCTCACCCAACACCCAAGGTTCACCAACATGCTTAAGACTGTCATCTTGAGGGGTCTGGAGATTTACTGCTCTACATCGCAGTCATCTCCACCCACACAGTATGATGGAAGGCATCTGCCCACAGCCATGCATGTATTTATTTACCCTGCAGTTTGTCTCTGATACAACTGGCCCCTTCTGTGGCCTGCATGCAGCATTACTCATTCATGCCAGAAAGCTCCGTTTATTAATGGCTCTGAGGAAGAGCCATTAATTTTTGAAGGCACCACGTAGTCCGCCTCGGCGGAAGTACACGCTGCACTTCAAGGTGGGACGAGAACTCCGCGTGCCACAACCACACTTTCTGATCAGCCACAAGTGCAGCTTGAGATGCACGGCGCGAGCAAGAAGCAACGTCCTCTCCGACATGCATTCCGGGATTTCGCATTCCGATATTTAAACGATCGTGGTGGTGAGATGCACGATGGAGATGGAAGGGATGTAGGCACCCGGCTACAGATCTCCTGGTTGCTTTTCAAAGTTCAGTTGGGAGAATTTAAAAGAAGAATGAGTCTTTATGGGTTTTGGATCCACTGAGGGTTCAGAATGTACTCTGGATGATGTACTCTGGATGATGTACTCTGTAAAACTCAGATAAGTTTAACCATTTGGTTCACATTGTGGTCTGGGCTTGGTAATCATGGAGCTTGTAGAATGCTATCATAAAATCACCAGTGAAAGATCTGGTTTTGTCTAGTTCTATTGAACTTATTTGTCTGGGACAAACCAAAATTTTGGTCTGTTACAGTAGGGGTTCCCAGCCCCCGAGGCTGTGAAACACTGGAGGATTTAGGGAGGAGTTCACAAAATACACAAAATAAACAACGTTTTCTCCAGCCATGCTGTTTGTTTTTTCTAACAACGCCAAAACATTTTTATGTTTTGACCACATCTAAATAAAAAATGAAACTGGTTAAACTTATCTGTTCCGCCAATTAATCTGCCGCTGGCAGCGCTGGCAGATTTTACCGCTTGCACCCCCAGCCAACAAGTTCTACTGGTCCCTCAAATTTTTGAACAACATAGACCAGTCTGCAGTCATCAAAAGGATGGCAACCCCTATGTTACAGAACAAATAAGTTCTTGTGATGACTTGGAGGAAAAAAGACATTTCACAGTTTGTTTTATAAATTAAAAAGTTAAATCCATTGAATGTGTGAGCCAAACTGAACCCAAAGTAACTGAAAGTTGAGTAACTTCAGAGTAATACTCAACTTTTCATTGATGGTGATGACTACCTATTACAGCCTTGCTGTGGAATGACAAATATCCTTCCAAGAGCTTCGGTTCTGCTGGCCAGCAGATTGTCTCCAGTGGCTAACAGTTTTGCCCTGTTTCTGCCTTGAAAAGCAATTGGCCCTGTTTCTCAGGCTTAGCCTTTCTAGCATGCATATGGAGATGATGTTGGGAGGGACACCATGCAAACCCCCACCCCCCCGAGGATGTACCAAGGGTCCATCTTAAGTCATGCCACACTAACTTTACTCCGGTGCATGCGGAGATCAATGAATCCATCATGTAAGACCTAACTGCCGTTCAAATGCAGAAACAATGTCAGTTCATGTTTGGCCATCGATTTATTAAGGAACACTAGCAGCGGGAAGATAATGGTGGCTGTAAGGCAGCCTAAACAGTAAATACCTGTAACAGGAAAGGTTTCAAGCGATGACAATCTTTGGGTACTGTTTGTCCCATAAAGCCTTACTTGATATACCATGGATGCCATGGAGATGAATTTCCATTCTCTTCCACGATCCCATGAACTCTCTGCATACTACCACTCAGTTATCATACTTGATGTGTGCCCGTGACTCTCACAAAATCAGAAATCCAGATGTTGCGTCTGACACTGCAGGTAGTATTTGGAATTGGGGGCATCAGCAGAACAGAAGGTCATGATATTCTTCTCTGCATGTTTGGTAGCTTAAGGACTTAATAACTATACACTGAAAGTGCCCAAAATGTCTATGTCTTTCTCCGCATTTGCACTGGGGAAAGCCATGACCAGTCAGCTTTTCCTCAGTCTGTGACCTCAGCTGCTGAACCTCAGGGCCTCTTGCCAACCCCCAGCTTAATTTAGCCAAACAAGATGCAGTCGATCCTGAGAATGACTGATTAGCTGAGGTAATCTAAACACTTCGGCCTGATTAATGAATCTTTGCATTACTGGCATCCTGGCAAATGCGGTCCACAGTTTTATGCTAACAAATTTTATTGAAATTGTACCACATTATCTTAGCCTGAAAATCTCCATCGAGCAGTATGGCTGCAAGGAGCCAAAAGCAATTCCAGAAGCTTCTACAGCCTGCCTGTCCTCTGCGCCTGAAAGCAACAGCAATGTAGAAACTCCAATGATTCTGAACAGAACTTTTCTGAGGGTGTGAGGCAACAGTGTTTACAGCTGCAAAATTTATTATCCAAATATTTCCATGGGATGTTTCCAGAAGCGTGACCCCTGTAGCTCAGCTAATACGTTTTTCAACACACTGTTTCCTAAGCAAGGCAAAGTAGATTTACTGAAGAGTCCAAGCACTTGTGAAACAGATCTGGGCTCAGCAAAGGAACCATGGGTCATGGGTCTGTGAGCTTCAGCCTTACAATGGTCTTCTTTCCCAATCACAACCCCATAAAAACATTCATGTTCGAGATTCTATGAAATATCCATGGACATCAGAACTATCTCTCTTGGGACAAAAAGACTCAGACTGTCTCCAGTGTTCTATGTAAACCATATTCCTGATTTTTCCTTTCACGCACTGCTTAAGTCCAGGGTGAAGCACATAGGTAAGGCTGTGTTGATTCTAGCCAAACAGTAATTGTGTGTTTTTATCCCACCTGTTCCTGTGGGATTTGTTATGCCTCTCCTGTTATTTTCGTTCCCTTTCCAAAACACGTTCTGGTCTCTTGCCTGCCCCCAGGATTCTCCCAAACTCACCCGAAGCTTTCCCAACATAGGAAAAATCATGACTAGATGCTTGGGCAAGACCATTTCCTCAGTAAAACCAGTAGCATTCCCCAGTGGAAAATATCATCGTACGGGTGTAACTTGGAGTGGATTGGAGGCTAACATCATATCAATAGGTTCTTCATCATCTGATTTGGAATTAAAATATGTTTGCACGAGAAACAAAAAGATTCTTGAAGGGAAGAAAGTATAAAAGCGTACTCTGCAGCCTAATCAGTAAGAGGTTTATCTCCAATGTTACTGCTGTTATCTCGAAAGTGTTAATATCACCTACCTAAACTTCTGCACCTTTGTCTCAGGAAAAGTAATAAGAGAGAATGCAGCCCCCTGGGAGTCAGCTTTAGCTGTACGCATTGAGGGCTCCACCATGGCTGACCTTCCCTCCACATGCTCACCTGTGGACATGGACAGACTGGCAGGGCCGCTCCTCTGCTTTCCCCTCTCCGCCGACAGGCTGAAGCTGTACTTTTTCCCGGGATCCAAGCCGCTCAGAGTGTACGTCGTGGCGTCGCCTGGCACTGACATTTCCTCCCGCTGCCCGTCGGTGACGTAGCCCAGCCAGTACCGGTCAATCTTGGCCCTCGGCCGTTTCCAGCTCAGGGTCACACTGGTCTCAGAGGAGTCTTTCACTTCCAGGTCCTTGGGCGGATCCAGGTCTGAATGTGGGCAAAGTGCAGGGGTGTCGTGGTATGTTTTGTGCCTTTCGTCTCCTATATCTTTAAATCTCATTAACCCCACCCCCATAAACTGATGCGAGTCACCGGGAACCAATGAGAATATTGTCTTGATATTATGGCTGCTCACATTGGGCTTACCAGTGAGCGCTCAAGAAAATATGGAGTAAACAGTGGAAATGTCAGTAGATACAGGTTTCCTGACAAGACGTGCAGTAATTGGTCTGCTCAAGGTGTTGGTGATGCAGCTCACCTGTGGCTGCGTTGGTGGTGGCAGGTAGGCTCTCACGTTCCCTCTTCATGGCTGTCACGCCAATGCCGTACTCTGTCCCAGGCCTCAGGCCTACGCGGTGGAACAACAAAGATCAGGAAAGTCCTCTATTACACGTTTGAAAAGAGACAGGTGGCCATCTTGGAATTGCAAGCGACTCTCATCAACCTTATTACAAAACTCTGTGAATACAAGTACAAAGCCTGGGCCTTTGATATTCCCACCACTTTCATCTCGCAAACATTAACCAGAAGGAAACTTGCTGCAGGTGGGTCACTGGTCATCTGCAAACAATTCCTGTGTCGTGGTTGTTTCATGGAACAAAAACCAAAGGCAGAGTCTGCGTGACCAGGACTGCTGCAGACAATACAACTGTCTTTGTGTAGTACTGTCATATACAGCCTTTTATTTATTTATCCTTTGTTTTTATCCTACCCCCTCCCCCCTGCATTTTTTCTCCCTATTTAATTTGATGTATCGATACTCTGCTGCACAGTTACAGAACCAGGGCAGATTTTCATTTCAACTGTAAGTTGTATGAGTATAACTGTGCATGCAGCAAACAAGTACTGAGTGGAAAATAGCAAATTTTAAATTAATACTCACATAATGTTTAATCTAAACCCTATTGTTTATGCCCTCATGTCAGCACAAGATCGTAGATTTCCATGTTTGAAAGAAGGCAATTTTCCGGCCAGCTCTCCCACAACCTGCTTCATGTTGCCCTCACCGGTGATGGTGGCCTTGGTTGTGCCTCCAGATCCGGGGCGGACCAGCAGCTCGTTGTGCGCCCCTCCAGAAATGGGGCCGTACTTCACACGGTACTTGTCAATATCGGCCTTGCTGTTTGTCCACTCCAGCGTGATTGTCCTGTCAGTCTGGGTCACCTTTTGCAGGTCCTGAGGAATGTCCAGCTCTGAAACGAAACAGCTTCTTTCAATGTACACTTTACCACAGTCTCAGCCTTACGGAATCCCTAAAAAGGTGCTGTGCACCCCAGGGGAGAGTCTGTGTATCCCCCCGGCCAGAAACAAATGACGGAAGTGTCATGGGACATGTTCTCAATGGGTTTCAGGTTCATTTCTGAGGTGGAACACCTGGCACGTAGCCTTCTAAATCAAAGGCTTTAACAAATGAATCATCCCTGTTTTGGAATCAAAGGTTTGGCCCGTTCAATTGATCCAGGGCAAATTTAAGGACAGTGGGCCTCGGTTTTGTCTTGATGATGGAATTAAGCCCTTGGGGAAAAATAATTCGGGAACCCTGATCTAAAGACATATGTGAACTTTTCAGATTTTTGGAGGAACATGGCTTGTGGAATGGAAAATTCCAGAACACTGGGGTCACTTTTTGGAGTATATAGAAGATGCCTATGGACAGGGCATTTTGGGTCCATTCCTACCTGTGGTAAAGGTGCTTGCTATGGGGCTGCTGGTTGCCCCTCCTCGCTTAGAGTTAAGAGACACGTGGTATTCTGTGTCAGGCTCCAAGCCACCGATGTGATACTGTGTGTCCGTGGGGATAAGGTTTGCCGTCTTCCTGTCCGATGGATCTTTGCTTGGCCCGTAAGAGATGGTGACCCCATCCACCCGGGCTAGAGGCCGGAACCAGCTAATCAGAGCGCTGGAATCGGTCACATCACGTACCTCCACCTGGCTAGGGGCATCGATCTCTGGGGGGTAGATGTTAGAGAGAATTACCAGGCTGAAATTATGCCGATTTTGGCCTATGCAAAGAATTCTCATTCTCAAATATACCCCACAGCAGGAAACGCTCTTGAACCCAGATTCCACTTGGTTCAAAAAGGCGGTAATTAAACACGCATGCTCACCCCAGCCAAGGGGCCTTGAAACCTCGTCCATTTCATTACTAATTAACTGACCAACTGCTTCTTTGACATAAATAAATTTAACTGTTGTTGCTCTGGTTATATCCTTATATTTATGAAACTTGCCCAGTGATTTTTCCATTGGGCTCTGGGGTGCCAAGAGAACAAAGAGAATACATGAATAAATTAATGGATTTAGCCAAACTGAAGTTATGAATTCATCACAGCAGAAGGTCTTGAAATCCAGGCCGCCGCAGCCTCCATCTCAAAAGTGGCACCTCGCTGTGTATCTCGCAAAGAAGCTAATGGGCGAAGCCTTTAGCTTCTCATTTCATCTGAAGTCCACAGAGGGATAATGCCACTATAGGGTGCCTCAAGTCCCTGTTTTGGGCGTCCTGCCTACACACAGTATCTGAGCAGCAGCTCAGCAGGGTCTGAGAAACCCAGGGATGTTCTGAGGAGGAGACGCCACGCACAAACAAAGAGAAAACTCACAGCACAATGGGTACAGTATGCACCGGGGTAAACGGCCTCTGTTCACTAAATCCTTCATAAAGCTGCAAGTCATATACGTGGTGCAGCATGGCAGTGGGATATTGATGACTGTGATGTGTTAGATCGGGGTGCGCCTTTGAAACTTCATCTTGACCACAGCTGTGAGTTATAGCGCAAATGAAGTTCCAGGGACTCCAGGGACATGGTGAGCGTTGAGTTGAGCATGATATTTACTACAGAGTCCACCCTGTTTCTGCCCTCAGAATTAATGCCTTAGATGACAAGCACCTCTAACACTGTTACCGACTTGGGCTCCCTGATGGGTTGCTTATCCATCCCTGGACCTCCTAATGATCTGGAACCTGCAGATGGTAACAGGCTGGTCCAATGTACTATAATTGACTCTTGTGAATCAGGAGTTCAACTTTTCATCCTGGTGTTAGTCTTTAATGAGTTTTAAAATGCAATTTGATAGCAGATTGCAGCCTTTCCAAATATGTCAATATGTCAAAAGGATTTTATTCACATTTATGGGGACTAAAGCTGATTTTATTGAAAAGATTACTGAATCTTATACCACAGCTTTGGTAAATTCCTTATTGGTTCAGAGATATCACGTGACCATTTTTTAATTTTTGTGTAAGCGCACAGGTAGTTTCAGCAGCCTAATAGCAGTTGTATATTAATGCCTTTTAATGTTTTATTAAACATATTAATATAAAAATCTGTGTGACTTTATACTAAAAAACAGTCCTTCATTTGTAAATCAGAAGGTGCCAGAATTCAAAGGGCATCTGAGAGCAGAGGCAGGTGTAGGTCCTGGAACGAGCACAGAACATGGTGATAACACGTTATGTATATTTAACAATATTTCTAAACT
Organism: Mormyrops attenuatus; assembly: GCA_026777985.1. NCBI lineage: Eukaryota > Metazoa > Chordata > Actinopteri > Osteoglossiformes > Mormyridae > Mormyrops > Mormyrops attenuatus. The sequence goes on along the minus strand of JAODKC010000117.1, from coordinate 6,384,050 downwards.
AATAATGGATGTGAAATGGACATGAAAATTAAATGAAATTTGTAAATTAAAATAAATTTTTACTTTATTTTTTGATTTTATGTTATTGTTCTTTTAACTAGAGAGATTCTAAATATTCATTCACATCAGTGCTGGACAGTAAAAACAAAGAAGACCAGACATTGTGGAGACTATATTTTTAAGAGCACACTGGAACATTATTAAATGCTAACAATTTTCTTTTGAAAAAGTAACCATCACTAGTTTATTCTAGTTTATTGTGGAATATTTTCGTATAACCGCACACTTCATCATGGTTTGTCCCTTACTTATTTTGTTTGTAAATGCGATGTACATGAATCACCGTACGTGAATTTTTTTCATACAACTGTGAGTCTTCAGTAGTTAAAATAATTTGTCAGTAGATGTTAAATGCATTAACATTGTTCCACAATAGAAATTTTGCAGTAATAGACTTATTTTAAAAGATTTGTGGTCTGTGTGTGCAAAGTCCAGAGTCCAGAGCCCAAAGCACTTTTCAATTGGATGGTACTTGAATTCCTTCACTGATTCATTGTCCAGAAGTCAAAGGGAACCAAAAAAATAATAGCTTGCCATTTTGATTGGCTAGTAATGTGTACTGGAGTGTGATTCGCTGCATATTCTGTTTATTCTATTTATTGGTCCTAAGATCATTCAGTAAATGTTTTTTCTGTCTGTGAGAATCTCCTAGCATGCTCTGGAAGGACTCAGCTCAGCGGAGGCCATAAGATAGAGTCTTAGAGAGAACTGGTCTTACTGGTCTTCACGTTCTTGTTGACGGCGGGCCCTCGCGTGCTGTTCTTCACTGCTTCCAGCTTGACCTCATACTCCTGGCCGGGGGCGAGCCCCGACTGCTGGAAGCCGGTGGTGTTGTGCGGCAGGGTGTTCCGGATCGCCCCGTTATGTTCCTTCTGCGGTGGCAGACAGGGGGAGCTGCATGAACAGGAGGCCCTGGGGGTTCCTAGTATGGCCTACAACTGACAGCTCCTTGGCAAAGATACCTAACTGTTCAAACTTCACCCAGCTGTTTAATCTATGTTCAGATGAAAGGAGACGGGCTTTTACCGTTGCTGCTCCCGGACTGTGGAGTAAGCTGCCTCTTCAGGTTAGGTTATCCCCCTTTGACTTTTGGTCCTTTTAATGGCTTTGCTTAATTTGCGTTTATTTTCTATTTACTTTAAAAATTTGTATTTACCTGTTTCTTTTAATAATTTTATTTTCTTTCTTACCCCGCACAGCACTTTGGCTGATTTTAAACGTGCTATATAAAAACATTTCACCTTGACCTAAATCAGGGGGGGCCAATCTTATCCGCAAAGGGCCGGTGTGTATGCAGGTTTTTGGGATAACCTTTAGGTCAGCTGTTCAAACCCAGGTGTGAGGATTCTTCAGCCAATCAGTCCTCTAATTAGTGGCCTAATTAGGGAGTTGCAGCGAATACCTGCATACACACCGGCCCTTTGCGGATAAGATTGGCCACCCCTGACCTAAATGAATATAGTCTTATATAGGTAAATTAATATGGTAGGCAGTCAATAAAAATATGAAACTAATGGGAAGTTTCATGAACAATTATTGGAGTGCTTCATATGCTTTCATGCATCCTCTATAACTGCACAATCAGTACAGAGATGCAGTCAGCCTGGACCGTATCCACAGAAGCAGAGGACACAAAGCAGGGGACAGTTTGGACATAGTGGCAGTCCTTCAGGACACAGACACCACAGGGCAGTTTATATGCACCAATTCACCTAACTGCATGTGTTTCGAGTACAGGAGGAAGCCGGAGTTCCCAGAGGCACCTGAGCAACCTCAGGGAGAATGTGCAAACTCCACATGCAGAGATTAGGGTAGGAATCGAACCCAAAGCCTAGGCCTGTGGCTACATTACTTCCTACTGATCACATGTGGAAGATATCAGCGTGTGTCAGGTCCAGGGTCTACTCATGGCTGTACATTTTTAATAGTCTTTTAAACCACCAGAACTAATTAATTTGTCGTAACTCACTCCATATCTGTCACAGCTGCTTAAACAGCCAATATGAAGAGGCATGCTTGGCTCTTACACAGAAACACGTCATGTTTATTGTGGATAAGCAGGTCCTTAAATTTTATTGGGGCTAATAAAGTGGAACATTTGAGGAGGGTGGGGGAGGCGGACAGGATGGGGGCGATGGGATGGGATCATTAACTGCTGATCTGAGATTTTTTCACGGTGGTGTTTCAAGTGCTTGTTGAAGTACCTTTTTAAGCTAAAGAACGAGCGGAGGCCTCTTTTTGGGGTGGGGGGTGGGGAGGCTCTGGCCCACAGCAGCTGCTACTCAGGAAGCACGAGATCATAAACCCCCAGACTCCAGAAACATTTTCAGACGCTTTGTGCACCTTTCAGCTTGGATGTGTTTAAGAATTTTCCACTCACCCACATCATGGTTCCAGCCACCACCGCCCCCACAGGCCCAGAGAGATGGCCCAGGCCACAGGGGGAGGGGCCAGACCTTAAACAAAACGCCCACTTCCCACCTACCTAAACATGACTGGCCAGTTCTTATGTACAGGCTACAGATTTCAGCTGCTTTCCATCACTGAATCAAATTTGCAGCCTACAATGCAACTATTTATAAGAAGGAAAATGCTGCATTCGTTCACAGCTACACTTGAAACATATGTCTGATGATCTGTCAAATGTGCGGGGAAGAGTTCACTTCAATTTTTAAAATGCTAATGACTAATTTGCTTAGCTAATATTTTTCATCCTGCAGGGCAAGTACGGTTATACTTAATATTTTCTAAAGCAAATATAGCCTTACCTCTCTCAACGCAATGACCTGTTGCCTCTAACTGTACAGCTCTGTACACCACTATTCCGCCATCTACCGGCATAAATAAGGAAAGATGCACTCTGCTGGTGAGTCCCTGGATCAGCATGCTCACCGTGTTCCTGAAGGTGAGATGCCAGCCGTCAAAGGGGATGTCTAGAGGGTCCCACAGCACCTCCATCGAGGTGTCCTTCACAGATCTGAATTTCAGGCCCTCAGGTGTGGGAAGATCTGGCGGGAATGGAGACAGAGCAGCGCTGTGCTTTTGTCGCCCTCATGGCACCACTAAGAGTTAGGCCTGATATCTCCACTGACATGCAGGTTGACCTACGCGTGGCCACCCTGGCGCTGATAGGAATGCTCCTCTTGTTGTTGAGCACAGCGAACACGTTGACCAAGTACTCGATGCCTGGCTCCAGCTCCATGATGGTGGCAGTGTTCTGGTTGCCCGGCACTCGGAAGTCCATCTGCAGGCCACCGGGGGCGGTTGGGACATAGGTGATGAGGTAGTCGGTCACCAACATCTCATTGGTCCAGGTGAGGTTCACCGTCTCCGGGTTTACCTCCATCACGGTCAGATTTTTGGGTGGGGAGACTATGGAGGAAGATGGACAGATAATGAGAGGGTCACACTCAACGACATGGGGACCACTGAGGAATATTCTAACCTGGAAAAAGTAAACAGGCAGCAAGGGCATCTCTTCCAACAGGACTTCTGGAATTATGTCAAATGTGGCCTTTTACCTTATTTTACCTGGATCAAACCCAGGTTAGCAGTTGAACCCAGCAGACCCTTGGGTGGTAAGACTCAAAAGGTCAATGTGCCTCCTGATACTACCTGGTTTGGACCCCGTAACCATCCTCCTATACTGAGTGCAGTAAATGGTGAGTTTTCATGCTGGATATGAATGTCAGCTTTAGCTGTTGGAGGTTCTAGTTAAGTTCTGTAAATATACAGGTGAAGAATTTCTGCATGTTCTCTTACAAGCAGTTAGAGTTTTCTAGAAGGTGTTTATTAAAGGAACAATTACTTTGTTTGGAGACAAAAAAATTTAAATCGTTAATACAAAATCATCAGCTAAAATCTAAATGATACTAAACAAACCACCAACTGGTCAACTTGATCATGGTGAAATATACCCACAACTGTCTATCTATAAGCAATTCATAAATTTGTTATAATTAATTTATATTTAAAGTTACTTCCCCTATTAGCAGGGTAAAAACTGTAGCATGGCTACAACAGACATCATACCATAAACAACAGAATTTGGGTAATCCACAGCCGTTTTTCCCCTCCCCCTTCACCATAGGTGGGTGGGGCTCTCCTACCTTCAGAGCAGTCTTCCCCGATGTAGCCATCATCGCACAGGCACTGCCCGTCTACACAGCGCCCCCTGTCGTTGCAGTTATCAGGGCAGGCCTGTTGCCCGCAGTCAATACCGATGTAACCATCATCGCACAGGCACTGGCCGTCTACACAGCGCCCCCTGTCGTTGCAGTTATCAGGGCATGCCAGCTGCCCGCAGTCTTCCCCGGTGTAGCCATCATCGCACAGGCATTGGCCATCCACACAGCGCCCCCTGTTGTTGCAGTTATCAGGGCACGCCAGCTGCCCGCAGTCTTCCCCGGTGTAGCCATCATCGCACAGGCATTGGCCGTCCACACAGCGCCCCCTGTCGTTGCAGTTATCAGGGCACGCCAGCTGCCCGCAGTCTTCCCCGATGTAGCCATCATCGCACAGGCACTGGCCGTCTACACAGCGCCCCCTGTCGTTGCAGTTATCAAGGCACGCCAGCTGCCCACAGCCTTCCCCGATGTAGCCATCATCGCACAGGCATTGGCCGTCCACACAGCGCCCCCTCTCGTTGCAGTTATCAGGGCACGCCAGCTGCCCGCAGTCTTCCCCAGTGTAGCCATCATCGCACAGGCATTGGCCGCCTAAACAGCGCCCCCTGCCGTTGCAGTTGCCTGGGCAGGTGAATTCGGAGCAGTCGTTGCCGGTGAAGCCTTCTTGGCACATGCACCTGCCGTCCACGCAGACACCGCGGTCTAGGCAGTCACCGGGGCATGTTTTCTGGTGGCAGTCGTCACCGGTGAAGCCCTCGTGACACACGCACTGGCCGTCCACGCAACGACCGTGGCCATGGCAATCGTTGGGGCAGGTCAACTCACTGCAGTCGCTGCCCGCGTAGCCTGCGTAGCACATGCAGTGACCCTTGACACAGCTGCCGCGGCCATAGCAGTCGTTGGGGCATACCTGTGTGTTGCAGTCCTCTCCAGTGAAACCCTCACTACAGACGCAAAGCCCGTTGACACAGCGACCCCGGTTCCGGCAGCCGTTGGGGCAGGCGAGCTCTGAGCAGTCCTTCCCTTGGTAACCGACATTGCAGATACATTTGCCATTAATGCAGTTCCCCCTGTCATTGCAGTTATTGGGGCACGCCAGCTCTCCGCAGTCTGGCCCCTGGTAGCCCGGCATGCAGATGCACACACCGCTGGAGCAGACGCCTCTGCCGTTGCAGTCGTTGGGGCAGGTGGCCATGGAGCAGTCATGGCCGGCGAAGCCTGCCGCGCATACGCAGCGCCCATCCACACAGCGCCCCCTGCCATTGCAGTCGCCCGGACATAGACTCTCGCTACAGTCCTCGCCGATGAAGCCCTCATCACAGAAGCAGGTCCCGTTGATGCAGCGGCCACGGTCGTAGCAGTCCTTGGGGCAGATGAGTTCAGCGCAGTCAACGCCCATCCAGGGCTCTGCGCAGACGCACTCGCCATCCACGCAACGGCCCCGGCCCAAGCAGTTGTTCAGGCAGCTGGTCTCAGAGCAGTCCTCCCCGGCATAGCCATCTGCGCAGACGCAGATGCCGTTGGCGCACCACCCATTCTCCCCACAGTCCACTGCGCACACCTCCACACCGCAGTCGAGCCCGGAGAAGCCCTGGAAGCAGACGCACTCGCCATCCACGCAGCGCCCCTGGTCCTGGCAGTCGTTGGGGCAGGCCGCCACTGAGCAATTGGGTCCCTTCCAGCCGGGCTCACAGACGCAGCTGCAGGTATCCGTACTGTAGTTACCGCGTCCGCTGCAGTAGGGCTTCGTTCCCACCTCCCCTGAGGAGTGAAATCGATCAGTGGTCAGCTGAGAAAAATAAACAATAAGGAGGGTCCCTGCCACCGGGGACAGCCATGCAAATGATCCAGTGTGAAAGATGGATGAATCTATAGATCAGAGATCGCAGCAAAGAAGCCAGAAGAAAGCAGTCTAAGCCTCTGAAATGTCCATTCAGGAATGGGAGAGTCATGCCAGAACATCAAAGGATATTTGCTTGCTATTCACTGGGGTCCCTTTCAGATCCTACTGTTTATTTGAGAAAGTTGATAACAAAAATGGAGCATAGAACTGGCATCTATTAGCAAACTTTGTGAAAATCTTTCATGTATAAAGAAAACAGGAAGATACAGAAAAGGGGATAAACAGGCAGATTCTCTGTCAATACACTTCACACTGTCTTTCAGAAGGTATTGTTGACTGGATCCCAAATCAGCTGGGTGGACCTCAAACTCATACAGTAAATGCCTTACTCTGGTACATAAGCACCTAACTGGTTCAGACTTGTGGTCATGGGTTTAGCTAACGCTATCGCCTAAACCCTATAACTTACCGGTGACCTGGGCTCCACAACAGCTCCCACCACTGGCACACTGGTCCCTCAATGCGGACACCTCCTCCTCCAGCACCTCCAACCGGCTGAGGAGCTCCTTCAGGCTGGGGAAGCTGTCGGCGCACTTGCACACCTGCCGCGGGATGTTGATACGGTGGGTGAAGACGATCTGGTTCTCGCCGTCGACGGCATGCTCCGAGATGTGTGTGGCCTGGGGCTGGAGCTCAAAGCCGTCGGGGGCCTGCAGGTCCACGGCGCAGAGGGCCCCTGCCGTCACATTGATGCTGTAGATGTGGTTGAACACCATGGGCTTGGCCTTGTCTGGGTGGCTGATGTTGCTGCTCCCAGAGGCAGGCAGTGCTGCACTCTCTCTCCGGGATCTGAACATCTTCTGAACCAGCCCAGCGCTGGTCAGCTGGAGCAGGACGGCCGAGGCTGAGAGAGCCCAAAGCAGCATGTTCCTCCCCATGATGGCGCAAAGAGGTGACAGACAGGAAGGGTGCTTGGAATTACCTCGTTCAAGGGTGAAGGACTGGCTTCAGTCTGAAACAAGGGAGTGATATGAAAACATTTCAATCCCCTTATCAGTTATCAGATTCTTTTTCTACACTCTATGGCACTGAGACACTGTTCTAAATAACAAAAATGACCCCACCGGGAAGGAAACTAGTCATAGTGTCATATATCCAGTACCATATTGTATATTTTTCAATACAAATGAAATACAAATAAAATTGAATTGAATTGAATTGAATAGACCAGGGGTTCTCAAAGTCCGGATTGTGGTCCGGATGTGGACCAAACCCCAAGTTAATCCGGACCCAGCCGATAATGCACCTTATTAACCAATATGGTTAATGTAAAAAGGCTTAATGTGGTTTGAAGTACAAAAATACAATGTAGAGTCTAAACGGTCGGGGAGCGTTAAAAAGTTCCCCTTTATGATTATATATTGACGTCTATATTGAAAGTTTCTGTTAATTCAAGTTTATGAAATGCTGTTTGCTTATTGAAAATTGCAACGGACCTCTGACTTTGAACAAAAATCTGGTGCAGTCCTTCAAAAAGTTTGAGATCCCCTGAACCCGCGAGCCTTTCTGACAAAGACATACCTCTGAAAACCATGCAATAGTCTGCAATAAAACACTCAAGGTACGGGCCAGACCGCCAAGGCGAGTCATGGACGCAGCTGTTCTGTTCCATCAAAATTTTGGAGGTCTGGCAGCCATCGGCAAGACCAGGCAAGGCGCAGGAACCCAGAGCAGAACCATAACCGGTCCAACCTCAAGCTCCCTCAAGAAAACAGATCAAAATAAAGTGGTGCATGTGGTTCACAAACACAATCCGTTCCAGGAAAGTTCAAGGCAAATTTTTCCCATTAGAAAGCATTGAAATTCGATTAATTCATTCACAAGCCTACCAAATAATAATTTTTGTTAATTAACTTTCTGGTTTTATAGTAAAAACTTCAAAGAAAAACACAATATAGTGTGGCGACGGGCGGACCGAGGCATCGCGGGAGACATGGAGACTTGCTTGCCGGAGAAATCACGCTCTTTATTAACAGTCCTTAACCCTTGTATTCTTATTGTTGTTAATATTAATGGTCGCGTTTCCCTATTGTCACGCGTGCGTTTGCCCGTGTCTTGTGTGTACCCGGTCCGATCCTCGCGTGTATTTAGCGTGTGTAAATCTCCCACCGTGTGTGTATCTTGCAGTTCGGCGTCTTCCAACCTTGTGTTTCCCGTCTGTGTATTTGGGTTCGGTGCTCGTTGGGTGCCTGTTGTGGTCCTTGATGCTTCCATGTCCTACTCTCGCCAGTGTGGGGAAGCAATAAAAAAGGCGAATAGGATGTTGGGTTACATCTCT
>JAODKC010000117.1:6356745-6367597 GCA_026777985.1 Mormyrops attenuatus | reverse complement strand
ACCCCGGCCGTGCCGCCGGGGGGCCGGCTGCCCCCGCCCCCCCCCCCCCCCCCGCCCGGGGGGGGGGGGGGGGGGGGGGTGTTATTGGACCCGGACGCTCAGAGCCGTTAATGGCAGCGGCAGCAGACAAGGAGGTGGATGGGTGGCCTGTCGATCTGTTCGGTATCAGGAACACAGGAGAATGTCCAGGTTCTTCTCCTGTAGCTCAACAAGAAGAACATTGCCCTAATAACCAAGAGGTTGTGGGTTTGAATCCCAGACAACTTATAAAAATTGTAACTGTTCTCTCTACTGTAAGTCAATTTAAATAAAAGTGTTGGTGAGATGACTAAATATAAAAACAGCCCATGAGCGAACAGCAAGCTCTCCCTAAATCTTTCCCCTGCTCTTGTCTAGACAACTGACTCGTTTCCCACCCTACCCCACCAACAGATATTATATAGGCAGTAACTCTGCCATTCATTCACCCAATAAGATAAAGAAAACCATTTGGCCGACACCTGAACCCATTTGCACAGCTGGATGCTTTATGGAGGCAATCTAAGCACATGTTTTGGCAACTGATTTGGTTCTTTTAATGACTACGCCACCTGCGGTCTTTATTTTGTTACAAAAGCATCTGCATAAAGAATCCATTTGCCGTGCCATTCCATAAGGGTCTGTCACAGTCCATAAAATGCCCAGGAACAACCTGCTTGGACCATTGTACCACCGGATAGTTGGGCCGCCCATGGTAAGGAAGACTCAGGATTCCCATAGTTCTTTACAGTATTACCCTGGAACAGTGGGAGCCTGAGGAAATACCTTTGTAAAAGTGAGGCCCCAACTCAATTAAAAATTATCACTCACTCTTGACAGAAGGTTCTGACACACAGTTCCCCAACGAGAATAAAGGAAAAGCGATTTTCAGCTTCACAGTCAATAAATCAATCTATCTATCAATCAATAAGATGACGCCATATGTATATTAGCCATACTGGCACCTCTTCCTGGCTTACAATTTCATAGCAACGATCTAAATTTTGTTTTTCATTTCCTGTTTGTAAAGAACAGTGTAAAAGCATGACAAACACTACAGCTAACCCATCTGATAACAACTGCAAACAATGGAAATCATTTCACTGATGTACATTATAATTACCACCAGGCTCTCTCACTGTTAGCTATCATTTACTCTGACTAGATTTATGAGGTTGTCTCACTTTCATAAAGATGATCCTGGACCTGGAGAGGGAACATTTGAAAGCACGGTTAGATCCATCAGCGAGACCTTGTAGCTAGGCAGCCGGCCCTGATATGGAGCAGCTGATGCGATAGCAGGATAGCGGGGAACGTTTCTTTGTGAGAAATGGACTGTGAGTGACATTCACAGTGCTCAGCTGTGTCTCCGGGCTCCAGAACAGACAGACGGCAGAACAGCAGCTGCGGGCCCAGCTGAAGAAGCAACAGGTGAGGTTTCCTGCCAGGTTACGGCTTCAGAAGACGCATGAGAACCAGACGTCGCGTGTGTCTGCAGGATCTGACCTCATCGCATTGGAGACGGTGGCCAAGTTGCTGCAGACAGAAACGGGGGGAGCAGCATGAGACCCAGATCCCCAGGAGGGAAGGAGAAGGCACAGGTGCGGAAGCAGGCAGGGGGTGTGGGAGTGTGGGGCGGGGGGGGGGCAACATAAAGGGTGCTGAGAGTAGCACAACAATGAGGTGGTTACTGTCAGTGACAATTAATGAACACAGCAGGTCACAGCAGCCCGTCGTCACAGGATTGATTAATGAGTATTGTGTCCTCATTCAAATACACATCCAGATGAGCTCCCTTAAGCTCACAGAGTCTCGGCCCTCCAAAGCCATCATTTAAAAGGCATTTTAACACATTCATTACAATTTTATATAAACAGGATGTACCTTCCCATACCATTCAAAACACCTTATCGCAAAACATACATAAGCCAAAATATACTAGTATTACATACTAAATAAATGAAAAGTTAAAGTGTAAATGCTATGTATCATGGATGTTTTTTGCATAAGTCTGGTTTTACTTGGTTTTACATAAACTAAGAGCTGCCTGTATTGTCTTTTCCCCCATACATCCATCTTCAATAAACATTTATGCAGTGCAGGGTCACAGTGAAATTGCAGCTCGCCTCAGGAGTCACAGGGGAGAAGATGAGCCACACCCTGGACAGGATGCCAGTCCATCACAGGGTACAAGGCAGGGGACACACTGGACAGGATGCCAGTCCATCACAGGGTATGAGGCAGGGGACACCCTAGACAGGATGCCAGCCCATCACAGGGTATGAGGCAGGGGACACACTGGACAGGATGCCAGTCCATCACAGGGTACGAGGCAGGGGACACACCAGACAGGATGCCAGTCCATCACAGAGTACGAGGCAGGGGACACACCGGACAGGATGCCAGCCCATTGCAGGACACATACACAGAATCACACACATCACAGGATATATAGTCACAATCAGATAGATCCAGAGGAAACCTGCAGAACATATGCACACATGCAAACTCCACCAACAAAGAAACTGACAGCCACGTAGGGGAGAGTCAACAGTGCAGATCAGGGCAACACCATCTACTGCTCACCTCACACATCCGATGGAAGTTACAATATTTGTTTTAAAAAATAATCAGAACTGAAAAGTCTATCAATCATTGAGTCAGTTTCCAGCTCTGAAATGTGATTCTAGAACTTCAGACTTTTTGGGACAATTACTGTATGTCAGCCGCAACTCTCACATGTACCTACAGCCCACTGAAAGAAAACCGACTGTCCCAAATGCCACTCCTTACAAGAGTTCATCTGTCTCTGAACAATACTTCTGATGACAAGCAGGGGGTGCTCTAGCCCCCTGTCTGCAGCATGGGAGATGAAGACCAGGCTCCGAAGATGGTTGCCACCTTCCCCATAATGTCACAATTCAACTCACGAAATCCTTTCCCCTCCAAAAAAATGCCCAGCATCAGGTCTCCTGCTTCAAATGAAAATGGCAAATGGGAAACACCAGGCAGAAATGGACACGTGAGCTAGAGTCCTCTGGACATTCATGAACACACTGGAAAGAAAAGACCAAAACCATTGCATTCTCACACCCCGCCACAGTGGGGCGAGCTAGAGCAAAGCAATTCGTAAAGCCTGGTTTCAAAATTTCCATAAGTGGGGATGCTTTGGGGACCCTTAACACGTAGCGTCATTTGCTGCACATGTGTCGTGGTGAAAAGAAAAATGTCTACACAAAAAACATCCACGAGTTCCCTGCCAAGCTGAGACCAATCACTGCAGGGTTTATTTACAAACATGCACATTTTAGTCTATGATTTAAGGCACCGTACACCAATGAATATGGTAGCTAGGAGCAGATTAAGAATAAAGCCCTTGTGATTAATATCCCTATTAGCTTTGGGGGCTTTGGGACACCCATGCCCTGACCCCTTTTGCAGAAGCACCATTTGACTCCAGGCAGGCAGCCAAGGAAAAGGAGTCATTTAGGAAACCCAGTATTTACAGAATAAAAAACACAAGTGGGAACTAAGTAGGTGACTGAGACTTGATGCCAGTGTTTCCAGGGGGCCACGGTGTCTGAAGAAATAAGACAGCGAAGGCATTGTAGGTCAACCGAGGAATGGCGCGTTCCTGCGGAGAGACGTAGAACCTCAGAGTTGGGAACATTTATTGTTACATATTGCTTAAGTATCAAAATTTGTGCTAAAAAGTGCACACACCTGTCACATAAACAGCCCCCACTGAGAGAAAAATGTTAAATAAAAGATACAGTGAATCCTACAATGAAGTGATGTTACTGATCATCTTCTCATGCATGGAAATTCAACTGATCAGTTGTAAACACTCTCATACACATTTCATTTTGAATGGCGTCATCAAAGCAATGGTCAAAAGTGAGCCAAAAGTGATATCATGGAGGGGTACAGCTCCAGGAAGCTGGACACCTTTTGGCTTTTTGGTCACAGAGACTCCGACGAGAAATTAATCGCACGCTCCAATGTGTCAACATTTTCTCTTGCGTTATTCCTGAATTTGTACACATAGATTTTCTTCATTAAATTATTATTTGACACAACTGCTCCTTAGCAGACCACTTCTGAAGGACCTTCTGCTAAGCAAGCTACCCTGCCCCAAGGCGATGGCATCATTCTTCATGCTGATGCCCTTATCTTTACACCATTTCCCCACTTCCTGTCTTTAAGAAGGACCAATGATAAGTGACATCACATGACAGAAGAGCCCATCTCTGATTGGTTTAGTTCCTTTTCCAAATGAGTCATTTGGTCCAGGGTTTATATACATGCTTATATTTCCACGCATCAGCACCATCCATCTTCTGACCTAGCCCATCAGATAAAAACAAAAACAGCACTTTTCAAAAAGATTACAATGGGAGGGGGCTGGGGGGCTGCAATATTGCCATATCAGGCCACATAAGGAACACGGATGGCCTTGTTTAACAATGAGCATGAAATGCTAGATGCTCTGAGCAATTCTGCTCCAATATTGAGCTCATCGTAAATAAGACATAAATATTTGTGTGCCCCAGCTGTCCAATAAACAAAGAGGGCTGATGAGAACATGTGAAGTCAAATAAATGGTCCACCCCCCCCCCCCAAAATGCCTCACAATCTTCACCTCACAGAAGGTGAAACAATGGGTGCTCCTCAGACAGGGACGTTAAAAAGACAAATGGTACTCTTCTACAGGGGTGCTTCTAGGATTTCACCATTAGGGGGTTCAGCTTGACGATTAGGGGGGTGCCATTTTCAATCTGAAGAAATATGACCCCCTCCCCCCACCCACCCAACTATAGAAATTGTACATAATGTGCAAATGTGAAATGGGGCAAATCTGTAAATGGATTTTGAAAAATAATTTTTCAGGTGGAGGGTGAAACAGAAAAATAGGGTGGCTGAAACCCCCTTAGAATTGCTTTTGCATCTGACCTACTGAAGATTCACCAGCACATGGAAAGAGGCTGTGAGCCACGTCAAGTTAAGTGAGCTCTATTATCACACCAACCACCTACAGGGAATACAGTGGCATGAAGGAGCATGTCATTTCCTGGTTTGGGTCTTGTTCGCAGTGCTTGCTTTTTAAATGAAGACGTTCATGTCTGACTGACATTGTCCAAGGGGCCAATTAAAAGGCTAACCATTAAGTTATTTCAGACCTTAATGAAGAACCTTTCATTTAGACCAGGGGTATCAAGCACCAGAGTCCTGGGGGGGCGGAGGCCTGTGTAGCTTAGTTCTTTCCTATTCTACCACAAATGATTCAGCTCAAGAGCTGTGTTGTAATTAGAACAAGGAGTTGAATCAGGTGTGTTAAACGAGTGCAAACCAAAAACTGTGCAGGGCTCCGGCCCTCCAGGACTGGAGTTTGACACCCCTGATTTAGACCTTAATATGGTCCCCACCTTTTCCAGCACATTACTGATACTGATTTTCATTATTTCACACTCTGTCAGCGAAAACACACTCTGAGCAGCATTTTTTTTATGTTCTTCAGAACCAAAAGGATAACACAAAAATATTTGTTATGCTAAGAGGTTTCTGTGGGTTACGACGCAACACAACCGATCACTCAGATTAAATTCTGTAAAGTGAGCTCTGTGTCCTGATTTCTTGGGGGGCAGTATTGGAAAATGGTGAGAACTTCACAAGAATTTCAACTGAAGGAATGGTGTCTAAAATGTGGCAACCAGCTGGCGAGTGAGAAGCAAGAACGGCATTAAAACCCTTGGGATCTGACAGCGAAGCCTGGGGACAGACTGAAGCAGATACATCCAAGCAGCTTAATTTGATGGAATATAACCTGTCTAGTACAGACAAAAAAAAGAGAAATGTTTTCATTTGTGCTCCTAGCCAATTTGTCATGGCAAAGGGCACTTCATCTACACAGACATGACAGTAGACATTAGTTCCCTTTCATGTTACTCTGCTTAAAGCCCCTGTGAACATGATTGCAGACGTGTTATGACGACTCCTGGATTAATCCTCGCACCCTCTATAACTAACGGCTCAGGTTTGGCAACCTGCAGACCTCGCTTTCTTTTATAGGCAGTATTGCTAGCACCTTAGGATCATGGGAAACAGATTCTACGGGCATTTGGAGGTGGGGAGGTGGATGGGGCCTGCGATCGTCTGGTTTAACAGTGTGTTAAAGCAATCCTTGGGAATAATTAAAGTTAAAAATGGGGGGAAAACACAAACAGATTACAAAAAAAGAAAATGCATCACCTGAAGAAATTTTATGGCTGATACATTTTCTGTAGACGTGGAATTTGACTGGAACTAATGTTTACTCCAGGAGGACAGCAAAAAAAATCACAAATAACGTAACTATAAATGTTTCACTATGTCAAGACATGTTGTCCATCTATCAGACTGAAAATCCTCATGTGTGCTGTAGTCTTAGTCATTCTCACATTTATAAACTTTAAGTGCATTGCAATTTGTGCGGAATGTTTTTCACTTTTGGAGCCAAAGCAATTACCTGCTCTATAAAATGTAATCTATTCCTTTATGGGGCTGGTGCCAAGATAGTCAAGTTTTATTATAATCACCATCATATTATTAATTTCCCTTCAGAAAAATACCTTAATTTGATTGACTAAATTACCCATTCATCACTTAGCATTAAATAAAGCAACTTAGGACTTTTTCCAGGATTTGCACCTATAAACTTACAATCATGAGGCCAATTCTCTAAAGACGGCACCAACTGCTACCTGCTTTTAGGCTCCCGTCCCATACATGAGTAAACCTCAGTAAAACTGAGGCTAAATGCTAGGAAGCAACAGAATCTGAAACATGGTAACCATGGAACACAGAACATTGAACCAAACTTCCATTTAGGATTGAAATTTGCATAACCGATTTAATTGACCTAGATGTCATTTGTCATTTTCCTTCCCAATCTGACAGGCTGATCAGATGGGGGCCCCCTGGTGGCCGTTAGCTTGGCTTTTGTCCGGGGCTGGCCCTCCTTGAGATTAATATTAGAGGTATCACCCTCGGGGTATTTTCTCCTCCATCTCTTAATCCATAGGTCCAAATTTGGTGATGCGGCATCCTTGGCACCAGGCTGAAGGTAACTCTGGCTATATTACCAAAGCACTTATGTAAGTCATAAACGGCATTAAAAACCCATTTGTTTTGGGTGCCAGCCAAATGCCATAAATGTGAAATGTAAATATTACTCAAATCACTGTCCACCTCTGTAAAAAGAAATGGCAGCTATGGAAGCCAAGCGAATTAGGAGATCATGGGGTTAAAAAAGATGATGAAAATGTTGAAAAAAAGATTCATCATTCTTGTTTCGGTGACTTGACCAAAAAGGCTTCTGGGTCCCATTCGGAAATGTGTTCCAGACCAACATAGCTGGAAAGTGTGGTCACACCACGCCAATCCATGGAGACGTGTAATTAGGTAACGAAGGCTGGATGTTTTTTCGTCCACCAGAGTGCTTTTTCCAGCCCCTGGTGGATCATTTTCTCACGTTGTCCACCTGTGCATGGCACCATAACAACTTAGAACTAATAGCATGTGGCCAATATGGCTGAACTCAAAAAAAAATACAGGGAAGGCTGTGAATTGTCATAAGTGGAAGCCTAAAGGAATTACAAAGCCAAACTCCCTTCGTCTGTCTGATTACCTGAGATTCATGCACCCTTGGGCCCCATCTCGGTTGCTCATCCGCAGTCTGTCTTACACGCTCATTTCGTTCCATCCTGAGCAACTGGGGATCTCGATTCCTCTTTGACAGTTTCTCTGATTAGTTGCAGCACCTCCTAGGGCCTCCAGACAACCTAATCCATCTCCACCTGCTCCATCTCCATCTTATGAAGTAATAGGTGAAGCATACAGACGACCTTCAGAAGCTCCTTAAGAATTTTACAGGAAAGGGGAAATTCGATGCGATAAACAAGACGCTCATCATCGCATATTCCTTGGGGCATCAGTGTTCCAAACACAAGCATGACCTCAGCAGCCGGACAAATAAACAGATTCGGTTTGAATTAGTGAAATAAATTTTCTGTGGCATCAATATGTCGGCTAGCACTTTCATTCTGTGATAATTTTCATTTCATGGTATTAAAGACAAAATATCAGGCACCAGGCCGGCTTGGGCATTCCATCTTCCACAAAGGAGCCCATCACTGCAAATAAATCATTACCTAAGAGTCTGGCAATAAATCACTGAAGTCAAAATCTACATAGTTACGAGGATTTAGAGATGTAACTGGAACAATGCAAGACTGTCAGATCACCAAACTCAATCCTATCATAGGTTTTCAAAACTAAACATCCTGATGGCAAACAGTGTGAGCAAACCATTTCTCTCTTGGAAATGAAATTATACCTGAACCCAAGCAGTCAACAAAAGGCATTTTTCTCCAGTATTTCCCATCTCTTTATGTAAATACAGCAGAATTGACAGAAACACTCCCAATAACATTGTCGACTGTCTCCAGGTACAAAGGGAAAAAAAACAAGACTGTAAATAAAGAGTGTTCTGGAAGAGAAGGTGAACCTACAAAAATCAACACCCTTTAATTATTGAGAAAGACACTTTCAGGACTGTTCCCAAGTACCTTTTTTTCATTGATGTCTATGTTTAATGTGTCGAATGGCTTGGCATGGTGGACTAAGGGCACTTTCAGGGCAACATCTCGTTCAGCAATTAACTTTTCAACACTGGGGTAGAAAATACGAGACTTGAAACAGTGCCGCCCATCGCACGTGCTGAGCCGCGCCTTGTGATGTCACCCCTCCAGTTCACCCATCTCATTATCGAAATCCATCAGCAGTGTTTGTTTTAGTATAGCGCTGGGGACGGCCATGATCCCAGGGTTACCCCAGCCTGCCTGGATCTGCTAAGTTGTAAATATCCCACACAAACAAGACATAAACAAAAGACTACCATAATTCATGCAAGAAATTCTGCTATGCTGCGATAAACAGAAAATGGTAGGAAAAAAACACACCCACAGACATTAACGCTTAGCTCTACCGTTCAGAGATCAGGATTTGAACAACAAATCCCTGAGAGCCAAAGGATGAAGGCGACTGCAGGGGTAAAACTATTTGAAGCATCAAATGCAGCCAATTTGGGATGCACAGTCGATTTACCTGCGACGGTCAATGTAACATAATCATACAAAGTGAGACGTAGTGACTCACCACCAATGATTCGGCTCTTTTGCTCAAGATACACCCTCTGCAGGAAGCCGCTGGGAATGCGGGAACCCCAGGGGTGTCTCTCCACTACAGGCGCCAGATGTATGATTCATTTGGGCCACATGAGTAGAAAACACAGCTGTTCCAGAGGCCTGGCCTTCAAGGTCACTGACCTGACATAGCAGGCCAAGAACTCAAAAGACACATTCTGTGGTCAGGGTTGAACTGGGATTGAAAATCGGCCCTGGAAACTGAGGACCCCCCACGATTTAATTTGTTGATTAGGGTGGATCCCCATGATAAATCTCAATTTTTGCTGATTGGGGGGATGGGGGGGGGGTTCCCCCAGTCCAGCTAATAGTTAAAGAGGAGATTTTCAGGTTAAAGACCTAAGCAGGTAAAATTTGCCAGTGATGTGTTTCTATAAATGAAAGACGCCTTGGCGTTTTGTTCTGAACATCTGGGAAACGTCACCCACAGATGAAGCTTAATTGCCTTGTCAAGATTAAAAGTACCACTGAATGTCTTTCACGAATTCCATAATTGCTCTGGGATTAGCTCTGCTTCATGTACTCTGTTATACCCCTACAAGGACAATGCACTTCTTCCTACTGCTGTTACATTCTCATACAGATGTACCTACTGCAGACTCTGTATGAGTCCATCTGCTTGAGAATCATGCACGTCGTATAAATTATGAGGGACCTGGATTTGTAGTACAGGACCTTCTATCGGTCATACCTAAGAACGAGGCTCAGAGAACAGAGGAGATGTTGAAGCCCTACTGGGGGACAAACCTTTACGTGTGAGCTCATCCTAAATATATACACCACAGTCCTGGGGTCACCATCATACATGCATTGTTTCTGTATGTCAGTCCCATATGAATAATGATGACACCCAGCTGGTCTGAGTATGCAGAACTGGTTGGCATTTAAAACCAGTTGGTATGAATATTTGGAAAAGGAGAATGTGTTTTACCTTAGAGAAAGCCGGGATTTCCGTGGTGCACTTTGTCATTCTATTTTCCATTTGGTTTCTCTAGGGTCAGTGATCAGATTTATGTGACAGTCTTAAGTTCTAAACTTAATGTTTCAGTTAGCCCATCATAACCACATCAGACTCTGAACACCCAACACAGACTTTTATGTATGATGATGGAACATATTTTGCAACCTTCCCCATCACTGGACCTGCATACTGAATAACATAAAATACACCAGCCTCACAGGGAAGCAGAGAAGCGTATTAAGCACTGGACCAGAATGCACATCTCACTTAGATGTGAGCAAATCCTGCCGTCAAGCAAAGTGAGAACCGAGCTGGCAGCTGAAGGTCTTTGAAGCAAATAGAACTGTTTGGTTGCATGCTGATGAGTGTGAACGAGACATCAGCTCAGCTGAGGATTGATTAAAAGTTTTAATTTGGCCAGGGATTACCAGAGCTCCTTCCACCAAATACTGGGCATCAATCAGCCTTTCTGCATGCACTGCAGTCTCCCCTCTGTTTCTCCTCAAACCTAATTTTGCATTCACTTCAGGCGAATGACATCACCCCTACATGCTGCCAGGGGGGGGGGGGGGGGGGGGGGGGGGGGGGGGGGGGGGGGGGGGGGGGGGGGGGGGGGGGGGGGGGGGGGGGG
>JAODKC010000117.1:6323115-6345273 GCA_026777985.1 Mormyrops attenuatus | reverse complement strand
AACCCTGGGTTCCTTTAAATCAGAGCTAGATAAGATTTTAACAACTCTGAGCTATTAGTTAAGTTCTCCCCAAACGAACTTGAAGGGCCAAATGGCCTCCTCTCGTTTGGAAATTTCTTATAAACATGCAGAATAAAAAAGTAAAAATCAGGCCACAAATGCAATAAATATTCAAAAAAATATTTTTGCAATAGTCCTCTATAGCAGAGGAAGATTAATGTTCACAGCGGGAGAGAGTAAAGCGTTTCATGTCTTGTTAAACTGGTACGATGGGTTTATCAGGTCACTTCCATAGTCTGCTTCACACCTCAGCATTACCATTAATGGGCATCTCATGTAAGCAAGAGTAAGTGATTCTCAAACCGCACGACTGGAATCCTGCAGCACTGGTGTGACCAATCAGTCTCTTCACAAATTACTGGAAGGGGGAACGGGCATCATAGCCTTTAAATAAACAAATAAAATTAGTATCCACGCACCAGGGAGCAGGGGAGATCCTGAAGGTTTTCATTTAATGAGCACATCTATTTACAGACAGTCCTTGAAAAGGGAACATTGAGTCTGATCTGCTCAACATCGATAAACATCCCCCACAGAGCCCCGAAACGTATCATTTATATTAGTGTGCACAGTGTACGTGGAAAAGCTGTCGGGTCGGCAGATTATTAAAAATCACTTTATGACAGAAACAACAGTTTTCTGGATGGTTTGGATTATTTTGAGTTTTAAAGTAGCCATATCTCAGCTTGAGTTTATTAACTTTCATCCATCATCTGCAGAACTGAACTGCTTATCTTGCTAAGGGTTGTGCTTTAACAGCCGTAATTCATTCAGGGCTAAATAATATTAGGTAATAGAATAGTGATGCTTTGTTCTTGATCAGAATAGTGATACTTTGTCATTGATTTCCCCATACCCTTATATGTCGCTCTCCATGAGATACTCAGACATGTATACAGGTGAGAACAGATTTGGAGTCAGAGTACAGAGTCGATAACTGTCCAGTGCTCCTGGATAAATTCCAGCTGAGGGTCTGACAGTGACGCTGCTGCTGACCTTTGGACCCAATTAACAGTGTTTTAACCAGCACATCCACACACTGGCCAGAGCTGCTGGGGAACAGGAAGGAAATAAACATTTAATATGTAATACACAAGTAATATTTTCTAAACAATATTTCTTAGCAGCCTTTGCAATTAACCAGAGAAGTTTGCACCAGATGTGTTTTGTATCCAAAGCACAAACAATCCCACAAATCTGTATTGGAAAAGCGGAGTTAGGTAATTCAGGTCCAGAGAATAAATGTCCAGACCGGGATTTTGTTCCAACCAACCAGTTGAGCATAAAGAGTCACAGTCACAGTGTTTTCAACTGGTTGGTTGAAACAAAATCCCGGTCTGGACTTATACTCTCTGGACCTGACTTACCTCTGTGGATAAGCAGTTGGAGGTTAGGTGCATAGAACATACGACAGCTGGGTTATGTTTATGGTTTTGGGTGCCAGCGTTTGCTCTGTAATGGACCAGCTTGCCATCCGGGGGGAACCCCTGCCTTGTGCCCTGGGCTTCCGACAGCCTCACCACAACCCTGCATCAGATAGCCCATTACGGGACAGGGATGGATGGCTGATATCTGTTTTTGCCTGGTGATTTTAAGCCATTAGGCACCTAGTATTAGATTCTAGTTACTTCCAGTGTTTTTGATGTTTAGCGTGTGAATCCTTTTATTATGGTTACTTTTCATCTTGACGTTTATGGCGCCCAGGTCACCCTACAGTCACTGTGAAAACATAGCAGATCACGGCAATTTGGGCAGCTAGAGGCAGGTCCTGGTATCCCTTCTGTTCAGGTGCCAGACACCCACAGGCGTTTCAAATGCAGACATGATGCGTAACGTGACCCCTCCCCCCACCTCATCAGAGCATCATGGGAAGGGCCAGGTTAAGATCACCTCACAATCAATGCAGAATACCTGTTCTTCATCTACACTCCTAAGTAATCATAATCTTTGGCCTCCTCTTCCTCATACTGATACCATCTTCTCTGCCTCTCAGCCCTGGAGAGAAAAATCTAACCTCAAACCCCATCCATCATAAACATAACAAACCCAAGTAGTTCACCCTCTCTTTTCTTCGTCAGGGTCTTTTTTTGACGTGCATTGATTCCCATACGAACGCGTGAACGCGAGCTCGTCACTCCAGGAGGCTGTGGTGTAACGCGACGGATAAGGGTAACCGCCGAAACATGGAGCAAACCTAAGCTCACGTCCTTATTCAAGGCACTGGAGGCTTTACAAGCCGAGGCCCATGTCTGGTACGTGTCACCCCTTCTTTTCTTTTCATTTAGAAACATGTCAACAGAGGGAAAAACCTTTCAGCTGATGCATGCGGCACTTGGAAAGAACGCTAAGCAAAAACATGCTACTAACATCGCTGAACAAATACTTGTGTGAGGAGCCTTATTGAATTATGCACAAAATGTTTCTCAAAAGACATATTTCTTTCAATCCATTTAATTCAATTTCATTTTAATACATAGTGGCCCTAAAGTGCTTCACTTAGAATTACCCATACAAGCCTATTTTACAACAAATCAGTAACATACGTTAAAAAAATAATAATAATAATTAATTCAAGACAAGAGGGGTCAATTTTATTCGCTGCCAGACATTAACACGGAACAAGATGACAACAGAGGAGGAAAGAAGACAGTTAGAAGAGGAAATGTCAGGGGTCCAAAGCCACCTAGAGACCCAAACATTCTGGGGCTGCTAGCGGTATATAAGCAGGTGTTTGTGCGCCTCTGACGAAAAAGGCAAATGTCAGGCAGCTGAATACATCAAGGCCCTTCTTAAAGAAATATTACGATAGCAGTAATATTTTAAAGAAGCATGAGAGGAACAACCACAGCCCTCCTGAGAAGGTTCCAAGAGAGAATTAAAACAGTCCGAACCATGATCTGCAGTGTGTGTCCTACTGCAGAGCCTCAGCATGTGTTGCTGTCCTCTCAAGTAATAAATATTTTCTGCTAGCATTTGGTTCTTTTCAAGGTTATAATCCTTCAAAATAACTTAAAGTGACCAGTGAAAACTTAGACACTGACTCATTGATCAATGTTGGCCAGAGCCTGTCCTATAACTGAAGAAATTTAAGGTGAGCCAGCCACCAAAAGCACAGCAAATGTTTTCATATGTCAGTGTGAAGAGGACTAGACTTGCTGTCTCTTCTTGTTCCTTCTGATTTTTTTGGCACCAGTACCTTGTAGTCAGGGGCAAAGAAGAACAATTCTGTCATGGACATCACTGACTCACACAAATCCTACAGCTGTTATTTGCCTGGGTGTGGGATAGAGAACATCTCACCATTGATCACAACAACATGGCTTACCTAAGCCCCCCCCCCCCATTCAATGTACCACAATACAATAATTCCTCCATTCATCTTATATTTAATGCTTCTGGAACTTCTTTTCATTGAGAAAGGGCTTCCAAAAAGTACCTTCTCTATAATGCTTTTATTATTTTGTTTCAATTTTCATATGCAGTTATTCATTTTTTTAAGACCTGAGGAACCTTATACACATTATTTACTCATTTCATTTCCTTCAGAGATGGGTGAAGCGTTGTTCTGGAGGCAAGCTCCACAGGTGTATAGGACCCAACGGTGACCTGGCAGAAAGAGAGGATCTCTGACTAATGGAGGACACACCCAGGACCAGAACAGGAATCCAAATGGCCTTTGAGATGGCGTGGAGACCCTGCACTCATATTATGCTTAATTACAAGGCTGACATTTACGTCCAATATCACCCAGTTCATACAACTAACGACTAGATATAAATATCTGCTCGGGCATTACAGCAAGCCCGTCCCCGGGTCCTGATCCAGACACTCTCCGAACATGTTCCAAGCAGAAAGATTCATGTAAAAGCAATGGATACAACAACCAAGGTAGCAATCAGTCAACAGTGAAGACCGAATAGGCTAAGAGCAAATTGCCTTCGCGACTTAATGGCCATTTTCACACTCACTAAAACGGTACTTTAGGTTTGCACATTTCAGCCACATCCTTCTTATAACCCTGTCATTACTACATACCATGAAACGGGAACCTCCAGTACCCCATAGGCCCATTCATTTGTTCCTGTATTTTCGTCCAGAGTGATTCACACCTTTTTTATAGACCTCTGGAGAGCAACAATCACAATATTCCCAAAACACAGAGAGAGCAACCATTAAATTTACACCTGAAGTGTTTTAAACACCCATCATTGGAAATAATTAGATATACGACTGATATTATTTCTAAGTGGCTCTGCCGGTGGAGAGAGCCTAAATCACACGGCAAAGCATTTAAATATTTACAGGATGGCTGAGGGCTCATCTCGGCAGGACCATCAAGACCAAATTCCATGGGACTTCTAATGGCACAGAACTTATAACCAAGAGGTCTAGAAGGAAACGCAGATGAGCCACACAAGGCAACTCCAAGCAGACCGGGCTCGACAGCTTTTACATCCACTTTATTTGGCAGATGCGTTTGTCCAAAGCAGCATACAAGTGAGGTAAACAGCACATTACAAACATCGAGGCTGTCAAAGAATCGACTACAGGCATAAGTACAGGTAGGCTGAGATTCCAGTGAATGCCCAGTTACAAGTGTAAGCAGTACTGGAGCAGGAGACACACAACTTTATACTATTAGTGCATCATTAATAATAAAATTATTATAGATTTAACCAGTTATATCCGTGTTCACAAGCAGGGATTCCACCCAAACCTGAACCAGTGAAACGCACTGGTCCAGTACAGAACCTCCTGTTCCTCAGGCTGTTTCCTGCAATTATTTTCCACCCTTTTTCTCAATCCTGACCACACAGGCAAACGTTTGCGGGACAAGCAGCATAAAAGACTTAACAAACGTAAAGAGGCGCAGAGCTAAGATTTAGTTAAGTGAGAGAATAACAGCTTTGGAGCTGAGAAATGTTTACATATTTTGAATAATTTATTACGCCTGGCGTTTTCCACACCAGACGCTATAGTATTCTGTTGAATTGACTAAGAAGGCAAATTTAATGCAACAGTAAACATTTGTCTGGTGTGCATTAAGGGCTCTTTCAGCGAGTCTGAAATTTTTAGGGTTCTTTGTGTCTATATGTCCACCGCACATCAAAGTATAAAGGATTTTTCATGCCAAAGTCAACGGGTCAATAAATTATCTAGCGATAGAATAAATCTTTCAAAAATAAACAAAGGAACACAGAGTCTCCTTACTGTAACACACAGTTTTCAGTGGACGCTTGACTTTGATATTAACTAAAACTATAGTAAGAACAGAAGATGAAACGAAAAATGATTGTAAGAACAAAAAATGATTGGTTCAGAGAGATAATGAATCAGATTATAGAGGAGGTGGGTACAAGCAACTAGAGGAGGCAGGACAAAGATTCCTCCAGTTGCTTGGACCCACCCTCTCTACAATCTGATTGGTTATCTCACTGAGCCAATGACTTTTCATTCTAGTGATATAGGCGGCCTGCTGGGCGGCCTGCTGCTGCCGACTTCCGAAGGTGTGCCGACTTGCAGAAGCATTTTCAACATTGATTATTTAGCCCATGTTCTTTGGTGATTCTCACTCTGTAGCACTTCTGTAAGGAAGGATAACAGCACTGGATTGGCTACAGGAACAGATACAGGAATAATCCCCGCACTGGTGCAGTTGTCACCACTGTTTCATCAGGGAACTGCTCAACAGGCCTGGCTGCAGAGAGCTGATATAAATCCAGTGCTGAATGACAGCAAAAGGCTGAAGAGGCCCCATTTCTGCAGATCACTCAGCTGCTCTCTCTGCACATATGCAAAGGCTTTGGTCAGGCAGTTCATTTAGTTGCAAGGATGGAAACTGAGCAAGGTCATAAAAAGCCCTAGAAACAGCTCAATAGTGCCATCGTGGACAAGCCTTCCAAGATTTGGTGACTCGCCATTGCAGACTATTACCCGTCCTGGTAGAGCAGCCTAGGGGGATGCAAACAGCTATCAAATGTGAATGAAGCCCAATGGACAGACATGCATGTCTGCCACCTCCATTCACTTCCTGTTCTTCAGCCCGCCCGTAGTCTGGGATGTAAATCTGGCTTGGTTTTACAGACCCCCACATGGTGAAAACACCACCTGTATGTGAAGAACAGTGGATAAGACTTTACCTTAACTGCAACTCCACAATGCATCACATTTTCACTTTGATTTTTTTTGGTGGCAGTCATTACTAAGTAACCCCAAATACTCACATATTGCTATGCCTATTTGGAGTGTGTGTTTCAATAGGAATGTCAAACATGTCGAATATCATCAAAAAATGGTGAACACAAGGCTGCAAACGCGGAGAACATGCTGGTAAACATCAACTGGGACAGTGCTGCCAGTTGGAGTGCTAATCTCGGTATTAACCTTTACACTAGGACAACTAACCAGTGCACTCAAGATGTTAAACTCCCAGTAGAGCTTCAAGAAAGCAGTTGCATAGCACAGAGAACTCCAAATACCACTATTATATTACAAAAACCCTCTGTTCATATGCGAAACAGGTACGACCCAAGTAGAGGCCAACAAGCAAGTAACTGCATTCTTCCCGGAAACAGGAGCAGCTTGCGGAGTCTGGAGTTCCAGATGACATGGGATCAGAAATCTCCGCTATTGCCCTGTGCATCTGCGTCACAGCGGAGACTCCATGTCTGTTGCGATTTCACATTCTGCCTCGTAGGGATGAAGGTTCTCGAGAGCTCATGACTATTCGACAAACAATGGAGAAAAATTCAGCATATATATTAAAATGGGCAAAGTGCAACCATCTGGACGTGGAATGGGCTACCAAACACAATGACAATGAGTCACATAATTGTGAATCGTGGTTCTTGTTGCTATGGTAGCTTGAAGGCTTCTGGAAATGAACTCTGTCAACAAATCTTGTTCCAGACCGTCATAGCTTTTTTATTAAAAATTGGCATAATCAGACTGTTATTCTCGGCCTCATTACTGGGCACTTTTCTAGTATTTGCCATGTGAGGATTGGTAAAGAATCAGATTTCCCAAGACAACCATACTAAGCACCGGCACCTTGTGTTGAAATCGTCTTCAGTCTCTGGTAACTGTCTTGCCTCCCGTGGTGATTGGTTAAGTCATGTTTGCTCAATCTGAGACATTCATACATGCCTAGACTGTGATATCAATGACATGCCATTCTGCTGAGAACAAATTTTCTAGGATTTATTTTGGATCTAAATATTTATGCCAAAAGAGGGTCATCGGCTGTGATTCATCTTAAGACGTCCCGGCACAAACCGAACAAGCGGTTGCTCTCCTGTCACCGTCAAGTCAACAATCAATCCATCATTTCTCTCTGATTAATTTTTTTTGCATGGAGTTTATTCAAATATTGAATCATTATTGACATAATAAATGAGAAAATCGTAAACAAGTCGCTTAACTGAAAATAGAACTTTTACAATTCGTTGGGTCAACATTTCTGAAAAACAGTGATGTAAATGGCTACTATATGTTTTTTCAGAGAGACGAAACATGACAAACAGTGTAAATATTTAATTGTAGTTATTGATGGGTAATTATTTTTTCCTTCCAGTGTTTTGAAACCTTGACTAACACAACTCAGCTTGACACTGGAACAAAAAGAAAGACAGGGTTGGTTGCTATGGTTCTAATTAAGTAATACACTAAGACATTACTAAGTATTATTATTAATGTTCCCTCTGGTTCTTCATGAGAAACATCTCATGTACTGAAAGGAAGCTTTTGTAACATGAAACAGTAAAAACTTTCCCTGCTCTACAGGTGTGGCCACCTTCATATACATATTCTGTCCTTCAATGACCAGTTAGCAAAAGCAACACTAACATTAACTGTACAATAAGTGCTTTGTTTTATTCAGTGTGCCCAAATCGTGGGAACCCAGGCATCCAGCATCTCACCTAGAAAAATCCCTGCGATAAAAGCCTGTGGCAGGGCTGTCAAACTGCAGTCCTGGAGTGCCAGAGCCCTGTGTAGCTTAGTCCTTTCCCTGTTCCACCACAAATGATTCAGCTCAAGAGCTGTGTGTGTAATTAGCACAAGGAGTTGAATCAGGTGTGTTAAATGATGGGAAACCCAAAAATATGCAGGGCTCCAGCCCTCCAGGACTGGAGTTTGACA
Source organism: Mormyrops attenuatus (assembly GCA_026777985.1). Lineage (NCBI taxonomy): Eukaryota > Metazoa > Chordata > Actinopteri > Osteoglossiformes > Mormyridae > Mormyrops > Mormyrops attenuatus. The sequence goes on along the minus strand of JAODKC010000117.1, from coordinate 6,337,074 downwards.
CCCGTGCCCTGTGGGGTCTCCAGAGTTGACACAGCACCATGTTCCCTGTCCAGATCGAAATCCAAGAAGGCTCAACACCATGGAAACCATTAGGCGTGAGAAGTGTCACTTCAGACGTTACTTGTGTGTGGTTTCCCGATGGTGGAATGAGCTGCCAAACCACATCTGGTCATCAGATTCTCCCTCCATCTTCAAAAAAAGCCTCAGAACCTAGAACAGATGGGTCTTACGTTCCCTGAATGTTCTTAATGTTGCACTTCTGCTCATTGAATAGTCTTGTTAGGTTCTTGCTAGGGTTAGAAGATGTTTTATAGCTCCTGCTCCAACATTACTTATACCTGTACCTGGGCATTCATTGGAAACGAGCCTTAGCCACACTCCGGCCTAGTTTATTCTTCGACAACATATATGTTTGTGTTGTGCTGTTCGCCTGACTTGTATGTCGCTTTGGAGAAGAGCTTCTCCTAAATACAAGTACATGTAAAGTAAATGGAAAGTCAAGGTATGCAAACAAAACAACATTATTACTGTGCTGGATAAACCATATGGGCATTTGGGCACATGGCCAGGGGTACCACATCCTCGGGGGGGCACTAAGGAGAGCACCCCCCCACCCCAAGCCAGCCCACCAGTCCCATTCACATATTTTATCAAGAAAATGTGATTTAATACCAAACACATTTAATATGCCAGTATATTGTCCTTTGAACATGCTACTTACTGAAAAGTCTGTTTGAAGTTTTCCTTATGTTTGATACATTTCTGATTTATCATGAGCCACCAATCAGCTCCGTTTCTTTCTGGCAGGATGTCATCTGTTTCCCAGGGGCACTTAATACTCTTAATCCAGCCCTAGGTTATAGCAGCGTAGGTTATAGCAATCGGATGTACCCTTACCACCAGCAGGACTGTCCTTGGATCACTTGGATACCAGTCACAAGAACTGCGACTAATTACTGTAAGGAATGCTTACCATTTAATGTTCCAAAACACCCGAGCACAGTGGAAATTTGAGTGGCACGTTTCGCTTTGAAACATTTCAGATACGGATGCTTCAAATATTGAAAATGCAGCAGGAAAAACAGAAAACTAAACGAAAACTGAGTCACGATCAAAGCACAGAAAACTGGAATGAAACATGATAAAAATCAAAATTACAGTCCAGGCAATGGGGCGTCTCTGAAACCCTAGGCTCTGGGGGCGAGCCTAGGGACGTGCTGCTAACCAAATGCATCATGCCTTCACAGGAACCCTCCAGAGCAACGAGACTCTAAAGGGACAGCAGCATGGGGTCAGGTTAGCCCCCAGATGATGAGAATGTTTGCTCCATGAGCTGGGAAGATGCCGACATTCAGGGAGATCGACCAATTGGCAGATGCTGTGCCTCCCCTGCACCGAAAGATTAGCAGGAGCACAATATGGAGCTCATAAAGTAACCAGGCCATTAAAGGCAGATTAAAACTGTTTATTCTCCTTTTACCACAAATTATACTCCAGTGGGAAACAGGTGGTCCATGTTGAGGCCTGGCCCAGTTTGTTTGAACCCTAGTGGGGTTGGGCAGCCTTATCAAGCTAAGCAGTGTTAGCTCACCATGCCAGGATGTAGCGGGATCGTAGTCTCAGGACCCTACAAATTCAAGAATCAGACTGAAATTCCAAGTATGGATGGATCTCATTCTTATTCAGTGTTGTGGACAACTGAAAGAACATTGAAAAAACTTGAATTTTAAGTCAGTTTTTTTTACGGATGAAATCAATCAATTGCGTAATGTATTCTGGCTGATGAGAAGTAACAGGGATATGTCGCATTTTACAGTGTGTTCTAGGCTCTTACTGAAGTTACAAGTATTAGGCTCCATAGGTGGTTTAAACCACTAACTAAACACCCTAACCATAACTAAGTGGGTATCTCCTGATAATAAACTGAGCATTAAGGAAACTATTTAGAACTTGGATACCCCACTTCAGGTTGACTTGCTAAACACAGAAAACAAACCAGGGTGTTTCACATCACCCCAATGGCAATTAAACACTCCTAGGATTTTATGTTCCTGGTACCTTGGAAACGAATGTGTAGGAAATTAGATTTTGAAGTTACGGGAACACGGTTGGGGATACAGTCATATAAACACACTAAGTCACCTTAGACATGAAATAGATGGCCGATTTTGGTTTTATTTGGAGAGTCGAATGTGACTCAGACATCCAACCTCCCACGGACGTCCCAGTTTATCCCAGGGGCTCTCACAGGTACCAGCTGCCTCATAACTGATAACTACCTCCATTTTCAGTTCCCTCCACGTTTTTAACGGCTCCTCAGAGCACTTAATTATGTTTATCGGGTGACTTCATCCCTGCTCGAGATCCAGTTGAGAACCACAGAGGTAGAAGACTTAAAACTTTTCGGACATTTTTATTTATTTGTTTTTTTTTTAACTCAAAATCATGGTTGTAAGGCACGTCTGACAGGAAGAACAGAAGCTCAATTGAAACATGGCTGCGTGGGTCTCCCTGCAGCCTGGAGAGGACACCAGTATGGCCCTCTTAGACAAAGGTCAATTTAGTGTTACTGATTCAGCACTCTGATTCACACTCTTCACCCACACAGAGTTGGGCCTCGATATCGACCGTGGCACTTTGAGGCACCAAGATCAGAGCTGTATACTGTACAGGGGCGGACCCTGGCCCCAGCTGAAAGCTGATTGGCCCCCGGAGTGCCCCCTCTCCTGTCACTCACTGATTCAAAACACATCCTTTGCTAATGAGAAGATCGGCCCTTCTGTGTAAATTATGCCCCCTCTTATGCCCCCTACTTCAAAAAAAAAAAAAATCATAGAATCACCCCTGACCAAGATAAACAAAACACTCTGAAATACAGCAAGCAACTGGTAAAATATGGTAACTGTAAACCCTGAGAAAGGCATATTTTACAAAAAGACCATAAGTCAACCTCCATTTCCATAACATTTGCTCTAAGATAGGAGACATTTCACTGAGCTATTTTATGGGACAGTTCCTCTTCAGCACCGCTCAAGCAAGCCTCACAGTGACAGTGTCCAGAAACATCACTTCAGGGACCGTACCTCCAAATGCTCCCCCTTTCTTACATAACCTTAAATGAACTTCCAGTGAATTTCCAGTGAATCATTATGTCTTTGACAGCATATTTTCACTGTGGTGATTTCTCACTCCATACTGACACTCGTCTCTCAGCGCCGTACTTCATGAAGTGACTCACAACGTTCAAAGCGAAAGGCTTTAATTTGCACCGTACACTTACGGCGATCTGTTTAGTCCTGCACCAGTCAGAAGGTACACACAATCTTTCATTCAGACTCAGAGAAACACTTCTTTAAATTCAGTTAACTTTAATAAGAATATTTGATGTTGAGTACTGATTGTACCACTACTTGCCAAGCTTTACTTTTGGGTAGGAATGAAGTGTATCCCTGTTGGAAGAAACAGAAGCTCTCTCATACCCCCCCCCCCCCACAAATGCCAAATGGATGAATGTGCCCTGGAAAAAATCTGGACTTTGTGAGGCAAACATTTAACAAACTCGAGGCACAAAGCCTCTCTGATCAAAACAACTAAAACGATCAGCGTTACCATAGTGACGATGCCTGCTGCCCCAGATATCCAGAGGCGTCGACAGGCTAAAAGGCGAGCTAAAATGATGGCAGTTATTGCTTAATTAATTATGAATTGTTTTGGACTTCAAAGCATACAACTGAAATAAATGGACAGAGTGGAAGATGCATCCTAACCAGGGGCACTAAGCGCCCAGAGTGACTGACCCGCAGACGCGAACCCACCCAGCGAGGTCGTCGCAGGACCCGACCTTAATGGAAACACTTCAATTTTGTATGTGGCCTGAACCCACTGCAGGATTCCAGTCGCTATAGCGACGAAGCAGTGCAGAATGTCAGATTGGAGACGGGCCGTGACATCGTGCATTCTGAAGAACAGCAGCTCTTCTGTTTGTACACATGTATGTAACTTCTACGTTTCTGAATTGACAGTGGCGGAGAGCGGTACAGGTGTTGTAAGGCTAGAAAACTCCAAAGTAACATTGCAATCCCTTTTGTTCTCTGAAAATAATAAAGAAAAACACAAAAATATTCATGCCCATAGACATGAGGAAAGCCTAGTCCTCTCAAAAGTCACATGGTCCTCATTTTTACATCTGTTTGCTGTATGTCTCTTTTTGTTTACCCTTGAAAAATATATAACACACCAAATGTCTTATGTACAGGAAAGTAAAGTTAATTAAACTCATTGTTTCACCTGCCACTATTTCATTGAGTTAAAGTTAACCAGTAGAGTTTTGATCTCATGCACGCAGCCTGTCTGTTTTCAGTACATGCACACATCTGCTGTGCTTTGGATTGGCACTTTTAATCTGAAGAAATAAGGGATACCCTAAGATACCCTAGGAATCACGTGGTCTGGGTTAAATTATTTTTCAGTCGGGATGCGAAAATACAGGACAAGTCATGTTTACGGTGTACAGCGAACAGCAGCTGCAAGGCATGAGTCCGGGAAAAACTTGTTAAGAAGAATTCCGTCTTATAGTAAGTTTTCGTTTTCACGCACCGTTTCTCTGCACGACAAAAAGAAACGGCAAACAAATTTTAAGTCAAAAGCATTATCTAATACATGTCCTGGCGTTTCTTCATTTTGTATTTATGTAAGCTGCACCGGGAGAAGGTTCCTTGTAGGTGAATTTGACTTTCAGCTGTATGCTTTAATAGCCAGGGTGATGGCAGGTCTTCTCACAGGGGAGGGAGGTCCCTGGGCCTTTCCCTGGGTTGTGTCACGCTCAGTGCCGCCCAAACGCGATGAGAAACATGGGTCCAAATCAAAAAGTCTTGGAAACATTCTCCAGAACAAAACTAGGGTAATTCCCAACACTAACTCTATGGCAACCCAAAAGAAAATCCAGCAAAAATATTGGGGGAACATGTAGCCATATCAGTCCAGATGCTTCTACACATCCCACAGCTGCTGGTTTCAGAGCTTTTCCAATGTCCTTTCAAACCAGCTAATTCATCCGAATCGCGTCACCAGTTCTCATCTTGCTCACTCACCACTATACACCATCAGTCCCCACTAGGGAAATGGTCAGCTTCACAACACCCCAAGGCCAGCATAAAGAGTTTTCAAAAATGAATAAAGCTAGCTTTGCACAGCCTTGTACCATCACCCAGAAAGATAACGTCTCACAGCTACAGACCACCAATTTCCTTCTACAAACCAGTTGAGTACTCTGTGACTGTGACTATTTATGCTTAACTGATTGGTAGAAACAAAATCCTGGTCTGGATTTGCAGTTACTGGATCTGAAATGCCCAACATTGACGTTTCAGCACTTTGCAGAGATCAATACTGCCTGGAATTAAAGCTTCATTTTTCTGCATTTCATTTGTCAGTCTTATTACTTCCTGTTTATCAAGACTATCAATTCTAAGATTTTATATAGCTCAGTCATAGGTCACTTATTGATTTTACAGGCAAATAAATAAATACTGTAATATGACCTTTATAAATCTTCTCTGCTTTTAGGATCTAATTAAACGCATAAAGCTTGAGAATATGATTGGCCTCCCTTCAATGTTATTACATGATCACATATAAGGAAAATAACACCCCACTCATCAGCATGTTGTGACAAATTCTGCATGCTGTAAGGACTGGAGAACAACAAAAGGACTCAGATAATGCAAAGCTTCAGTCTGTTCAAAGTTATCGATGAAATTGACGCACATGTAACAATTCAATTTCGACCAATACACAAATAAACAGAAACCACAAAGATTCCAAGTGCATACCTTGTATATTCAGGAGCTGAGCCAAACCTGCATCTTCCTCTTAGCCAGGAGGTTGCCGTTCTCACTGTGGGTGGGAGGGGGGACATTAGGAGCAGGAGTGTGTTTTGTCTGGGTATCAAAGTCTGCTGCGGGGGGGGGGTGGTTCTTTCGAATGAGCTTGACACAGAGCAGGATATAGCTAGGCCAGCCTTGCAGGCGAGAGAGGAAGTCACTATCCTGCTCACTAGTGACAGTCTTGCACGCTCAACTGTTCACTGTCTAGAAAACAACACTTTTGGAGGGGGGGGGGGGGTGGTGCTCGTCGTTACCCTCATGTACCCAGGCTTTCTGATACAGATCAATGACCTGATCGGGGCAGTGACACAAAACAGGGCACGGCTTACATATGCAGACCTCAAATTAGTTACCCAGTCATTTGAAGCGATTCATGGGCTTTGCACATCATCTAAATATCATACCGTATGTGGCACTAAAACCAGCAGTTGGCTGCCAGTGCGCTGCACCTCTTTGTGAAAGTAAACACTCTTTTTGTTCTTATATATCCACTTGTCTCCTTGCTTCTGCTTTAAACGCCTGATCTTTTCCCTCCTTACGTTAAACTGCGTACGACTCTCGCTTTGCTTTTGTCACGTGACCAGGCACCATAGGACAACATCAGCCAAAAGATCTGTGTGCAGCGTCTGAATCTCAATCACCCCTGACCACACTGAGCATTAATCAGACTCTCAAATGTGCCTCTCGGTCAGACACTGCTCCACTGAGAACGTACACACCCACAGCTAGAACGCCCTTAGGGCAGACTTGAACACTGTTTTATTGTTATAATAATATGACTAACACTTTTCATGCTCTACCAGGCCCGAGAGACAAGCCTGGCTGTGATTTCCACAGAGGTGCAGAGAAGCGGCCAGGATTCCGGTGTTTATCAGGGACGTATAGCTGGGTCAACGACAAAGTGATGTGGAAAAACTTTTTTCATGACAGCTCATGACAGCTCATGAACAACATGCCCCACCTTGACCCCATTCACCATGTCTATATAGTCAGTGGTGATTCTAGGGACTCTGGGGGCCTTAGGCAAAAAAATACTGCACGGGGTTATCAAACAGCATCCTCTCGCAACATAGTAAAATTTATTACCATTGTTTTACCATGAAGTCTACTTTAATAATATCAACAAAGCGGATTTAATAAACAGAAAATAATTTGAGTTCCATGTGCGCTCAAAGCCAGACCTCCTCTCTCTACAGATGAGCTGCACACCTTCTCGCCTCCTGTCAAATTCCAAGAAGTCCCATCATGCAACAGAACCAGTGGCTAGAACTGCAAACATTTCAGCCCACAGCTGATCCGGGGTAGTTAAAATTTGAACATTATTAGTGCGGCATATCCTGAATTGATTTGGGGTAAAGGTTCCGTCTCTGCAGTTGGCAATTTAATTAGCTTTGAACCTGACTCCAGCTGAATATCACCCCAGTAGACATCAACATCAAACAATCAAAAGAAGCCATAATTCTATTGCAAACTTCCACTGCTCTCCACAGGCGACTCCATGGAGATTTTTATCATCATCATGATCATTGTCGGAGTCAGGTATGCAAGATAAATCCATTAACTGTTACTGTAAGAAATTGGGCTGGACATGCAGTCCAATAACGCAACAAAAACTGCACAGATTAAGCATATTGTACTTGGCATGCCTACTGTAGAAGGCAGTGCACAATAGTATTAATGTCAAGGTTTTGTATTTAGAATTGAATCAGTTGGTTTGATATCATGGTGTCTGTAAGTCAGTCACTTCTCAGCTGTAGTTATGCAAAATTCAACCCAATATTGAAGGAATCTCTGTCCTGTTGGCAGTAAGGACCCTCCTCATTGGACAGGGACACTGGACATGACCAAAAAGACCATGACTGTGGCTCCATGTACTGCCATGGATACCCCTAAGCAAGGCACCAAATGTCAATTATTTTCACTAAAAAGTCAAATAGATCTATAGGTATAACTTATATTTAATGAACTTGCCTTCAATCTAGTCAAAACCAGGTTTAGATTAATGACTCTGCTTAACCTTATTCTTAGTAAGGTTTCCTTGGTCACCCTGACCGCCATTTACACATATAATGATTTAACCCCCTGGCAGTGACTGTCTGTATAAGATTTACCCCACACCTCCCTGCACCCCCCACCCCCAACTTCTCCCTCAACGCGGACGATTCTCCATGAAAACCAAAGTAAACCGGTTATTTTCCATGGAACCCCCCAAGCATGGTAAATTGTAAAAAGTTTCTGTGCAACTTTTCTCTGCTCTCCCACAGGAATACAAAGACTGTTTGATATCAGAAATTATGGTCTGAAACACACAGGCAGAACTGTACTCCGGTAAGGCTGACAGCTTTACTGTTTTTTGGGGGGTGGGGGGGGCAAAAAAACCAAAGCATTTGATTTAGGAAATGACTCAAATAAGGCAGAAAGTCTGCCTTTCCAAAACCAACTTCATTGGTCTGTGGCCAATATTTACCTGGAGATCTAAGCAAAGAGGTCCCGGCAAGCCTGATATTTGTCTTCTAGGGAATTATTACAACCAGACATCTGTCAAGTGAAGCACCTGCCTTCCTCCCACAATGTCGTAATTATTATTCCATTAGATCGGCTGCAATTGCCAGGAAGCATTACTAAGGTGTATACAAAGTGTAGATATGCCACGGATTTCATTCATGAAGAACTGGGGTTTGGTTTTTGACTATACAGGGCCAAGTCCGACCACAGGAAAGGCACTCATTCCAGTGACTTCAGCTTGGCACTTACCAGATGAAGTGTATCAGAGCAGAGCTTTTTACATCTTGACAGGTGTGTCTACTTAAAAAACACATCCCATCAACTTGTGGTTCGATTCCCCACAAATTTTCCGGCGGAGAACTTAAATTCCAAGAAAGTAAGTATCTTCCCATCATATGATGTAATTCCGGACAATGAGCTAAAATTCTCAAACCCTAGTCTATTAGCTATAATCATAAAACAATGTATCAATAGAGCTTTTTACATTGTGTATAAACTAAAATCTATTGATGGTGTTTAGTGCACAAGACAATATTTCTGTAGAAAATTAAACTCATATTTTGCTTGAATTGACACCTGCAAGACTCAACGGATCAGAATGGCCATTGAAGTGCTTACATTGAGTTTGTGTTTGGTTGCCAAGGGAACAAGGCATGCTACAGTTGTGGGGGGGCGGGGGGGCGGGAAGTGATCTTCAATAATCTTCCAAGAATGTGCTCTTCAAAGAAAACATTCCGGGATACCTGGAAATCCCCCGGTTAATCCCTGTAATAAAAAGAATTACCAGCTGAGGTTTGTGTTTACAATGAGGAAAACATGACTAAAGAACAGTTAGACACATTAGAATGAAAACGCTATGATATCTGTGAAAAAGTGCTTCTTCACCGGAACCCAAGCATGTTCCAACAGCTGGTGGGAGTAGTGAAAATATTGACTGAAGAAGAAACTGAATTATGGGAATGGAATCATGGTGTCCAGTGCCGTCATTATAGCCATCATAGATTTTAAACTTACAAAAATACAGTTCAGGAACTCAGCTTAATAATCTATTTTACTACGTCTACTCTGCCAAAAAGCATGCAGGAAGGACAGGAGGCGTGGAGACTGGCCAACTTGAACAGGAAGGTAGAGAGATAGAGGTCATACTTACCTGTTGTACCTGTCCCGGTATAGCAGCGGTTCTCAAAGTCCAGATGTGTTCGACGCAGCCGAAAATGCACTTTATGAATCAATGAGGTTATTGTAAAGAGGGTCAACGTGGTTTGAAGTAGAAATGTACTATGTAGAACCGCCAAACTTTGCACACACATAGCTCATCATAATCCCCATAATTGCCCCCCCCCCCCAAGACAGAGAGCCAAAAGTACCAGCGAGTGTTAAACCAGTCTTTATGTTAAGTTCCCACTATTGGTACATTTTTATGTCTATTTTGAAAGTTATTGTTATTTCTTCAAAGTTCGTGAAATGGTTTTGTTATTGAAAATTGTTACAGACCTCTGACTCTGAACAGAAATCTAATGTGGACCTTTGAAAAAAGTCTGAGAAGCCCTGCTGTATAGGTTACTGCAGTTTTTCCACCCCCATGGTAACTCCATCTGTTGTTTTGAGTCCAACCCCAAGTTCCACTGCAGTACAAAGCCTGTTTGGCTTCTTTAGATCCGAGAACTCCTTCACCCCGAATAAAACTGTCATTTCTTACCAGAAATCTAGGCCTATTGCCTCTCCCAGAGCGATTCTCGTTGAATGCGAATGATGATTATTAGCAAACACACAACCAATGAACACAACAGCTACCATAAAGCACTTCAAAATGGTTCATAAGCCCAGGCACATTTTGTTATGGGGAAGACATTTACCTGAAGTGTGAGGAAAGCGTAATGACTCACAGAGGGTATGCTGAAGTTTTACTTTACAACAGCCACATTTCAGCTTAAAAAGTAAAAAACCCTGTGAGCCCGACAAACAATTGTTTGTAAAGAATAAAGGCCAAAGTTTAACGATGGCTCCATGTTTATTCTATGAAACCCTGTGTCCAAAGTGTTACCCTTAGAAACCGAAGGCCCTCCACCCTAACGCAACCTCACCCTGCCCCGCCCGCTCACAGGCAGCATGGACAGAACAGCTGCTGAACACTGTCCCAAAATCCTCAAACCTCTGGTGTTGCAGCTGGGATTAAAACGTAACTGAAATGGACGCTAGTGAGGACTCGGTGACTCTACTCCCAGTAGCCATCGGGTGACAAACATGGTTTTCTGGCTTGGAGCGGCCATTCTGATCCCTGCGCAAATTAATTACTATAATTAAACGTATGATGATGAATGTTCTTGTTAAGCTACGCTGCTTGCAGTATTAGGATCAATCTTTCATAAGCGTTGTTGAGAGCAATGGTGCAATGGTCTCTCCACCAATACTATATACTAATGACTACTGATTTTACCGCCGAGCAGGTATACTGGCCAACCATGGAGCTGAGCAGCGGTAAAATCAGAGGTTGCAGATAAGCACGATAAGCACGATAAGGTACGAATTCTGAACACTGGGCTCTTGCGGCTGAAGGCTGGTTAATGCCGTCACCAAGCTGTACATAAATTAAGCTGGCAGCAATCCCCAGAGGAGAACTTCATTGCATTTGCTCTGTGAACACGCCCACTGGACCAAGCCAGCTGACACACGATGGTTTCGCCATATTTCACTTCCTCCAGCCCAACCATGGAGCAGCTGAGACAGCAAAAATACCGGTGAACCAGAAAACCAAGACCACCCTTTATACCTCATGGGAACCACACTTGGAGAGAAAAGCTAGCAATCTTCCCACGACCCTGACCAGGAATGGGAGGAAAGAAAATGGATGGATGGATGGATCATTTTCCCCATTCAGGCCGCATAGACCAGGTGTAACGTGTTGTATCCACAAGCAGGAAGCAGGGGGCGCTATGCCGCAACCTCATGCGAGAGTGCGTAACTTTAAAAGCCACCGGTCTTTTGTTCACTTAGATGACAGTGCTGTCCAAAGGGGTGTCCATGGAGAGCGCACAAGGTGGCTCTCATTTACAATCCGCACAGGAAACGTCCTCTCTGCAACCGTGCTTGTTGCCTAGCAACTGCAAGCTCCACATCCTTGAAAACACAGGAACTCATATTTTACCAAAAACTTCTCAAATATCAGTAATTTAAATCCCATCCACCCCATCTTCCAGTTGCTTATACCAGTTAGAATCACGGGGATCAGTTAGATTGATAACCAGTTAACAGTAGAAAAAAAACAAATTGATTACTCATTCTTGGACCTGAAACAAAACATTTTAATCGCCAATAATGCGCTCTGGAAGCCCTTCAGTACTTCAGCTGCTTTCTCCTCCTTGTACAATAGTTTTTATCATGATGAGGGTATTCAGTGTAAGCACAGTCTGTACAGATCCAATAACGATACACAACATCCTGCCATCAGCATGATGCCTTCAATTACCAGTCTTGGCAGCTACAGAGAGCAGAACCAATAAATCCCAATAAAAAAAAAAAACACATTGGTGGCCCATTTTAAAACTTACCATTGGTCCTAGTATGTGAGAACCAGCTTGACTGGGACAGAAAACTGACCCATGTGACACAAGACTGGGTAACGAAGGGCATTTGGCGAAATAGAGACAGGTAAGTGCAAAACAGACACCCTAGAAGGCTACCTATTTCTCGTAATGGCTTTTGACCAGTTCTGGTACCAGGACAGAAATCTCCTGCTTGCAGGATTGCAGGGCCTTGGAATAAGAGAGGGCTCCAAGGTGTTAGGTGTTGAAGAACAGCTGCAATAATTCACAGGGAATAAGGGCCATGAGGAATCCATCAGTCCGGCAGACTTGGCTACTTGACACTTGACCGACTTCACCTGCACCTTCTCCCCTACCATTGCGTCTGACGTGGATCTATGTAAAGAACACTTTTCAGTGATGCTGAACTGTCGACCTTTCCAAAACCCCTGAGCGTAAATCACATCTCAAGATGTCTGGCAAATGAAAACTTTTCTTCTTCACCCGTATGAATAGTTTTGCAAATCTGAAATTTGTTATATCAGAAATGTGCTGTTTCCTTTCATGTTTAAAATATGAATGTTGACAGCCAAAGCAAGCATGGTGACATTTCAAACTCACAATTATAAAATATAAGCACTTTACTTTGCTATTATTAAAAGGGGAAAACAATTAATACAGGCCACGTAAATGACACACTGCAGCCAGGACTGCAAGAGGATGTGTGATTTACACACCAAATTCAAATTTAGGCCTCTTTATTAATGAGGAGATAATAGGTAAGGTGACTGCTGAAATTTATAATAATATAGACCTTACCTAAAGCTTTACAATATGATTTTGGGGTGTATTCAAAACCCATATTAAACAGGACAACAGTTTACTAACAAACAAATGCAGTGTGCTTACCTGCATGGAAGTGACACCAGGTGAACCAAACAGGGCTTGTGGGTAATGAAGTTGTTTTGTAATAATTGGTGAAACCTGGCTCCAATCGAATGGTAATTTTAGCTTACGAAGGTTCCTGAGTGAAATGACCCAGAAGTATCTTAGTGACAGACAGAGTAAGAGCAGTTCGAATTCTCTAAAATGCCAAGGAATGGTGCTTCACTGCTTCCGGTCTTATCTCCTTTAGCAGATGATACACTGGACTATCCTTTACGCAGATAATGCCATCCGACAATTCCTTGTGGCAGCAGCATTTACAGTGACTCACCAGCAGCACACTATTCACACTTGAAACAAACTATGAGTGACAAGGGATGCAAATAGGGGTAGCTTAATGGTTAGGGAAGCGCACATGTAATTGAAAGATTGTTGGTTCGGATCCCCAACCAGCAAAGTACCGCTGAGGTACCTTAAGCAAGGCACAGCCCCCTGGGTGTGGACTAGCTGCCCCCAGCTATGTCACATGTGGGTTAAATGCAGAGGACGCATTTCATTGTTGTGCACTGTGTGTCATCAATGACAACTAACCATTGGTGTTGTCCACATCTATAACACAGTGAGAATGCACAGGGCAAAGATACGCTTTTGGTAGTTCATCATCATCAGAACATTGTATCCTCACACTGCAGACCCATGTCAATAACATCTGCTATCACATAATTGCATAGCCTAGTATAAGTGCAGTCAGATACTTTTAACACTGCAGTTGTCATTTCCTAGATCCTTATGACTTTTCCTTGACACATTCTGCTTACCATGCTGTCCAGACTACTAGGCACACACACACATTATATACAATACACAACATTAAACACTACACATCGTGTATATCTATATCATACATTATAGAGCACAACAATATCAGCACAATAGACACCAACTACATTACATACACAACAGGCAGGGGTCCAGCATGCCGTGCTGCCTGACTGATAGATAGATAGATAGATACTTTATTTATCCCGGAGGAAATTCAGGTGTCCAGTAGCCCATATACTGTATACATACACATAGGCATGCAGGCCTATGACATTCACGCACACCCACATACTGCAACCAATACAAAGGAACAATATCAGGAGGGCAGTGTGCTGTGTGCT
>JAODKC010000117.1:6289851-6315423 GCA_026777985.1 Mormyrops attenuatus | reverse complement strand
GGATCTCATATTTGTTCACTTAAATTTTGCCCAGACTACCTTAAATCCGACAAATTACCCCGATAAGCCAGTAACCCCGCTTCGTAGTACAGGCCACAGGTATGTGAAAACTAAGGAAGTCCTACATACAAATGGCAAAACATCACTATCACCAATAAACCAAGCAGCATTCAGGGTGAGCCACAAACCCACCTTTGTCCGAAAAGTGGTTCAACCCGACTTCATTGCAGTGCTGGTGGGATTTCACCTGGAACGTACTATTCCAGCATCACTGACACAGCAGGGTAAACAAAGGTTACATTAGGTGCATTATCTTCCCGTCCAAGAACGTCCGGCCCCCGTTGTGTGCTGTAAACAGGCCGCGCTCCCCCGTTTACGTAAGTGACCTCCTGGCTGAGGTCCTTTTCGCCGGCGGGCTGCTATCCCGGCATCTTATAAACAGCTGCGAAGAGGACGGCGCACAGGAGGGGGGGGGCAGGGGTGGTGAGCATCTTGGCTGTCGGAGCAAAAGGCTCGAGATGAAGCATCACTGCCAGGACGATGGAAAACGTGACATCAGCACGGCTGCTCCCTCCCCTCCAGAAATGGCCTTCTAACTGTGACCAAGTTTGCATAGCTGGGGAAATGAGGCGTGATGAGATGCGAGGTGACGGCAAGCATGGAGTAGCGGTAACAGGAGCAGGGTCACATCTAGCCTGACAGACTTGCATATCACTCCGAAGGGATCTAATTGCAGGGAATGGATCCAGCCTCAGAACGAGCACTGCTGTTGTGTCTGTTGATTGACATAACCTTAATCGTTCACGTGGCTGGAGTCAGCTACCTATGTGTGTGATCCTCAGTGGGGGGTTTGACACTAGAAAGGTTGAAATTCAACGTGACAGTTTAACACTTTACATCTGTGGGCTGCTTCTCTCCGGACCTTATTACCCAAATAACCGGCAGTAAGAAGCTGCTCGCAAGAAGGGGGTTAATTTATCTGACAATCACATTCATTCACTTCTCCTGGGCCTTTCCGGTCATGTGACTGAGTTCTGTGTGTTTCTCTCAACCCTAGAAAATGTGCCCATATACCTCGATGTTCAAACCCAGTCTCCCCATCTGAAAGCCCATCCCCATGGTATAATCAAGCCTTCACTTCTTCCTCCTATCCCCATCTCACACGTCTCTGACGGCCCCAAATCACGTCTCAAAACACCACAGTAGAAATCATAATTCAGTCATAAGAATACTGCTTCAGTAGCTCAAATGAAGGCCGGTTCACACTTACATCACTTGCCTCACACTTTCGTGGGTGTCACTTACTCCACCTCTGTTTATTTCAGTGCTATCAGAGTGCTGGACCCCACCTCAAAAGACACCACCAACCACCATATTTTTAAAGTTCCTTAGATGCTGTTGGTTTTCCTTGCAGGTAGGGGGCCTCCTTCCATCAGTGGAGGGCACAGTCCCTGTCGTCAAAGAGGGTGGTCCACGGCATTTTTCCGGCCCACCAGCTGCATGCATTCCCGGCTTGGGGATGCTTGGAGGTGGCTGAGTCAGACTGGAGCACACCAAATGGGAACGAATTAGCCTTTCAGTGCCAGTGAGGTTTTGTCGGATGTGTTTAGTCATCAAAGAGCCTCCTGGCGGAGTCGCAGGCACTGCGGTAAAGCTACCACTCTGTTACTTCCGAACCTATCCCACACGGACACATACCCTGAGATGGACGAAGACGTGCCACCGTGTGCCGCACAGTCCTTGAGAGCTAAACCAGACTTTTCATTCCGTTATTTACATTCTTCATTCGCCTGATGTTAATTCTGATGATTACTTGACTGAGTTGACTCACGCATACGAGCACAGTCACATTCCGAAGTCCTGTAGCTTAACCGTTTCGGTCACAGGTCTGGTCTGTTAGCTGGGACACTACTGGTCTCTGTCACATGTCTCCATTGTTTACTTACGCTTTTTGTTCTCAGCATCTGATGAAACACAAGTTCCTTAAAGAGAAGAGAAAGAAAACCAGCCCCGTGATCACAAACGACTCCTCATCACCCCTGACTTAATTCCTACCCAACAGGCCTCGCTTTGTGTGCAACTCTACCTCAGCACTGAACTCTGGGTCCAGAGAGTCTCTGAGAGGACATCAGCAGGTCAGAGTCGTTGCAGAGTTCACACATAGAACTGGAGCATTATTCACGTACCCACGTATACAGAAACGATGAAGTTACCACTGTTGTCAGGAAGCTAATTGTCACGGCAGGGCAAGAAGGGGGACTGAGATCCAGATGCGCAGGGCAAAAGAGGTTTTAATGAATTGGGGTTTAGACAAGCACAGGATGGGCGTAACGCCCCCGACGGGGGGAGAGCAAGAGGCCCGAGTGAGTTTCCCCACTCGGAGAGCCGGTGGGATAATGCAGAAGCGGCGTACTGAGATCGAGGTTGTGGTCCGGAAGCGGGGGTCGATGCCAGGGGAATCCATCCGACAGTTAGGCACTGGACCAGGGAACACGAGGAGGGGAGAACAGAGAAGGCTGGACTCGGCAGGACAGGCAGATCAAGTACGGGAGGAAGCGGGTAAACAGGAGACAAGAAAAACGCTCAGTAAGGCTTCTCTGCATCAGCTCAATACTTCGCGAGGAAGCTTTGGTGGTGTCTCGCTTATGAAGGTGGTTGATTGCTTGCCGGCGAGTTGCACCTGTCTGGTTGCGCCCCTGTGGGCGTGACACTAACGTCGACCCTTCAGTCTTCCTTCACTTATTTCCTGCGTCTGTCTAGGTGAAGGCGGCCATCTTGCCACTCACCTCACCACAGCTTCCTAGGTAACCAGAAGTCCCCAGGGAATCCCTGACTCTGCATAATTCCTGTTCCTTTTGCACTGACCCAAATGCAGCAGATCACATCCGTAATGAGCCTTTCAGTTGGCAAGAATGAAAATGAGAATTACAGTGGCGCAAATGAGCACGCAGTAGTATCAAGCCACGGAACCCTGGCATTACCACAGAGAGGAGGACACGGAGGACACAGTCTGGATTCACAGCATTCAGCGACGTCATTAGAACACTCGGAGGACCCCAGGCAAGTGTCATGAGAAAGACGGGTCAATACTCCGGTGTCATTGGGGACAGTGGCAGATACAGAAAGTGGCTGATGGGTGGGTCTGGATTAAATCTGGGTGGGCCCAAGTGAAGCTCATTACCACGCGTTCTCTTAAAAAGCTTTAAATATTTACAACATGGTGACCGCAACAGTATTACAGCCATGACCATGGTGTCCTACCTAAAAGGCACCACAAGAGGAAGCACACATATTCAGTCATATTGAGCACTGTTCTACTGGAGTGACAGAGTTACAGAACGTCATAATAAAGTTTGGTTTGTTATATAAATTTTTTATTAATACATTATTGTAAAAATTCCTAAGAAAAAATCAATTAACATTAAATGTAATTAGTAATTAGTGATCATTTAAAAAAAATTATAAATAATAAAAATAATTTGAAAAAAATATTATAAAAAATATAAATGTTCAATAATCTGAATGGGTGGGGCCATCTGTCAATCTGGGTGGGTCTAGGCCACCCCATAGACCCCCCCTAATCTGGAGGGTATATACCCCCTCCCCACCCTCCGCTAACATCTCCCATTCCATGTAAACCAAAGTGTACCACATCTCTGGGATCACAGCTATACCCAAGTGTCACACAAGGAGCCCCAGTGTACCTCCTTCAGGAAAAACTGAAAGTCAAACTAAAGAGAGGCTGTTGCATCTTGAGGTCTGCTAGTGCCGACCCCGACCCACCCAACACAAATCAAACAAAAAAAAACGGACACAGCAGCTCTAAAGCTTCAACATCACCTCCGGGATCAAAGGACGCCCCTGTTACATTGCAATGAATGTAATATGAAAGACTCCAGCGATGACTTTAGCGATGTCTCCATCTGACACTATAGAGCAGGCCGATTATGGACTTTGATCCATTTTCAAAAGAGCCTCCTCTCACTGTGCGGTCAGAGTTCAACTCTGAACTCTGAAATCATAGCGCAAATAAAAAGTATCTCGGTGATTAAAAAAAAAAAGTTAGCGGTGATGACCTTAACATGAGTCTGGCATGAATGGGGGGAGAGGGTCTCCTGTAGGAAGATGACTCAGAGTCTAGACCAGTAAAAAAAACATCTTTGTAATGGTTTATTAGCACATTATTATCCTTACTCACCTTGCCCAGCTGCTGCTGGCCATCCCCCCCCGATAATCCTGAAGGAGCAGGATGTCTGCAGGGAATCAGAGGGAACCCCCCTCTTGTTTCCATCACATCTCTTCTCTGGAATCTCTCCTCTCAGAAGAAGGGCTGCCAAACAAACCTAAGGGGACAGTCACTCCCACGTGTTTTTCCAAACCAGAATAACGTCCCAATGATTTGGATCATCGATGATCAGGCACAGAAGGAACAATGGTGATATATGCATACATGGGCATAAATTCCTGGGGGGTCATAAGCCTCCCCCAAAATCAAATCTGGCTAATACAAATCCCAATTCCCCTATGATTTACACCCACAGTGGAGACCTCTTGCATGCATACATAACATGTGCGATATTGCCATGTCTTAACTTCATGTAATTTGGCAATCGATTGAATAAAAGTAAATAACAGAATCTTATTACTAACTTCTTTTTAATGCACGTTTACCTTTTTTTTAGTTTCCTTTGAAAAAAATAAGAAAAGGATGAACAAATCCCCAAAACTTAAGCACATTCATGTAGTATCTATTGACAGACTCATTCCATGAAGCTGCTATCATATATAACAGATACGGGCAGTTTAATAAAGCAGACCAGCTCCCTGAATTGTTGTGCCCTACGGTACGATAATACGAAACTTCATGTGATGTGAAGTCCAAATTTTTCCTTCATGAATAACCCAGACATTCAAGAATAAGCAGTAGCTGTTTGCAAGGGGAATGTTGGTTTTCCTTCTTGGCAACACACATAATAAAGTAAAACATTTACATCATATCATCTGTTACTGGTAAACAGGGTACTTAATACACAGAGCTTTCCAAAAAAAAAAGAGAGAGATACACCTAAAAACATCTGACCAGGATGCAGTTACAACGTCCACCATTCCTGAAGAGGAAGGAAATCTGGCACATAGAAGATACTTGTGTATTTTCAAGTGTTTAACACATGAAGCAATTTACTGAATTAAATGAAGAGCAGATACTCGTCACTGACACCTTCAATGAATTCAATGTTCACTTTTAATACACTCGTGAACCAAAAGTTCTTTACTACTGACCAACCTACACTTGACAAGCCAATATCACACCTCAACTCATTGATAATATACATAGTAACATTCACCAAATCATTAGTACTTGAAACAAATGATGGACATTTTTAGAAATGAGATTCCATAACGTAATAAAAATGAATGAGAATGCGTGTAAAATGGCAGTCCGCCAAGCTGTACTGGCCCGCTAGCCTGCTCACCAATGGTACGAAAACTCCTATTTATATGTGTTATATAATAACATAATAACACTATTATAATTATAATTATTATAAGTAGAGGTTCAAAAGAAATTAAACGAGGCAAGAAACAAAGTATCTAAAGCCAAGTCATTATGCCGAATGACATTCACCGTTCCCTTCCCAGAATGCCTTGCAAGTGTACAGTGTCTAGAGTATGACTGCTCTGCATGTACAGTACACATGCTCTGAAATGACTATTGCCAGCAAGCGCAGGGACTGGGGAGACAGCCTTGCCAGAAGTAGACACTACCACTGAAAAATGCGGTGGTCTCCACACAAATATCCCGGCTAAAATGCAGCAATCAACAAACAAAGGCTTAGCCAAGAGTTTGAAGTTACAGACACACTATGGACACCGGGGTGGGTTTTTCTTAAAGGGCAACAATGAAACCCAAGAGAACTTTGAATACTCTCAACAGCACTCAGAAAAACCATCTCCGGTAATTAGGTAACCATACTAAAGCATATTGGCAAAGAGAAGCTTTAGGAAATTGATCCTTCATACTGCGTAACCGGCTATATTATACTGTCAGATTTTTAGGATTGTGTGTAAAAGCTGCTACTATATATTTTTCCTGTGAAAAAGAGAGCAAGTTGAGATCACTTTTGTTTAACATTCGTAATACCAGCTGTAGAAATATTACTAAGATGGACTCCTCTTCTCCACCAAATCCTACAGACTACCAACAGTAGGCCTATGTTTTTTTTGACACAGACATGTTAGCCAGTCCAGCGGTGGCATATGGAGATATGCGATTTGCAGAGGAATCTGACAAAGTTCTTAATCCATCTGAATTCACTAACGTCCGCAGACGGCTCCAAACAATCGCACGGCCCAGCAGCCCCGGTTTATGTGGCTACAAATGGTGAAATTCTCAAATGCAACAATTTGAAACAAACGAGAAAAATAGGCCGGAATCACATTAACTCATGGAAAATGTCAGTGATCAGAAAATAAATTTGTGGAGATATGTCATAATTCAAAGATGAACCAAAAAGTATATTTATAAGCCTATTTTCCATAAAGTAGAAACACAGTGTATCCTTAAATAAAACATCACAATATTTAGAATGATTCAAAATTAGACTCAGCTGACATCACTAAATCACCAACCAGCTCAATGTCCTGATATTTAACTCCAAGTAAAGCTACGGGAAGAAAAAGCAAACATGATCCATTCCATACGGTCACCAAGGTGCATTTGTCTCCCTCTAGTGTTCACAGAACAAATATCACTTAACCTTTTCATTTGCCCCTAGCTGGAGACGGCTACCAATCCCAGCTGTGGGCAACCTTTTCTGGGAACTGCTTGCTATTGGGTGGTCTTGCAAAACAAAAGTGCTGATTTTGTATCAAACGCCAACAAAGACCATGAGGTTTTTTACCGGGGGTGGGCAATCTTATCCAGAAAGGGCCGTTGGGTATGCAGGTTTTCGCTGCAACTCCCTAATTAGGTTTCTAATTAGAGGACTGATTGGCTGAAGAGTCCTCACACCTGGGATTGAACGGCTGACCTAAAGGTTATCCCAAAAACCCGCACACACACCGGCCCTTTGCGGATAAGATTGCCCACCCCTGTTCTATACTGATTTTTTCTCCAAAGTGATAAGTGGTGGGTCAGAACCATAACTACGACCCCAACAGATTTCACTTTGCCTCAGCCTGGCCAGAGCTGAGCATATGGACAACAGCAGCTCTAATCAGGCAGCTGTTTGGGCTGCGGGGCAAACTCACCACGCTGTGCGGCCGTCCCTTTAAATCCCACTCCCCCGCGTGGTTATTAAGCAGGATTTTTTATAGGATGACCGTAACCAAGGCAGGAAGGAGAGACACAAATACTGGCTGTACATCCCCCCAGACAGTAGTATGAGACCAGTGGGATCCTTCAAGTGCAGAAGAAACATAGCTCACCATGTAGTTACCCTTTTACTCTGCTTTATTGTTAACCTTTAAACCAATTTGTGATTTCTGTCTGGCTTGTCAACCCATTATAAATAATTGTTTACAGACAGGGGTGGCAGAGTGGTGCAGTGATTTGCACTGTTGCCTCACTCCTCTGAGGCTAGGCCCTCGAGTCCCCGCCATTGCTCCATGTGTGTGGGGTTTTCATGATCTCCCCGTGTCGTTGTAGGCTTTGGTCCGTGTACTCCGGTTTCTACCACAGTTCAAAAACATGCTGAGGTTAACTGGAGCTATCAAACTGTCTGTGTGTGAATGTGCCCTGTGATGGGTTGGTGCCCTATCCTGGGTTATTTCTTGCCTTGTGCCCATAGGTTCCAGGCCCTTGTGACCCTAAATAGGACAAGTGGGCATAAAAAAATGGATGGATGTTTACAGAGCCAGGTTCATGGGGAAAGGGGCTTTCCACAGGAAGCACAGGGTGAAGGCAGGAAGCATTGAAACATGCAATTAAAAACAGTCATCAATTAAACCCAATATCACACTGTTCTGCTGTGGGAGAAAACCAACTGGTCTGGAGGAAAAAAAATCCTTCAGCAAACTCCAGATCAGGCTCGGAGGTGTGAGGTTACCTCATTTGTTACAGCCCATCTTAGCTTCCCATCTGGAGAGGTTTATTTTAATGGGCTGCGGTGATCGTCCAGGTATTGGACACAAAAACAGCAAGACAAAGGCTGTCTGTCAGCTTACCACCAGGTGGCGCTGCATGGCTCGAGACTTGGGGAATTCCCCTACATGACAGGATTGATTGACCCTTCACCATTAAGCATTTACGCATAGAGTAAATAATATTACTATAAATCCACCATTTAGATACCCGCTTGTGTATGTATGTGTTTTACAAGACCGTGCATGGTAATTCTGTTAACTCAAAGTTTAAAGGAAAAAAAAACTTAATCGGAACAAACATTTAAATTCTTATACAAAGTATTAACAAATCTTAGTATTTTCCACTTTTAATTTTAGACATTTCTATCCATATGTCTATTTTCCGTAACTATTCATGCGGAACTGGGCCGCAGTGAGTCTGGAGGCCACCCCAAAAAGCACAGGGCACCCCCTAGACAGGACACCAGCCCACCCTCAGAATTTCAGCTGCAGCAGCACAGTCAGCTCAGGGAATATCTCTTTATACAGTCTGTTACAATCATGACAGCAGCGTAATTCTTTGCAGCTCTCTGAATGGCTGTACACCCCCTGAAGGAACAATGTAGGGTGAGTATTGTGAGAACGTCTCCCCCGTCTGGCATTCACCCTGACAGCCGGCTGCTTCCATTCCTCACAACACCGCCTCCTGCCCTGTGCCATTGTGTTTCTCCATGCTGCATGAGGCCTTAGACGCGTCTGAAAGATGCAGCACAGAAACGCTGCACTCTGTGTGTGATTCAGCTTTTAAACTGACTGGTTCCTCATGTTCTCACCTTTTTTGGACTGTTAAATCTGATTCTGATCTCTCTCATTCTATATCTTTGACAAGTCATTATTCTTGTTTCAATTTACCAGTCAAATGTAGGCGCTTGTGGTAGGGAGGAATTTGTCGAGGGGTGATTAATTCCCTGGCAGACATTTTAGGTGAGCATTTAATGGAAAGACAAGGCAGTGTTAGTGACTGCTGTCAATCATTTCCTGGGACCAATACAAACTAACGACATGCATTACAAATATATATAATATACATAATAATGAACAACAAAAAACATGCAATATTTAATAAACATGTAATAATGAACAACAAAAACATTTGGGCTCAGGTAATATATATGTCACATTAACATAACCCCACTACCAATGATTTTTTTAAATGCGTTTAATTACTGCCAAAATCAAAAACCTGAACTGTGATTTGCCTTCATTAAGATGATTTTCAATAAATATAACTCATCCCGGCATCCATCTTCTACTCACAAATAACTCATATTAAGAGCAAACACAACTGGATAAAACTGTCAAACCTGTGGATTTTAAATAAGTGGTCAAAGGGGGTCATACATCATGAGGAGAAGCGTTTACTTAGCAAACGTTAATAACCCAGTACGAGTTACACCTCTGGGTCTTATAATGTGATATTACTGCGGTCCAGGGCTTATGTAATCAGATTTGCCATTCCACAAGGGCAAATTGCAGTTTGCATCTGGAGACTACTGGCAATGGAAAATGGTTAAAAAACAGAACAATTTAACTGAGCACTCACTTTCATGGGCGTTGTTTTCTTCACATTTTCTCATCATACTTTACAACACTCCTACCCTTATTTTACCATGGACTAGAAGCCAAGCCCCACCTATGACTGAAGCTTCTCTGAGACAGTCCTCCTGTAGTTATTTTGTTCTTTAAAGTCCCAGAATGGGCCACGACCACACTGGGAGCCTTTTCTCCAGAAGTGGCAGTGAGATTAATGAGCACGGGGACAGTTGGTATAGATAAATTCTAACTAGAATCAGACCTGTTTGGCCGTGCCACTGCGTCCGGATAGCGCCAAACCTTCCGGCCTAGTCTGAATGCGTAAAAAGATTCATGTCACAGACACCTGTTTTCATTTTTAGACGTGTGTGTGCACTCACAACTCAGAACCAGAAGGGACAGATTAGGTAATCGTTTTAGGGAAGTGCTGCAGTCACAAACAGATAGCGGCAAATTCACTGCTGATCGCACGGATGGAAGATTGGGTAATGGGGTAATGATGGAACCACAGAGGTCTGGAGGACACGAAAGGCTGGGGTAGGTGGAGTATCAGTACCTTAATGAATGGGGTGTTTTTTCGTTTCACTATAAATAAAGAACTGAATGCAGGGATTTGGGCCTTTAGTTGCGCCATTTTGAAATTCGTGCCAGGATCTTGGCCACCCGGAGACGATCACGGCAACTTGCTCGCCTCCAGGAACAACACCAGATTCAGATTGAAAAACAAACTGCGCCATGTATGTTCCAAAGCTGAACGCAAAGCATGTGGAGACTGCAGATCAGCTGCACAGGAGCAGTATGTAGAGGCAGCAGAAAACAGTGAAACATAACAGCGTAACAGTGAAGGTCGCCATCTATCCGTTTTCTGATCACTTATCCCAGTCAGGGCTGGACAGCACAAGGTATAAGACTGAGATGTCAGACCATCACACACACAAACTATAGGCAATTTACAGAGGTCATTTAGTCTAACTGCATGTATTTGTACTGCAGGAAAAAACAAGAGTGACGGGAGGTAATCTGAGAAGCACAGAGACAATGTATCATCTCCAAACACAGTAAAGGCAGGATTCGAACCAATAACCATGGGAGCATAAGGAAAGGGATGTACTCACACACCGCCTACGTGATCTGAAATTATTTTCAACCAAAAATACACACGACAAAATGAACTTTTATTCATAGGAAACAATTTCAGCTTTCAGTGTTCAAATAAATTGCTTCGAAACCCAGATGCTGGAAAAAAATATACTTGATTGCAAAATCGCTACATGAAATACACATTTCTAAAACGTTTTCTGGTACATTCCATAGAGAAGCAAAGAAGAAACACTATTAGAAGAAATATATTATAAACCCCGTCTAGCCTAGCGCTTTTATACTCAGTGTTTCTGCCCGTTTGCAGTGCTTACACCTTATTTAACTACTTATTAGACTCCAGATGATAGATGCTCACAAGCGCTTTGATTTTTATGAAAAGGCTCTGACAGGCTGGTTCAAACAATAAAAGGTTTATGTTGTCATGACGTCGCCCTTTCACTGCGACTGCAAGGAACAGTGTGTCACAGAGTTTCATGTGAAATACTGCACCCTAGTGGCCAAATACCATAAATAGAGAAAAGGAAATAGCGAAGTACTGTGTGTATTTCTTTGTAATAACCTAGTGTTAAAAAAAAAATCATGCAGTGTAGTTTATTTTCTGTAATGGCCTATCATAAAAAAAGCCAAAATCCAACAACAGAGCTACAGACTTGACCACTGAGGCTTAACGCTAAAATAAAGGTCAAATCTAACAAATTCTTCACCAGTAGCTTTATTAAAGTTTATTAAAGGGCACTCATCACAACAAGCTTTCATAAGTTTACAGACAGTATACCCATAAACCTACAAATGACAACTTTGCACACAAGAAACAGTTCCGGGTGCCTGTCAGGGCTGGTTTACAGTGTTTGGCCGCGCCTCCTTTCCATAATGAGATGGGGGAAGAACGAGGGTATGGAGAAAACTGGCCAGTGAAATGCAAACAGGACACAATACTAATCTTTGTGGATATTGAGCTAATCTCTACTGTCACCTACTACTAATTTCCTAATGAGGTATATATTCTTACTGGCAGGGTATCTCCTGCTGAGTCAGCAATCTGTACGAAAACAAGCAAGTGAGAGAAATCCAAGGACTTCATTTAAATCTTCAACACGTCTCAGCATCAATCTACTGAAAAGAAAGTGAGAAGCTGAAATGCCTTAAAGCCTGAAATGCCTTAAAGCCTGAAATGCCTTAAACCCTAATAAACACAAACTACTCAGCATCAGATGCTATTTAATAGGAGCCTGAAAAAAATTATGGAAAAAAGTGTTATTTTCATATTTATGGAAAGATACGGCACAGAAATGACAACACATCTTCACTGATACTGATATGGTGGGGTCTTCTCCCAGGAAGCTTTTTATTTTTGGCACTCATTGGTCCATTATGTAAAACGGTGGGGAAAAAGCTTCTCCTTGGGTCTAACCTGAAACAGACCATTATGATCTGATCAGAGGCCAGTTCCTTGCTGGCCAAATAATAATTTTTAGTAGTGTCCAATCTAGCATTCCCAAAAATGAAGTACTTTGCAATAACTCATCAATACTTTCTAAGCACACCCTGTTCTCTGTGCTTGTTCTGAAGCTCACCACATTATTTGCTTCAGAGTCCTTCAGCAACTGTGTCTCTATACTACCATCTGCTGGACTGACCTTAAAACAGCAATTGCACTTAAATAAGTCAAACCATGCCCAAGGGACATCAAGCACAGCAGCTCAGCGCACGGGCACGACACTGCACAGGAACCGAGAGGACACACCTTCACAATGTCCAACAGCACGTCGACTCACCAAAAGCGCAAAGCTGGAATGGAACCTCAGATGAGGCCTTGGGACGGGGGGGGGGGGGGGGGAATTGGGTATGGGCATGGAGCATTTAGGAGGGATGGTGGAGGCTAGAGTCCGGTCAGGTCCACGATGGCCTTGATGAAGATGGTGTCGTCTCGGATGTAGGTGTTCTTGGAGTCCAGCTTGGAGAGCGGGCAGAAGAGCGGGCAGCCGCTGGCGATGTTCATCTCGCTGACGGGCCTCTGGAAGGAGCTGGAGCTGACATCAGGCCGGAAGGCGTCGATGATGTGCTCGCGGTTGCTCTGGTCCAGCAGCATCAGCGTCACCTGGCCACAGGAGACACCCTCTGCCTGAGCCACTTTCTGGGGGAGACTTTTGCTCTTGTTAAGCACAAATCTAGTTAGTTTTGTTGCCAGTTGCTTTTACAGAAAAAAAATACAAGGTAAAAAAAACATAAAAATGGTGCCTTTTCATCTCCTTATATCCACACATATTCAAAAACAAAAGAGGCGATTTCAGTTTATTTCAGAGACTGCTTGTGTTTAAGGAAAAAAAGGACAAAGTTAATGCTTTGCATGATCTTTCAAAGATCTATCAAAGTTAGTTGAACACCTAAGCTCCAGGGGCCCCGGGGCCCAGAAGCTCACCTTCTGGTTGAAGGGCCACTTGAGTAGAGCATCGCTGAGTCCCCGCATCACCACGAAGAACAGGGAGAGGTGACTGCCCCGGCCCGTGCCATCACCGTTCAGATAAATCCGCAGACACATCTTGTAGCCGTATTTACTTGTGTAGAATGCTGGGGTAGGGGATATGAGACGAAGAATGTTCCAGAAACCGCTTTCATGTAGTGCATTTGAAATTCCAACATGCTCTTTTTGCCAGCACCAGGACTTCAAGACTATTTGAAACACTGAAATACATTGAAAGCTGGACTCCATGAAAAGCAAATTTGCAGTATGTGTTTTTTTGGTCATATGTAATGTATCACAAAGCAGATCTTTAGCGTGACACAGTGACTCTCTTGTTAGCACTGTTTCTTCACACCTACATGACTGGTGGTTTGAATCCTGCCTTTGATCTATGTGGAGTTTGCATGTTCTTCCCATATTAGCATGGGCTTCCGCTGGGTACTCCGGATTCTTTTTTGTAATGTTTGATTTAGAGAATAGTTGAGAATAAGACAACAACCACAAAGAAATAGCTTCACAGTTACAGCGAGCAGTGGGAGCGCAATAAATGAACAGTATGACTTAAAACCCTTCCCATCTCATCATCCTCTTTTTCTTTTGACACATTTATCCTATAAAATTTTCAATAACTATTTTACATTCTGGAAGAGGGTAGTATAGTAACAAAATGTGCATTAACATATTGGGAGTTAATCCAGTAGGTTATATAAATATCCTCCTGAGACCCGGGCCATTCATTTGTGTCATTTGTGTTTGCATCTATCTTTTCACTGATGTAAGAAAACTTATTTATTCCTGTTGTACACTAAAGAGGACATGCTGTGAAATTAAAAATAAAAATAAATTTGAAAAAATCTAAATTGCAAGATGTTTTATTTCCTCCTCACAAATAACCTGAAATTGAAAGACACTTTTTCTCCTTGGGTCTCAGGAGGATATACAAAAATTGAATATTACAAAATCTTTTCCTTAGACAGTGAAATGGCAATAATAATAATTAAAAAAATCCCACAACAGCTAAAGATCTATTAATTTAAGTGTAGCTGTCATTGTCGTGTACAGAAAACCCATTTTGACCTTAACTTAGTAAATATGTTCATTTGTAGGTGAAATGGAAAATTCTGGTTTTATCCAGGATATGCCCTGCCTCATACCCTGTGCTGCCCGGGATGGCTTCCAGACTTTTGTGACCCTTTGCTGGATAAACGACTTTGTAAGATGGATGGATGGGGTCATTCGGTAGTCCAACAACAACCTGCCTCCTTGGTCATGTGACCTGTGCTGGTTACCTGGGGAAAACATGGCAGGGGCTCGACCCGCTATGGCGTCCTGCCTCTTCTTGGCGAAGTCCGAGATCCTCCAGACGAAGACGCCGTCGAAGGTGGTGGCGGACATCTCACGCAACCTGCTCTCCATCTCGCTGATGGTCAGGTCTTTCAAGCCCACCGTCCTCTCCAGCTGGCGCACCTGAGATGCATGGGCATGCACATGAATGCAGACGAGAACATAGGTGGGCAGTGGTGTCTTAATGGTTAGGGACACGCACTTGTAATTGAAAAATTGGGGTTTGAATCCCCGACCAGCAAGGCACCACTGAGGTACCCTGAGCAAGGTACTGCTCCCTGGGTGCTGAATTAGCTGCCCTCTGCTATGTCACATATGGATTAAATGCAGAGGACACATTTCGTTGTTGTGTGCTGTGGTGTGTCAACAATGACCACTGATCACTGAATTCTAAAAAAAAAAAAATCCAAACATCGCTACATGCAGAGACAGACTGCATAAGATACAGTATGTCGACAACAAGTGATGGACAAAATGACTCTTCATGAACCATTTGCTGTATTTTTCATCCCCACTAGATGGTGCTCTTGGTTTGCTTTGGGGCATGCCTTGTGCCTTTTTTCTTTTTTTTGAACATAGAGCACCATCTAGTGGGGTCAAAAAGTATAGCAAATGGTCCATGAAGCATCATTTTGTCCATTTTGTCCACTACTGACAACCCAACTCTTAACATTCCTATTAGTCTGCCTCAAGAGAAAACAGTCATATTGAGTCATACTGCATATTAATAGCCACTGCTCATATTGTACTATTGTTGTCCTATTGTCCCCCGCACGCACCTGTCCCCTCCCCTGCAACTGTGGCATAAGAATTTCACTGTCTCTCAGGACACGTGACAATAAATCTTGAAACTTTAGCATGTTAGCCAGCTATTTTCCTGATTTATACTGGTTTACTCTGTTTTCATTGAGCATTGGTCAGTGGAAGCTTTTCTATTGCTCTTCCTCCTTGGTGGGTGACCCGAACAGGGCCCATACCTTATTTCCGAGCGCCTCGATCTTCTCCTGGTCCAGCCGGTGCTGCCGGACGTTGGCCTCCAGGTTGGTGGCGGAGCGCTCCACCTCGCGGTTCAACGTGCACACGGCGCCCTCAAAGGCCCCCGCCTTCAGCTCCAGCTCCTGGCAGCGGCGTCCCAGCTCGGCCACCTTGGCCTTCTCGCTCTGCAGCTGCAGCTCCAGGGCAGCACCAGCGGCACTGGGCAGCGGCGTGAAGGAGGTGGGCAGTGTGGGTGGGGGCGGTGGTGGAGCGGGTGCGGCGGCTGCAACGGCCTGCGCGGGAGCAGGTGGTGAGCCCAACTGGCCCACCTTGGCCTCCAGGTCCCGCAGCGACTGGTGCAGCTCGTGGATTTTGTGGCTGGCCAGCTCGAGACTCTGTGGCTGCATGCCCTCCAGGTTCACCTTGAGGCCCATGATGTAGTGCAGCAGCAGGTTGAGGTGCTCGTAGGAGCAGGCCCGCTCGTGCTCGTGGATCTTTTCCTTCTCCACCTCAAGCAGCGCGGAGATGCAATGAAAATAATGTGGAGAATAAGACCTCAGCTGGAGCAAAGCATCTACAGCCTTTGCAAACTACACATCAGAACAGATTATTATTAATGCACATATGATGCCAGCTGACAGTCAATATGTGGTCTTGAATTATATTACAGTCTTGACTTTTAATACAAATAAGATGCCAAATGACACTCTATATGTGGAACTAAATTATATTACAGTCTTGGCTGTTTTAATACACACACAATGCTAACTGACATTCAGTATGTAGTCTTGAATTATACTACAGCCTTGACTGTTTTAATACACATACGATGCCAACTGACAGCCAGTATGTGGTCTGGAATTATATTACAGTCTTGACTATTTTCTCCAACTCCACAGTTCCTTAGTATTATAAGCCAGTAGACCTATTTTCTTTGTCAGTAACTCTTACAGCCATTTTCTGGTGAGAAGTCATAGATGAATATGCTTTGAAAATATAGAACAGTCCACTTACAGACATATCACACCCCACGACGTGAAATCTGCAGGGGGTCCGGAATTTACTGCAGAATTTGATATGGTCCACATACTGCAGAAAGGATCCCAAAAAATTATAATGTTTTACATGAACTGCACCTTCATAATGCATTCATACAACATTCAGTGCACCTTCATAATGCATTCATAAACATTGTTTAAGTACACGTAACATGGTAACATACCTTAATAGCTTTATTATACGTTAACAACAAACTTTACATGATTATAATGCTTGTTATTATCACACAATCCATCCATTTTCTGAAACCACTTGTCCTATTCAGGGTGACGGGGGTCTGGAGCCTGTCCTGGAAGCTATGGGTACAAGGCAGGGAACAACCCAGGATGGGAAACCGCACCTCAGGGCACACTGACACACCATTCACTCACACAGGCACGCCTATGGACAACTCCAGTTAACCTTAACCTGTTTTTGGACTATGGGGGGGGGGGGGGTTGAAATGGAGCACCTGGGGAAAACCCAATGACAACATGGGGAGAACATGCAAACACGACATGGGGAACTAAGCACTGCACCACCATTACACCCCGGTTACTGTATAATGTTTGTTATGAATGTATAATAAAGCTGTTAAGGCATGGTACGATAAGGTATACTTACATGCTGCTTATGAATGTTCTATGAATGCATTATAAATGCGCTATTAAGGTGCAGTTGAAGTAAAGCGTTACCAAAAAACTCAGGCAAGAAAATGCACCACATCACTCACATTCAGTAAATGGACAGTGCCAAGACCAACACAGTGCCATGTACGGCCAGTTTGGGCAGGACTGGGTCGAAGGCACTTCACATATATTCATTCTGCAGGTTGCAGGTTCGAAAACCTTGGGGGAAGCTGGGTGATTACCTCACCTGATATTCAAAATCCTGTTCTGTAAGGGGGTAAACTTGTAAGTCGTTCGGATACTGAGTCAATAAGCTTAGAATACATTTTTTTGGACGGATCACTTGCCTTCTCTCTGGGGATCTTCTTCTTCGCACAGCCCTCACAAATCATAGGATACTTGGGACAGATCTCATCGTGAGCCTAGGAAACCGGGAAGGTTTACTGCTGTTTACTGGAGTTCCTGCTGTTTATTAGCTCTATAAAAAGCCCATGTAAGCGCACTAATCAGAAGAAAAACTGCTAAAACATTATAGCGGTGATACGGCATGTAGCTATTACCGCTATCCGTCATTTAACCACATATCCTGGACAGGTCATTGGGAGGGGGGGTGCCTATCCCAGGCAGCGTAAGGAACGGGATGCCAGTCCATTACAGGACACACACACACACTATGGAGATACTAAGACACCTAATTTCATGCTTTCAAACTGCACCAGGATACCTAAAGGAAACCCACACAACAACAGGGAGAACATACAAATTCCACACACACGGAGCAGGGGTGGGATTCGAACCACCTGGCCTGGAGGTGTGATGTGACAGCGCCACCCACTGTGCAGCGCTGGTACTACAACCTTTATGTTCTGTCAGCGGTTGACGGCCATGTTTGCCATGATCGAGAGACGTTGCCCCCGCACCTTTATGTTCTTAAAGTGGAACGGCTCCTTGCAGTACTTGCAGTTGAGGGTCCTTTCAGAGCATTCTCGCTCATTGTGCCGCTCTTGCTCGCTAAACCGGATGTGCTCTTTGCAGGAGGGACAGGCGATGACCATGAACTCGCACTTAGCCTCGTGGTTCAGCTGTATAACCAAAATAAAAGCATAACCAATTCGTTTGGTCAGCGATGAGACAATGCTGAGCTAGTAATGGCGTCTCGATCGGCTGACGTATTACTCTGCGTGGGCCCCAACAAAATCTCTAGAAAAGACACAGCACACATCGGCACTACCGATCACCGTTTTAGTCTGAGAGGAAAACAAGTCAAGACGAAAATAGTCTTGTGGAGGTTCTGCCAAGTTTGTATGCCAAACCGACGCCAGAATCGCTTTTATAAAGGGTCAGCAAAATCATTGACATAAAATTCCCGTTAATGGAATGTTCTTATACAAATATTTTGATGCTTTAATTTTAGCCAAAAAAATGCTTTCCCAAATAAACTTTTACAAAAATTCACGCATTAGATTGTCCTGAAAAGCATGACGATCTCTCATTCAGGCAGATGAAATCTTATTCTTCTGAGGTCATGAATCATGAAGACGTGATGTGCTTTACCTCGTATTCTTTAATACTGCCTTTCCAGATACATCCCTCGTTTAGGCAAACTGCGGCAAGGTTCTCCACCTCTCTGCGAGCGGCGTTATCTGGGAAAGCCTGCAGGTGCACATATAAAAACAAAAATGAAAATAAAAACAAACAAGCCAGCTCACACACTGTAACTGCACTGACCACAATCCCATAACTCTTAAACCTGTTCTGAACTCCAGAATAAAAACAGACATAATACCTGCGATTGTAATCCCTTTTAAGACAGTTGAGTATGAACACATGCAAAAGCATACAGTATACAGCCTCTCCCCGGGTTACGATGGGGTTACTTTCCGATAAACCTATCGTAAATTGAAAGTATCGTAAGGCGAAAATATCGTAAGGCGAAAAAGCATTTTAATACAGTATGCCTAACATAAGAAGCATCATAGCCTGGCCTAGCCTAGCATAGCCTAGCCTAGCCTAGCCTAGCCTACCATAAACGTGCTTAGAACACTCACATTAACTTACAGTTGGGCAAAATCATTAACACAAGGCCTATTTTATAAAGTCTTGAATATGTCATGTAATTTAATGAATAATGTACTGAAAGTGAAAACAGAATGGAATTGATATACCCATCGTAAAGTCAAAATATCGTAACTCGGACCATCATCACCCAGGGAGCGTCTGTATTAACTTACTGGTCCATCCACAATAAATTGAACAAACTAACTGTACTTCTGGTATCACATCCATCAGTCCAGATAATGGATAAAATAAACAGTACAGACAAAATGAGATAGTTACACAGCCCGGCTTGAGGATAGACATGGGCTCCTCAAATATGTCTTCTTCAATGCAAGCACTGCATTTCTGTGGTCCAGAACTAAAATAACACAAAAAATGCTATTTAGTTTCAGCGGACACTTCTGTTGCATGATAATCATGATGTTTAAACAACGTCTGACAAAATGCAATTGTCTTTTAATGTTTGCTTTTACTATTGCTGTTGTTGATAAGCGTAGATTTGTGCTATAATACTGTACAGAATGTGCAAAAGTCTTAGGCAGTCAAAGAAAATATTTAATGCGGTTTATCTGGGTAGAGAGTGTATATTCGCTCAGAAAAAATAAAAGTTTTGCCTTTAGTTACTTCCTAACTTGTCATGCTGTGCCTTGAAGAAACAAACCCAGTCCAGGAGGCAAGGCACTAAGATTATTGATATCCACTGCTTACCTGACAGTCCTGTTAAAGCAGTATGAACAGAATCGATGACCACACTGGGCCTGGAACGGTCTCCTCAGAATGTTCCGGCAACAATTGCACAGATGCTTGTCCTCAAGTTTGTTGGCCAATATGGTCTTTGGGAATCCCGGTTTGTTTGCTTCTGGCATAGCCGTCGGCGACAGGTCCTGAGTGGTCATCGCCCCTCACGCACACACACGCACTCAGTCTACTAAAAGCAAGAACACACCCCCCAAATCAAGGAAATGGAAACAAACTTTAGATTTTAACTCACACTCATTTGAATCACTTTGACACATTTTAGCACATATATGTCGTTCATATGATTGTACCTCTGCTGAAAGGGTTTGGATCACCTGGGTCCAGAATAGGTGCGGAAAACTGATGCACAGACGGTTAAAACGCACCGTCATTCCTTATAGCTATGAAAGTGTATCTCCATCCATCCATCTTCTAACCGCTTATCCTGGTCAGGGATGTGGAAGGTCAGCATAGGGCACAGGGCTGGACAGAACACCAACCCATCACAGGGAATATATTCGAAAATTTAATGCACTGTTTCATTTTTATCGTCTTTTCATAGAAAACAGTATAATTGCATTTCAATCATATGAAAATACAGTATATAAGTGTGCGACGTTGGTTGGCTATAATTTCTAGTTTGATCTTTGACTGGGCGGGATATTGAACCGTTTTAACCAATGGGAAGGAGCACATGATAAAGACGGGCTTTGAGATGGGGTAAGAACGAGGCCATTCTGGAACGGGTACGTAGACATAGAGGGTGGTTCCTACGCTACTGTCCAGTTTACTGTTATAATTAAGTATTATAATACACACAAAGAAATCTGTTGTAATCCGTTACACCCTGGCCTAGTATTAAAATAAACCTAGTATTACAAAAACGGGCATTTATTCTCCGTGTAATGATTATTCATTCATATTTTGACAAATAGACATTGCTAGAAATATTTTGGTACAGTAATAACATAACGCGATTGTTTTCTAGTATCTGAGACAGCGAAATTCAAGCCACGTGCACAAATATTTTATTGTAGAACGCATTCTCTTAAAAAATTAAGTATAGTAATATTTTAATTATATAGTTTCACCCAAACTTGAAGTATGCATTTATCCTGTCCATAAATATATAGCGTTCGTTACTGTGTCCTGCTTGGTAATAACAAGCACCGCTCGTGTGTCAGCTCTTCGTCTTATTTGCATTAAAATTACACATTTTTAAATATCCATGGGACCGTCTTAAAGTACAGGCCAGCGTATTGCGAAGAGGGCCTCTTCATCGTTGCTTCATCCTTTATGCTGTGAAAGTAGCAACCATGCAAATTGCATAAATTATATCAAATAGACCGCAGGCATTTTTAACACGAACAAACTGTGTGCGGGTTTTGCAGCTTTAGCGCAGCGGTCCCGTTTTCCTATCTACAAGACGCAAACGTCGCGATCGTTTTCGGACGATAGCTAATGTAATTCTCACTGTGCCCATTAAATTTCATAGCACCGGTGTCTAAGGCTTTATGCTTGGCACACTGTTTTAGAAATTGCGTATAAGTAATTATACTCGCCAAAGACGCCCCTTCCAGATTGTAACGCATCTCGTAAATAAAGAGGTAACCACTTAACTTACCCGAATGGTCATTTGTGAAACCAGACAGATGTTGGCATCATACATGGCTTACAGACGGGGGAACCGCTTTTAGGAGATCTTTGAAATGTAATGCATAATAACAGCTAAAAAAGCACAATGTATTGTCAGATACCGAAACGGTGGATACGAAGCAAACAGTATCTAGTGAAATACATCTATTTACTTTCACCGTATTGCGTCACGCAAGTAAAAGATTTTTCATTTTCTCCCTTTTTGTCTTAAAAAATACCAGCGCTTTCTAGGGATGGCGACAGTCAGCCACCTGTTTGGGCGCAAGTTTGTGTAAGCTGCCGAGAGCAAAGGATCTCCAAGATTTCTCCACAAGACGGGCGCAAAAACGTACCACTATCGCCACCTCATCTCTACACTTACAATTAAGTTTCTTCTTAAGTCCGCATCAACATTCTCCGACTTTAATTAAGAATAAAATAGAAGGCGTTTATACCATCTCAGTAGCGGAATGTACAGTCACATCTTGCATTTAATTAATTTTTCCAAGAATATGATTGGCAGCTCTTTGGATGTAACACTACACGCGAAGCGTTTATATTTCTGTTTTACTTTAACAATTCATGTATACACTTTAATTATAGAAAAAAAAATCTAGGTTTGCTGTCATATGAGAATCTCATTCGAATAACAAAATAACATTTGGTAACAAAATATTCTGTAGGACGAAATACTGCAGGAGAAGCTTGGGTGTGTGTTAATAAATATGCAAAACTGTGAATTAAGTGCAGTGTTTGTCATGGACGGCTCGTGCATCTGCGTCTCCCAGCGCGCCGCCGCACATCCAGCCCGCCGGCCCACGCTGTCGTCTCCTGGCCACTAGAAGCGCTGCCGCCGCCGCCGGAAGCAGCCGAAGCCGGTGGGCGCTCCGTACTGCCTTCTTGATGCTGGAGTCAGCAGCAGCGAGGAAGATGGCTGCTGCGGAGGAGGAGGAGGACTGATGCTCCACATCGGCGTGAGGGGATGCTGTGGACTAGAGCATTTGTTTAAAAAGGTGATTTAATCCCTATTTCGGTTCAGATCTCCTGCAATGATGCAGGAAACAGAAGGGATCAATGTGGTCCGGTCGATTTTACTTCCTAGTACATAACTGGCTACATAAGTGTGAACTTGACTTATTATAATTTAGACCTAGGCGTAATGGGAATAAGACCAATTCATAGTTAATATTATGAAACATTTATAAACGT
Source organism: Mormyrops attenuatus (assembly GCA_026777985.1). Taxonomy (NCBI): domain Eukaryota; kingdom Metazoa; phylum Chordata; class Actinopteri; order Osteoglossiformes; family Mormyridae; genus Mormyrops; species Mormyrops attenuatus. The sequence continues at coordinate 6,292,578 of JAODKC010000117.1, read as the reverse complement.
TAATTTTTAAAAGCAGTATATAATTTAGGTAGATCGATGACATCGGCTGCACCAATGCAGCAACCAATGTCGGGGTGACTGCGTCAGGTGAATGGGGAAGAGCCAACTTGGGGTGTTTTTATTTCTGATGTAGTTGTTTTTTTTATATATATATTTTTTTTTTTACCAAATTATGATTGTCTGCATTTCTGCTTGTTCCGATAACCGGTCATTTTGGTTATCGTCGGCTGGTACAAGCACCATTTGGTTAAATAACAAAACCGTTTTGTAAGCTAGGCTAATAAACCTGTCCTTGGGGTTTTAAAATATTTTGGTAACCTGCATGGTGCCAGATATTAATCTATCAGCAACGCTGCCGTTTAGGTAAGATTAAAAAAGGGTCCAACAGCAGCTTCCGGAGATCGACGGGTTTGTGTCGGGATGTCTTGCCTAAGTGATATACCTGCAGTGCCGTATTCGTCGATGTCAGCTCCTTTTCTAAAAGCCATTTCAATCACGTACCAAGCCGCTTAAGAATATGCATTGGTTTAAAACAACGTGCTTTTGGAATAAATGATAATCGTTTGATCACGTTTCTTCGGGGGATTGTTTTTGTAGGTTGTAACCGGATACTGACACCGCCGAGATACGCCGACTGCGCCTCTACGGCTCAACTCCTGCCGCTGACTTTTACTGGATGTTGGCCGGAAAGCGGGGACACGGACGGCTGGCAAATATGAAAACACGAGTAGAAATCCAGCCCGAGCTCCCGACACCGGTCGCTGCCCACAGAGACGCCCGCCTGCCGCGCAGCTGCTCCCCGCGTTTGTCCAAGGGGATCTCCCGGGCCAGCGGGCTTTGCTGCCTGCCGCGGCTTTGAGCTCCACTACCTCGGTCTATATCGATTTATTTTTCACTCAGAAAAGTGTGTTTTTGAAACTTTTCCCTGCATCTGAGACTGCTTCAGATCCCGACAATAAAAGGCGCCCCAGTGCATACCTCTTTCGTAAACAGATATATAGATATATTTTTTGTGCACAAGATGTTTTCGGCGCTGAAGAAGCTGGTCGGCTCGGAAGCCGGTCAGCAGAGGGACAAGAACATCCCTGCCGGCCTGCAGTCTATGAACCAGAGCCTGCAGCGGCGCTTCGCTAAGGGGGTTCAGTACAACAGTAAGTGATCCCGGCTTTACGGGAGTCTGCATTGCCGCTGATCGGGCTTGGAGTTGTGGAGGTACCGGCTGAAGCTCCAGGTGGTTGTGGGGGTCTCAGGCCCAAAGTGATTTAGAGCACCGGAAAAGACTACTGCCTTCTTATTTCCCTGTGTAAATATTATGTTACCTAGTACTGCCTAAAAACAAAACATAAAATATCTCGTGCAGGATACATAATAAGGAATATAGCCCGTGAGATAAATTGCATTAACCTTAAACTGTAGCACTTAAAATCTCTTAAATATTTATGCTTATTTTATGAAAAGTGTATACAAAAATATGTATAGAATACTTTTATTTTTATTAACTGCTATTGAATAAATTGCCTGCCTGTTTGAGTACAATAGTTAATGTATTGTCCTGTATGGGTTATGATATTACTTATATGTTGGGCCTTAATTTCAGCCAACGCTACCGCACTAAGAAATTGGCGTAATTTAATACAAGAGGCCTCCAGTGTTTGACCTCTTTCTGTTGATATCCTTTGGCCAGACGCCAAGGTTATGGACTCACAGGCTGCCGGTGCGTTGCCTGAGTCCAGGCCCCTATATACTGAACACTGATACTGTAAAATAAGCCAGCTTGGGGAAGACAGGGTGTGTAGATGTTTCTTCTGCTCAAGTGATGTTGTAGATGTGTGATTTATACAGATGTGTGGTTGGCTGGTTAATTGAGTGTCAGTGTGGTGATTGGTCAAGTGTTGTCTACAGTATGTGCACTATCAAGCCAGCAGCCTTGCGGATTCCTGTGTATGTGGTACACCCCCCCCCCAAGGATGTGCTTCGGTGACCTTAGTATGTGATTTTCCCCGTTATACATAGGGAAGCATTTTGGCCTTATAAGTTCTATATAGGGTTCATCAGCATCGGCCTCAGGGATCAGTTATAGGCCTAAACACGTTGATTCACAGTCACAGGAGCTTCGAGACGAACCTCACTCTGTGCCCCCCTCCCCAGTGAAGATCGTCATCCGTGGGGACAGGAACACTGGCAAGAGCACATTGTGGCACCGGCTGCAGGGGAGGAAGTTCCTGGAGGAATACATCCCAACACAGGAGATCCAGGTCACCAGCATCCACTGGAACTACAAAAGTGAGGCCTGCCCTCTTACTGTCCCTGTGTGGGGAAGGTGACTTATGATACGCAAAGTGCTCCTCGCGTTACACTGAAAGCTTTGGCCCCCCACTACCATGATTTAGTCACGGAGCACGATGTTTGGCTCGTCACATTACAGAGGTTGACTCCTTCCCTGCTTCTGCCACATTTGCTAGCTTGTCTCCCAACGCACATCTACCAGTTTATCCTCATGACTGTTGAACCAAAGGTGACATCCGGGCTGAATCGCTAAGGTTGTCTTCCTGGCAAACGGCTGTGCAGGCAGTGCGGTGACATTGCGGCATTGGGACTGTCCTGATGGTCCGTTAACCCCTGGGAGCGAGCCAGTCAGCTCGCCACGTGTCCAAGCAAAGCGTTTTTCGGGGGGGGGGGGGGGGGCCTTTGGCACAAAGGCAGCCCCCACCCCCCCGCCACAGGATG
>JAODKC010000117.1:6231344-6285734 GCA_026777985.1 Mormyrops attenuatus | reverse complement strand
CCCCCCCCCCCCCCCCCCCCCCCCCCCCCCCCCCCCCCCCCCCCCCCCCCCCCCCCCCCGCCGCGCCCCCCCCCCCCACCCTCTTTGGTTTGGATTATTAATCACTTTATTATGGGCTCAGAAATTTGTAGGTCAACATCCTGTGACTTGTAATAGGATTATATTATAACAGGATTAACAGAAATATGACCAGTTGCATGCTACATGCCTGAAACACGTCGGCTCTGTGGCGGCTCCCTCTCTAACACCGTGTCCTCCGTCGCCGTGCCGCCCAAACGCAGGACGTTTAACTACATCATCCGGGAGCTACCCAAGGTGCCCAGCCATGTGCCTGTGTGTGTGTTGGGCAACCAGCGAGACATGGGCGAGCACCGCGTCATCCTACCCGACGACATCCGTGACTTCATCGTGGGCCTCAACAGGTAGGGGGCGGCATACTCTGCCTGGACCTTCAGGAGACCTTCAGTTTACAGGTAGTTGTTGGCTAGACCTGCAAGAAAGGTCTTTGCTTAATTTTCTCAAGGATACAACAGTGCTGCTTCTGGTCCTATAACAGAAATTCAGAACCGTCCACAAGAATGACTTTGCTCTGCTTTGGTTTTGTGGATGTATGTGTGAGTTTTTTCTTTTCTCCCCTAAACCAGAAGGTCAGGACTTGGTTTGGTCACCAGACTATCATAAGACCTGCATGATCTGCACATCCCCTGCCATCCCTCTCTTAGTCTCTCTGTATCTCTCTCGCTCACTCACTCTCTCTATTTTGTGTCTGCTGCTCTTTATCTGCTCAGACCCCTCGGATCGTCCTACATCCACTACGCTGAGTCCTCCATGAAGAACGGCTTTGGCCTGAAGTACCTGCACAGGTTCTTCAACATCCCCTTCCTGCAGCTGCAGGTCAGTTCCTGGGTTTTGTGAGCCTTGTTTTGTATCACTATGCCTTTTGGTTGGTACCTAGACCAGGAGTGGGATGGTGGGAGGCTTTGTTGCCCCCCCCCCCCCACTAGGAGCTATGCTTGGAATGGTCCTGCTTTTTGAGTATCTCGGCATAGCTGGCGCCCAGTGCGAGGCGTCCCAGTTTGGCCTGAGCCCCCAGCGTGTTTACGAACAGCATCGGACGCATTAAGCATTTATGTGGCGGCCGTGTTATTGCCGGTTTTGCATTATTCATCGTGATGGCTTTGGTGACGCCCTGGCCTCAGACCGCAGCACCTGACATGGACGTCTTCTCGGAGGGCGTGCGACGCGTGCCACCCCCTTACAAAGTCGCTGGCTCCATTCTCCCTGATTAATCGCCTGCTAAACTCTACAAGCCCTGCAACACCAAAATGCCCCCTGAAAGCACTGTGACTTATTTTAGCCAGAGTTTAACCAAACGTAGAATCGAATTAACAGCTCGGCAGCAGTGAGATTTAAGTGCCACGGACCGTATCCCATAATCAGCCTGGGCAGGCCTGCAGGGCAATGTGTGACTCAGAGGGTTAGTGCTCTGTGCCGGTGATCGGAAGGCTGCCCGTTCAAATCCCTGATTTCACCAGTAGGCCATTGAGCAAGACCCTTAACCCCCAATTTCTCCAGGTACTGTCTGCATTCAATTGTACATCACTTTGGACATAAGCATCTGCTTAGCCAATGTAAATAGTTGGCGTAGACTGTGTGAGGAGCTCTTAAAGAAACGTTCCCCCAAAGTATACATGCAGTGTTTACAACTGTAATGATTTGGGGTGGGAAGGAGTGCTGATTCAGTCCCTAAATTAACCACGTCGCCCAGTAACTTGGTGGAGTTTCCGCCGCCCGGCCCACAGTAACCTAAACCCGCTGTTTGATTATTAATGATATGGACCAAAAGAGCGCAAGGGCATCACCGATCACCTTTCATCCCGCGAACGTGTTTTCATTTGTTGCCTTGGGGGGTGGAGTCAAATGGTGGGGGTGGAGTCAAATGGGGTCTCGTGATTGGCTGAGACCAGCTGTCTGTAACCATGCAGAGGGAGACACTGCTACGGCAGCTGGAGACCAACCAGCTCGACATTGATGCCACCCTGGAGGAGCTGACTGTGCAGCAGGAGACCGAGGACCAGAACTACGACATGTATGTACACAGGAGCATAAGGACCTTCCCATTTATATAAGTTCTGTATATATAGTCAGAAATTCTATTTTTTTTACTCCCTCACACCCTCCTACACAATCACACTAAAGGTTGTTTTTTTTTTTTTAAATTGCTGTATTATTTCCTGAAAATAAAACGTCCATATATGGCTTCTGGTAAAGCAATGAATTCCTGTTGGCTGGATCAGTCGTTGGCATGGAAACCTGCAGGAAGTACAGCAACCGGGCACCCCTGCTTTGGAGGGTGGGATCCAGTAGGTGTTTAGGCCTCAGCAGATTGGGGGCTGGGCAGAGGTCAGTGCGGGCAGATGGTGCCCGAGAGGGTGCCGTGGTGGACAGGGTGGCATCTTTGAGGGGAGATAAAATCGGCTCTAGGTAGAAGACGAGGGAAAGGCTTGGGCAGCCCAGCGATGGTGGAAATGAAGGAAAGGTCTTTGCTAGGAGCTCTGGGAGTGTGAGGTAGGGTTTGTTGACAGTGAGGAGAGGAGAGCCTCTCTCTGCGGTGTGATGACGCAGCGGAGAGAGGCTCAGAGTCAAAGGCTGACTCAAGTTCTGACTTTGCAGATTTTTGGAGCGGATGGAGAGCCGTGCCACCAACGGACAGAGCCCCTCCTCCGGCTCGCAGTCGCCCATCGTGCCCCCCAGTGCACCGTCCACAGCCACCCCCAGCCCAGGGACGCCCCAGGCCGCCGTTAACCCCCACATCCTGCTGGCCTCCACCCCCACCGCTCCTCCTCCTCCCCTCGCCACACCAGCCCCTGTCCCACAGACGCAGCCTCCCGCCCAGTCACTGGAGCGCCCCTCGCAGCCGGCCACACCCCCGGGCCCTGCGGCCCAGGCCCCGCCCACTCAGAAGCGTGGCTTCATCTCACGACTCTTCGGGGCTACCTCCACAGAGGGCCCCACAGGTGAGGACTTTGGGCATCTGGAGCCCCCTTCTGTCCAGAGACGGCAAATGCAACAAAGTGTGTTTCCTGCATGATCGAGGCAGGCATTACTCCTACGGGCCTGTAGAGGGCGAGGTGGAGTCACGCGGAAATTGGGCCGCCTTTATCAGAAGCTGTGGCAGATGCAGCGCGACTGTGGGCGGAATACTGATTCGGGGGGGGGGGGTCTTACTGTCGGCAGGATAAAATGCCCATACCCACCATGCAGGAACACACGCAGGCACGCATGCTGCTCCTGCTGCATTGCAGATGCGTGACGCCAGAAGGTGGAGTTGGGGGTGGCCCATCACTCTTCACACCTCCCTGCATACACTCCCCCACCCCAGTCATGCGGGTCACCAAACGGCAGTGCTGTGTGGGTAAATGAGAAAGCCTAATGTAATATATTCTGGACAGAGCTGATGTGCCTAAATTACCCAAAGTATTTGTGCCCGGTGATCCCAGCTTAGAATAAGCCCCCTGCCACCCTGTACCAGATGAATGGATTGTAGATGTGTACTGTGCTGACCAAAGTCTGCCTGCTTTACTCTACGACGGTGTTTCCCAACCTGGTCCTCCAGGACCCACAGACGATGCATGTGTTTGCTCATTTTTTGGGGGGAGCAAAAATGTGGACTGTCTGGCAGGGAGCAAAAACGTGGGCCGTCTCAGGGTCCCCAAGGACTGGGTTGGGAAATACTGCTCTAAGATTTTACACCATGAGGGTGTTGTGTTGTGATGTGATGTGTGAGCCCGTTGTGACTGGTGGCATCACCCTGCCCCCATCCCCAGACGCCCCGCTCCCCAAGCCGCAAGGGAACGTGCAGAGCGTGGATGATTTTGTGCCAGATGAGGGCCTGGACCGCAGCTTCCTGGAGGACAGCGGAACGGGAAGAGCGAAGGCCAAGCCGACAGCCACCGTGGACAGCGACAGGTAAGGGGGGCCAGAGAGGTGCCTAGGACCCCATCTCCTATGACCTTTGACCTCCAAGGGGGGGTTGAGCTTGCTCTTATTCCACAGGGAGACTGGCATTTTTGACCATATCCCTATGGGGTGGGCGTGGCGTGTGACTCAGCAGGTTAGGATGATGTGTCTGTGATCAGAAGGTTGCAGGTTCAAAACCCAGGGTCAGCAAAGTCGCTGTTGGGCCCTTCAGCGAGTTACTCTGGGGACTGTGTGCCTCCTTAGTTCTACATTACTTTGGATACAAGTGCCTGCTAAATAATGCCAAATAAATTAAATGTACTTGTTTTTACTCCCTCTTTTAATTGCACAAAGGGTCACTGCCCCCCTCCTTAATACTGCTTATCTTAGCTAAAGACCCAAAACAGCCTTTCATCCTTTCAGTCTTTCATTTTGTGTCACATATTCGGTTTCCTCAGTAAAACAGCCATTGTGTCCTTTTGGATGTTTGGAGCTGACAAGGAGCGATGTGTCTCCTCGCAGTGATGGAGAGGGCAGAGGAGGGAACCCCCTAGTGGCCGGTTTCCAGGACGACCTGGACCCTGACGACAAGGCCCCATCCAGGCACGGGCCCTCCGCCACCTCACAGAGCATGAATGTCGCTCTGTCCAGCGAAGAGGAGGAGCCACATTTGAAAACCCCCGCTGCCCCACTGGAGGAGGACAGCAAACGGTGAGGGGAGTGAGCGTGGTCAGGGGCTCTCACACACTGGGCACCACCTGGCAGTAAGTTTTAGTCCCAGTGTTACCGACTGGGTGACTTAAGGTTGGTGATTGTTTCATGGGATGGATTTTGAGGAGCAGATGATGCCTTTGAGATATGCAGAAGATAACTTCTGTGATTTTAGAATCAAAGACAGAAAACCTTTTTTTTTTTTTTTTATCCCTAAGGAAATTGCTTTGTGATTGCAGACTGAACAGTACACAGCCATGCAAAGACAAAAATAGACAATACATAGCACCACATACAACAGTTTTTAAAAATATATATCTAACATTTAGGCCCTGTTTACACTTGGTCTTGGGCCATCAGATCACAAGTAGACAACTGAGACACATCACCGTTTGCGTCCATCATGCTTCTCCATGGTGTCCAGCCTGAACACTTGTGTTCAGATTTCGTTACTGTCCACGTCGCTTCCGCTAGAAGGTCAAATGGCCCCGTGCACAGTTATTGTGACACCCTGGTTGGGGACGCATGAGGAACTTTAGCGTTTACACTACAAAAGACGTGGATAAACGTGTCCCAGACCACCTTGGCAAACGGCTTGAATGATCGGATCGCAGTACGTCTTGGTGGTTGTTTACGCCTATATTTAGCGCTGTCCACTTGAGAATTTTAAAATCAACTGTAAACAGGACCTTAGAGATAGTAATAAATAGGTAGTTAATATGACAATAAGTACAGAAATATTGCTCTAGAAAGTTTAAAATCTTATCAATATCTGTCTGTTTATTCCCCATTTGCCCAGGGAGATTCACCAGTTGCCCAGTCTGATGGCCCTCGGAAGGAATGATTTCTTGAGGCATTCAGTGGAGTGTTTAATTAAATTTAAATGAATTAATTTAATATAGGCACTTTAATTAGTAGTATTTAACTGTCTGGATGGTTCATTTAGGTATCAAAGGTCAAGCAGCCTACCTCCATCTCGGGACCTAAGCCAGCCGTTGCTGGTGTCCAGCATTTTCTTTAACCGTTTGCATCACCTGCTGCCTTTCTGGTTCAGCCCCCCCGTCAACACGGTGATTCAACCCATCCAGACGAAGGAGGCGGAGAACAAGCTCCCTGCCAAGTTGCCAGGGAAACGAGCTTCCCTGCCCATCGCTGCGACCTCCACGCGATCCGCACGCCATGGCAAAAAGAAAGGGGGCGCTGCTGAGAGCGACTCCTCTGACACGGACCCTGAGGCCCCCGTCGCCAAGCAGCTACTCTCCTTCGTCATGGACGACCCGGATTTCGAGAGCGAGGGATCAGACACGCAGAAGATAAATAAGGTTCCCCATTTGTCTCCGTACTGCAGCTGGGCAAAGTGCAAACACTGAGAAGGACAGGCTAGAAGCCATCGTGACAACAGATATAATAGCAGGAATTATGGGTAAACTTAGGTTTGACACACTAATCAGGTTATAAATAAATTGCTATATTGCAACACAACCTCTGTGAATCAGGTTCAGACAGCAATGAACTTGGTATCAATAATGCATCACGCATCACTGATCTGATTTTATCTTCTCAAATTGCTTTGCCGCCTTCAGTTGATTATAGAGTAATTTATTTAATATATTGTCCAACAACCAACCCCCCCCCCTCGCCCCCAGGACATCTTCCCATTGCGGGACGACCCTTCTGACCTGTCAGATGACGAGCTGCTGCCTCATAAAGTGACAGCCCCCCTAGAGTCACTGAAGCCCGCGGTGGTGTCCTTCAAAAACAAGGACACCGCCGATCTGTTTGGCCTGGGCCTGGAAGAGACGCCGACCCGGATCAGCAGCGACGATCAAGATGGTACGTCGGGCCCCTCCCTCGTGTGTCCTAAAACCAACCAATCAGGGATCCCTGCATCTCTGTCTACATTTACATTTATTTATTTAGCAGTTGCCAAAGCAATGTGCAATTGAGACAGATAATATGTCACAAGTACACAGCCGTCACGCAGCCAGCTTAGATACAAGTGCTGTTAGGTCAAACTTCCAATGGGTGACCATTGCAAGATAGTTATGGGAACAAGAGCTAAATAAAATGACACAGAGACTAATATAAGAAACATATTAAGTAAAAAAAAAAATAAAAAATCTAGTATGAACTAAGTCTAAGCGCAAAATTTACAAGTGAATTCACTAGTGCCAAGTGAAGCCATTTCAGTGGACCAGTCAACAAAGACCAAGAACCCAGGAGGGTCAGTAGTAGGATGTGGTCAGCTGAGATGTTTCAGGAGATGGGCCTTAAGATGTTTCTTGAAGGCTGTGGGGGATTCTGCAGACCGGATATGCTGGAGTTGGTTGTTCCACCATCGAGTAATCAGGTGACGTTTTGACTGATGACTGTAGGTGATATGGAACATTAGTCTTGATGAGCAGCTATACAGCTCTAGGAAAAAAATGAAGACCACAGCAAAAATTTCCTCTCTTCCTCATTTCTCAGTGTATTGGTATGATTCTGTGTAAAATATACACGTTGATATATTCTTTAATGAACTACTGACCAGATTTGAATCAAAATTCCAAATTAAATCTTGCCAGCCCAAACTTTATGTGCTGAAATTACAAGTAGCCAAAAGATCAAGTACAATAGTGTTACCCCTGCCAACTAAAGTTTCTACCCATTATTAAATAATAAAGTTTTAACTTAGGAAGGGTTCAACAATCAATATTTAGTGGTATAACCTCAGTTCTTTATTAAAGCTTTGATGTGTCTTGCAAGTTCTCCACCAGTCCCTCACGTTGTTGTTCGTTAGCTTTGTTTGATGGCTTGTGATCATCTGTCTTGCGCTTCATAATATTCCAGATGTTTTCTATAGGGTTCAGGTCTGGAGATTGAGTTGGCCATGTTAGGCTCCTGATCTGGTGATCCACCATCCACACATTGACTGACTTGGCTGTATGGCATGGAGCATTGTCCGGCTCAAAAACCCAATTATCAGAGTTGGGGAACATGGTAGTAGAGTAGGTAGGTAGAGTAGATGGAAACAAGAAGTATTTTTCAGGACTTCCTTGTATGTTACTCAAGTCAGTCTGTAAAGAGTTAGAGCGATCAAGTTGAGACATGACACATGGCTGGAAAAGGTGTTGAGATGTTCTAATAAGATCTGATCTTGATATCAGCAAGATAGTTAGCTGCAATGGAGACAGCAAAGGATAACCATGAAGGTGATGATCCCTCATCCAAGGCTACAGAGTTTGCAAGGAACTTGAAAATCTGAGCTGAGACTGTGTTGTCTTCTGGAGGGAAAGAGGTAGAATTACAGTAGATGTCTTCTTTTACTATGCAGATGATGTGTAGCTAGATGACTAGACCTAGGGAAGTGGTGTTCAGAATAGGGCCAAGAACGTAAGTTCTCGTTAATTGATGTGACTTAGACACCTGTGCTCCTCGAAACACCTGGAAAGATCTACTTGGGCCTACTTCCATTGAGCAAAAACAATGCAGGTGCTAACTGCTAACCCCACAACCAAAACTTCCAAGTTCCTTAACTCAGTGTTTCTCACACCAGTCCTGGGGGACCCTCAGACAGTCAATGTTCTTGATCTCTCCTAATTTCCTAGGATTTGGGAGGGAGCGAAAACCTGGGCACCGAGGACTGTTTTGAGAATCACTGCCTTAACTTACTGCCCACAGATCAGGTTTCTATGGAAACAAACCAACAAGTTACTAGCTAGACGGAGTATTATCAGTGCAGATGCTTTGTCGTGTGTCTGTGTGTGTGTATATGTCAGCTGTTCGATTTTGTTTGCTTTCTCCGTTTAACATCACCAACACAAGTACATTGCGGTTTTGCTGTACATTTGTGGAGGAAAAATAACAAACTATTGAAAATGAAAATACATGTTAATTGCTTATATTTCTATATTTTGCTCTGCATACATGCATTTCAAGCCCCACCAGGATGAAGTGCAAACCTTCAGAAACAATCAGCCGATCAAAAACTTTCTAAGGGATCTTCGTTTTTGTTTTTCCAGACAAATTAGGCAAGCATTCATCAAAAGAGAAGAAGAAAAAGAAGAAAAGCAAGGAGGTATGTTCAAAAGAAAAGTGGAATAAAAATCAACCCAGTTTAATCTATAAACTGGCAGAGTGGGTGCTGGTGGCGAGTGGAGCCATCTGAGGGGCATGGATACCCTGGCAGATTCAGAGGGGGACCAGTTTGACACCTTGTTGGGGGCCCAGAATTTCTAGCTGCGCCCCTGGTGACAGGATTTATTTGATGACTCATTCAGAAATTGTTTGTGTTCTGTGTGAAAGTATTAGCTCATGCAAGGGGATTAGCAGTGCATATCAGGCTGGGATTGTGCGCAAAACTGCTTTCGCATCTGATCAGGAGGACGACAAAGGCAGCAAGAAGCGGCACAAGCACAAGAAGAAGGTGAAAGAGGAGACGGGGACAGCGGCGGAGAAGGAGAAAGAGAAGGGGAAAGACGCGGAGAAAGAGAAGAAGAAGCCGAAGACAAAGAAGACCACGGACGTGGATGACCTGGAGGCCTTCCTGGCCGGGGTGGAGGGGCCCGTCAAGTCCGGAGGCGCAGACTATGAGGAGCTGTAGGACTGCGCCCCCCCTAAGCAAGGCTGGAGGTGTGTGACAGTCAGCTTTCCATCACCGACCTGCTGCAATCGTCCACCGATGTAATGCTGCCCTAAATTACACTTAATTTCTCAGCATGGTACCTGTGAGTCTTTTATTTTATTTTATTGAAATTATAACCGCTCCCCCCATTGATAATATTTCCACATATGACATTCCAACAAACAATGGTTTGATTCAACAGCCACTGAGCAGATTAAAGCACCGTGTGATTGTAAGAAGTGACCTCTCATTTCCATTTTCAGTAACGTCTTCCTGTCTTTGTTTTTTTTTGTCTGATGCAAGACTTTAGAGCATGACTGAGTTCAACAGCCATTCTACCTTCCGTCACCATAGATACACGCTGCACCGATTATGAGCTGTTTGTCAAGGTTGCTCTGTTACTTCCTAATGAAGGTGAAATGTGAAAATTTCAGTTTTGCACGTGACGGTATTCCGTTGGCATGGTCCTGCAAAGATGGCCGGCGCGTCGTTTCAGAACCGGGTCGAGGACACAAGTCAGGATCCAAACGGGACAGGGCCTAAGGGCGGCGGGGGCTCCGTCATACGGTTCCGCAAGCTCGGCGCTGCCCCTGAGGTAACTCACTGCCTTAATGTTTCGATACACTCCCCACCCCAGCTTTCTGAGGTGGAGACTCAAAGGTCAAACTGAGGTGTCCCCAGGACAGGATGCCTTTGGTAGTTGAAGCCTATTTCCTTGCAAAATGTTACCCTTTTGCCCTACGCAGGAATGTTGCCCCAAGTGCATGTTGGCTATGCTTAGAGATGCTGAATGCTTTAAAAAAAAAAAAAATTATTTTTCTTTTTTTTTGCAATACAAAACATCGAAGGGTTTCTGTGCATTTTTTTTTGTTTTGTTTTGCTGGTCTTCATTTTGACTCCACAGTATTTAAAGCTGTTACTTTTCATTTCTCTTTGTGTGGTGGTGTTGTTTGTCTGAATTAACCATCTGACTGTACTATTTTAGAGCAGAGACATTATCTGGGGCTAAGTGAGAGTGGCAGCTACGAAAGGTTCTGGAATCTCCAGCAGCCTCCTGACCCCCCCCCCCAGATTTTTTGCTGTTACAGCAACTCGTATGTGTCTCATATGTGACCGTGTGAAAATTACCCCACGGAAGCAGTCAATGGTCACTTTGGAAATACAGAGATGCTATTTGCAAAAATGTAGTTATTTTGAGGTGGGTGAAGTATTTGTCACAACTTACTGTTCGGATATTGTGTTGAAAAATGCATCAAATCTGTTTTAAGTTTTATGCGCAGATTTATTTGAGACATGTATTTTTCATATTTTCAATGTCTGGGTTATGGAATTTTGTAATATTTGTTTGTGTACATAGATATTTCCCTTAGGGGAGCTGAAAGTGTTAGTGTGAAGTATCATTTAGGGCACAGATAAACGTGGATCAAAATCATTTAGGAGAATCTTACTTCGGGAAGGTTATATTTTGTTGTTAGTTTAGGGAACATAAATCCATCAAACAAATTCTCCGTTATTTAACCAGAGGAATTGCTGTTCCATGGCCTTCCCACTTGAAAAATTTATTCTTTCTATAAGTTATAAAAGAACGGTTAACTGACGGCTTCCTTTGCACTTGAAATTCCTGGCGCCTTCGTAGTATTTGGGTTTTTTTTTTTTTTTCTCGCAGAATCCTGGGGGGATACTGCTTATTTTCAAATTACGCTGAAGGTGGAATTAGAATATGTTGAGGGATTTCACTGTGACGTTGTCGGTAATCAGTTGCTGTCGAACAAAAAAACAACAACATTACATTTTCCTCTGATTTTAATACTGTATGTCTGGAATGTTTTATCGACAACGAATTGTTAGACACGAATGCAGGCGGGACCGGTTATTCCTCGGGTCCATGATCAGAACCGACCTACCCGCCCACGTGGGTTGCGCTAATTGCGCTTTGTGCGCCTGTGCGCTCAGCCTTGTGAACCACGTTCAGGACTTATCATGTGCAATTGCTCAGTTATTTATAAGCCCGTTATAACAATGGTTAAAAATATAAAATAATGTGTTTGCTAATGCATTATTTGTACATAAGGAATGCTACTTTTTCTGGATGTTCGTGCGGTTTTATGTTAAGTTCATTTCGATCAATAATTTATTTTAGTGTGTTTAAATCTGAGGCGCGATCGATGTACAGTTCATATTATTTGCAACAAAGTTTAAACTTTGCATAGACTATGCATTGATATGAACGAGCCTTCACAGCAGGTAAGGCAGTCGATACATGTTAAATACTATTTGTTTTTTTTTTCATTTGCGGCGTATGGGTTGTACATACAAGTATAAAAAGGTGGAAAATAAGTCTATTCATATGTAATACTTTTATTCCTATGAAATGCTTCCATCTGCATAGCTTGTGTACATCTTTGTTCACGTTGTGGAATAAATGCAAACATTTTCTTCTTACTGGATGTTTTGTGTGTGATCACTTCGACCCACGTTTAAAAACACGAATGATCTTATGTGTAAGCGTGGACGAAAACGGCGCACATCCGCACGTAGCCTGTCTTCATAAAACGACAAAAAGTGCGACTCGTTTTTAAACTGCTAGGGGGCGTAAACGTGTTACTGCAAATATTTCGTTCAGACGATTGCGATTAATACCTGCTTTCCGTCACGACCGCTCTCACTGGCCAGTATATTGCAATTTTTGCAAGATTTAGAGTTCAGAAATACGTACAATTTAAAGAGTTCACAGAAATGTTGGAAACTTGTTCAAACGTTTTACAGAAATACTTAATGTTGATTAGCTTAAAACGCTATATTCCTGATGTATATGGACCTAAAGCATGTTTCAGTACAAAACAGTCAAAAATATTTCTGCTTAGTCTACTTTTGACGCGTAGCCTATTCTCTACGCAAATCCTTTAATCTACCGTATAAATTTAGGCCTACCAGCATATAACAATAAATCACCACATTCGTTGTATTAACTGTATTCTGCAGCAGTGAATCAGTTCTAATTCATATAAATATTTAATTGTAGATATTCTCCTTGACCTGCTTCTGATGAATTTTGCATCGCCCAAAGGGCTGCCTTGCTGCAATTAGTCACGGTAAAACTTAAGAGCTCGTCTTCAGACTTGTGTAAAAAAATCCATGAGGAATTGCTTTCTTTGAAAATATAGCAAAGGAGCCCGTAATGGCGCCGCTAGGGAGGTCCATGACTCCTCAGCTCCCCGCAGTGCAATAAATTACGCCCCATTAGTCGTCTTCCTATATAAGCGATTTCAGGGACTCTTGAGTTTTAGTTTTGATAAACCTATATTAACAATAGATTGCGATACACCTGTGATACTTAAAAAACAAAAAAAAACCTAAGTCTTCAGGTTCACTCACCTAAAAACGAGTTTTCGATATTTTTTTCAGTTTTACCTACGCGCATATTTTACAATGGACCATTTGAAGAACAAGACCGTGCAATTTAATGCGGAGTGATGGGTGAGAATGGATTGTCTCTAAATGGGAAAACCCCATCCATGCATCTTCCAACCCCTTATCCAGTAAATGGCCATATAAAATTGGTGTAAAAATATCTCAATAGTTCAAGTTAAAACCCAACCTTCACAGCAATGTGGTACCAACCATGCAGGGCAGCATCTTCTACGGGGGCGCCGTCTTAGCAAACCCTCCGCAGTGCCTGCATAGAACAGCGACGCGGTGCGCCGACTCCTGCGGGATTGCCAAGCAATTTTAGTTTTGTCTCGGGCTGGGGGGCGCCGTGCTGTCGCGATCTGCGGGGAGGGGAGCGGTTTCAAGGACCTGTTAGCTAGGTTTCTGCGGGTTGACCAAGAAGTAAAAATAAAAAATCGCAAGTGCAGTGGCGAGAGGCAGAAGACCAACATTTAAAAAAAGAGCCTTGATTGTTAATGGCACCTTCAAATGATTTTAAAATCCCAATTAACCGCTTACTCAGGCATGTTGCAATACCATAAAAAGATTTTATAGTGTGTATTGCAGGGTCAGGAGCTCAAGTACTTCCAAAGCTCACGCACGCCACAGGAGGAGGTGCCTGGGCACGCCGCTCATCTTCCTATACACGCTTCTGACGTTTTGTAAGATATATATTATCACTGTTTGCGATTATTTAATTGTTACTTTGTATAAAAATGTTACGTGTCTTATTTGTCGCTTTGTTACACGAAACTAGACAATATGTGTCTCTCTCGCAGAACATATTCAGGCTTTCTTCGGACGCTTCTTCGTATCTGGGGCGGAACGCATATGTTCCCTCACTACGGAGTCCCGCACAGACAGTCGGCACCTGGGTCCTCACACAGTTTCCTTATTTACCTGCCGGAATAGAGCTCCGCACTGGAACTCCCCGTCCCTCTGGCAGGAAACACCCACTCCTGAAGAAAAAAAAAAACCCGATGAAGCTGGCTGCACTGTCCCCAGAAAGATAATGTTCAGTTTTTTGTCAGTCTTTTTCCGGATGCCCTGAATTCTGTATGGTTTGTAGGTTACTGGAAATGAGGAGAGGTTATTGCAGTTTTTAGTGTGCTATTATTAATATCCTTCTGTTCTTCTGAAAACGAATTATAGTGAAAACTTCACTGTACACTCTAGTTCGATTCTACTTTTATAATGAAGTGGAAATTCCTGATCTGCCTGTAAATGTCCCGAATTGCATTTTAGAGAAAAGTCCTCGGAGCAGTGATGTGTGACCCTCCCGATAAAATAGATTTATTGTTCTGCAATGGCCATAATGAGTGATAAAATCCTGCCTCAATCTCATTGGCTGCCTTGGCTGGTTGCTCAGGAAACGTATTGAGTCCTGATAGAGAATTAAGGAGCTACCATTTGCATCTTTTTTTTTTTTTTTTTTACTGTATTTCCCTAGAAATATAACCATCCAAAAGTATTTTACAAAATACAGATGTTAGCATCAAGATTTCTGTTTGCTTTTCATTGATGGCATTTTTTGCTGCCGAGGTGGCATACATTTTAACCATATAAACCTGAAACATTTCCTTGCAATGTGGCCTGGAAATCATTTCACGAATTGCTCTGTTTTCTGCCGTGTTTCACTGGATGTGGATGGATAGAGAGCGTGGGTTTGAACAGAAACATTATTTGACTCCTGGGGCATTTGAAGAGAGGCTCTAAATTTAGAGCAGAGCGATTTGGTTGCTTGTTTGTGGCTGTCAGCATCCCAGCGCTGAAGGGATCACCGTATTCCAAGCCTATTAGAGATTATATGTTAACGACTCTAAGCAAGAATGGGTGGCTTTAATATCCTCCCAGCGGGATCCGTTCCGGGTTTTTTGTTAGTCCATGTCCAAAGTCATCCCAGAAACGGATCGTAGCCGAAAGGCTGCGTAGGCTACAGTTCCGGGTCCGTCTGCATTCATTCTCCTGTTTAACGTACCCCTAGAGTCCATTTCCCGCGTAATGGGGCTCAGAGATACGGCCCGAACGAAACAGTATTTTGCGTGCACGGACGGCATCGCTCGTCAATGCACGTCTCTTTTATTTCCCGGTCGTCCACAAGCGCAGATAATTAATTACGGATGAGGAGCGTGTCCAGGCACATCTGATCTGATGATGGCGAGGGAATGGATGCAAGTTCCTCAGAATGAATAGCGCGTGTCTAAATCTAATTATGAGGTAATAAACATTACAAAGAATAGAATCCGAGCTGGGGGCCTTCTGACAGACTGGGGGCAGTGTGTGTGCATGTGTGTTGGGGGGGCAGAGCCGCAGTACGCGGTGACAGATGGCTCCCCCCCCCCCCAACCCCAGACAGTATTTGTGCGCCCTACAGCTCCTCCTTGCCGACAACCCCCCCACCCCCAGTATCAACTAGCTCCGTTCCTGGTGCAGGTAAAAAGGGCCAGACTTATATGTGTTGCCCAGGGCCTCATCCTTACCTCCGTGAGATACCTGGGTGGTCTGTACCAGAGAAGCAGAGCAGGTCATGTAATTGCAGCTGGCTGTTTCGGTCTGGCCTAGTTAACTTAATGGGTGGTTAGCTGCGGCTTTTGGGTCTACTCAGTTTTTATTAATCATGGTTCATTTGACCTGGGCCAGGTAGAACGGTGAACGCCAGCGCCTCCGTCTGGCACCTTTCGGGATTTTGTACATGTATGCTATGTTAATAACCGCCATGTGACAAAACACAAGTCCTTCCCTGGAGCTGACATCCTGAGCTGGGTATGAGCTCAGGGGAGACCAAAGCTAAGTTTATGAAATCTTTATGAGCTAGAGTATTTCCAGTTGTAGCGGTGCCTCTATACAGGTTGCCCACATCGCGATTTCATCCCCCCCCCACACTGAATGAACAGAATGTTCCAGCCCTGCGTCAGTGAGCAGCCGGCCGCGTGGGCGACCGCCTTGCTCCCTCTCCTGTTCCGTGTGGGCGTCTTGCAGTGACCGCCAGAGACCACGGCAACCTTGTCTGAGAGCTGGGGCCACTGGATTGTGCGTTTCATGCGTTCGTCGCTTAGGAGCCAGGTGTCACCTGAGTAAAACGTACAAGCCCCTTCCCGTTGAGAATACGAGAAGTTATTCAGCAGTTTCGAAACATGCTGAGCAAGCCCACCTGTGTGGAGGGGGGGGGGGGCTGATGTCATATAATGGGAGAGATCTGGAAGTGTGATGAAAGTTGGTATGGAATCGCATTTTTGCTCCCTCCCAGCTCCCTGATAGACAGGAGCATCTGGGCTGCAACCCAGCCATTATCCTGCACATCCTGCAACCAGAAGGTGCCAGGGGAGTCCTGCGATGCCCTGTTAAGATACTCCTGCTTTTAGGACCCATGTTGTACACCCTTTAAAAAAAAAAAAACTACCCCACCCTAAGCCCCCATCTTATCCCATAATCTTCCCAATTCCATAGACCGACCCTCTGTTTATTCATATTTAATATCTCTTGTGCTAATTGTTATTCATACCCTTTAGCCGTTCGTGATCATGTTCATAATATTAATACTGCTGCAGTGAATGAGGTTTGGGACAGACTGGTGTCCCCAGGGGGATCATCCCCTGCCCTGGGTCTTCTGTGTCCCAGCATAGTCTGTGGATCACAATCACAATCACCCCATTGTCAGTGTGTGCCTATGCTAACATGCTAGCATGAACAAGAATGCACATTTCGTTCTCTCAAGCTATATGATGCCTCCCTGTCCCATTTCTCAGTGTGTGTGCCCAGTGGCATAGGAGAGATTTTATATGTGGGGGGGACACAAGATAATAATTCAAATACAAAGGTCTGTTTACTGGGGGGGGGGTGAATGAAGCCAAATTAAATATTAGAGGGGACACGTCCCCCCTGGTTCCTACACCCCTCTACGTGACATATATTAAAAGTTTATATTGAATAGATGTTTCTGTCCAAGGCCAACCTGCATAGCTTTCATTTACTATCCACAAAGCAATCTAGGTTAAGTGTCTGTTATACAACAGGGAACTTCTCTGAAACTTTCAGGATTTTACCTGGCAAGATTTTGGTCCCGTTCCCCAATGCTGTCCCTTAATTACTACACCACCTACTGTCCAATCAGCTGTGCTCTGACTATCCCCCCCTCCCGTATGGTGGACCCAGTGGCTCAGAAATAGTCACGGTCAAAGTGAAAAGAAAAAGAGAGAGAGAGAGCAGTTCCTCCTTTTGAAGATGTCCGGACAGGCCTTGTGTGGCAGACATGCTGTGATGTCACTTCCTGCAGCCCCAGCACTGTAGCACACAGAGCCCTGTCCAGCTCCAGCCTCCAGTCCTCCAGTTTGACACCCCCCCCAACAGCCTGCCAGTGGGGGCATTGGCATTAACACAATAACTTGACTGTATCTTTTTCATTCCAGTATAAATGAGTGATATATGGCTCCTATCCAGCCCACAACTGGTACCAGGGGCCGGTCCTTGGTCTTCCCATGGATGTCGACACACAGTTTTCCTGCGAGAAATAGCAAAGATCTTTTGGTGATCCTGCAAAGACCCATGTGATACAGGGACTGGAAGATGGATGTGAATTTAATGCCACCTTTTGGATACTACAGGTTCGGCAAATAGAGCGAGCATCTAGGAGCACCAGTTAGACCAAAACCAAGGACAGAGAGAAAGACAGCTTCCAGTCTCTCTCACTCATCTCATGCCAGAAATAATGGCCTGTTTTAAATCCTCATTTAGTAATTTATTACAGGCGTGTGGGTGGCTGACTCCCCAGACCCGGCCCCTCCCCCATCTCACATCCTTCTGCGGCTGTGCAGCATCATAGCGGCTACATATGGTGGCGATTCGCCCTTTGTTCCCTAAATGAGGCCAGCTGTTGCTGATGATGGAAATCAAATTGCCCCAAGGCTCGTGCCGGACTCCGCAGACCACTTCCTGTCATGCTGACGTAATGGAAGGATGGGGCGCGCGTCTCGGATTGACGGCCGAGGCGGACATGGGCAACGGCAGCTTTAAAAACCGAAGGACTTCACCGTCAATCGACAGAATCGTGGCCTTTCCAGATTTCCGGAAACATACCGGCCTTTTTGATCGGCACGTCGTGGCTCAGAGCACCCAGGGGTGGAGGCATCAAAGAAGCCAAGCCAAGCATTCGCTCTGGGTCTGGGGAGCAGGGGTGCAGGTCAGCTTCCATTTTGACCTATTTTAGGGATTCATTGCTATGCAGATTTGATGCTGTAAAGAGCATCAAAGTGAAGCATGAAAGTGAAGAAAGATGAAGCATAATAGACAGACAGATAGACTGACTGATTGATTGACTGCCCACATGACCAAGGCCGGTGGAATGTGTTTTTGAAACAGTATATTAGACTCTGCAGTACAATATATAAATTGACCACAGCCGACACTCCACATCAGCAATATTACAATTATTACAATTCAATGATACATTACAATACAAAACAGTTACATACAACAACATGCATTAGATGAATGGTGAATAGTATACATGTCAGTAGTGTGTGAGGAGGTGCCTAAAGGTAGGAATTTTTGAGTCCTGATGGTTATGGGGAAAAAAACTGTGAAACGTTTAGCCATAGTGGGCTGTGACCTGTAACGCCTCCCTGAGGGAAGAAGCTGAATGAACATTCCATCCAGGGTCAATCCCTACTTTGCGGTCCATTCTAACTGGAAGATGGATGGATGGATGGATGGATGGATGGATCAGTGGCTCTATGGATGGCTCTTGAACATTCATCACTGCAACAGAATTGTGCCGTCGATGAAGTATTCCTTAAAACCAGCTTTGATGAGCGTAACCCGGCATGAGGCCACACCTTTAACATGACACTGCATGGTCTTCAGATCTTCTCCTGCATATGGCGCAGCTCACGGTGTCACAGGGATTGAGCTGGTGGTGGGTGTTGGCATGCATTGACCTTGCGGTTGTATGCTTCCACACCGAACAGCGGGATAGAGGACTCATTGTCCATCGTGTCTTCGGGGATGAAGCTCATACTTTTTTTAGATAAACTAATTTGTTCCCCAAGGCCCTAGCGACACTGCCCACAAGAATGACATGCCCAGGAGAATTACATGCCGTCACACTGCTGCTTTGGCAGTGTTCAATGGAGCCTTTACCACATTCGAGTTTCTGTTAAGTCAAATCATTTTAAAGCTGTCCTTCATCAAATGTCTGGCTGCCTGCCTGGGATTTTATTAAGAGTTCTCTTTAATCTCCATTCAGAAGTTGCTGACCATCTTACCATTTAACCATTACTCATGCAAAAAGGAAGCCTCCTTTTTCAGGAGAAGCTGTGGAAAATTGAACCTATAGATGTTGAAAGTTGATTGAAAGGAGATCATCTAGGGCAGTGTCTCCCAATCCGGTCCTCTGGGACCACCAGACAGTCCATGTTTTTGCTCCCGCCCAGCTCCCTGCCAGACTGTCCACATTTTTGCTCCCTGTTGGGAGCTGGGAGGTAGCAAAAACATGGACTGTTTGTGGGTCCCCGAGGACCGGGTTGGGAAACGCTGATCTAGGATTCTGATGTCCCTCTGAATAAAGTGCTTAGCATAACTTGCCACGGGCAATATAATACCTCATAAACAAGTAGGACTATGTAAGTCAGTTCAGAAAACAGTACGGTATGCCCACAATGAGGCCTACAACAAAATCAATAAGAACATTTATCATCCCTGCACGGAGAGTTTTGTTGTTTTTCGGGCCTGAAAGTCACTTTGGGTTACCCTGCACCTCCTTAGAATTTAGTTTCATAAACGACATAGCTACCTAGTAGATTCAGAAGATTGTAGCTTTAGCAGAACATGCTGCTTTAGTATCGCATAAATAAGCTAAGCATTTATTTTTTATTTAGTGTAGTGACTGTTTGAAGCCAGTAGGGTCCCCAAACCTCAGGGGCCCCACGCAAATGCATAGTTTGAGTGGCGGCAAACGCTGATGCTGCATCCCTGTCATGTGCGATTCTGCAATCAGATTCTGGAAGCATTAGAAACACCAGCAAATCAGGTTTCTGTTTCTCCAGAACTCGTGGGATGATTCGGATCACATGGGTGCCACACGTGCGGTAAAGGCCCGTCATACTGCTGCAAGCTACAACAGACCTGTAGTACAACACAGCGAGTTTCTGCTGTCCAGTAACAGCAGATATACAAACAAGGCCATATTAATCCTATATCTTTCACGGGCATTTGTTTAAAGTGTATGAAGTGATAGCATTATCAAGCCCATTGGTGGTGCCTGGGATGGAGTGTAAGACCCCTTACGCCTCATTCACTAAATACTCTGCCAGCTATCACTGTATACAAAAACTGTTTTCTTACCATTGCTCGTCGGCATTCCCATGAGTTTTCTCACTCTCCCTAAATAGAGCGCACAGTCTTTTGGCTTTTTACCTGCTCTGGGTTACCATGGATGCAATTCTCAAGCCTGGAGATGATCTAATATGCCTCCCATTTGAAAGCACGTGGCCCTCAGAGGAAACTGCAGCTCCACGTTAAGTATAAATAGCCTGCGTTTTATGCCTCTTTTTCTCGAGTTCAAAGTGCTGCATCGCGGCGTAGCACCCGGCTAAGCGAAGGCCCGACACTCATTTCACGCTAAAAGGGCCAGTAGCCATCGGCTTTATAGGCGATGGGGAATTATTTGAGGAAATTAACAAACCGCGGAAATTAATAGATACCTCGGCCAACAGCACAGGAAATGTTTTTTTGACTGGCAAAGAAAATGAAATTGAAAACCAGCCAGTCGTCGCTGGCATCATATATTTTGCATAATTTAAAATTGTGTTGAATCGTCCTTTTCACTGGCGCCCATATTTACGCGTTAGTTAAGAACTGCTTTGAAATGAACGATCAGTGATGTCCGATCTGCCTTATTTAATGGCTCCTCTGCACTCTGTGGTTTTCAGAGCATGTTGAAGCTTGGTTGAGCATTAATGCCATATAAGGCGAGTGGATGGGAGTTTGGGGAAGACCACAGTGCAACTGTCAAAGGGCCACAGCAAATTCAACGGGCACCATGGCAACAACGTCCAATAAAGAAGCTCCAGATCCACATTATTTCTGCCTGTCCCTTTAAGAAACTCAAAGCTCCCTTTTTGTCTACATGCCCAATAAAGCCAATCTGTCACAATGGACCCCAACCCGGTGCTGGACCGGCCTGCCTGCGGCTCCCTGCTCTTTTGCGGCTTCCCAGCGTCAACGGCTGTGATCCGGAGACCAGGAGGGGCAGCCGAGGCGGCCAGTCCTCGAGCTGAGCAGGGGGGTCCGAGACACGCTGCGTCCAGGCTCTGCTCCCGGAAGCCCGGCCCGAAATCATGCCCATTGATCTGGCTCCTGTTCCCGCGGTCTCCCTCGCAACCCTCCCCATCACGTTACCAGTCCTAACTCACGCCCGGGCAGTAGCTACTGGCCTCCGCAACATGATACAGCCTGCGACCCCTTTTCAAATTCCCCTCTTGATACTACAGGCGCATTTCAGTCAGGAGCATAACAGCCCAGGGCCCAGCATGGCTGCAGACCGAGGCAGGCAGGATTGCAGTCGATTGGATGATGGTTAATTTGACTCCAACGAAAAGCTCTTTGTAAAAAGCTGATCAAACTAGATGAGAACGACCCGAGACACTTTACCAAAAATAGAATCGTTATTCAAAAAGATGGTAGGAAAACGGTACAGGGATGTAAGTGCATTGTTCATAAAAGCTGCACGGGTAGACAAGCAAGAAGTGCATTTAAGGCTCGGGAATGTTTTCCTCCATATTTCACACTGTGACTACAGCTCCAGTATCCGCCCCCAGCACCACGTTTCCCATCTAATTCCCATCTAGGTGGCATCCATTGCAGGGCTGAGGTGTTCCTCAGCTAACCCAGAGCACATGCATTTATTCAATAGCTGTCCCGCCCCACCGTAACAGAAAGGTATTTTGAACATCCGCTGTTAAGCGAGTCCTGCTATGGCAGACCCCGACGGCTAAGATGACATGTCTGATGCGAAGATGCGAGCCCCTTTTTAGTCATTCAGGGTCATGTGCTACCTTCGCCTAATTCAGGCGCCTTGGCCTGTCTGCAGAAATCTACCTATAACTTTCTAAGCTCTACTTAAAAGTGAGCATGATCTTGATGGCAGGGCCATCTGAAAACGAATGCAATCAACTTTCATGCCATTGGGGGTGGACGGCACCGTGATTCAGTGGGCAGTGCTACAGCCCACATGGTTGTGGGTTCAATTCCTACCCATGGCTCTGTGGGTGTTTAGCTTGCATCATCTCTCTATTTTCATCTGGGTTGCTTTCTGGTACTCAAGTTTCCTCCCAAAGCCCAGGCATGAGTGGTTTATGTGAATTGGGATCTCTGTTTTGCTCAAGGTGTGCAGGTGTGCGTCTTTCAACGGACCGGGAAGCCTGCCTGGAGTGCCCAGTGCATCATGGGAGAGCCTCCAGGGTCACCTCTATTGGATAAATGTTATGACAGATAAACTAATTTTACACACATGCCCTGCTTGTATCACAATAAGCAATGGACACCTGGAGATCAATACCCCAATACTCAGCTTTAAAGTCCCTCTGATTGCGTCTCACGCACAAAGCGTGCACCGCATAGCAGATCCCAGGGGTTTCTCAGTTTGCATGTAAATCACTTCATCATGTATCTTTCAGCTGTACTGTCATATTTGTGATTTACAGATTTGCATTCCCTTAAGAACCAGCTCCTTCAGAGACATTCTCGTTCGGTCTCTGATTTCCAAAACCCAGTTCCCCATAAACAAAAATAAGAAATGTCTGTCAACATGCATTTGGGTTTAATCATTTAAATGTTGGCCAACCTGCCTGCAGAAGTAAGAACCGGTGGTAACGTTCATTCAGGGAACCAGCCGCACAGGACTGGACTGGGAACATAGAAAACGTCACAAGCTCTGCTCAGAGGAAGGTAACGTTTAGGGAAAAGCATGAGGGGAAACACAAACACAGGATAGCCAGCACAGAAACGCAGGGAGGTCTGACACACAGGACAGGCGGATGTGGGGGTGTGGCTTATTGGAATGGTGGGTGGGGACAGAATTTAGGAGAGGAATCAGATGCTGCTCTTCACTGCAAATGCTACGCTTGAGGAACCCAGATGTTGACAGATGCAGGAGGAAGTCAGGATGGGGGAGATAAAGATGCATGCTGCCCAGAATAGCAAGGGAAAGGGGGAGGGCAAGTGGCAACTGATACCTACAGTACAATCTCCTCACTGTCCATTAACCGAGGTCATGGGAGCTACATTTCATAGCAAGACTGTCTTTAGCCAAAATAGAGTGCTCATAATATCCTGCTGGATGCAGCACTCGCTATGCACCTTTAGTGATTTTCGATCCAGCTCCACCACTCGCATGAGCTTGGCCCTTCCAAAAATAGTCAGGTCAGAAATAACTGCTGAAGAAGTAACCAAAATAGTGACCTACAAGTCATGAGGTGACGACCAGAGCGGGAAATGCTGTTGTACCTTTGAGTCCCCAATCTGCCACATTACCATCCATCTTCCAGCTGCTTATTCAATGCAGGATAAAGGACCAAGTATTTTAGTTACAGAAACTAATAGTAGCTTTGAATAAAATGAGACCAAAGTGAGTCACTGGTGCCAACAGGGGGCAAAATTTTCACTGAATGCAGGGCTAAACTGGATCTGCCTTATTTCCAGCCCCCACCCAAGAAGCACTGCTACTCTTGGATGAGTCTTGTAAATTATAGAACAGTGGATGCACACCGTCAGCACTGGGACTGCCAAGAGCGACACCAAGCTGTGCGAGACCACCGCTCAGCACAGCTCCCCCTTGGCACTTACCGGCCGATCTGCTGACGGTGGCGTTTCCTCGTTCCCTTCTGCTCTGGGGGTCAGAACGGCGTCGGCCTGGAAGCCTGTGTAGCTTTAATAATGCATGACCGTGTGCTGGCATGAGGTGGCCGTGATGGCAGGTCTCCGTGCTTTCTATGAGATCAGCATTCTGACGCTATTCCTACACTATGCAGGTGCGCTACCCCCCAAAGCTGACGTTCCCTCACGGAGATCCTCCACGTGTCTTCCACAAGGTAGCTGTGTAGCATCTCCGTCTGCAGGAGTAAATCGGCGATGTGACGTTCAGGAACTCTTTGCTTTTTCATGGGCCCTGGGAGCCGGAATTAATAAGTACACTCTAGTTGGTCTAAACGCAAATTATTCGTATCGCTTTATGACCGCAGGTATTCCCTTATTTCATCTTGCTGGTCACGGATTTCTGAAACTGTCACCTTTCCATTAAAAACACTCAAAAGGGGAACGACCTGGGTCCCATATCGGTGATTCGGCATTTGGCTGAGATAGATATGGCTGAAATTTCTATATCCATTTAATCATTCTTATATCTGTGCTGATATGTAACATGGTATTGTCTGCTGATCTGTCTCACTATCTGTTACTGGCTTGTTCTGCTGTGTGTTGCTGGTTTTTACTGTCTGTTACTGATTTGTCCCACCCTGTGTTACTGGTTTGTACTGCTAGCTGCTACTGGTCTGTCCCATTGGTTGTTACTGGTTTGTCTTGGTGTCTGTTACTGAATTGTCCTGCTGTGTGTTACTGGTTTGTCTCACTGGCTCACTGGTTTATCTTGCTATCTGTTACTGATCTGCCCTCCTGCGTGTTAATGGTTTTCCCCACTGAGTGTTACTGATTTATCCTGCTGTGTGTTACTGGTTTGTCCCACTGTCCCAAATGCCAGTCAACAGTAAGGAGACCCAGATATAGAAGGTGCAAATGGAGAACTTAAATATTGCAGAGGTAAGTTCCTAGTATCATTTCCACTCGGTAGTGTCCTAATGGCAGCGAGCCCTCGATATTGCTGGCAGAGATTGATGTTTCGGCTAGCGGGATGGCTGTGTTCATAGACAGCACCATTCAGCTCTGCCCAGTTCTGCCCTTGTCTTATAGATCATTCCTAATCCTCCTTTCATCGATTCTCTCAGCTGCCAGGGATATGGTGGTCATGCTCTACATCAGATCACTGTGACAGAGACCCTACACACGTTCCCTGCAAGAAACAGGAAGACGGTGATTGCATGAAATTTGTCATTTATCAAGGAACAAGACTTTCTTTTACCCATTCTCCATATTTCCCCATTTTTGACACTCTATAAGCATCAATAACTGATATATAAAATATTGTGCCTGGCTTGCTGTGATTACTGAACTCATCTTCAACAGTACATCAATGAACTAGTAATGTTTACTGGCTCTTATTGCATGTTACACAGATCGTATTTTTAAATTTAAAAATCAGAATACGAAATGGCGAATTGAATGCAAAAAGTGAAACATATGTAATAGAGAACAACTTTTTGTGACTTTTAGGCATCCAAAGGCCAGGCTGCTAGGCAGTGACTGGTGGTCAGTAATGTTCTGGGTCACTGAAGATCAGTGACTCACTGGTTAAGAGCACCAAAGATTCCATGTAATCTCACCATCAGAACTTACCTATTTGCCGTAGAGACCGCAGCGATGTCGGCACAAGTTCAACTCTTTTCTGACCACCTGTTTCAGCTGAGATTAGCAGTTCAGACAAGTGGGCATGGAAGGAGAGGCGGGGCTGTTTTGACATTGAAAGAAAACACAGACCAGCCACCGCATGTTTAACGACATCACTTCCCTTCAATCCCCAGGATATCCTGGGTGCAAAAATGCAGGTCTGGCTTGTTCTCCAGGTGCCGTGTTTTCTGGAGGTCAGATTTATGTCCTCCAGTCTGTAGTGCTGACCACACTCCCAGCTGCGAAATCAGGATCCCCACCTTAAAGCCATCTGGAGAGTCGTGGAGAGAGTCGCAGTTACAATCACGCAGCCGCGTTATCATCCCAGGCTTATTTTTAGCCGTCTAGCAGACACGTATTCAAAGCAGCCTACGTCATTCCTTGCTTTGTGTTCTTCTTACCCCTTCAAATATACATTGGGTGTTTTCCGAGAACAATTCAGGTGTGGTGCCCCATTTAGGAGTAAAAAAGAATGGACCCAGGCAAGGTCCTGGATTTCAAAATGTCTTTTAATAAATCCAGTTTGTCAAAAATTATGCCCCAAGTGACAATAGTAAGAAGAAATCCTAGATAGTCTATGATTTTATCGCAAAGTCATTTAGGCAAAGGAAAGTCATGTTAGTATCTGGTTTCTCGACTGTATTAGCGGAACATACTCATGAGGACTACAATCCTTACAGCTCTTGACTGCATAGGCTGCCATTTAATAGAACTTCAGGAACTCCAGTAATCCACAGAATACTGCTCCTTTCCCGTTCACTCTAATGCTAGCCTCAGTGAATACTTCCCTTTATTAAGGCTTTTCCCATAAATTGTATACCCTGTATCATGATAAAAGCAGAAAATGGTATTGCGCGCTTGAATATACCAGACGGGCTCCATCTTTTCTGTGAGATACATTTATATTTATCTGTAGCAGATGGTCTTCTCCAAAGCGACTAACGGGTCGTGCTCAGTGTTCAGGTACAATGAAGGTGTTACAATCAGGCAGCAGTGTGAAGCGTGCGAGTCTGCGTTTGTCATCAGAGTGAAGAAGGCGCTGGCAGATAAAGACGGTCATTTTATTGCCGCGGCATGAGAATCAGAAACACATCCCGGTGATTGCTACCGAAAAAAGGCAAGATGAAAAATTCACGCCGAACCGTGCCAGTGAGCAGCACACCCACTCCCATGCAAAACTGATGGCTTACTCTCACATTTCGGTATGACGTCGTGCTGAGCTCCGGAAATCTCTTTCATTTGTACGACAGTGAGATATCCTACTCAGCCTCCGGGCTTAATCTTTTTTATGTATAATGCATTTCAGGGAAATTAACCTTAAGTTATATCTCTGGCTTTTTTATTCATTTTATTATTTTTTATCTAGATTTTTATTATCTAAATCATCTTTTGAGAAAACAGGGTCAGACAGACCCCAGAGCAATTGGGGGATTAAGGGCCTTGCTCAGGGGCCCAACTGTGAAATTACTCAGTGGACCTTGGGATTTGAACCAGCAACCTATCGTTCAATAGTATAGCTTCCTATACTATTGAAGCTAGTATGGGGGGGGGGGCACAGAAAAAGCAGCTCCTTTACAGCAGTAGACTTAATGGGTCTACTTATTTAGGTTACTTCCCAAAATTGTTCTGGCTGTGTGTGGTGTTCAGACTCACTTCTGAAAAAGTTCTCCTGCCAGGATTTGGGGTGGAGTTCCGGGCCCTTACCGCAGCTCTCCCAGCAGCATCGCACACTGCCGGTCCGGCGGCCCCCGGCTCCGGGTACTTGGGGATGCATCACAACAAGCAGCCAAGCTTCAGCCAGGGATCCCGCTGCCAATGCAGGATGTAGAAGCGTGCGAGAGCTTCCTGCCACACAGGAAAAGTCGACTGATCCCCAGTCAGCTCCTGGGCAGGGACAAGAATAAGCAGCCTGGGAGGTCTGTAGCTCTATGCTGCAGCTCGATACCCCAACTTTGGAGGTGTTTGGTTAGAATAGAATAGAATAGAATAGAATAGAATAGAATAGAATATTGATACAGATAGTCCTTGGGCTATGATGATCCATTTTATGTTATTTTGACTTTACGATGGGATTGATTATTCATTAAATTACATGAGATATTCAACGTTTTATAATAAAATAGGCTTTGTGTTAATGAGTTTGTAGGCTAATGTAGACCAACTGTAGGCTAATGTAAGTGTTCCAAGCATGTTTATGGTAGGCTAGGCCAGGCTAGGCTAGGCTATGCTAGGCCAGGCCAGGCTAGGCTAGGCTATGCTAGGAAAGGCCAGGCTAGGCTAGGCTAGGCTAGGCCAGGCTAGGCTAGGCTATGCTAGGCTAGGCCAGGCTGTGATGCTTGCTTGGTTAGGTTTACTGTATTAAAATGCATTTTCGCCTTACAATATTTTCGGCTCACGAAAGTTTTATCGGAACGTAACCCTATCGTAACCTGGGGAGCATCTGTACTTTATTAGTCCTTGTGGAGAAATAGCTTTGTTTTTACCTATCCCATCTTATTGTACGTGAGACACACAGACGAGAGCAAAAATTGGGTGGGTGGGGTGGGGTTGGGTCACAGCGAAGTAGCCCCGGAGCAATTGGGAATTAAGGCTCTTGCGTCTTGCTTTGCTGGCCATGGGCTTTGAACCAGCAGACTTTTCATCAAAATGAAAGGTATGTGTGCTGCAGGAGAAGCTGTGCAGTATGAGCTCATGGGAGTTTTACTTACAAAAAATTTTTCTGAGGGCAGAATGAAACATGATTAGTTCAGAAAAATGACCAATCAGATGGCAGAGGAGGTGGGTCCAAGCAACTAGAGGAGACGGGACCAACAAATCAGATGTCTTGGTCCTGCCTCCTCTAGTTGCTTGGACCATCTCCTCGACAATTTGATTTGTTATCTTTCTGAACCAATCTTTTTTTGTTCTGCTCTTAGAACATTTTTCTGTAAGTTAAACAGAAGCGCAGTATGACTGCATACCTCTTGCTCTGATTCACTGCAACCTGCATTTGCAGACTGATAGTCAAGAAAACAGAAAGGAGCTAAGAGAGGATGTCTTCTCTTGGGTATCTGCTATGAACCACAGACACACAAGAGCAAGCCACTCTGTTACCTAGGAGACTTGTGAACGTCTGACCCCTTCATACAAGAGACAGTTGGAGTCAATGTGGCTCACTATACAAAGACTTCTGGAATCAAATCTTCTTATATCCAGGCAGCATATCTGCGACACCTAGACTGCTGAGTTGCTCGGCCGTAGATTGAACGAGTTGTTCTGCCTCCGCTGATTCAGTTAATTTTTCCGGCATTACAGATAAGGAATCGCAGGTGTCAGGTGCATAACTGTAAACGTTGCAGGCTGGCCTCCCCTCCTCCAAGATGGAAAACCGGCCACAGTTTGTCAAGAGCGTTTAACAGGATGTCCTGCCACCTTCTAGTCAACACAGAAAAACAAACAGTGCGATGGAAAAACAAACGAAATTTGTTTGGAGTGAAACCATTTTTACTGGCCTGACAGGTTTGGGCTCGCGTGTCTTGCTGAGTGACAATGAGATATAACTGGAAAATTCATATATGTAATCATGTGACTGCCTGTTGGCCACTGACACTGTCCCCAGCTCATACTCTCTAGTACAATGGCCATTCAGAGAGTAGAGTGAACCCCTGAGTACCATAGCAGTCTACTTAAGACTTAAGAATCACGACATAAATCAGGTCAGGAGAAGGCAGAGAGCCTGAGGCTGGGTTAGTCATCTGGCATCCCGGGCATTTTCTTGGGGGTCTGATGGGTATGTGGACATATATCATGGGGGGGCCCAAAGTCCAGGGCCTATTTTAAATTCCAGTTCAGCCCTGGGAAAAAATGGAGCTAAAGATGATTTACAAATGCTGGCATCGCATCTAGAGTGTTCCCCTGCCTTGTACCCTTGTGATCCTGAAACGCTGTACTGGGTCAGCAATATTCAATTGGAATCAATTTATTTTTATATAGTGCCTTTCACAACAGCGCCGCCCCAAGGCACTTTACATGGGTGTGTTGTGATACAGTGCAGCATGGTAAAGAAAGAACAATACAGAAACAGAGAGAGACAAAGAAATAAAAAATAAAGAAATTAAGCCAGATGACAACAGAGGAGAGAAACCAGAAACTCCCAAGTAGGGAGAAAAAAACCTCTGGGGGTCCAAGGTCAACTGGCAGCCCAACCCCCCTGGGCATGCTAACGCAGAAAAGAATGGGCTTGTTTGATAAAAGCAAGGTGTAGACTGTGATCAGGTCAAGCTAAAGTCCATCAATGAGTCAATTCTCTATGCCGGCCTGTGCAGGGTACAGACTGAAGTCTGCATATGGAAGTTGGATGGATGGATGGATGGATGGAAGATCCAGTCATATACATTGTAACACGTCTGGAGGTTTTGAATAAAAAAACCTTCACATGTCATTTTCACATGCTGATTAAGACCTGTGAGTGCTAAGTCCTACTTCACAGGTTATTTGTAATATGATATATCATAAAGAACATTCAATTATTCATTTGAAGAATCCAATAAATGTATTCTTTAGCAGTCAGCCATTTCCATGTAGGAGAAAGGCTTTCTTCCTGTTTTAACATATCACTGTAACTCTTTGAAAGCACTGTCGTTCATTAACCAATTAACTTTGGAGGCGGTATGATGTTTTGCAAAGGACCAGCATCTGGTGCAGGGTGCGCGCCTGTCTTTCGGCTTGCGCTGTCTAGGGAAGGCACCATGCTTCTACGTTTACTCCAGGATGGGTAGATGGAAGATGGATCGATCCGGCAGATTCAAGAAGAAGAACAGTTGGAAGAATTATTAATGTAATTTATTTCATATTACATTATTTATTTCGCATATTTCGCACGATATTCTTGGTTCCCGGCAATAATTCCCACAAAACCTCCCTCAGTGGAGAGCAATGACTGTCTGTCATCCCCCCCCTCCCCCGGCCTCTTCAACACACACACACACACACACACGCGCACGCGCGCACATCGCGCACAAACACACGCTCAGGCACGCCCCTTTAAACGCACACTACACCCGCTGGAAATACTGTACGCGAGGAGATCGGATAGTAAACCCTGTGCGTTTGGTGCAGGAGACGTGCTGTGCAACCCACTGAACGACGAGACATGATTGACCGATAAGAAGGATTACCTTTGTTATTTTTCCATCTAAAATGGTCAATCTGAATAACTGCGAAGCACAGCGTCGAAATACGATTGATTGAAAATGGGCACATGTGCGATCGGATTATGCAACGCGATGGTAAGATTTACTTTTATAGTGTCGTTGTTGCATTTCATTGTAGATGCATGTCTGCTAAATTTAAATATGTAGATGCATAGATGCATTTCTGGTAAATGTAAATATATATTTATATCAAATATAACAATGATATTGTCTTTGGGCAACATGTAAGCATCCTGGGCGTGCTCGAATGACCTCCCCTGCTTTGAAAAGTCAAAGATGAAAATATAGTCGGACAATTGTCATTTTTTATGGATGGATGAATGTATTTTTTAGGTTTCATTTCAATCGATTTCTGACATTTCGCGTTGAGTAAACTGGGTGCCGGTACACAGACTCATTGGAAACAGAAGTGCTGTGTTTGATTCCTTGCATTATTGTTCGATTCATTTCAATTAACCGAATTGCACGTATTGGATTTTGGAATCGTCGACGCGAAACCTTGCTGAATTTTCCGTACTGTATGTGGAATGCCGTTTGCTTAATCGTCCTCACGTCGCCATTAAATGGATATGTGAGTGATGTTTTAGGGAGGTTGTGAGATTATAGATTCCCATTTCCCAAATCCAGCAGATTCCTCTAGCCGCACAACGTCAATTTTAAAACTGCTTAGGCATAATTAAAATTGAAATGGCACTATAAATAATCACAATTACGCTGCATGTACGGAACATGGTGAGAAAATGCAATACTCGTAAACTTGCGAGGCTGCTAGTTTAATACTGAATGACAAATATAGAAGTGAGACTTCGAACGCTTTGGTTGATACGTTTGTGGTCAGGTGAATAGTCTATATGAAACGGAATGATTTTATCCAGCCTACTATTTTTTTTGCAATGCATTACGAAATATATGGTATAAATAATATTATTACAAGGAATGAAAAAAACAACAAATTTCTTGAATAAAAATGCAATATGACCTAAGATCTGTTTTATCTGTGTTTAATGTTTAGAAATTTATTATGATTTTTAATGTTCGACTAAAAATTCTGATGCTGATAATTATCACAGCAGGTCCAGATGGAAAGAGATTGAATGAAGAGGCAGTCACGCTGCAATGACTCGCTGCTGTGATGCCTGTAATATCTTTCTCCGTAAAGTAACGCTATGCAACAGCACCTCCGTGTCCGGACGTCCAGAGCCGCTTACCTGCCCCTTAACCATTTCCTGGACGCCCTACACTGGGGAAACTTTATAAAGTCCAGTGGTCTTGCTAGGATTAGATTAGATTAAATGAAATAGGTTCAGTGCATTTATTTTTGAACAAGAACTGGCAACCTTCTGGCGGCGACTTTCCTGTTTAATCAGTTCATTATCATATTCCTGCAATTACATCACGGATGTTTCCGTATTCCTACTGGATGTAGTGATATAGTCATTATTATGAATTGTTACTTTTTTTATTATAACCAACATTGTCGGCACAATTAACTGTTTTTTTTTTTGTTCGAGGAGGTGGTGATGCGGTGTAAACTTAGGCTTCCGATTTAAATCGCTTCATATAATAGGATGTGATCCAGTTCTGTAACGTGCATGTAACCTGAATTGCAACAGTTTAAAAACATTGAAAATATAAGCAGTATCTGGCCTATGTGATTTGCAATGCTGTAAACCATCCAAAAGTGATGGGTTAAATCCTGGGAGGTATTTTTGCCTGATTATTTGGCTTTTAAATTCAGAATTATAGTGTGTATTCTCACTTATACTTTCTATAGCCATATATTTTTATATACGGACTTGTGTGGGACAGTGTTTGTCCACATGGTGGGAACAGGGCCGCAGTCTGTGTTAGATCCCCTTTGACCCAGACCCGGCCACTTGGTTAATGAGTTTAGATGCTTCAGCTGATGTAACTGTCGGCTGCCGGGGTCTCCGGTCTGACAGGATCACCGTGCTCTCCGGCCCGGCTTTCTCTGCCAGATGTCAAGGGGCACTTCAGTGGCATCTGGTCCTCTGTGTGGGCTGGCTGTCCAACACGAGCAGAACACGTTATGATTTGGAATCTTGCTTTGAGTACACCAGCATCAATATAAACATACTATACAGGGCTGATCCATGGAATATAGAATACTTTGTATTATATTTTATTTCATGGAAGCCAGTCCTTGGAGCAACTGGGGGGGCCAACTGCTGACCCTGGGATTTGAACCGACAACGTTCCAATCAAACAGCATTCGAACCTGCGGTGCCACGGCCCGCCCCCATTTTTTAATTTTGTTAGCATATTCAAAGACATCTGTCTTTATGCTGGAGATCTACACTGTTTTACATTTGGACTCCTTTTTAAGGAATATGAAGTGAATTTAAGTTTATTAAATACCATCTATCCATCTTCCAAATTCTTATACATCCAAGATACGGGAAAAGTCTGCCTTGACTTACGTGCGAAGCATGTGATGTTTACTCCATGCTTTACGAAGATGCAGGATAGCTATGTATTCAAACTACGGCGGTGTGAATTTCAAAAAGGACAACTTGACGCGATTTTGGTACGTTTATGAAACAGCTGGAACATTTTGTTAAGAGGACGCCGCAGCCAGCAGACAGCACATCGGGTCGGCGTCTTTATTGTCAGACGTTTGTATATCATTCATATCAGCAAAGTCAAAGCTAAAACGTCACAAGGTTGTATTTGCCGGGATCACGGGCAGGTGAGGACCCTATGACCACAATGTCACCTTTTGGTGTCAAACCTGGCATGTGATTGTCCAGATTGGGTCCTAATTCAGCATTTTGATTGTCTATTCCTGATTCACGATTTCCTTGCTCTGTTAGCTCAGGGGTGTAATTTCACATTTTTTCCCAAAGAGAAGAACATCTGTATTCTACGTATTTTGTCACTTGGAATAAAGATGTAGAAGAGAAAATGTGATACACAGCAATGCAAATGCAAGCAAAGTTTGAAGCCCCCCTCCCTGCGTATTTGCCTTTGGGACATGGGGCATCCCACCCCCAGAATCCAGTAAGCCGGTGCAAACAGGAAACACTGGGACAGACAGTGGCTACAGATTCCTGGGCATCATGGGATATGACAAATCGGGGCATGATTCTTGAGACGTCCAGGCTAGCTGTGGGCGGGGGTGGGGGATGTGGGGATTTTACTGTTGCTGTGGTTTTACAGACCGGTTTTGAGCCTCTCCCCCGTCATGATTCTGGTTCCTGTCAGCGACAATATTATCAAACTGATGATGCCCCTCAGCCTGCATGTAAAATCAATTCCTATAATTTGCCAAGTTTGGCTGTATTTACTGTATCCATTCTGTCCTAAAGATGCCATATTCCTAATTGCATCTCTTTTTAAAGCTGGAGTATTTTTACTAACATAATTAATTACCTTGCTTGAGGATATTATATTATACAGTCCCACCTGGGACTTCAGCCAGCAAACCAGTGCAGTTCTGTGACCTGTGGTTTACCTGCCGTCATAAGGAATACCTTAATGGCATTAATGGAAAGCAGTGGAGCCAAGCCTGTTTGCCTTTCTTGGCTTCGGTGTTTCTGGGGTTTCTCTCATGTCTGCCATTTTTAAGTGACATCGCTCACCATGATTTGTGAGAGAGATAGTCGCAGCCTCTAGTTGGCTTTCTCTGCAGGGTTGCTGTGTCTCAGGGTCTATCAGGGTCTTTCCCAAGACTTGTCTTTCTGTTAAACCTGTTTTTATTTTGTTCCGATGCGGTCTCTCACAAAGTTCACCCGAACCGTGGGAAGCCGGTTCAGTGGAGCACATTTCCAGCCCTGGTTTGAGGCCGGGTTCAAAGTGTGACTACTAGCAAAAGGTAGCCTTGTGAAACAGGCGCGGGCGGGCGTGCTTCTGAAGGTCATTTAGAGGGAATACAGCAAGGATTTAGAGAACATTAAAAGCTCCTATTTTCTGTACGGAAATTCTCCAACATGCTATTCATTATAATACCAGTCTGGTGGGGCCAGCTGGAGAGGGGATGTCTTGTCCCTCAGCTAGATAGGCATGGAGCCCTGGATGAGCTTGTAGAAGTGGCTCTGTTAAAACTTGTGTGTCAAGCCCTGTTAGTCACTCCTATGTTTTATTAATATGGAATAACTCAAGCTAAAACTGCAGGCCAGAAACACTGGAAAATATATCTAACTTCAGTTTTTTTGTACACCGCTATCCTCTAGCATTCGCTTCTGATTCTTTTACACTCCTGCTACTTCCTATTTAACAAATACTCTTTCGGGAGACAAACATGCAGCCGGGTGTGTGTGCGTGCATGCCGGCGAGTTCTGGAGGCCATTGTGAGCTGCGAAAAATGAAACGATTATATGGAACGTGGTAACAGAGCGAATGCCTCTCCTCTTTGACGTTCAGTCCTTATGACAGAAAGAGGTTACCCGGCTCGGCTCTGCAGCCCGGCCATTGGACAAAATCGCGGCACTGCATAACAGCTGCAACAGGAGACCATCCTTCTTTTTAAAACTGATTAGTGCCACTGGCAGCACTGCAGAATGTGCAAGAGAACACTTGGATCAGGCTGGAGGGGCACCTCGCCTCCAGCAAGACCATTTTTCACCCTGAGAATGTGTTTATGGGTCTAGTGTACGTTAAATGAATGCTGATTGCGGTGAGAGTAGGATTATTTGCTTAGTTGCTTATTGATGGTCACCATCAATCTGTGAATCCCTACTTGTTTCTGGCATTGATTATTCATGGCTTGCGCCCATATGATTCTGTAAGGCTGCTTTTACATTCTATAAATTACAAGGTGTATAATTTTTAAATAAAGTTATTCAGGCATGTGCGGGGGAGGGGGGCTGGATGTGCCTGAGCACCTTAATAAAACACAAAGATAGCTTGGGGGGTGACAGTGCAGGGTCAGCCAACATGTGGCACCCCTGGAGCTTCGGGTTAAGGGCTTCGCTCCAGGGCCCACAGACATGTGATTGTTCTGCTGAGGTCAGGGCTCAATCATGGGCACAGAGACTTAACCCAGTGAGCCACTCACTGCGGCCTGCCCCTTATGCCTGAACTATTTAAAGTGCCTCCCTTTGAAGGCCGATTTATACTGTTGCAAAGATTCTATGTTGTAGATAGCCTCGTGGCTTCATGCCCTGCGCTGTACCCTGATGTCTGTAGTTACATTTCTGGGAAGGTACTTTGGCGTAGGGTACAGTGTAGGGTGTATGGCTACGCGGCGATCTACAGCATAGGGTACAGCGTAGGGCATATGGCTACGCCGCGATCTACGGCATAGGGTATAACGTAGGGTGTACGGCTACACGGCGATCTACAGCATAGGGTACAGCGTAGGGCATATGGCTACGCCGCGATCTATGACATAGGGTATAGTGTAGGGTATATGGCTACGCAGTGATCTACGGCATAGATTCTACACTGAAGTATAAATCAGCCTTATAGCTATGGAGTGTCCCTTTAATGCGTCAAAGGCTTTGAGCACCTATCCCTCAAAAACTCTCTGTCCAATACCTAGTTTAATTAGATCCCAGTATTGCATGCTACACAATGTGACCGGATTGATCCCATCAGTATTCATTTGAGTTTCAGTTTCTGCTTTTTACGTTCATGATAGATTGCTGTAATAGATTTGACGGCCTTGCTTATTCCCTCCACCCACTATCTCTGCTCATAGAGTGTGTGAGGTAAGGAGCCCATACTACCCCCACCCCTAGCTGGACGGGAGTGGAATCGCGCTGTCAGGCTGGGGTCCGCCTTCTCCCTGCCTGCTGTGCTACTCTTGGTTTCAGGGCCATTTCCCCTGCGGCTTGCACTCCGGATTAACCTTCCATCCGGCGAAGGCGGCATTCCCACATCGGCGCTTGTGCCCCTGTTACATCACAGCCCCCCACGGCCAAGGGCATTGTTCGCTTGGGGAGGCAGGGCAGCGGGTACGAGGTGGGGGAGGGGAACTGTCCAGTGTTCCATGTTACAAAGGCACACAAGGCATCCATTTAAACCACTGCCCCCCCCCCCCATGGATAGTTCAGCATATCATAAGTTCTTTTGTTTCATCTCGTTGTTTTTAAGTGTATTTCAGATTTCTTAAGGCAGTTGTCTTGAATAAAAGAAGGCCTGTTCTCTGTTTTTCATAAAAGCGGCGCTCGGGAAAACAGTTTGTCATTATCAGTTATGGTTCTGTGACCCTCGTACCAGTAATAGAACCAGCACCGTTATTATGGCACCTACAAAGAACTATATAGAATGGCCATGAATACTGGGCTAATAATATTATACTGCATAATCAATGGTGTAATAGATAGGCACTTAGGACTGAAATCACACGTGAAGCAGATGAATTCAGAGCTTTGTTTTTTGCATGTGGGTCTTTGTGTCTGCGCTTGTTACTGTGTGTGTAACCTCTGGCTGCCTCTGTGTAGAGCACTGCCAGGTCAGGCACAGGTCATCACTGTGAAACCCTGAAGCTGTGAATTATTCAAAAGCATCAGCCCCAAGTTTCACTCAGGGGCAGGTTTCACAGGGTTAGAGGAAGATGAGCACTAAGTGCCTCAAAGATGCCTTCACCGAGATAAGGAGGAAAGCCCTACCCTCGACTGAGGGTGCCTTGGACGTAGCTCTTTCTCGTACCCATGACTTACTGTAAAATAATAGGCGTTATTGAAAGATTTGTGTTTATTCATGCTTGGCACATTGTAAAATGGACAGAATCCTTGTGGGTCATTTATAAACTCACAATACTGTTACATGGTTTAGTGGCCTAGAAGAAGCTTTTTTTCAGGTTAAGTGATTCATAGTTTGACACTGTCATACAGAGGTGATTTTTTTGATACAGTTCAAGTGCAAATATAAGATTAAGTGCTGTCATTTTTTTACACTCGTGTACTCCTCTTTTATCGCCGAGCCATTTAGACAGTGACCTGGCCTGGCATGGGCTGATGTTTTTTTTCAGCCAGACACAGTTTGCGTATTTTTCCCCTGCTGAAATTTTTTTTATGAAGGTCTAATCGACATTCGATTTTGGAGGGTCAAAGAGTAGTGCGGCTTTCTGCAGAAGCAGCTTTGGGATTAAGGTTGAGGATGGAGTCTGCACTCCTGCACCCCCAGGTGACACGGTGAAACATATAGCGCGAGTACACGGGTACAGGCGCTGTTTGGGGCGGTGGCTTGCACTCCTTATTTGCTCCAACCTGAGGTTCCATCAATAAGCTGCCACATTCAAAAACTGTTACTTGCCCAAAAGCACATGGAAAACAAATGACCTTCTCCACCTCGATGGTATCTGAAGTAGGTGTGGCTTTCCACTTTATGGAGTTGTGTGGTCGATGCTGATGTGGTAGTGTGGAATATGGCCGGCAGAAGGTCTCTGGTGAAAGACAATACGTTCCATGTTGTGTCCGACCTCCCACGGCGTGGAATTCATGTGGTCCAGAGTCTGTCTACGGTACAGAGAAGCAGGCTGCTGAACAGTTGAACGGGCACATTTACAGGCCTGACATCACACAGGTGCCACTGAGGGCGAACAGGGGAGTGATCCTGTGCCATTTCTTAGCGCCTGCCATCACCAGTGTGCTGTCTTAACAGACCATTCAATCTGAGCTGTTTGCTCAGTGGATCATACTGCTGCCAAATTACTCCTTTACCACCGCACTGTCAGACATTGCACCGCAAAAGTGAAAACATCACCTTGCCCAAGGGCACAGAGGTCGTGTCTCTCCTGGAGTTCAAACCTCGAGCCCCGTGACCTGCTCCCTGAACACCCAGACATACATAATGGTTGTGCATGTCCCTCCAGATTTGTTAAGATTAACAACCTCACTGCATGAAAATACAGCCTGCGAGATTTTCATTGATGATTTCAGACTTCAGTTTAAGAACTAGTGAAATGTGTATTGGATTCAGAGTATTTCACAGAGAATTTTAGAACTTAACGCTTCTGTTCAAAGATACTTTTAGCTGTCTGAGTGGTCAGATAGTCCTTGTTTAACTTACACTGCATCAGAGGATTTTTCAACAGTTTCAAGCTATTGCAGTTGCAATGTTTTTATTTTGTAAACAAAGGCGTGAAGCCGGCAGACCTATTCTTAACTGAGCAGCCCCTGTTTTGTCAGTGTGAGCAGTGCATCTGAAATGGCACATGCTGTGTTTTAGTGTCACACCTCTTTGAGTAATTGAGGTCAGGTAATTTGTTATAATGGGGACGGCCGCACGTTGTGAAACTGGAAAAGAAATAAAGCTACAGTACATTTTGTACAAGGCCCTAGTACAGTTTGGTGTTCATTACTCGTTTGATTCTATCTGTACTTAAAGATATTCCTGCATGAAAAGATATTAAAAGATGTTCTTGCATGTGGCTATGAAGTCCAATTCTGATTCCATCCACCATTTTCATGTTAGTTTCATAAGAATGAATACAGCTGCTTCACCTCCAGAGGCGAATATTTTTCTTAAATTGTAAGTCACAATTCAGTTTCTTAAATTGTAAGTCACAGTCTCAGTTGAGTTAGTATATGTACAGCACACATTATGTACAAGTTTTTGTACTTTTACATGTCGCTGTATAAACTGTGACAGTTTTCATTTCTAAAAACTGAAATTTAAAACTTCTTGTGCAATTATATTTGATGAATAAAAACAAAAAGTCAGTTTCACTAATTGAAATCTACTTCTTTTCTTTTTGAATAGAGGACCCTAAACTTAAAACCATTTTGATGGGGGAAACAAGAAGAGTCCCTTAAGATGACACGCACGGACAAACCTGATATATTGGTATCGACTGTGTACGCAGATATAGACGTGAACCCCACCTGCGTGGACCTGAAGATCTCCCCTCCCCCCGCACAATGTGATTACCGGATTCTGAACACAAAGGAGGACAAACTGGAGAAGTACAACAAAAGGTTCTGCCGTAGCTTTGACTTCATTGAGTCATTGGACGACCCCAAGACCCTCTCTTCCTCCATGGAGTACCCATATAGGAGGACTGACAGGCATGTTGTGCATCAGGATATTCCTTGGAATGCTCTGGGCCAGCAAGGGCACCTCCGGTTCTCCTCGCCGGACTTGTTCAACACCAGGCTGCCAGCTCAGCTGGTTGGCTCGGAAAATATCGGCGAGCCGGCGGCTTGGTCCAGTGACAACCGCAGAGCTCGGTCAAAGAGTGCCCCCCGGGTTAAGACCACCCTTACCCCCGTGCACTTTGAGGCATCCCCACCCATGGCAAGGAGGGGGAGGGAGGTCCATCGGGGCAGCCAGGACCCTACCAGGAGGTCTGAGCTATCACCTCGCCGGGAGACCTCCAGCACTACCAACCGAGCCCTTGTGAACGAGGTGCATCCCATAAAGCTGCAGCCGCAGGGCAGTGATGCGAGGCGCTACTCTCCGCTTTACATCCCTGACCGCTTCGAGGAGAGTAGGCCTGCCACAAGTCCTCATGTCCGGTGTCGTGTAGACATCAAGCCAGATGAGGCCGTTCTGCAGCACACTGCATGGAAGTCCATGCCCCGATCCGAAGTGCCCTGGCAACGCTACTCCAGTGGAGGGAGCCACAGCTTGACTGTGCCACGCCAAGTCCCCAGCTCCAGGACACCAACACCAACAGATTCCCTAAGTGGGGAATACCGGTATCCCTACTTTTATTCTAACTACTTACCAAACAACTATATTCAGCCTTTTGAGGCTGCGATGCAGAGGATGCCTTCGCCCACAGAGTCAAGGGGATACTTTGGGAGAGAACGCAGGGCTCACTCAAGTCCTAACGTGCCAGCCAGATTCTATTATGCAGATGATCCAGGAATATATACCCCAAGGACTTACTACCAGGAGGATCCATATGGTATCCCAAGCCAAAACTATATACCCAAAGTCCAGTATGTGCAGAATCCAAGGATGGTTCATACAGTACCTTCTCGGGCTTATTACACAGACATGGATCCTTACCCATACCCGTTATCGCCTGTTTATCCCAAAAATTACTCCCCAAATGATTTGGGGCCAGATTTTATCCAGACATCTCCATCTCAATCGTACTATGAGGACGATCCAAAATCCTACTCAATTCAAAGTACTCCATCCAAGATTTTCTATGCAAATGAGCCCTTCATGTCCTCACCAGAACATCACATTCTATCTCGAGGATATCAAACAGAAGGCCGCCGGCGGCCACGGCTGTCCCAGCCTTCTGATGACTGGTATGGCTCGAACATATCCAGCTATGCCACTTTCCACCCTTCAGCTAATACCCCACAATACACCTCACCAAAAACAAGGCGAGACCCAATGCTAACACCCTGGTATGGCGACTCCTATGTGGAGCCAGCTCGGCTAGGAGCGGACACCCGACTGTACTCCAAGTCCTGGGACAATATTCTCAATCCTCGCATTGAGAGGGAGCATCCAGTCCATCGTGGTCGAAGCTATGAGAACCTTCTGTACCAGGATAAACGCACCTTATCCCCAGATGACAGACGCCAGCCAGTGGTGGTCAATCTTTCGAGTTCACCCCGGCGATATGCTGCTTTGTCCCTCTCTGAAAACTCTTTGACTGACAGGAGCCCATCGGATGGTGGGAGGAGTACCATGAGCAAGTTCTGGTTTGTTACCCCAGAGATTACCATCACAGATAATGACCTCCGCGCAAGCAACCTCAACAAAACAGAAGTACGCTCTGCTAGCTGGGATGTACTAGACTCGGGTACAAGTATATCTCCAGAAGCATCTAAACATGAATCGATGTCCTGCTCGATAGAATCTACAAAAGGAAAAATTCACAACAGCTCCTCACTGCAGCAAAGTCTGGAACAGCTTGATGAGCTTTTAGCAGATCTTGTCATTGACTATAAACCGCCAGTGAGCAGGAGACCCAGTGAGGACCTGCTAGACCAACTGAAAAAGCTTATCAATGACGATGAAACAACAAAGGAAGATTCATCAAAGGAAGGTTCTAAGGAGTCAGAGGATTCCACCTTACTCAATAAAGAGCCCACTTTGGCCAAGATGACCTCAGATGTCATCAAAGACATAGATGGCAGCTCTGACCAGCTACAGAGAAGCACAGAGGAGTTTTCACCTGAGCATAGCCCTGATGAGGATGGTA
The DNA here is from genome assembly GCA_026777985.1 of Mormyrops attenuatus. Taxonomy (NCBI): domain Eukaryota; kingdom Metazoa; phylum Chordata; class Actinopteri; order Osteoglossiformes; family Mormyridae; genus Mormyrops; species Mormyrops attenuatus. The sequence goes on along the minus strand of JAODKC010000117.1, from coordinate 6,244,204 downwards.
CCATGACGTGCTCTAACAATAAGTGCCAGCGAACAGACACATTGTTTAATGCCTGCCTCTACTTCAAGTCCTGTCACAGCTGCTATACCTACTACTGCTCACGGAACTGTCGCAGAGAGGACTGGGATGTGCACAAAGAGAGTTGCTTGTATGGTCGCATCACCAGCGTGTGCAGGAACGTCCTTAAGTACTGCCGGGAAACAGGGGAGGTTCACAAAGCCTTCTCGCGCATTGCCAAAGTAGGCTATCTCTCCCGCGGAAGGGGCATCCTTTTCCTGGGCTTCCCCAACCCAGGCTCATCTAAAAACTTTCTGAAGTTTGGCCTGGAGAGCCTCCTTATGTCCCCCACCTACTTATCCCTCAGAGAGCTGGACAGTTTCAAGGAAAGCTTAGGTGAATACTGCAAGGAACTACAGTCCGTTGGCAATGAGTATGACCCCTGCGAATGTTTTCTCCTCAATGTGTCCATCGCTGTCGGTGACCAAGTGCCTGATGGGCCCTCACCCAGAGTACAAGCCCAAGCTGTCAGGAAGTATGCTAAGGTGGCTCTGGCCTCTTGCAGCCCAGAGAAGACCAGGAATGTGTCCAGGAAGGAAAGTGACATGGAGACTCTCATTCTAACTCCACCACCTGGGACCACAGATATTGATAAGGAAGGGGAGGAGGGGCGGAAAGCCCGCGAGATATGCTTCATCAATATCCAGCGTGAGCTCAGGACCAGGGGAGTGTTCTTGCGACACGAGTACCCAGATGTCTACCAGCAGCTCTGTGAGTTTGTGGAGAGCAACAAGAGGTTCACGCCAACCACCATCTATCCTATTGACAAGAGGACTGGCAAGCAGTTCATGTGCATGATCATGGCTGCATCTGAACCAAGAACTTTGGACTGGCTTGGTACTCCCAATCTCCTAGACGACATCATATAGCTGAGTTTGTCTTTCATATGATGTATGTATAGAAATAGATATATATTGGTATACAAATATATACAATATCAAGCCTATTTATTATAAATGTTCGCAGACATATTTTACTATTAAAAAAGAGATCAAAAAAAGTTTTTAGTTGCCAGTAGTATTCACAATGGGAACTTATTGCCTGAGCTGTGGAATGAATGTGGTGTTCAGCATTGTATTAGATTTCCACTGTAATGGGTACATGGTGCACTATATTGTAATTTATCTGGTATTTGTCTGATTGGTATTCAGCCTAGTCTTTTCTTGTAGCGCCTTCTCAGTATTTCACATTGCATTTCTTGTGTTGTGATAGATTATCCACATTTGCGTTTTGGGCGGAACAGTTTTTGGTGTTAGCCATTGGTGATCGTGAGTCTGACCAAATAATTTCAATTTGGCGGTGCATTTTTTTAATTAAACTGAAGAAAACATCATTGACTATTTGAAAGGGAGAAATATATTCTGACATTCAGGCTGGCTGATCCATTCCTTATACGGTCAGTGTGCTGAGCCTGTCTTTTCCAAGCTGAAAAAATCAATCAGAATAATTAAAATATAAAATTCAAATGCAATGGATTTTTTATTTGAGTTAAGGAGCATGACATGAAAGCTATTGGCCTGTCTAATCTGAGTTGATCTTAAAATCCATAAATAAACCCGTGGAAAGGGAAATAATTTATCAGAATAAATTGTACTTTTGGGTTCCTCCATTTTACCAGTTTTAAGAACTGATAAACGCAACTGAAAGAACGCTTTACTACTCAGTCTTTTCTTTTTAATTCTGATAAATATAAGTGGGCATAGGTAATATGATGATATAGTGTATGTATCAATATAATCTTAATGGATTATAAACATATTTAGAATATCTTGTACATGAAGAATTTATTTCAAATGAACTCTTGTTATCTTTAAATGTTCAGCATTTGCATATGACTTTAAAACAGCACAAAATAAACTTTTTTCAAATACTTGCACTTCTGTTGCCTATCTTAAATCCCTTCTAGACTGGCCTCATAAAGCTTAGTCACAATAAGTGAAAAATGTGTTATTTAGTTTCAAAACATCCAGGCGTACTCTCACATGATTTTTAAGCCACATTGCTTGCCACTAAATGTAAGCTCAGATGATATGTTGACAGCTTTTTCCCACCAGTGGAGAGGTGGTGCTTTGTTGAGAAACTTCTTTTAGCTGAATTAAACCCACTGATTCAACTAAATTAAATGAGACCAGAAGGGAACATTTCTCACTTGGAGTAGGAGATAATCTTTTTTTATTAACATTAAAAACATTGTGAATTCTAAGGCAAGTACCGCTTGCCAACAGAAGTGATAAACATCGTCATTAAACAGCTGAGCATATTCTGCCGTTCACATAAATACATTCTAACTGCTCCAGTTTGCCTCCACAGTCGAAAGACGTGCAGTTTAGCTGAACTGGGGAGGGTGAATTTCCCTTTTGTGTATATGGATGTATCTCCTGGCATACTAATATAACTGCTAAGTAATTGAGATTTATATGTCTATAGCACTGCGGTCAGTGCTTGATACACATAATGCTGTTTATCATTGCTAATATGTGCTGTAATGAAACATACTGATATTAACTTTGTTGAAGCTGCCCACATCTCGAACAAAATGACATTTTCTGAGATAATGATGCGTAATATGATACTCTCCTGTCATTCAGGGTGGATGCTAATTTCCTTACAATGTAATTTTGTTTCTTCAACCTATTGATCTAAAAAGTAATTAAAGAATCATAGTAAATGAAACGTTTCCTGTTGCCATGCTCCTATATTCTTTCATGATATTACTCCAATGCATTTAAACCTTTAACTAAATCAGCAATCAGATATAATTATAACAATACCACAGTTTTTCATAATTCTTAGACTTTTTTTAGATTTTGGACACCTGAAAAGAGAGTGTTGTAGAGCAGCGGATCGCAAGTGGTTTAGCATCAGGATCCACAATATTCCTCAGTCATTAAGTCGCGGTGTTTTGTTATATATTTATACATTTAGTTATTCCACCCGGCGATAGAGAGCTCACGGAAACACGGAAACAAACAAAAAAATATTTCCAGATAAGGGCTGACAAAAGACTGACATTACAAAAAAAAATTCAAAATAATTTTTTTAGCCACACAATCCATAACCCAGTGAAAATGGTTCCATGACCCACTTTAGGGTCATGACCCCCCCCCCCGTTGAGAATCACTGTTCTAGAATCGTCTTCAAGAAATGCCATGTGACACTTTAGTTTTAGCACAACATTCACTATGGCACTGTCTTACCCCAGAAGTAAACCATGTGTATTACTCTGCTTGCTCTCCCCAGTTTAGATTCTTGATTTGAGCGCATTTGAGGAGAAAACCCTACATATCAAACATCCACTCCACCACCTCCCACCATAATCTGCAGCTCAGGCTCTTCAGCACAGGTTCATATGTTTGAGAATTATCAATGCCGTGTGCGTGATCCCAGAACTCAATCACACACACCTAAACGCTTTGTGGGTCAGTATAGTCACTGTATGATGCAATGGTAGGAGGGGATGGTTTAACTTAATGCATGGTAGTTTTGCCATTTTATCCCAATGATGTGCTTTCTGGTGATGTATATTGAAAAACCTGCTTGTAAAATTAATTTTTTAATGCTACAAGTAGCTTTTTGGTTTAGAATACTATATATATCATCTTCTTGACTACTGATGTCTGGTGTTTTTGTTTGAACTGTTACCTTAGTTCCTCAAATACGGAAACCTCTCAGTGTAAAAGGTCTGTAAGTTTCTGATGCTCTGTATCTTGACTTTTTTAAAAATAACATCCTTTGTTTGACTGCTGACTATTTATAACCTACATTTAATAAATCAAACAGAAAGGTAAAACGTGGCTGTGTGCATGATTGCTTGCGAGATGTTCTGGAACATGTCTATAACAGACAGCGCCTTCTATTCCCTTGATTTAGGTCCAACGGGTGCGAAGAGTCCAAAAGCACGATGACATGGTGTTCCAGTTTGCCACAAGAGCGCTGATGGGACCACTTTTTAAATGGCTCAGAATATAGGTCAGGTCAGCGAGGGGGGTGTTGGAAGGGACCGGGAGGCCCATGTGTTTAGCAGGGAGCCAGTGGAGTTAGGCCTTTGCCACTTCAGCCTGAAAAACCAAACTCTTTCATACCGAGTAGTTCTTCAGGAGTCAGAGGAAACCCCATGTTAAAATACCGGTTTCCATAAACGTGCTTTTCAGCAAGGCATCCCACACTGACCTCCATTAACTGGATCTGAAGTTCAGGACACCAGCTTTAGTGTCATGGAGTTCCTCAGTCATGACACAGATGCAGTTAGACAGTCTCCTGGCCGTACATCATTCTCCTCAACTTCATGTATAACGGCACAACAGGCATCATGGAGACTTAGGGGCAACATCCTTGCTGTTCTCATATGCTCATCACAATATACAAGGAATGGGAACAAGTTACTCCTTGGCGAGTCCAAGTCAAGTCTCAAGTCATGTGCCCTGAAGTCCAAGTCAAATCGTCAATAATGTGCCTCATGTGTCACAAGGCTTGTTTTTGAAATATTCCTCGAGATTTGTGACTTGATTCCAAATCGAGTTCCGAGTCCCTTCCCATGTCAGTTTTATCTTTAAGTGATTAGAACTTGCTATAGCAAAAACCTTCCACAGCACCTTGGAGGTTAAAAAGGTTGAAAAGAGAGTCTCCAACTCTGTCACGTTTGTCCTCATACAGCTTTTTCTGTCTGTGTATGACATCTTTCCAGCAAACTATCTCAGGAGACCATGCATTCAGCCAAATGAAAATAATGACAGCAGAGAATTAATATACATTGAAATTATAAAGTTAACATTATGGTATCTAGAGGGGGGACTATAACCTTCTTGAGTCATAGGGTCCAAAGCTCAAGTCAAGTCCAAGTCGAGTCCAAGTCTTTCCATCAGTTTTGCCAAGTCGAGTCACAAGTCATCAAATTTGTGACTTGAATCCAAGTCAAGTTGCGAGTCAGTGACTTGAATCCCCAGAGACTAAGCCCCATGGGTATTTAAGATTGTTGTAAACTATTATTCACAGTTAAATTGGATACAGACAATGAAAATTATTTTGTAAAAAAAATGGTGTTCTTTGTCAGCAGTATTGTGAGCTGTAATGGTTGGGAGGCTGGGATGAATGACAGCATGCTTGCACCAGCTCAGCGGTGAGTTAATACCGCCTTCCACATTCCTCAGCATTAAGCCACTGCCGACTGAGTAATTAATCTGAAGCCCTGCCCCGCTTCTCAGTGGGTATGGTTTGCTCACTGACATTTTACCATAAACCCTAATGCACACAGGCTGTCTGCGGATTTTTTACTCAAAGGAAAAACGCTACTTTATTTAATGGTGCACTTGGTTGATTCCACCTATTGTTTATGTACATATTTAACATATGAGGTTTTACTATATATGACACTTCTAGGTTTCCTGCTGTGGATGATAATGAACTGCAAACCATCTGGGATATACTTCGAGTCCCTGTTTTTACTCAGAGCCATATTCCAAGTGCTTATCAAAGAGGAGATGTAATGGGTGGTATTTCAAACACCTCCCACTTCCCTTGTTAAACGTTTTATGTTTGACCAGTGTCATCAAGGTTTCGAATCCCCTCATTTCTCTTACAGCTACAAAAAGCAGCTTGAATGAACCACTTAGGGGGCCCCCTACTCATGTCAGCCTAGGGCCCCCAGAGAAGTTACTCCACCCCTGATTGTCACATTTCATGTATAAATGTATACAAGCCTTGTTTTACTACAGTATATTAAGCTGCAACAGAGAATCTGCATGGACTTTTCTAAACTGGTTTGCTGCGATTAGACTGTGAAACAAAATTCATTGACAGGATAAGGCCTGGCAATTAGGACATCAATGAATGGTAGGCATTTATTTTTAATCTGAGAATGACTGTGGTGAAGGCAGATATTAATGTGGGAATGCATGGCGTTCAACAGGAGGCGGAGGTCTTCGGTCACGTCCAGCAACTATCTCTAAGTCTGCAGCAGCTCACATCTAGGGAATCTGGTCGGCTTTGGGTCATGTTCCCATAATGGGTTTTCGTCTGTTTTGCAAAAACAATAATCCTTAATTTACAACTGTTATTTTCTTATTCTTGAAAACACATGGATATGTGTGGTGCCCACAGAAAATGTGCCAATATACAAATATCAAAACATGACTAACAAACATGACAATATTTTTCCGGACTAAATACTAAAAGGGGACTCTTATTTTTTTTTTCTCCCCCTCTTCGTCCCATACCTGAGCAGAGACTTTTATTTTGAGACGGGAAAATCGCGTATATGGACGCTAGCTGCAGCTGCCGCTCATATGTACAGAGGAGCTGGCAGAGACGGGACGCGATTCCCGACTCTCATTTGTTTTCCTGTATTTACGGGTAAATAATGTGCACATTTGGGAAAGCTGTTTAAATTTCGCAGCATCTGTTTGATTGCGATGTGTAGTTCGATCAATCGTTGATGTTATGGGAAAAAATCGTACAGTTTATTTCCTTTATGTGTTTTGAAGGCCGTGCAGCCATGGAAATGCTATGTATAATTCTATTAAGGTGCCTTTCGAAGTTTAACATGTTATTATTTCGTAAATCTGAGGTGAATGTTTATTTGTTTATGTCGAAAAGTTAAACGCTCTGTTTAAAATTCACTCTGGATTCATGCCTGGCGCGTCTAGTGATCACGTGATCAGCTCGTGTAGGGAGATGGGTAATGGCGGCTCATATGCCTTATATCGTTCAGTTATGGGGAACTAAATGTGAAATAAGTGTCACAAATGTTTTAAACTGCCAAACAGAGTTAAAGTTTGCTTTTATGTGCATAATCTGAGTAAATTAATACTAGCTATAACAGAAAGGATATGAATGAGAGATTGTTGAATGTTAAAAGTAGACTAAATGCGGAGAATACAGGGTCAAGAGAATGAATGAAAGAGACAAACAATGAAAAGTAGTACTGAGACTATTTCTTTTCTTCTGGAAAAAAAGCAAGTGTTTGTTCATGTTGAAAACTGAGTATTTGTCAATAAACAGATATGTACAGAGGAGCTGGCAGAGGCAGGACGCGATTCCCGACTCATTTGTTTTCCTGTATTTACAGTAATCTGGCTGTCCGGTCTCCGGAGCCGAGACCTGCAACAGATGTATCCATATATTTTTCTTTTGTGCCATCAAGCCTGTCATTATGTTGCCAGGGAAGATTGCCCTTTGAATGAATGATAGCACCTTTAGAGTAAAGCTGCAAATCTTTGACGAAGACTGACTGGATAACTTACATTCATTACCTTGCTATTTATAAAAACTTCCTTTAATCTGCGTGTGGGCTTATTGTCTCAGTGAGGCATTCTTTTCTTTGAGGACGCTTAAAAAAAATCTTGTCGAGCCTTGAAGTTTCTGAAGACGTTGAGTCAAAAACCATCCAATGATATGTGCCTAGAGTGCATTCCTCAAGGTCACAACAGACGGACCCTTCAACCACCAACCAACCGCAGCACTACGAGTTAGCAATGTGAATGAATTTACGGTAACGCTTTTCTTTAGGGGGCAAATCCTTAGTAGTAACTCAGTTACTACTGAAAAACAATTCATGAACAAACGTAGAAGGTACTTCAGATAAAAGATGCATCGTGATTCATTAGTGATATACAAACCTTGAGATCAGTATTTCACTTGTGCTATTCATTACTTTTTCCTTTAGTAGTTCCTTAGTTGTTCCTTCAGTGGTTAAAAAGATGTGTAGAATTAACAGATATAGTAACAAATATAGTAACTGCTTGGGATAATGATGAATGAGCATGAGATCAGTAAGACTAAGACATAATTTGTGATTAATTAATACATATAATAATAAGTAATAGCATAATACTACATTATTTGTGCCCCTCAAGTTTACTAACAAAAAAATTTGAACAATATACCCAGGCCAGAAGGTTTACTGTAAATATGACTTCCCTGGTTCATTCTTACTAATGTTTAAGATGGACAGAGTTTAAATGTAATACATCCATAACTTTTGAGGGTAAGTCCAGTTTCAGGAAACCCAGTTTTGAAGCCCAGTTTAGTGCACATTTTCACACAAATCTGTGACATATAGCCTAGATACACGAGAGGTCAGTGTTCCTCTGGATTTAGGCAATGAAGCTTTGCTGCTCCCACAGCTTGTCATTCCATGGCCATGAGGAGGGCAGCCTGTAATGTTCCCATGGTTCTCTTTACAAACTGTACAATCCAGTAATGACCTTCGGCAAGACCCCAGCTGAGTACACCAGCAGTGGGCTGTGAGCCAACACTAGGTGTTTGTCTTGCAGTGTTTATATGATTAAATAATGTTACCCAGTAGGATTTATTGCAATGGATATAATTAATATAAGAAACAAAAGAAAAACATTCAGCTTTCTTGGCTTGTTTGGATGTTAGTAAAATTACATTTGGTACCAACTTGAAAAACTCAAAAGACTGCAGTCATTACCTTGTCATGCAGGAGGGACTCCACAACTTGAAAATTAGGGCTCAGCCCCCTGAATAAACACAAGCTAGGCATCCCATCCAGCCGTTTTCCCAAAATGCTCATCCCACTGGATCGTGGGGAGTCCAGAGCCTATCCCAGAAGCTATGGGCACGAGGTGGGGAACAACCAAATAGTACTAAACGGTATTAATGGCCACAATTCAAACTCAACTACGCCACCTCAGGGAAAAGTTCAATTGCCCTATCACAGGACCAAGGCACACTGGTCCGTTTACCATAGAAGCGGAGAGACGTTGTTCCAAGCACAGATTTTATCAAGTCCAAAACCATAAAAAGATTGGTCAACACATCGGCTTCGAGTACCACCCAGATACCAGCAGCCACTTCTTGCCGGTCTCAGACTTGGCACTGGAACCTAAGATGGTACACAGAAACCCCAAGAGATACACTCACACAAACGCGAAATAACTACAAACCAAAAAATATAATCATCACCCCAAACCAGAAAAGCACTGCAGTCGTAAACAAAATTAACCAACAGAAAGCAAATAAAATAACATACATGACAATAACACCCACAAAAGAAGATTCACATTAATAGACACAGTGGGAATACATATTGCCCACCCCAAACAAAACAAAATGTACCAAACGAAAGTGAACGTGATACAAATAAGCAACAAAAGAACACACAAGCCTCGGAAAAGCGGGGGACCAATCAACCCCTCTACCCCACCGGCATACATGCACACACTCCTGACTTAAGCCGATACATACACATTTATTTAGGGGGAGGCTATAAAGGTCTAGCGTTGCCCCTGTTGTCAGGGTTATCTTTTACATCGGTCATATTTGGGGACCAAAATGTCCCCATAGTGTGGTAAAACCTGAAACTTTCTTACTTTTGGGGACATTTTTTCAGGTCCCCATTTGGATAACCTCAATTTCTAAAAATGCCAAAAGTCTCATATTTTGTTGGTTACTTATGGGTAAGGTTAGGGCTGGGTAGGGGGTTATAGTTTTTCCCATGGAAATCAATAGAGAGTCCCCACAAAGACATAATTACAAACTTGTGTGTGTTTGCGTGTGTGTGTGCATGTGCTATTCCCTGCCTCATGCACTATGCTTCCTGGGATGAGCTCTAGGATCACAACAACTGTACTACTAGATAAGCGATTATCGACGATGGATGGATACTGGTATTTTTGCTATTTCAGCAGTATATAGCTATGGAGTATTTTAAGGTACAAATGGGTCAACATGGGAGATGTGTAAAAATCTTACAAAAGTAAAGGTGATTTGTGTTGTATAATGTGAGAAATATGTGCCAGGGTTGGTTTATATTTTTGCATGTCTTTTGTAATATTGCGTGTGACAGCTGCGTTTCATGTGTTATGCTTGTATTATGTGTTATTTTGAGAAACATTGCTCTTTTTTGGAATCCTTTAGGAATAAAAGAAACAGAAAAGAACTGAATCAATTCATAACACTTATGTACTGTGATCATTTATTTCTCCATGACCTGACGAAAAATCAATCAGTCTAATATGCTTCAAAATACAAATTATTATCATTATTATGGCAGAACCGGTAACCCTCAGCCATGACAGATGATAGGTGAGAAAGGCTTCGCCCAAGGGCAGCTATTCTGGAGATGTACTGTTGACAGTGGGCAAGTCCGTGTAGGTGACGGTCCAGTAGTGTACAAAGCGGGTTCTCAGCCGTTGCTTCACAGAGTCTTTGTTAATCTTGTTGTTGATCTCCAGGTACTGATGATTCGTGCTGGTGAAAGTAGGCCATTGGGTCGGAACAGACGACTCCCCTTTGTTGGGGTTCCTGTAGGGAGACGGCCAATCAGGTAGTGTGTTTGCCGACACCAGCCACTGGCGTGTGCAAGTGAGAAACGGCATCTGTCCATAGATGAGGTCTTAAATTGTCTATCTAGGATCATGCCATTTGCTCCTTTCCTATACTTATGAAATGACTCATTGTGAAATCATGCAAAGACCCTATAGTCACCCTGCATCTAACTAATGAAATACATCTAACTATCATTTAAATCAGAGGTGGGCAATCTTATCCAGAAAGTTCCTAATTAGATTACTAATTAGAGGACTGATTGGCTGAAGAGTCCTCACACCTGGGTTTGAACAGCTGACCTGAAGATTATCCCAAAAACCCGCATACACATCAGCCCTTTGCGGATCAGATTGGCCTCCCTTGATTTAAGTATTATTCATCTTCTAACTCATCATGTTGAGGTGAATGGCCAGTTGAAGATGACACTAAGGCAGTGTTTCTCAACCCAGTCCTGGGGGACCCAGAGATGGTCTACATTTTTGCTCCCTCCCAGCTCCCTACCAGATAGTGGACTGTCTGTGAGTCCCTGAGGACCGGATTGGGAAAAACTGTATTATGGGTAACTTACCCGGTTTTGGCAAAGTTTGTCCAGTAGGCTATCATGTACTTAGACACATCACGGTGGCGAGGAAAGTACGCTAGGGGTGTGGTGAAGGGCTTGCCGAAGACATACTGCAGATCATCTGCATGGTCGGCCCCCATCCAGCTGGGGAAGCCGGGCATTCGGGAGGGCATGGAGAATACATAGGAGTAGGTCTGTGCCATTCTGAAGGGTCAAGGCAGGAACAAATGGGTGCTGAGGTAGTTTGATTATGGGTTAGGGTTAGCTTACAAGGACCAGAGTTGGGGAGTCCATTTATATTGCTAAACTTAAGATGGGCTTCATTGATCTCAGGGGGAAATTCTGGAATATTAACATGCAGAGGACCTGAATTATCCACCTGAAATGCTAAAAGTATTGTCACAACTTAACAAATAACACATGGGTAAATGAATGCTTAGGCTATCCTACGCTGTAGCCCAGGACTCTGGTAAACAGGGCTGGTTCAGAGAACGGGTTATTAAATCGGTAATACTTGAGTGTTCATTCTGATGTCAGTCTTGGGCCCCCGGATAAGTTAAGCCGCTTTTGATAAAAACTCAGTTAGAGAAAACATGAATGTGGATTACTTGGCGTGCTTTGCATGCAGATAGAGTGCTGTCTGTGTGGGCACCAGGAAGATGTAGTCAGTCTCGAGATCCACGACAGTCCGTTTGATGGTCTCCTGGCTGGGCTTGTCGCCCCAGCTGCTGTTGTATGCTTGGTAGCCCAAGGTGACAGCCTCCTCCCCCTTATCCTTGGTAAAGGTGGTCAGTAGCTGTTTCACAACTGCCCTGAAGTGATGAAGGGAGGTCTTCAAAAAGGATTGCCCATCGCCTCCTTACCATTACTTCATATCAAAGTGCGCACCAACGTTTATTCCCATTTCATGATTTTATTAATTATTTTAATTTCGGATGGTTCTGGGCAAAGCTATGTTTTGTTTATTTTCACAGGTGGAGATCGGGTGAATTTCTGATATCTTACATGACACAGAGCCTATTGGTGTAAATCACACACTCGCGGGATGACTCAAGATGACTTACGGGTCAGTGTGGTGCAAGGGTTGGTTGACAGACGGGACATCAAAGCCGCTGAAAATGTGGCCGTCACAGTCGTTGATACCAGCAATGTAGTCGACGTCGGCAGCATTGGGGAAGAGGTTGGCAGGGTCATCAGGGATGAAGTCACCATCCACCACCGGGGATAGGACAAGGTGGAACAAAATAGGGTCTGCAGAAGCAGAGGACACATCAGGCTAACAACATTAAAGCCAGAGCAAGATCATGACCATGTGACCAAGATTGTTTTTTGTAGTTGTCATGTGACAGCTGCATCTCTTGTCACATTCTGAGAATTTGTTTCACAAAATGTTGTATCCGCTATGATGACTACATTGAAATAAATCACTAGCTAGCACTTTGAGCTGGCACATACCTTCCGGAGAGCCCTTGAGTTTCACGGGGCCAGCAAGAGTGAGTTGCACAGGGTCGACCATCTTGAGGCAGCTCATCAGCTTCTCGTCCGTGGGGCAGCCCACCTTCGTGGCGATCTGAAGGGACAGAGAGCAGTCAGGATATCCGTTATTCACTTTTTGAATGTTCTCACAAAGGAACCTTGTGCAGGATAGAATACACAGAGCAGGAAATAAGAGCTGTCAGTCGCAGCTGACGTGGCTGTTTTGTCTCGTAAACCATACTGGTAAATGGGAATAAATATGTGAGGTCTGACAGATGATAGGCTGCTGTGCTATGTAATAATTATTGGGATTCAACATCCATGGTATATTCAGTTTCTGTTTCATTTCAGCCCCCTAGTGGTAATATTGGAGAAATGCTCTAAAAATTCTGGAGATGTAGTTCTGAGCAAGCTCGGGAAACATTGAAGGACAGCCAGCACTGTGATAGGCTGGACAACAGCAAAGGGTTAGGCG
>JAODKC010000117.1:6176872-6191386 GCA_026777985.1 Mormyrops attenuatus | reverse complement strand
CCCCTTTAAGACTGCCCCTCTGCCCTGACAGATGCCTGTTCCTGTCCACCCCTTTAAGACTGCCCCTCTGCCCTGACGGATGCCTGTTCCTGTCGTCCCCTTTAAGACTGCCCCTCTGCCCCGACGGATGCCTGTTCCTGTCCTCCCCTTTAAGACTGCCCCTCTGCCCTGACAGATGCCTTAATGCAGGAGTTGTTGAAGATAACGGAGGACCCGCTGCAGCTGCCCTCACAGTGGGGACAGGAGTCTCCCTTTTGCTACACCACCGAGACGCTGACTGGCAGCCAGGCGCCTGGCCCGGTTGCCCTGGGGCCAAGCCTGAGTCACGAGGGCCACGACGAGGCAACGTCCGCCACTGACAGGCCAGAGGGGGCACCAGACCTGTTCACCCCCATCGACTGTCCCATGCCCAGCCAGCGAAGCCCCCCGACCCCCGAAGACGAGGCAGAGGCCCCAAGTAAGGCTGTGCTCTTTTCCCCCAGCCCCTCTGGGGCTGCAACCCCATCATATGAGGCCTTGTTTGACCTGGCACTGCCCAAAGCCGCGCCGCACTTTGTGAGACGAAGGACGTCAGAGGCGTTGCGCAGGGCGGGGGCAGAGGAGGGCGAGGAGGCGGGCCTGGGGCCCTCCATGGGGCCCCCCATGCCCCCATCACCTCTGGAGGTACTGGATCGCCTCATTCAGCAGGGGAAGGATGCCCACGACAAGGCGCTTAAGAGGTGAGCCAATCTCTTGCAAAGAGTGGTGGCGGGGCGGAGTGGTAATGGGGCAGTCACCATAACTGAGCACCCCCTTGTGTTCACCGCCCTGCAGGCTGCCTCTGCTGAGCAAGTCAGTCGACTGGACACACTTCGGAGGTGAGCAGTGCTACTGATGCCGGGAAAGCAGAAAACCAACCTTAACCCTCCTGTATGGTCATTCATCCCAGACACCCGGCCGTGGGCGTCACTGTCCAGGGGAAATCTTTACTGACTGCTGTTAGCACATTCAGGACGATTGACTAGCGGCAGCCGGGCTGGGATTCACTTGATGATGCAGTCACGATTGTTTTTCAGCACTTAAATCTTGTTCCTCACTGGTCAGTTCCGGGATAATGTCACTGCAGTCAGGCTGACTGCCTGCCTTCTCAATCCCTCATAGAAATTCACTCGACAGCCTTGTTATGAGCACTTTATTAATTGACGCTAATAACTGCTTCAAAGAGGTGGTGGGCACCACCTGCCAGACATACCAAGCGAAACCTTTATTTATTTAATCGTGGTATGGGGGGGGCTCCTTTAATGAGGTAGGCATGTCTGCTCTGATTATGGGATAGCTTGGTGATTAATTGCTTCTGTACACTAATATAGTCAGGGTCGCAGTAGAGGAATACTGTATCGGCTCCTCTCCTTTTCTAAAGGCTGTGTTAATTGATTGTCCCGGTACCGCTCTCTGCTGCCAGCAGGCTCCGCCCCCCTGGACGAGCTGCACACGCTGCGCAGCCAGCTGCTGCTGCTGCACAACCAGCTGCTGTACGAACGATACAAGCGGGAACAGCACGCCGTCCGCAACCGCCGTCTGCTGCGGCGGATTATCAAGGCCACAGCGCTCGAGGAACAGAACAGTGCCATGGTACTGATCGTAGGGCGGGGGCTCTGAGCTTAAACCACCTCCCCCTCTCTAGGGCGTCCCAGCTGTGTTTAAATCTGATTAAGACTCGATGTGAATCTGTCTGGTCGGCACTAACCGGCTCTGGTCGCCGGCCGCCCCTCGCCTTGACCTGCTTATGCGTCTCTCTGGCAGAAGGACCAGCTCAACTTGCAGAACATGGACATCCTGTCTCTGAAGGAGAGCCTGCAGGTGGAGCAGCAGCGCTACCATCAGCTCTGGGAGGACCGGGAGGCTGTAGTGACGCGGCTGCACAGCCAGATCCGGCAGTTGCAGCAGGGTCGCGACGAGTACTACACCAAGAACCAGGAGCTGCAGGTACGTGTCAGGGGAACCACACATACAGCAGGTCCGTGTCTGGGGGACCACACACACACACACACACATAAACACACACACACACACACACAGCAGGTACGTGCCTGGGGAACCACACACACACACACAGCAGGTACGTGTCTGGGGAACCACACACACACATAAACACACACACACACACACATAAACACACATGCATACAGTACCACACTCAGAACCAGCAGCTTATCATGCGCCTGTCAACAAGCAGCTGAAAAATTTTGTGCTGAGTGAAAGCCCCCCCCCGGCCCCCCCTGTATAAAGCAGCCTAGTGAACATGATCGTAGTGTAATGAGAAGCCGCGGTGCCCTCCTCCCCGACTAGAGCAAACTCCTGGAGTGCCAGAAGATGACGGGCGAGCTGGAGGCGGAGCTACAAAAAGCCAACAACACAGTCTGCTACATGGGTCACCAGCTGGGCCAGCTGTCTGCCAAGGTGAGGGGGGCTACGTGAGAGCTGGGGGCGGGAGGTCCTTTTTCTTTGATTTGGGATGGAGAGATGGAGAGCAAGAATGTGTCTTAAAAGTCAAAGTGAAGAATTTGTAGATGGGTGAAATTACCATAGTTCCACGTTTTAATTTTAAGGTGGGCATAAGGAACTGCTCTTAAGGAAACATTAGTTATCTCCAGTATGCTGATATAACGAGCTGTAATGACCCCTCCCCCTTGACCTTTTACCTTTCTTCTTACCCCTCCCCACCCAGTTGACCACCAGCGAGAGCATGCAGCAGCAGATGGCCTTCCTGAACAAGCAGCTACTTCTGTTGGGGGGGGTCAACAAGCTCTGCATGGAGGAGCTGCAGCACTCGGGCTCTGACACCAACAAGGTGAGGGCGGGGGAGGACAAGAGTGGCCATCAGCGCTGGGGGGGCACTGTGACGCTATGGAGAAAGTGTTGGGGTCAGACTGGTTTGACTTCATCACTTTCTGCTTCTTCTTTGAATTTTCCTCAGCCCTTTTTAAATGTTTGACTGTGCCCAGAAGGTTGTGGGTTCAAATAATTTGCTTTGTATTAATGTCAACTTTAGACAAAGTGTTTGTTTTGCGGGGACTGATGCCACACCACCCGGTTTGCATGTGTGCGTGTGTGTGCGCCCCACCCCCGCAGGAGCAGCAGATGCTGCTGGCCTCTTCGGACAAGGAGCTGGAGCGGCTCCGGCTGAGCCTGGTGATGCAGGCCCAGCGCCTGGAGGCGGCGCAGCAGCGCATCGGCGAGCTGGAGGCCCAGCTGATCAAGAAGGAGCACCTGGTGGTGGAGCAGAAGAAGTTTCTGGAGGACGTCAAGGCCCAGGCCAAGTACAGGCTGCCCCCCCGTTTTAATACTGTTTGTCATTTCCCCCTGTAATCATGGCCACTTGTCCCAGTGCTTTATGGGTAAGGCAGTGATGTTGAGAGTTGGGCATAAATATGTTATGACCTTTAACTACTTTTTCCATAAACTCAATACTGATACTTGTTTTTTTGATTAAGATAGTATTAATAATTATCTATTCAGTAGTGTTTCTTTATTGATTCACATTTTCTGAGGGCTGGCTTGGTGGACTTAGCTTGATATCTGACATTTTCCCCTGAACATCACCCCCACACCCCAGGGGTGAGCTGCAGGCGTCTGAGAGCAGGTACCAGGCCCAGAGGCGAGTCACACAGACCCTGCAGACCGAGTTGCTGCAGCTCTACAGCCGGCTAGAAATGGAGAGTCCCGCAACCGGGGGCGGCCCCGTGCCAGCAGGGGGCGTTGTGCAGTCCCACAGCATCTGTGTTCCTAAGTGAGCAAGCGCTTTGTGGTGGTTGGATATTGGGTGGAAATGAAGTTTCCTAGGGGTGGAGAAAGCTGTTAATTACTAGTAATTAAGACAGTAGTTTTGTTTTTAGCTGCCCAGTGGGGTATTCCACAAAGCAGGATTCCTTCATTAGACAGATAATTTAAGCAAAATGTAAGGATTGTCCAAAAGCAGTGTCGTCTACCTCTCCTCCTATTGGACAGTTTTCACGTTTGACTTAAGTTATCCAGCTAACTGGGAAATCCAGCTTTGTGGAATAGCCCCTTGGTGTAGAAATGATGCAGGCCCTTTGTCACAGCATGTGTGTAGCTCAGCAAGTTAGGACACCGTGTATCAGAAGGTGACCAGTTCAAATCCCAGGGTCAGTAGAGTGACTTCACCACTGAGCAAGGCCCTTAACCCCCAGTTGATTCAGGGATTGTCTTACCCTGCTTTCTCAAAAATGTCACTTTGGACAAAAGCATCTACTAAATACATAAACTTTGATTGTTTGTCTGTTCCAGGATGGATGGGGATCACACGTCCTTGCCGAGGTCAAAGGTGAAGACAGCCCTCCAGGACAGAGTGGACGTGAACTCACCTGCTGCTACCCCTCACAGAGGCAACATTAGCACTTTATTGCCCCTGCCAACACCAGGCTCTGTGAATGGTGGGGGGGGGTGCCCGCCCACCTGGGTAGAGCCGCCCCCGCCCTGGGGGAGTCCTGGCGCCCCACCCCCCGTGGGCTCGTGTCCCACCTCCGGAAGCTTCCTGGACATGCGGGCACAGGAGCTGCTTCGCTGCAAGAGCGAGGGCCCGTGGGACGGGGACCCGCGACGCCTGGCTGGCCTCTCCCAGGGGCTGAAGACTGAGATGTGTGTGGAGCCCCCGGGGCCCACCTGGGGGGCACACACGAGGGAGGCCCGGCCGGACCTGCTGAGGGCCAACAGCCGCGATCGGCCAATTTCTGGGCCTGGCACTGCCCGGCAGAGAAAGCAGGAACTTCGCATCATGGACTATGACGAGACGCATCACGAGCACAGCTAGAGGGGCCCCGAGAGCCCCCAAGGGCCAGAGGCAGGGGCCGACAAAGCGAGACTCTTTGAACTCAGTGTTGATTCCCATTCCTTGAGTGGACAGCAGGATTTGAGCTTCAGTTTGCTTACCCGCATAACATTTATCAACCAATCAGACTTTGCTGGCTCACCTCTCACCATTGTCTTTGTTCCTCCCCCCTTTCTTCATTTGTCCCCTGAAGTCTTTAACTCGTGCTTTTGACAGGGCTCTGATGGTACTGCCCGCTCGGCCATTTGTCCTTAATGACCGTAGCCGGCCACCGTACCCCGACTGGAGAACACAGACACACCAAGGGTTCAGTTCAGCCCGCTTCTTTAGAGCCTGTCCGTGAATTTAAGAACGTGTCATATATTTAAGTTAGAATTTCTTTTTAAAAATGGGGTTCCAGTTAAAAAATGACAAAGAACAAGCCAGAACCAAGCAAAAATTAAGTGATTAGAAAATATGCCACAAGGATTTGGACAGTGTGTTATTAACAAGGGCTCCTAGGTGTCAGAGCAGGGCTGCAGTGCCAAGGGGGGGCACAGCACTGTCAAGTTTGTGTGTGTGGGTTGTAGGAAACCCAGAACCTTTTGAAGGTGCTCTTTTTATATGGTTGGTCATTTTTTAAAAGTGCCCCCCACCCCCAATACAGCCCCTGACCTTCTGCTGCTCGACAGCTGTGTTGTACTCCACAACGCTATGGGGTGGAGATTTGCTCTGGGCAGGGTCACTGGTGCAGTGTTCCTCTCACTGCGGCTGATCAGGGTCGCCCTGGTTACCCATGGTGCACTGTACCTAAACCTGTCGGTCGGGTGACATCGTGCAGTCGGGTAGTTCCTTGTGTGATTTTTTTTTTCCTGTCTGGGGACGAATCGCCTGGAACTTGCCGGGCATTCTCTGTGTGACGTGACGTGACGCGCCGGCTCATAGCAATAAGACATTGAGCCTTGTACTGCCGCCAGCTGGATTACCGCCCCCTAGTGTTGGAGACTCACTGTTACACACATATCCGTTTGACTGCTCTGTTCTGGTTAATTTATCTTCCCCAGTTTTTTTCAATTTTTTTTTTTTTAACATGTCAAGTGCCAAGTACACATTCAACTTCCTGCTGGTGGACCTGAATACCTCTTTGCTTGCTTCGCTCCAGCTGTCCCAGGCCTTTTTTTTTAACCTAAGAATGCAGTCACATGATGTGCCTGTGGCTGTCAGCAGTGCGGTTCTATGCACTCCAATCCTGGTAGATGTTGGTCTTGCTTTCAAGGTTGGACTTGCTCTACTATAAGTGGTGTTGGTGGTGAAATTTAACCCTCTGCCGTGTAAGAAAGTGCTTTCACACCCAAGGGCTTGGTCTGCGGCTGTACTCTGGCCCCAGGTACTGGTCCCTGTGAGTCCCCTGACCCTGGGCTCCTTTCAAAAGTTCAGAAAGAACGATGACATGCACGGACAAACTCAGTGTCACCTGTTGCCAAATATGTCCCGGGAGCAAAAGCCTCTGAATCGAACTCCAAGGCTATACGATTTTTTTTTTCCAGATTGTCAGGATTTTTTTATTTATTATAATTTTTACTGCTATTTTGGCCAGGCAGTATATGACAGCATTCACTTTTTTCGTATATTTAGAGAAATTAACACTACAGTGTATTATTGTTATTTTTAATGATGAAATCCTGTTGTCCACTGAAAAATCTCCACTGTTTCCGTCTGCCAAGCTATCATAAGCATGTTCAACAATTCACTTTAAATTCAGCAAACAAAAACAAACGAAAGGAACTGTGACTGATACGGATACTCCGCGGTACAATCAAGCGTGCAGCCGAAGTTTGCTTGGGGTAGGACGTTCTTAAAGGGCAGTTGCTTGTGTTTAACTGTGAATGATAAAAAAAAAACAATTAAAAACACTGTGTGCTCTCAGCCTCCTTGTCATTATTGCCCGTTATCTCGCAGCTCTCAACCTCTGGCAGTAATCCCTCTAGGTTGCAAGACACCATTATAATCTGCAGTGGCTCGTTCAAGTGTTATCATCGTTAATGTAACAGATCATGTTTAATTTTACGATATTAACCCTGAATAGTTCTGTAAGGTTATCCTACCCAGCTATGCTGCCTGGGACAGGCTCCAGCCCCCCCATGGATGGATGGTAGGGTGTAATGTTCTGCAACTCTGTCCAGGACAAGTGGTTGATTGATGTTTTTTTTAAGGGTTGTGTATGTATGCATATTTATATTCACGGTTTGGTGGGTTCTTTATATTAAACTGCAAAAGTTTGCTTAAGCAAATGACACTATTAATGATTTAAACAGGAACCAGAATGCAAGAGAGATGTTGTAATAATTGGTTTTATTTTACCATTTGAATTCCATGATATTTTCTTTCAGGGTCATTATGCACATTTCGGGTGGGCAATTTACACGTTTAATCTGCACGATGGGCCTTGTGCACTGGTGAGCTCTGCTATCCTGTTGCTGTGGTGGTGGATTTTATATCGAGATCCAGATGAGAGCATGGACAGGCGCTGAGTGAGAAGGTGGACAGGCGCCGAGTGAAATGCTGTGGGGAAACAGGCCAGAGCAGAAACTCCAGGCAATAATAGTAGAGCAGGACGTCGGGATTTGAGTCATTCAAAAATGGGAGGCTGAGCTTCGAAGGACCAGATGAACGTGAATGTGACACTGGTGCTGGAAAGTGGGGGACTGCTCTAAAGCTGGCCATTTTGCTTCTCTCACGGTCTTGTGCTTCCTTTTCAGAATCGCAATGGCATCAAACACTTCAAATAAGATCAGAAGTAATTGCTTGAACATTCATATCAGTGTCGGTCAGACTGAAAACTTGTGCTTGGAATCGGTTGCTGTATTTTTCACAACTGTATACAGTACCCCCTCGATCTTCTGCTTGCCCTTCTGTGAGCGTACACTGTGATCTCGTTTGTACCTTGGCCAGTTCTGATCTGGCTTGGCGCGGAACCGTGTCCGATAAGTCTGGCAGAGCTACTTCACTCTTCTGGGACTCTCTCCTGTTACTTCAGCTGTCTGGCGGTTGGTTCTTTGCCAGAATGCATAAGCCGCTGGCATTGCATGCTTTGTTGCTGGCTTGTCACTGGGTGATCTGATCTTCTGGGCCTCGGTGTACCTTTTAAGGTGTGTCCTTCAGTCGCCTTTATCAATGGTTCTTTCGTTATTCTATCTTGATGCCTGTTCTATTGTTCCTCTATACAAACAACTTGCATGTCTCATCCCTTTAAAACTGTTTAAATGATTTTTCAAGGTGCTGAAGACTAAATTGATGGCATTTTTTTTTTTATCTTCCACCCAGGCGAGTGTAACCTTCTTGGGATGACTGGTGTTGATGAAAATCTGGGGCATCCTGGGCAAGACTGCTGAGCACTGTGATCCACAGTGCACTCAACTCTGCCAACAGAGTCCTCAATCTTAGGATTCTGGCAAGTTCTTCTGGTACCATCAACAGACTTGGTAGTAGAAGATTCAGTTTGAGATGCATGTTAGAAAATACTGCAGTGCACAGAGTCTGATTATCTCTGTTACCTTTAGCCTAGTTAGTACTACCTCCTTCATTGGTTTGACTCAGCTGCCGAAATCAGCTGAACATAAATGTCCCAAAAATGACCAAAGTAGCATAAGATATAAGTAGACGAGGCCAATATAACTTTGGTTCTTATCTCCAAAAGACCCCAAATTTGAATAGACTTCTCACTGACTGCAATGGGGATGGTAGAATATTCTGTGCGTTTTTCTGTGCAGATGTCTGAAATTTAAATAAACGAGTCTCGAATGGAATCTCCGTTTGGTCTTTCTGGAGCAAAATGATTAAGGCAGTAGGTAGCATTGTGAGCAGCACATAACCGAAAGCCAGGCTCACTGGTCGTACTTAATGGAACTTTGGTCTATACATATTGAGTAAAGGATGCAAGACGTCATAACCACACAAGAATGGGGTCAGGTTGTGTAGATTTTACAGTATTTCTTCATAATTTAATAAAAGACACAATACTGATACATTAACACTTGGCTTTGCCAAAAAAGATGGTGCGATCGGTTACTATTATACCTGTGAATTCAGGTACAGTTTGTCCATATGTTCTTCCCACACTGTTTATAATATTAATGTGATAATTACAACAGTAATTACACTGGCACACTCACCCCAGTACTGATTATTTATATTCACACGCTGCAAGACAAATGGCAGATGTATTGAAAAAGAAAGGTTACGAAAGCCAGACAGTATATGCTTTTTATGAAGTTCTATTCTGCATTTTCCTACCGTTACTTTGTATCAATCTATCTCTCCCTGCCAGTCCTATTTTCCTCTTCGATCAATATCTTTAGACCTTCAATAATGTACACCACTTTAATCCTTACTCTTTATCTCTTTTTCTGCCATTAGTTTATAAGTTATATAATTTATGGAACAACAAAAGATAGCCTGCTTTGGACTGAGTAAAGAGGGGGAACCGGGACACCACCAGATTAGGCTTCCACTAAACTTGTACAGCCAGCAGAACTTATCACAGGTCACGTGTGTGTCCTTGACTGCCCATTCCGTGTAACTCTGGCTCCCCCTGGAGGACCAGAAGAGAGACACAAGACGGAGCTGTAACCTTCTGGCCCAACTTGTCCCTGAAGTGCATTTGCCCCTTGGAACTGGAAGGGGTTCTTCCAAAAACAGTTATTCACATCAGTTGTTGGTATTATTATATTCACTCCATAATACACTCCAGCTTACGCATACGAAAGACCTCACTTGCCCGCGTGCTACAAATTTGTGTTTCTCGTTGATGCATATTTCATTTTTCATTTTGATACTGCTCCGATATGCGCGCGCACGCACACACACACACACACACACACACACACACACACACACACACACACACACAAAGGTTTCGCCCCGACAGTGGCTGTTGTGTCTGGTGTACTATGCTGACATTTGGGTTTTCCATAAAGCCAACAAGCAATATTTCTGACGACAGTAGCCCGTATTCGGAGCTGGTGCATTGTCCGTGCTGTGGATTTTATTTCGGCACCGTCCCTGGCGATACGGGAATGCGGGGGGGGTGTTGTGTGGTCCTCGCGTTCATTAAAGAGGATAGGCGCCTTCAGTCACCTAAACTCCCCATTTCAATAATACAGACTATCGAAACGTTGAGATGAACACGCAGACCGATACTATGTTTTCAATTTGTTGAGAAACAATAAATTACCGCACCCTGATGGCAAAACAACATGTAATGAGATTTAGTACTCCAGTCAGTCATAGCTCGTAAGACCTTAACACCAAGTCTTAGTTTTATTAAAGAAACAAGGCTATTGTGCCCTGGAACAGCAAATATCACACACATTAACATTTTTCAGAATTAAGAAGAAAAAAAACAATAATCATATATGTTTTTCGGTGTTAAACTACAACATTTTCGTGTCAGACCATAACTAAAATAAACGCCAACAATACGACTTTGAGCAGTTCTCACCACTAGAGGGCACTGTTTGCCTCTAACATGGATTTGGGCGATTCTCACCAGGATGTTCAGCGTTTCCTCCACTATGCTGCGTTGTGGCTCAACGAATAAACTGAAATCAAGCGTATAATATTATATATGAAAGCAATTTACCTCGTGTAGAAATGCGTCGTCTGTCCCACACTTAATCAGAAATATTAGTTTCAATTCGGGAGGGAAAAATCTAGTTGGAAATCCGATTGTAGAAAAAAAAAGTACTTATTGTCGTTTTGTTTAATCATTTCCCATTATACCACCATATACTAGTGCCTAGTTCCGCCATTGTGAGATTTAAATTAAGGACACCTAGATTTAACATGTAATGATAATCTCAAAATCGCGCAGTGCACAGTCCCAAAAAAATCGTGCGGACGTTTCTGTGTCACATCATATCTTAAATCTGACCTTCAATGCCGCTCTTCACCCATGAAGAAGATGTCCCGTGAGAGTTAGTTACCGGCAGATTTTCAATAAAAAAGGCATATATTGAGGAAATCCCCCATGCGAATTGCATCCATCAGTTTGCCCGTGTGGTTCACGTTTGTCAGTTTTTCTCTCCCATGCGTATGCTGCCGTGTCCACCAAAATACAGGGAAAAGATTCATTGTGAGTGTAATTTCGCAAATATGATTAGTTTATCAAACGGGTGCATGTTTTTTATGACTGACTGAAAAGTCTATTATTAATTTACAAGCGTTGCGAGCGGTCAGAGAATTGATTCGGTGTAATTGGCCACGGAGGGAGTCCACAACAGTTTGTGATTTTTAGAGTATTCTGGAAAAATTACATGTCAGTGCAAATGTGAGAGTGCTCTTCGATTTTCCGAAAGATATAATGAATTTGTGAATATTAAGCATAACATTTCCCCGATCGGTGGTACGTTGTTTTTATTACATAAAACCAAGGTTTGGGGTCTTTTTTTAAACCAGATTACGGAGGCGGGTCGGATTTGTAGAAGAACCTGCGCTGCGGTTATTTAACCTTGGAAACCTGTGGCGAAGAGGTTTGATCGGGGATCAAGGTCGCGTCGGTGACAAGGTCGTGTGTGCTGCTGCGTCTGACAGCTGTCTTTGGAGCAATCCTGTGTTGGTACGTTAAACCTGCGTCTCGGGTGTGAAAGGGCAGGAGATGATGCTAAAATCCCCTGCAACAGGTGAGCAGCACGACTCTGGTTACCTGCGACCACAGTCGTAGGTTTAGTGTCCTGGAACAAGCTGGTGTCTCCTTTCCTTAAGGGAAAAATAACTGGTTTAAATTCAACAGAACTAATTCCTATACTAACCGCAGCCCCTTCACACACCGTTTTGAAGTAGTTCCACACTCCCGAGCATGACACAAATTTGCAGCCGATTTAGAGGTGCTCTTTCACTGTGTCAGTTTCTATTTGACTGAGAATGCTCGCGCAACACATGAAAGCTGCCTCCCGCCCTGGCCATGTGCCTCGTCGGCTGCTTCTGGCAGATATTGCATGCATATTGCCTGCAATGCAGTCTTGAATGTCAGCATAAATAAACGGAGCAGGATTATAAATCTGTATCTAACCCCAAGCCCTAGCATTAAAAAAATTATCGTAGCCAATTGTAGCCAAGTGACGTGAGCAAAGTAAATTGTAAAAGTTCACCAGCAGTACTTGTGTTTACCACCACTCAAACCATGCATCTGTACGGGGCCCCAAGAATTAGGGGCCCCCTGTCTGCCGCAAACAGCCACTACACTAGGGTTGTGCCTTTTTCATTCAGGCCTTAGAAACAACCAACTCAGCCCTACTTGTGAATGGTATCTTGAGACCTCTCTGGTCAGCACTAAATCCATTCTTGCCCCTCATTGGGTCAGTACCCATGAATATGCAGTATACATGTGTCGCTTAACGTCCTCCCGCACAATGTCTGACTGCATATACGTCCGAAGTCCCATCAGGCTAAAATAGAGCTCAAAAATCCAGATGAACTAACGGGACGCAGCAGACATAAGGGGCGATCGTGCACCACGGGGCCTATCAGACTTACAACACCCATGACACTTGATGGCATTAATAAACATGTATGCTATGCATTCATGTGCTTAACATAATTTTTATCATAATTTTAATGTATACTTTATTATAAAATGATCTCTGCCATTTAGGCAGCATGGGTACAGTATAGTTGCAGTGCACCATATAAGTTTTATATCGCGTATATGATATTGGCATAGTGTTCAAGTCGCCTAACGTCCAATTGGACGTAACCCGGACGTTAAGTGACGCATGTCCTACACTCCGTTTACACTAACTGGGAGTGCGACGGTGAACGAAGACACTGATCTGTGGAGGGGACCACGCCTGTGTATTGTGCATCAACCATGATGGATCAACACCACTTATTAACAGAGGTCCGTCCGTCCATCCATCCATCCATCCATCCATTCATCCATCCGTCCATCCATTCTTTGTGGGGATTAAAAGAAATTCCTCTTTTTACTCTTTAAATAGTGTATTTGAATTCAGCAAAAGTTACGCTTCTCATGCTGTTCCGAAATGCATTGGCTGCTATTGACATTATTCACCACATCAGTGGATTTTGGGCACTGGATCTGACGTGGTCAGGTGTAAGGAAAATGGTTAATCTGAAATGTGTTTCTTTGGTATTTTAGATTGAAATAAAAGTATATGAAATAAAACCAAGCACAACGTGACAAAATGAATATTATTGTCTCTGTTCTGTAAACCTGACTTTTACGTCGTGTTAGCCTCTATTTGGAATTCTGTTCCTTCGATGCAGTCTTGCATTTCTGCACATGTATCATTCTGGTTGCATTTGAATATTTATATGTAGCCCTCATGGACACATACACAAGTGAGAACACAAAACAATAAATATTTGGTAGGCATACTTCATATTGACACTCTGGAATATGATTTAATTTGTCCTCATTGAGAGCTTAAAAGTCCATGAATAAGTAATAATTAAATGTGATGTTTTTAGGTTTTATGTGTTACTTACGTGTGTTTTGGTCGGAGGTCAAAAAATGCTCCCCCTAAATGACAGCGGATGAGGCTTGTTTCAGGCCAGCGCTAATTCAATATGTAAGCAAAAAGAAACTTAAAAAAAGAACGAGAAGAAAAGAATCCTGTGAATCCAGTCCCTGTGGTTTAATTATTTTAATTATCGTCCTCTTTTTAGATATCCGGAAAAAAAAAATGGGGGCCATTACAGGACGCCCATTTGGGTTAATGTGATTAAAAAGTGAGACTGAGAGAGAGATAAAAGAGTGCGGGTGTCAGAGCCAATCAGGGCAGTTATACCGCCCGCTTGGGAACTGGGCCGTTGGCAGGGTGAGGCCGGTGGGTGCCTCCGTGCAAAACACCTCACTCTTCCTCTTTTTTTATTATTCTTCATTGCCATCAAACAGACGTTGCCCTAATTTCTCCCCTCCTTCTCTGCCCCGGCTGCATATTAACAGACACTGTGCTTTTGTGCTGAGGTATGGCAGGATAAAATTGCTTAATGGGAGATGATGAAATTGTTTAGAAACCGCTAAAGGTGCAACCGGCGCCTCGAGTCTCCTTGTCACTACTCTGTTTCGAAGGCCGGCCCGTCCTATTTTTGGTGACAA
Source organism: Mormyrops attenuatus (assembly GCA_026777985.1). Taxonomy (NCBI): domain Eukaryota; kingdom Metazoa; phylum Chordata; class Actinopteri; order Osteoglossiformes; family Mormyridae; genus Mormyrops; species Mormyrops attenuatus. Next base: position 6,177,458 of record JAODKC010000117.1, on the reverse strand, counting down.
TTAAATCAAATAGGTAAGGGGCACTTAGGCATGTTTGTTTGAGTTAATTGACTTGTTTGTCGCCTTAAATACTGAGCGGCACTTCAGTGATGTTGCACAAACGGTCCCATTCCTGTTCGGTAAAATGCTGTAGGTTCAGTTCCCCCAAATACATGAAAGGCAGAAATGGTGCTTGGTACCCGTTTTCTGGAATACTGCATTTCCATAATGGCGTGCATGTGCCGAACCGCCACTCCTGACTTAATTTCCACTAAAAACTATGGGAATGGCTCCCAACACTGGGACTGTAGTAGATCAGTGACCTGACCTGACACTTTGGGTTTGAGTCTTTGCATGTTACGTTAATGGGGTTTTTGGGTCGGCTGTCTGAACACGGTCCTGTCACTGGAGTGAGATTTGCCAGGGAACCATGTGGTTTGGGTCTGCCCAGGCCTGTCACTCCCCCTGTTGGTGCTTTCTGTCCTCCCCGGCATTCGACTCTTTCCTCAAGGTGACATTTCAAAGCAGGCTTGCATACATGGCCAACCAGCACAGAAATACCGGCGGGGGGGGGGGGGGGGGGGGGGGGGGCGGGGGGGGGGGGGGG